>JAOXJJ010000725.1:7529555-7567085 GCA_025769935.1 Phoenix roebelenii | reverse complement strand
TCGATGTGACCATCTAGCAATGGTACCCGATGTCCGGATAGGCCGAATATATGCGAAGCAAATATTCTGGAACCCTGAACTATGGTTATTGTATAATTCATTCCTTTTGACTCCTAATGCCTGGATGACTTAGAGCTTACTGTCAACCCTATAATTAGTACATCCATTATGTGATTAACTTTAGATATCCCGTGACTTCTCACTAGAATTAGCCTGGCCAAGATTTTGCTAAATTAATCACAAGACATTATCTCCTGTTTCCAGGAGAGGTCAATTCCATCTTGACTCACAACTGACTACACAAGTACTTGACTGCACCCAGTGACCTTCTGTCACTGAATTAGAAATTCAGATAGTCCGGTACCAAAGTACAGTGAGTTGCTTGCTAGTCACAGGTTGCGATCTCAGGTCAGAAGGCCAAACTTATACCCATATCCACTCGAAACATCTCTCGACGGTAGAGCATTCCAAAATTGATCACGTTCGGTGAAATGTACTCATACACTTCACCTATGTGGCATACCAGTGTCTACACACTCCTTGGTTAAGAGGACAACCAACGTATATGTCACATAACGACCTAATCTTAATAATATTGTCGTCCTAGTAACAACATATCATTTGGTCGCGAACAAGTTTAAGGACTCAAAGATAAATTTTTCTTTATCATAATATATGTCCTAAGGACTTCATCATATAAGAGTTCATTTGAAGATAAAATGATAAATAATGCCAAATAATACTTTATTAATTTATCAATTCATTTACAAAATTCAATCATCAATATGCTGACGATTGACATTTAGGATATAATTCCCAACACGAAGGTGCGGGCGTTCCGGGCCAACCAGATATGATGAGCTGTGGAGGTCGCTCTGATAGCCTCCTGACATGTCCGAGGGCAGGCCAACCACTACTGTATCATCTGTAAAAACTGAAGCCTCCCATACCATACCTCTCGCGGGATCCCTGCCCACTACCGTGCCAGCCTCGCCCACGTACACTGGAAGAGCACGTGGTCGACCGACTCCTCAACACTGCATGTTCCGCACTCCGTTGGGATCCCCCAGCCTCGCCTGCTCAGCACTGCTCTCATCGGAAGGCGGTCCCATGCCACCTTCCATAGAAAGAGTGCCGCCCTCGGGTGGAGCCCCGACCTCCAGATCCAGGTGCAGTCCTGCCCCGGCTCATACTCTCGCTGGATAACCTGGGAAAGGTCTCCAAGTCTGACGTTGGACCGGCAAGAGGTGCCCCAGACCCTGACATCTGGCTCCCCACATCCGGGCATCGGGAGGGACCGGATCCTCTCAGCTAGGTGTCCTCCAAACCACTGTCGTAGCCTGGCTTCATCCCACCCAGACTCTCCCGGGGCAAGAAGATCGGAGACCCGCAACCCCTCCACTACCTCAGCATCGACCATGGTCGGCCACCACCTTAGTGGGATAGTATCCATCCATGGGTCCGCATTCACATCAATACTCCGCCCATCGCCTATCAGCCACCTGGTGTTTGCCGACACCGTCGGCAGGTACCTTGCAATCTCACGCCACATGAAGGAAACTCGCCGCCCACTCCATGCCACCCCTAAGCCCTCGCGGTCATATCTGGCTGCCATCACCTGACTCCACAGCCCATATGGCTCTAATAGAAACCAAGCTGCATGCCGAGCGATGAAGTCCTCGCGTCGCTCCAACAGGGACTGCACCCTGAGACCGCCCTCACTGGTAGGCCGGCAGACGTGCTCCCAGGCCACCAAATGCACCCCGCGGGCTCCGTCGTGTGACCCCCACAGGAAGCACCACAGCAATCGCTCGACTCTCAGCAAGGTCGTCTTTGGAACCACGGTGTTGGCCATGAGATATACTGGCATGGACCCCAACACCGATCTGATCAAAGTCAGTCTTCCCATCATAGATAGGGAGGTCGCTCTCCATCCCTCCAGCCTGCTCTCTACCCGCTGCACCATACTGGAGCACTCTGCCACCTGTAGTCTGCGTCCTGTGATGGGGACTCCCAGGTAGGTCAAGGTCTCCTCCTGCTCGGGTATTTGCAAAATTCCTCGGATCTCTTGTCTGACCCTGCTCTCCGTGCTCGGGCTGAAGTGAACAGCTGACTTTTGGAAGTTAACTCTCTGACCTGACGCCGCGCAATAATCCGCCACCACCCTACGAAGGACCCGTGCATCTGAGACCCGTGCCCTGGCCAACAAAAGACAATCGTCAGCGAAGAGTAAGTGAGAAAGAGGACTGGCCCCCGGGACGAGGATGTAGGCCTCCAAGTCCCTGCAGGCACTCACTCTCTGCAAATCACGAAACAAAATGTCAGCACAAATAATAAACAAATAAGGTGATTGAGGGCATCCCTGACGCAGCCCCATGGTGGACTCGAAGAAAGGTGACGGTATGCCGTTGACCAAGATAGAAAACTTTGGTCCCCTGACACACCCCAGGATCCAACCAATCCACCGCCTATCGAACTCGTACGCCTCCAGTGCCTACTGAAGAAAACTCCATCTGATCCTATCGTAAGCTCTCTCCATATCCAGCTTAATAGCCATCAAGCTACGTCGCTTCGATGCTCGCTGAAGATCCCACATCATCTCCTGGGCCAACAGAACATTATGGAAAATATTTCTGCCAGCTATAAACGCCCCCTGCTCCTGGCTGATGATGCCAGGCAGAAGGGGCTTCATTCTTCCGACCATTATTCTTGCCACAACTTTATACAAGGTTGTGCACAAACAGATGGGCCTGAAGTGACTGGGCTCTGCCGCTTCCTGACGTTTCAGAATGAGCGTGATGAAGGTAGCCTTCCAATCCTCCGGCATCACCGCCTGAGAGAAGAAGCACTGAACAGCCTCCACCACCGCTGTCAGAATGATACCCCAATACTGTCGGAAAAAGAATGGGGGAAAATCGTCCGGTTCCGGGGCCTTGTCTGGAGCCAAGGCCCAGACTGCCTTCTGTACCTCCTGAGCCGACACCGATCGGACCAGGGCTGCATTCTCATCATCCTTGATTCCCGCATCCACCCTCGGGGGGTGGTCTTTATTGCCGAAATCCTCATCCTCCGTCCATCTGGCACGGAAGAAATTCAACAGGATCTGTCGGATGACAGGCTCCCCTTCCACCCGATGTCCAGACCCATCTCGCAACTAGTGGATCATGCTCCGCTGCCTCCGGATAACCATCGTCCGGTGGAAGAAACTAGTGTTACGATCACCCTCATGTACCCACTAAACCCGAAATTTCTGTCGCCAAAAGATCTCGTGCTACCGTAGTAGTGAGTGTTGAGTCGCTAGAAGCCCCCGGAGGTCACCCATGCCATCCTCCGAGAGCGCACCTTCAAGATCTCCCCTTCTCTGCAACTCAGCGATCGCAGTCTCAACCCTCTCAACTCTCTGGAAAATATTGCCCACGACCTCGTGATTCCATCGTCGGAGATGCCTCTTGGCCAACTCTAGTTTGCGCGACACCCGGTGCATAGCATCCCCACGCATCGGGGTGTGCCATGCATCACGGACAATATCCCAGGACTGCGGGTACGATAGCCAAACCTTCTCAAAGCGGAAGGGGATGTGATGACTAGGTCCCGATGATGTAGAAATCAGCAGGGGGCAGTGGTCCGAGGCGATCCGAGGTAAGTGACTAACCCTGCAGGTGGAAAAATGGAGGATCCAGTTCGGGGACGCAAAGGCCCTGTCTAGATGCTCCTAAACCCTCGTACTGCCAAGCTGATTATTGCACCAAGTAAATCGAGGTCCGAAAAACCATAAGTCCACCAGGCCAATATGCGACACGAAATCGTGAAACTCCCTTCTGTCCGCTCTATCCATGAAGGCAGCCCCACCCCTCTTGTCACTCGAACTCAAGACACAGTTGAAGTCGCCAACTACAACTGTCGGGGCACCCTGGGCGGTAAGACTGGTGATCTTCCGCCAGAGGACCCTCCTGATCCTGTAATCCGTGCTCGCGTACACTCCACACAGTACCCATGGAGCAGCATCCGGTGCCGATACAATCATAACTACCTATTGGGGGCAGTTGTGGAAGACATCAAAGATCGCCACCCCTCGCCTCCACAGGAGCAGGATACCTCTCGACAACCCCTGGGAATCGACTGCATATGTCTCCCAGTCCCTTTCCAGGCGTCGTCTCAGACGTGCAAGCTCCTCACCAGATAGTCGGGTCTCACTCAAAAAGCAGATCTTCGGACAGTGAACTTGCACTAACCGTTTGAAGGAAGACATGAAAGACGGCTTGGCCGCCCCCCTACAATTCCAGGCTAGGACCCTCATGGATCACAGTCCACGTAGTCAGCCTCAGACCCATCCTCCCCCTGGATCACGGGGCCAGCCTCAAGCGCGCTACCTGGGCCCATCTTGAGCTCATCAGATATGACCTGCATGACTGCCGCCCTGACATGCTGTACAACAGTCGTGTGGTCAGTGCCCCCTCCAGGCGTCTGTGGCACGGCCTGACTCCCCTCCGGAAGCGGCATGGGGTGGCCCCCCGCCCCACTCCCATTGGAGGTAGCCACCACCTGCTCTCCCATGGCCGGAGGCAGAGGGCCGAACCGGAAAACTCCATCCGGATCAGTACCCACCTGCACGTCCCAAGGTAGTGCCTCACGCATCTCATCCGACGTGAGGAAGGCGTAGCTATCGTGCACAGGGGGCCCTGGCTCCAAATCAACCCTCCGACAAGAAGGGCTGTACCGAAATGGCTCTGCCAGTTCCTCGCTCTGGCCCTGTAGAACGAGGTCAGCCTGACTCCCCAGGCCCGAATGTGACTGGGCCTCTCAGCCACTCGATTGATTTTTTGATTCATTGATTCAACAAAGTCGTGGAAGACTCGTTATGGCTCGAATGGATTTGGTATATTTTTTAATAGTATCCGAGTTGTCTTGATTTTTGAATCAGCAACCTTGGTTGAGTCACGAGCTGTATTGCCAGGTTTTTCAGCATTCAAGGAATTCTGGTGGTTCTCCTGTTCTGAAAATAAGCATCTCATTATTTATTAATATACTATTTTCTCTTTCGCTTTTCCAGATTCCACTCACCCACAGAAAAGAATCCACTTTTTGAGGCCAATACTGGTAGATGTTGGATTGCAGCTGTGGAGCAGCAGAAAGTGTTTAGTGAAAGATACTGCTTATGCTCCAACGATAGAAGATTTACCAGCAAAAACTGTTGGTATGATTTGAAGTCCATTGTCTGAGAGCGACAAGTTTTTTTTTTTTTTTTTTTGTTAATAGAAAAGCTTTTGAATAGGAATGTCCAGAATTCATTCTATGCGCTTTCTGTAAATAAAGTATGATCAAGGTAATTTGTGCTGACCAAAGCCTTCTGAAAGCCTTTCAAATCTTCAAGTGCATTCATCACTATTTACGGATGTAGTGATGGTAAGATCCAAAGTAGCCTGTCTTGTTTCTTCTGTGCTTAAGATGTAGGTCCCTGTAGTGGGGCTTCTGTCATCCACAGGCCTTTGTACTTGCCAGTAGATGAAGATGCTAAGTTATTACAGTTGCATGAAGCTTAAATTGCAGGAATTTCAATTATATTTGACAACTTATGCTGATGAGCAAGAGCAACCTTCTCTCTTCTTGGCCGTAGACCAGGGTGCAGCATTTGGATGTTATTTTGCAGTTGAAGTGATATGCGGCTCTCTTTCTACCCAAATAAACATTTAAAAAGAGGCACTCGTAGACACCAGGCATAGGGTGCATTTGGTTTGCGACTGGAATTGGAATCAGAATGATCATAGTCAAATTCTCCGATGTGTTTAGTTCATGAATGGGATCGGAATGGAATTTACGTACTAGGGAGAATTCGGATTGGATTTTGGGAGATTGAGGCATATTTCTATTCCTTCCAAGAATTGGAATGAGAATAGGACTCCTCGTAACCAAACAACTGGAATGGAAGTCACTTATCCTTATATGCAACTAGGGACAATGTCTTTGAGGTAGAGGAGATTATGTAGCACTGCTTGAGTGTAAATCATGCAGGCAATATGGTGCTCTATCAAATACCAAATATCAAAAAACTTATTTGGATCCTCGCCAAAAAACATTGAGCAACTGGCGAAGATGGACCTTGATGGAGGAGGAGGCCAGAGTGGGTGGTTGTGAATCCCAAATTTCCCCTCACTCTATTTCAAGTTACAAAAGATTTGGTCAGCAACAATGGCTGCAGAGAGTATGAATCAATTCTTATCTCCAACAAATTCCAACCTTCTGTCATGAACAGTGTTATGGTGCCAATCTAAACCTGTCTCTGAGCAGAATTAAAGAACAGAAGGCTGTTGAAATTCCACAAGATGACATGACTCGAGATCATTGCAACAAGCAACAGTGTATAGAGAAACACAAGATCAAGTTGAGGTTGATCAGTGATCACAAATGGACCCAAACTACTGTTTTTCTCCACGCAAACGGAGTCAACAATCTGGATGAGCCATCGCCATCAGCCAGGCCAGCAGCCGATCTTATTCTGAAAACATGGCAGGAGCAACAAAGGTCCATCCAGTTCAGCCAACTTCAAAAGCTACTTTTTTCTGCAGGGAAAAAAAACTTCAAAAGCTGCTTCACATGGAAGCAAGCGCACATATACGTTGCTTAAATTATATTCTTGAAATAATAAGTAGGCAATCACCTCTTCTATTCTATACGCCACATGGTAAAGCAACCACTTGAAAGATACAACCTGAAAACATGGAGTGCTACACTTTCAGGGCAGTAACTTCAGCAAAAATATTGGCAGAATATTGGCAGTAACATCTACCATGACATCTATTGCAGCTGTTGGTTCTGTCATCATCTTGGAATTCTTGTTTTTGTTGGTAGAGTGCTTTAGTGGTTTAGAATCTGGCTCTAGCTAACCATTTTCTCATCTGTTAGATGAAGTGATCTTTTCCTAGATCTTTTCTCACAATAACATGCATATGCAACTCAGTGGGGGAGACCTATGAGCCTATAGAATTTCATATGGCCAATGGAGTGAGCAGGAAGCTGCATGTACCATGGACAAGCAGGAATCCATTCCATCCAGCCTCATCTTCCTGCTTTCCCCAAAATCATGGATAAAGTATCCCTGCTTCAGAATAGAGTTCGAATCTTCGCTGCATAGAATAGAACTTAGACCCATGATACTTTTGAACTTGCTTGATGAAGGTATTTCCTATTTCAAGAAAAGACCTATGAGAAAATGCATATGCGATGGCACAGTCATTCTTGATCACTGCTTGTTCCCTCTACCATATCCTCATGAGAATTTCATCCATTATTTACAAAAAAAAAAAAAGAAAACAAAATCCAGGTACCAATCAAGTGGTGACGAAAATCATATGGCAATTACTAACCCTTATGACATTACATTATCATGATCTGGAAAGAATGGTGACTAGTTTTAATTAGGTCTGAAATATTTTTAAGCTTTCATTTCTTGTGAGTTTTTCAGCTTTGGTCTTATAAAATAAACTAGAAGGAATGAATGTTGTTATTTTTAAGTGAGTGAAGAGATAGTTGATTAACATGCAGAATGAACCCAAATTGCAAGTAAACAGACTTGGGAGCACAACTTTAATCCTGTTTATGTAGCACAAATGCCCTCCACCATACTTTATAATAATACTGGCCAGGAACGTGCATATCAGATACCTGTTGCTTTATTTACAAATTAAAGCAGAAAAAAAGGACAAACATGAAGACATAAAAAGTGAAGTCGCAAAGTTTCAATGGAGATGGCCAATAAAAAAGAAAAGAAAGGCATACATTAATGAAAGTAAAATGATATGTGAAATGACACAGGCACATAAATCCAATTCTTACAGTAGGAAACAAGAGCCAAATGCTGCCATTCAAGAAGCATGGTGTCCACACTATGATCTCCAGCAGATGCAGCAGATTATGACCTTTGAGAGCAAGGAGATTAATATTGTATGTTGTCTGCCTCTACAAAGATGAAGATTGTGATAGTGGGAATGCTATATTGGTTTTCTTTCACATAGTTGTGACATGGTCCCTTGTCGTGCTCCAATCATTGCACTAAGAATGCTCCCATTGTACTCTTTATACAAGATACTTCCTCAAATGGGTCATACCAAAAACTAGAGACAAGGAATGGCAAGTCTCATTGCAACATAAGTAGGGATCATAAGTCTATGTATTGCGCCTCTTTAGGCATAATAGTGGTGCATAATAGTTTTACACAGAAAATTTTCCCCATGTTTGGTTGAAAGGAAATCTGCGCAAAGGAAAAGCAAAAATAAAAGTTTTTTCATCAAAAGAAATTTTTGCCCAAATATATTAATTTCTGGATTTCTTAGCTTTTCCAAAGAAAACAAGCCTTCCACACAATTCTCCTTGCAACCAAACACATTAACATGAACCTTTGTATCTCCTCCTCCCTGCCATAGGAGTCTCTTTTAATGGATTGAAAGCCCTTGGGCCAGATGGATTCTCCTTCTCATTCTTTTGGAAATACCGGAACCTCATAAAAGATGACATTAGAGAAGTTTTATAGAGATGCGCTTGACTTGACCAGACTGAATTAGCTGTTTGCCTTCATTTTACTCCTACCCAAAAAGGAAGGTACACTCACTGCACGTGATCTCAGACCGATCAGTCTTCTCAATAGTCTTTACAAAATTATTACTAAGATGCTTGCAGGGCACTTACCAAAGTTTCTCTCCTCTTTAATTGACCAATCCCAATCTGCTTTTGTCAAGGGTCGATACATTATAGAGAATTTTTTTAGTGCCCATGAAATGATCTCCTATTGTAAGAAAATGAAGCAAAAAGGTGTTCTATGCAAATTAAATTTCGAGAAGGCATTTGATAAGTTAAACTAGGATTTTCTTTTTGTAGCTCTTCAAGCGAGTGGTTTTCCTAGTAGGTGGATTAGTTGAGTGCGCAGTCTTCTATCTACAGCTTCAGTTTCTCTCCTTGTGAATGGCAGACTTCGAAGATAAATCAAGTGTAGGCAGGGCCCACGATAAGTGACCCACTCTCTCCCGCTCTTTTCATTATAGCTGTGGACATGGTAGCTAGACTTCTCAAGCAAGATGGGCACTCGGTCTAATTGAAGGAATGAAAAATGAGCAAGAATTTAGAGGAACCAAAAGTTTACAGTTTGCTGATGATACACTTGTTTTTTTTGTGCCAGAAAGAAGAAGAGAGTAGTGGGTGCTAAAGCAATCCTCTTAGATTTTCAAGAGGCATCTAGTCTAAAAATCAACTTTCATAAGAGCTCTATTCTATGTATCAATATGGAAGACAAGGAGGCTTCGATGTATATTGATTGGATGAATTGTAAAAGAAGGCCCTTTCCTTTATCTTGCTTGAATCTAACCCTCTATGATAGGAAGTTGCCTAAACATTGTTGGTTGCCTCTCCTTGAAAAGATCAATTCAAGATTGGCTCTTGGAAAGGTAGACTCTTATCTTGGGGTGGTAGGCTAACATTAATTAATTATGTTTTCATACTACATTACCTTCATACTACATATCTATTTTCAAGTTTTCCAAATGGGTCATCAATAGAATTGATAAAATGAGGGCCTTCCTATAGAGAGGAGAAGAAAGTGTTTCTATTGTCTGGTTAACTGGGATAAAGTTTGTAGAAAAAAACGAGCAGGGAGGATTAGGTATAAAAAACATTGATCAAATGAACCAAGACCTTCTTGCCAAATAGGATTGGAACTTTCTTAAAGGATCTACTTTTTACCGGATGAAATCTAGAATAATTTATTTTTTAAAAATATTTTAAACTTTTAAATAGAATGGACTAATATTTTTTTATTAAGAAAATAATAAATATTTTATATAGCACTCTGCAATATATCATTTTTTTTCATGACCAATTAAATATAAAAAAAATATTTTTTAGATATCATATATTCAAACATTAGCTTTTTTTTTTTTTTTTTTTTTTAATCAAACAGTGCATTGTACCCACGAATCACTGCACCATGACAATAGAAATGAGAAACAGAATAGTCAGTCTCCATGGTTAGGTCGGCCACGGCAAACTCTTGAAGCCACCTACACGTCCTTCTGCCGCCATTTTTCCAAGTTCTTGACCAAACCGGTCCACAGCCGTAAATCTACCACTTGCTTGTGAGAGCCTCCGACGAGAAGAAATGCATTACTTTGATATAATATTAATATATCAATAAGAAACTTTTAACCAATTTTTAATTGATTAAAAAATATTCTAGTCGATTTGTCAAAAGAGTAGTTAATCTTAGATTTATTGTATCCGCTAAGACTTCGATATTTCCTACTTATATATATAGGCTGAGATCTACAGATCTTCATTTTCTATTTTGATTGCAATAGATCTATAATTGTAACCTATTTGTGGGAATTTCTCGCCAACTTTAGTTCAAGCCGTAGAAATACTATAAAAATCCAGATTCATCATGATTAAAATTAAAATAATAATTTCCAAGTCTTGGCCTATAAATGGGAACAAAGATATCAAATTCTTAGCCAATATGATAAATTTGAAATTAACTGCTATTTAACAAATTGAGATCCAGAGTGCCCGAGTCATGAAAATCTATCATAAATCATAATTATATATTTTATAATTATTTTTATATCTACCCACAGGTTTTACAAAAATATCGATACGTGGTAAAGCATCCACCACTCCTATGGTTGAAATCGAAGCAAATACGGATTTGATACTAGTATATCTATATCTATATTTATTTTGTTTGACAAATATAGATACGGACACGAATGTTAGTCGGATGTAAAAATTCATATCTATATTTATTTTAAACAAATATGAATATAAATCGTATATTGGAAGTATGAATATAAATACAAATAAATTTAGATAATTACGCTTTATGGACACAAAATCAAAGATATTATTAAGTGGATAATAAATCAAGTTAATAGTATATTAGTATCGTCATTTATTTTTTTAAAAATTCATGAGTTCTATATAAAATTAAATAGGATTAATAATAGAATCGGATATCTGGATATGGATGGGATAGCTATCTATCTATATCCATATTCATTGTTCTTTGACGGATACGGATACGGATACCGATATTAATCAAACATTTAAATTTCTACTCATATTCAAATAGATTTGAATATGAAAATGAATTCGAATGGATATTATTCAATCCACTTTTCACCCCTTATGAGGACCCATGAATTTTATCCATATTTTTAGTCCTACGCATAGAGATTACCATGCGTTTGTACGTACATATATTTATATTCTATGTTGCTTGGTTGACTTACCGAACCCGCCTCATTCATGCACATGCGTCATCTTCATTCATAAAAGCATCCTGAAAACTAATCAAAATTACATATCTCACCAACAGCCATCCAACGTCCGATCACCATCAATCGGTCCAAATGAAATCCCAAACTCAAGGGCACCATCGACCTTTTCATTCGCTAATTAAACTTTAGTCAATGATGGTAAAATTTCGTTGCCAAGGTTTTTCTACAAACTCCTCCCCATTTCCTTCTTTGTAAAGACAAACACATACAAGGAAAAGAGAAGAAACCAAGAAGGGTTCCGAGATACACGAACAGCCACCATGTCCAATGTCCCGCCGGACGAATTGATCGTCCCCGAAGAACGCCGCTCGAAATACGACCTCGACACCCGGATTCTGCTGACGGCCATATTCTGCCTCCTATTCGTCGTTGCCCTCGTCACCTTCCTCCACCTCTACACGCGCTACGTCCTCCGCCGCCACCGCGCCGCCCACCGCGCCACCACAATCAGCCTTTTTCGTGTTGGTGTCGCCGCCGCCGGCCCCCGCGACGAGCTCCCCAAGGTCGGGCTCGATCCTTCGGCTATCACCGCCCTGCCGACGTTCCCTTACCAAAGAACTAACAGCCCAAGCAATGGTAAAAACGATGGTAGCAGCGTGGCGTGCGCGATTTGTTTGAGCGTGATAGAAGAAGGTGAGATAGTCCGGTTGCTGCCGAGCTGCACGCATGTGTTCCATGTCGGCTGCATAGATATGTGGTTGAGCTCTAATTCTACGTGCCCGGTTTGCCGGGCTGGGGTGGAGCCACCGCCGATGGCGGTCGCCGTGGAGACGGGCGAGTCGTCAGCACCACCACCAGGGATACGTGAGCTATCGGGTGGCGGCGTCACCGAGGGAACGTCGGAGACGAAGGAAGGAGGCTTGAAGGATGGTGGCTCGATATCATCGCGCGCGCGGTTTAGCTCAACATTTCAGAGGATGTACGTGTTGAGCACGGAGAGGTCTGCAGGGAGGAGAACTCAAGGGGATCATGAGGTTGAAGACTTGGAGAGGCAGTAGAAAATTTTTTCATATGGCACTTGTCAGATTTCCTTGTTCTTTTCCAACACTTTGATTTCTTCGTGATTTCTCCCTTCTTTTTTTTAAAAAAAAGTCTTGAAAAGGTTTATATGTAAACATGTTACATGCACGAACATATACAATAGATTGTTCATGAAGTAAGGGGAAGAACACAGATTTTGTTGGTTATGGACTTCAGATTGCCTTTTGGCTCTGCAGTCTAGCATAAAAGCTGGGGCTTGCCACGTGGTAACACTGGATGGTAGGTGAATACCGGGTCCATGAGAAGGAGATCGAATGGAAATTCTAAGTTTCAAAGGATTTGGTAGAGGGTGGGACACGCCACCTTGGATACTTTTCATTGATGAGTTCATATCGTTTAATGTCTTGCAGGTTGTGGGGTTTTTTTATTTGTTGAGGCCTTGACTTCTGCGGCTGTTCCACAAATGTCACTGGAGGAATATTAAGCGTGAGGTACCCACGTTGATCTAAATGAGTATGCTTCTGCAGGTTGATTTGGTCGAATAGTTTTTCTTTTTATATAATTTTATTCTTTTATTTTTTTTTGGTGGTTTGAGTGTTGATAGAATTCAGCTTTAATTATATTTGATTTCGGTTTAATTAATAGTCATAGCAGTTTTTGTTTAGTAACAGGTAATGTAATACATTGGACCAAAAAAGTGCTAAACTTTATAGTACAAAAGGCTTGCTCTACAAAAGTTTATAGCTTCCAACAATTTTTTCTGGCTTCGAATTCAGGTATTCAGATACAGGATGAGAAAGGTAAACTTCTTTGTTCTTTAACGTGCAGGACTACATGATTTCCTTTAGTATATCCATGTTATTCTCTTGAATGATGCAAGTCTTTGAAAAGGAAAAACATACACCAAAGCCGTAGTTGTCAATTTTTTCTTTTTTTTTTTCTTCATGCTTTTGTTGGTTGGCTTATACTATTGCTCACTGAAGCAATATTCTTATCTTAAAGAAAGAAGTAATATATAAGAAAAGTAGTAAGTTTATGAAGTCAAAGGTTGCTTAAAAGACGGAAAGGTATGGGCGGAGATGCAAGGAGCTGGAGATTTCTTATCAGACATTTTTTACAATTGTTTGAATGATAATCTAAGAAATGATTATTTTTTGAGGATGACTACGATTTGGAGGATGATACCTAGCCATCCACTGCCGTTGATTTAGACTTTGGCAGTGGTGTAGCATTTCCTTGTAGTTGAGTCGGCTTATTCTTACTTGCACATACTTCTCATATATTCATCCCGGTTTGGATCTTCTTGTACGTAACTCTGTGGTTATTGCTTTATTGTGATTATTTCAATATTACTGTAAAATGATTTAATAGGGCTCGCTCTATAGTTCTCTCTCCTCTCACAAAAAAAATAATGATGAAAAGATACATCTAAGGCATGCATTGCATGTTTTTCCTGTTTGTAGATTAAATTTTTCCATGTATCCAACTTTCTACATTGGTTGGTGAAAACTTTTCATGCTCCTCTTGGTACAAGCACAGGAATCCATCAAAACCCGTGCACCACCACTCCTTTTCAACTATAATCCGCACTCTTTGTCCTGAAGCTACAACAACTCCCTAATACACGCTCAATCATTTAAAAAGCTTGGAAAGTTAAGTAGATGTCTGTATTTCTTTTATTCAATTACTGCAGGCGAGGATTGTTTTAGGGCCTATCACTTAATTGAGATAATAAATATTTAGTACTGTAGATGGAACTGATGGGCCCGGTCATGGCCACTGGCATGGTTATTTGACCCAAAAAAAATTAAAAAAATATATACTGTACAGTTGGATCGTACAATAGACACTTTGAGATCCACGCAGATGGATGAAAATAGGAGCTTATAGTGTTTTGAGAGCTGTGCAGAGTGCGATCCAATGGCGGAAAGGTGATCAATTATTTTTGTCTTAGCATATAGCTTCTTTGAGCATATATAATTGATGAATATAGTTTTTATATTTACCATATGCTTACTTTACTATTTATGCTGTATGATATATTCCATATGCACTCTATGCGATTGATGTATATACCATATGTCCTATCGGGCCGAGCTAGGGTTCGGTTAATGTCGGCCTGAAGCTGACCCAACATAGATTTAGAGTCCAACATCTTGACTCCACCCGACCCTTGGACCTGAACAAATTACCTGGTCTGGTTCATTTTGTTGGCTGGTCCACTGGCCCGCCCAGTGCAACATAGTTGCATCCCTAGACCCAAGTCATTAGTAGAGCTGATAATAGGTTGGGCTTGGGCACAGAAAAAACCAAATTTTAATAGGCACAGCCTTAAGCCCAATTAAAATTCAACCGAGTTCAGGGTTGAGACCCGGCCCGTAATCGGGTCGAGTCATTAGTAATAAACTAGTTAACACCTATGCAATTTATGTTTTCTGATTTTAATTATCACACCAAAGAAAATGCTGAAGGTCAAGCTTCTCGTTAGTGTAATGATCCTATATGGTGGTATATGACTGGGGTGAGGGCTCGATTCACAAATAAGGTAGGCCTAAACTGCAGTTGGCTCACATAATTATGTAGCAACTCGAGGTCTCTTTGAGAAGTAACTTGTTTAAGTAGCCACAAAAACGAAGTTTGAGCTTTAACCACATGTTTAAGCTCATCTCAGTTTTAATCTAAACATGAACAACCTGCTTATATGATTCCAAACATCAACGCGCCTTGTAACATGAGATCATCTTATATGTCAACTTGTCAAGCAGTGATCTGTGCTAACCAAATCCTAATATCGGTAGAGCTGCTTTTAATTTTAATTGGCCCAATTGAATATTTTTTTTTTTGTTTAAAACTAACCAGCTTTGTTAGTTGTTACGTACATCAGATATGATACATGTTGCACAGTCAATAAAAATTTACCATATTATTTTAAAATACCATAAAATTTTGCCACATATTATGATTGTATTAATTTTCTACAATCATGCCTGGAAGTTTTGCATATGGTTCGGTTGGATGCTTGGTTTCTTTTCTTAAGCAGTACCTTAAACAGCAACTTTAGTGCATCCAGGAGTGCAACTAGAGGATGCACAATAAGAAAATAAAATACGTAAAAAATCATAGCTGTCCACAATGTAGTTCGGATATAATTAACCACATATATTACCGTGCAATCAGCAGCGTTATTAGCTTTTGGAAAAATATACATCACCTCATAAGCAAGTAGAGCAAAATCCATTCTCCGATAGTCATATATTAATGGATGGAAAGTTTCAGAACTTAGCGAATTTGATGACCACCTAATCATTATCAACGGATCCCTTGACGAATATAATAAGAAATGCCTTAACATGCCTCATCCCATATATTCGACCTTCCAAAGCAACATCCAATTTTGCCATAGATTCTATTATGTCAAAATGTTTAATTTCACCTGCTGCCACAGCTGCAATACTTGAATTCTTAATAACAAAATTAGTTCCTCCGCAATCACCTTTATTCAATATGGTACCATCGAAATTGATTATGAGAAAATAGGAGGTGATGACTTTCAAATAAAAAAATGATAAGCAGAAAAATTAGGGTTTCTTCTTATCATTTTTTTATAAAAAAATAGTTGTGCAAAAAAATTTCTACACTAGAGAAGCACTTTTTATCAAAATAAATCTAGAACTGCAATGAATATTCCGAAAAATACGCTAATTCCATGCCAGCCAAACCTGGTGTCTCTGTTGTTCCTAAAAGTTTTCTCTTCAATTTTTTGTTTTTTTAATAAAAATAAGAAAATAACGGTTGCATCGGCAAGAGAAAGGAGCCGGCTTTTAAACCTGTGCGGTCATCCATGCAAGTCAAAATAGTTCGAGGGATGGAATCTTCAACACCCTAAGAAATGTCAGGATGATGCGGAATATGAAGCACGGTCAGAGGCATTTCAAATGGGAACAGAGCGGGTTTCTCCCCCTTCTTCGCCCGCCCGCCCTTCCTCCATTAAACGCCTTCACTTCCCATGCCCAAGAAAAGAACCACCACCACCACCACTAGAACAACAGCAAGAAAAAAGAAGAACCCAAACCCCCATGGACTCCTTTTCCCCTCCTTACATTCCCCTCCCTTCGCAAAAACCCTAGCCAATATGCGCAAGAATGATCCTACCTTCGTCCCACAAAGCCCCGCGACCTCCGCCCCGTCCCCTTGTCCTCCACCAAATACCTCGCCGTCCACTCCCCCTCCCCCTCGACCGCGCCATCCTGGCCGTCCTCATCGCCCAATACGACGCCCCTCACCCGCCGCAGACTCGCCCTTAACGCCCGCGTCGCGCTCGTCCGCGCTCTGGTTCTCCATGTAGTGAGAGAAACAGAGTTCAATGCTGATATCTTCTCCAGCCGTTGCGGCCGTCATGGATTTTTGATCAACTGGATGGTGTTTCTATGATGATGCTTGCGTCCCGCCGGAGGAGGTCGTCGCGGCGACTCGGCCGGTCAAGGAGGGGCGGCTGCATAAGGTGGACTAGGCTGGGTGGGTGTGGATCACATATGCGGCGGGTGCCTTCAAATCCTACATATACGTTTTGGATTGAAAATAAAACCGAAAAGAGGCTTGAGCAGTGCGTGCGGCGCACGTGCGGACCCCGAAATCGGATAATATCTGGATTGCCCCATGTTCCCCTCTCATATGGCCCCCACGTGGATACTGAGTGTCGCACGTGCCCTACAGAGGCAAGGGCATGACATTTTGTATCAGAGCCGAAGACGGCTCTTATTTGATGGTGGAAAGGGTATGAGGCCAAATAGTCCTACATCGGAAAGACCTGTTCCAGAGTCTGGGCATATGAGGCGGATGTCTCCAAATCCTCATACGCATTTTGGGTGGAAAATAAAGCTAGAAGAGGGGTCTGAGCGGTGCATGCGGCGCGCGTGCGGACCCCGAAATTGGACAATATCTGGCAGGAAAGCCTATGTTCCCCTCTCATGTGGCCTCCACGTGGGCACTGGATGCTGCATGTGCCCCGCGGAGGTGGGGGCCTAACAGAACTGGCGGTGTTATTGTGAGTACAAGGGGGCTAGAGATGCAGAGTATGAAGAAAGACGAGTAAATGCGTCATATGGCAACAAAGATAATCAATGATTTTCAGGAAAATTGGTGTGTAAGCTTTAGTGGATATGGTAAGTGGGCTACAAAGTTGGCCACAGAGTTGGTAAATCTTGATGGAGAAACTAAGATCAACCAAAAACTAAGACTCAGCAAGTCTTTAAGATGCTTGACACTTGACTAGCCCATAGGACCCTTATTTTCCTCATCCTGATAATTAGATGGAAATTTAAGCAGTGTCGCAACAGTTTGATGCTAAGAAAGAATATTTTAATGCTTCAACGTATGACAACGTTATATGGTTTGGGCCTCAGCTGTTGTATAAAATTTTCACAGATATAAACAAGGTTGTTGTTTATGAGACATGCAAAATTTTTTACTTCTTGAACATCATGTTGTACGTATATTCTTAGGAGATCCTGTATTTAATATGCAATGCTAATCATGGTTTGCTGCATTGACCCATACCACTAGCCACTAGATAATGGAGATACTGAACTATACCAGTAAAGTACAGTACCAGTATAATATTAGGATTCAATACGGTCAGGAGCGGCTCAATGTATTTAGAGGCCTAAGACTGTTTTATCTTTGAGGCCTTCCCTGCAGTGGACCAGCCTAAGGCAAAACTCATAAGAAGGTTTTGTTTTTTTATTTTTTCGTTAACGTCTTTGTTACGATGGGCTTTCTTTAGATCGGGGCTTTAGGTGGCCACCTCAATTGTCTAAAAATTGGGCTTATCCTGAATATAGCATTGTATTGACATATGGTACATTTGCTGCTGTCGCACCTTGAGCAGCATATCTTGTTTTAACAGTTGTACCATGCCATGCATATCTTACCATGCATTACTAGTGAGGTACTGATAGTGTACCTGGTATTGGTACAGAGAAATCTGGAAATAACAATATGTGGAGACATGACTGCTGTTATTAATAGAAATGACTATTATGTTCATTTTTAATTGTGCAAGACTGTTGCTTTTTAACTTAATATGAAAGATTGTTGCCCGATTCATAAAGATTTTGATAAGTTTAGTTCCAGGAAGTCTAGCAATTAGGAAGATTGGGACAGGAATGAAGGAGTGCACGTACTGTCGAGTTGCATTTAAAAATGTACTTTTTTTGGATTAAAAACGGCTACTCATTCATATAGATCTAACATGAGTACAACCCGCCACGTTAATAGAAAGGAAAGACAACAAAGGAGAAGGAGCGTCTGAAGCAGACGTCTACAAAACATCCCCGGAATGCCGGGCCACAAAAGAAGCGACCCAGTCTGCGACCTTGTTCGCCTCCCTAAACACATGATCAGCCTGAAATCCGATCATCAACTGAGCCATCCTACGAGTCTCCCAAATAAGGGGGTGACCGTCACCATACCTGTCCAACCCCGAATCCAACCGATCACCACCGCAGAATCTCCCTCAAGGTACACTCGCTCGGCGCCAAGGACCTGCCTGGCATAGGATAAACCCTCCCATGCCGTCCGCAACTCCGTCCCAACAACTGTAAGCCCAGGCATACGTCGCCCTCCTGCGGCAATCAACCTACCACAGTGATCCCTGATCACATAACCAACCCCTCTAGTCAAACCATTCAGTGACCTGCTGCCGTCGAAGTTTACTTTGAGATAGCCAAGGGGTGGGGGTACCCAAGAGACAAGAGCAAAACGGGGCGCTGAAGCAGCGTGAGGAGTACCCCAGGTGTCCCTAACCATCCCAGAAGAAAAATCAGTGCCAGCCGCCATAACTTCCCTCGCGTGTCGCGCCGCCCTATCCACCACCATCCTCGGAAGCGCCCGCCTCCCCTCAAATATGCCTGCGTTCCTATCCAACCAAATGTGATAGGACAGGTATGCCATCAATATCCCATCCGCCGCCAACCTGGGCCTACACATGGAGTCTCTCAACACCCGCAACAGATCCTGCGCCGAGACCACCGCATCAAGTAAGGGGACCGAAGATCTCTGCCATATCTCTCGAGCCCTAGGGCACTGCAGAAGAACATGCTCGGTGGTCTCCATGACATCCCCACACACCTCACAAAACAGAGATACCCGCATACCACGCCGAACGAGCAGACTCCTGGTCGGGAGACATCCCCAAGCCACCTTCCAGATGAAGAGTGCTACTCGGGGATGAATTTGTAATCTCCATATCCAGCCTCCTGCGATCTGTCGAACTGGCGCCCTGCTAAACAGTGCAAGAAGGTCCCTGGCCCGAACCCGCGACCGCCCCGTCGGAGTCCAAAGTAACCTATCGGACTCCCCTCCAGAGGGAACTGGCAAAGCCAAAATCAGCTCCACCAGCTGCTCACCAAACGCATCCCTGATCATCCCCACCCTCCAATGGCTCCCCTCTGAATCCAGCAGGTCGCTGACCCTGCACCCAGCTAATCTCGCAGAGTCCACCATGGTCGGCAGGCGGCAAATCAGCAACTCAGTCACCTAGCTGTCCTCCAACACATCTATCGAACGACTATCACCAATAGCCCATCTGATCTTCGGAAGCACCACCATAGCCCTAGCGCACATCACTTTCCAGACCGGAGAGTGGTAACGCTCCACTCGCCCCCCAGGCACCAAAGCGCCATACTTGGCCCTCATCAATGAGGACGACATGCTCTCGGGCTCAAGCACAAATCTGACTGCATGCCTCGCCTTTAATGCCTCCCGTCTCGTCACCAAAGACTGCACCCCCAGACCCCCAGCATTGATCGGCTGGCATACAACCTCCCAAGCCACCAAATGGATCCCACCTCTACCACTGCTCCTCCCCTAGATAAACTCCATGAAAAGTTGCTCAAGGGACCTCAAGACTGCCACCGGGATATCGACGTGGGATAGTAGATAAATAGGGACAGATGAGAGTACAGAGCGAACCAGAGTAATCCTCCCCATCATAGACAATGAGTGAGTCTGCCAACCCTCTAACCTGCGTCTGATGCTGGTCTCGAGGGACACGCAGTCCCTAATCCTCAGTCGACGGCCACATAATGGAACCCCCAGGTATGTCATCAGGCCCCCCTGTTCTCCCACTCCTAGGACCTCCAGTATAGAGAGCTTCAACGCCCCGCGAGTCTTCGGGCTAAAGATAACAGCTGATTTGGCTAAATTGACCCGCTGACCTGACACCGCACAGTAATCCCGAAGAATCTGACCTATAACTCGAGCTGTCTGCATAGATGACCTGGCTAATAGTAGGCAATCATCAGCGAATAGCAGATGAGAAATCACCACCGCTCCCTCCACCGATCTGTAAGCCTCCAACTCCTGACTGGCCACTGCCTGCCGCAATGATCTAGACAGTGCATTCGCACAGATAATGAACAACAGTGGAGAGAGGGGGCAGCCATGGCGCAAACCCCCAGACGATGCGGAGAAGCGGAAGGGCGTACCATTCACCAAAACAGCAAAGGAGGGCTCCCTGATACAGCCCATGGCCCACCTGATCCATGTCTCATGAACCCCAAACATCCGCAAAGACTGTTGCACAAAATTCCACCTCATCCTATCATATGCCCTCTCCATATCAAGCTTGATCCCCATCAAGCTTCTCCTCATCGGAGCTCTGCTAAGATCAAACATAAACTCCTGAGCAATGAGTACATTGTCAGATATACTCCGCCCCTCCAAAAATGCCCCCTGCTCCGGGCAAATGAGCCTAGGAAGCACACCCCTCAACCTGGTAGCAAGAATTTCCGTCGACACCTTGTACAAAGTTGTACATAGGCTGATCGGACGAAAATGGGTCGACTCCGTAGCATCCTACCGCTTCGGAATCAGGGTAATGAAAGTCCTCTGCCACTCGGCCGCCATCACTGCTGAGCTGAAAAACTGCTGTATAGCCTCCGTCACGTCCCGTCCAACTATTATCCAATAACGCTGAAAGAACACAGGTGGGAACCCATCCGGCCCTGGAGCCTTGTCCCCTTCGAGGGACCACACCGCCTCCCTGATCTCCCTCTCCGATATCGGCCTGATCAAAGCAGTATTCTCCTCCTCTGTGACCCCCACCCCTGGCGGCGGAATCTCTGCTAGGCTCACTCCAGTGGTCTGCTCAGTCCATCTGCCCCTAAAGAAACTCACCAGAATCCTCTGTTTCACATCCGGATCCTCCGACTGCTGCCCATCCTCATCCCTGATAACTCTGGTCATGTTTTGATGCCTCCTAATCACTATCTCCTGGTGAAAAAATTTGGTGTTTCTGTCCCCCTCCATGATCCACTGTACCATCGCCTTCTATCTCCAAAATATCTCCTGCTGTCTAAGGAGGCCATCATGTAAAGCTAATAGTGATCTGAGCTCTCCTACATCCTCATCTGACAGACCCCCCCTCGAGCCTCCTGATCCTGTAACCTAGCAATGGCCACCTCTGACTTCTCAATCCTCCTAAAAATATCACCCACCTCCTCTCGATTCCATCTCCTCAACCTCTTCCTCGTCAACTCCAATTTTCGGGATACCCGATACATGGCATCACCCCTCACTAGAGTGCTCCACGCCTCCCTCACCATCTCCCATGAACGAGGGTAAGAAAGCCACAGCTTCTCAAATCTGAAGGGGGGGTGCACTGGAACGAAGGCATCTGTACTCAACAATAAAGGACAGTGATCGGACGCAATCCTGGGTAAGTGAGACACACGATGATCCGGAAAGCTCTGGACCCACCCAGCTGTCGCACAAGCTCTGTCAAGTCTCTCCCACACTCTAGCCCGAGCTGATTGTTGCACCATGTGAATCTAGGACCTGAGAATCCCAAGTCAATCAAACCATTTGCGGTCAAGAAGTCCTGAAATTCCTTGACCTTCCTCTCATAGAAGAAAGGCTTACCCCCCATCTTCTCTTGAGGGTCAACAATACAATTAAAGTCACCAACCATCAGCAACGGGTGGCCCTGGTCAACCAGCTGCAATGCCTCCTCCCACAACCGTCGTCTCTCCCTGAAATCAGTACTGGCATACACCGCTGCAAGAACCCAATGATCATTAGTGCCCTCCAAGATCACCATAATCACCTCTTGGGCACATACATGAAATATATCCAGTCTATAGGAATCCAGCCTCCATGTAACAATTATACCACCCAACAAAGGAAGGCTTCCCCGCGCCACGGCAGTTCCATAGGAGAACCTTCATTGATCACCTATGGGAGTGTCACAACCCACCACCCCGAGGTTGCAATCATGAAAAACCACCTCATCCACAGGTCTGCCACTAGCCAAGTCTCCTGGGCTCACCCTCTTCACTGCAGTCTTCAATTGGGCCAAGATACGAAGGTGATCACCACCAACCTCCGACTGTGCCCCCTGGACCAAGACTTCCCCTTGCTCTTTTGCTACAGCAGCCAAGACCCCAAGCTGCCCACTGCCAGGTTCCACCCTACACCCACATCCCTCTCCACTGCGTCTAGGAGGTACCCCTGCATCCGGTTCCAACAGAGGAAGCATACCATTCGACCGTGCCACCTGGGTTGGTTCCAAAGCCTTCGCTTCCGGTGGAAGGTCGAGCGACACAGCCGCACCACCCTTCCCCACCTAGCGGCCCTCCCCTTCCTTCTTCCTGGCCAGTCGTGCCGTCGAAGCCTCCCCCAAATCCGAGAATAACGTCATCACCGAGAGGGACCGGGCCAATATCTTCCCTGTCGCCCCCACCATCCCACACTGAGAGGGACCGCCGCCACCTTTGGGCTCCCGCTCTGCCCTAGGGGGCCGATTGCACGCCGCCGAGAGGGGCGGAGGGGAGATCTTCCTTCTCCAGCAATGGCTTCCCCCCGGCCGCTCCTTCCTCGTGGAACCAAACCCCCCCAGGAGAGGTCGGGCGCAGCTGACCCTTTGGTCTGGCCGGGCTCCTGCTGCGCTTCATCGGGCTCCGACCCAAACCACCAGTGTGGTCAATGGGTTCAGGCTTGACCCCATCCCGAGCGAGGTCGGGTCCCGCCTCGCCCGCACCAGCGTCCGCAGCCCGGGTCAACACTGGATTGGTCCCTCCCGAACTCGTCCCTGGGTTCAGCTCAGCCCCCGTGCCAGCCACCTGGGTGAGGTGACTCGGACCGCCCTTGTTCACGCCTCCGCCGGCTTCCGAGACGTCCTTCTCCGGCGTCCTTCAGCGAGCAACCTTGGAGGGCTTTTGCCACCCTTCGAGGTTGATTGGGGACTCCGCATCCGCCCTGTTCATGCCTGGTTTTAGGCCGGGTCGGGGAGAGGTTGGTCCCGAGCTCGGCCCAACCCCAGACTTGGGCGTTGTCTTCCTCCGAGCCGGCACCTTAGCCGCCCGTGGAGCCCGAGAGTGACTTGTGACCAGCCACGGGCCGAACGCCGGCATGTCCACCAATACACCACTTTCCCTGTTCTCCAGGGACGTCACCACCGAGGGGTCCATCCCATCCCCCTGAATCTCCCCTTCCTCCGCCGCCTCGGCCTCCGCCATGGAGCAAGCACATTTCGCCGTCGCATGCCCAATAGGCCGCACCTGGAGCAGGGAGCCGGTAGGTTTTCATAGATGAAACGCTGCCAGAAAACCTCCGCTACCCCCTTCGACGAACCCCTAACAAGAGTGCTCGGTTTGAGAGGTGCTGAGCAATCCAACGCAATCTTCACCCTGGCAAATCCACACTGCCTCCCCTGCTCTGTAACCCCATCCAACGCCAGAGGAGTGCCGGCACTGGCTGCTATTCGCATGATGGTCGGCTTCTTCCAATAATCCAAAGGCAACCTTGGCAGGCGAAGCCAGACGACCACCCGGCTGAGCCCCTCATTGCCAGGGATGAAATTAGGGCACCACCGGTCCATTGCAAGAAGTTGACCGGCCACCATCCATGGACCATTCGCCATTGCAGCCTCCCGATCATCCTCGTTCGCAAACCGGATGGCAAAGAAACCATCCATTAACAGGAAACACTCCACATCGTATCCCAAGCGCCCAACTCTTTTGATCTTCCTCGCCACCCAGTCCGCCAGAACGTACCTCCCTAGGCTTCTCACAATGATCGTGGAGTTCCGCCATTCCGAACGATTCCCCTCTAGCTCCTCCTCTGGGACATCCACCACCTCGGAGAACCTCCTCTGCAGCATCTCCAATTCCCGAGGGGAGGAACGATAGCAAGACCAGTTTTGCCTCCGCGGCTCTCCCTTCGCCACATCTGCCCATGAACGGCCTTTCTCCGCAACCCCAGGGGCCGAGACTCTAGGTCCCTCAGCTCTCCCCGACTCCGGCGCCGTCGAGCCACCCCCAGAATCGGTCATCCCCACTCACCCTCACCTGTTTGACAGAATGCCTCAGAGGCCCCCCAGGGAGCGCGAAGCTCTCTCTACCTACTCTCTCTCTCTCTCTCTACCCGCTACCCCCTAGCCTCGCTTCGGTTCCTAGAATGTGTTTGTTTGATATGAATCTTTTCAAGTCAGGCACAGGCTAGGCCCATTGCATATATAATTGCTATGTTACTTATCTGTACATGAAAAAGTACTACACATGAAATATGTTAGAAAAAAAAAGAAAAAAGAAAGAGCACTTAAAAAGAAGATGATAGAAACTCTCAAAAATAATTTTTTTAAAAAACATAATTTTCATTCAACTCATACTATACAAATGGATGCTTACAACCCTTTATATAGATTTCATGTGACTCTAAAAATTTCTACATGTAACTCATAAATCTTGACCTTTAATATTTCTAACTCGTGACTTAATTACCCATGACTCATGACTCTTAAATCTCATATAACTCATGACTCTTCACATTCTACAACTTATGACTCTTAACCTTGTATAATTCATGATGACTCTTGTGACCATTGACCTTTCACCTTCCTAACCTTGACTTGACTTTGATTCTCCAACTAGGATGCTAGTTGGATGCCACATCACTATAGGAATCAAGTTTATTATCCAACAGCCCCCTTTAAACTTGGTTCGTCTTCTCTATCAATTATTCGAAGCTTGAATTTTAATCTCTGGAAGGTGTCAACTTTGAGAGGGTTGGTGAATATATCCGCCACTTGATCTTGAGATTTGACATGTACAAGCTCGATCTCCTTGTCCTTCACATACTCTCTTATAAAATGATATCAAGTATCAATGGGTTTACTTCTTTCATGATAGATGGTGTTCTTGGCTTCTACAAAATCTATAAGCTCACAATTGGCAAGAAGACAAACAAGAGTTAGATTATTTTGATTCTCTATTACCTCATATATTTCATTTAGTCTTCTTATTTTTCTTGGCCTTGAAATTGGTTCTGTTGAGCATGAAGATGAGGATGAAGATGGTGCATGTGCTTGTAACTCTTCATTCCTTGGTTGCTCTTCTTCAATAACTGTGCCAGATTGCCTTTTCTCTTCTTGAGAACTCCAATCCCATGTGCCTTCTTCATCAAATTCAACATTTCTACTAACAACAACTTTTCCATTACATGGATTATATAATTTATACCCCTTTGAGCGGGCATCATAACCAATGAAAATATATTTAGTACTTCTATCATCAAGTTTAATTCTCTTTTCTTCTGGTAAATAAGCATAAACAATACTTCCAAAAACTCTTAAATAAGAAACAATAGGCTTCTTACCGGACCATGTTTCTTGTGGTGTGACATTCCACAAGCCTTTTATGAGGCATCAATTCAAGATATAGATGACACAATTTACTGCTTTGGCCCAAAATTGCTTTGGCATACCTTTGCTTTTCAGTATACATCTCACCATATCAAGAATAGTTCTATTTCTTCTTTCTGCAACTCCATTTCGTTGTCGAGAGTATGGAACTGTCAAAGGTCTACAAAGTCCATTCTCTTCACAATATGCTTCAAATTCTTTAGAAGTAAATTCTTCATCTTTATCGAATCTCTAGGATTTAATAGTATAACCACTTTCTTTCTTAACATATATCTTAAATCTTTTGAAAGTACTAAAAGCTTTGGATTTATTTTTCAAGAATAAATCGATATCTTTCTACTGAAATCATCAGTAAAAGTGAGAAAATATCTGTGCTCACCTAAAGAAGTAGGAACAATTGGCCCACAAACATATGCATGCACAAGTTCTAGTAGCTCTCGTGCTCGATATGTTGCTTTATTTGGAAAGCTCCTTCTGCGATGTTTGCCGAGAAAACAACCTTAACAAAGCTGCTCTGGATCTTCTATGAATGGCAATCCCTTCACCAAATCATGCTTAGATAAAAACTTTAAAGCACCAAAGTTAAGATGGCCATATCTCAAATGCTAAAGCCATGATGAATCTTTAAAACAAGCCTTTAAACATATAGCAACTTCACTTTGAATGTTTAGAATAAAAAATTTATTCTTTATCACTTCAACATTTGTAATCAATCTATTTGTTGAATCTCATATAGCAAGAGTACGATTTTGCATTTGAATATTATAACCTTTCTCCAAAAGTTGTCCCAAACTCAAAATATTATTCTTCAAATTTGGCACATAGTAAACATTGAAAATAAATGTTTGAGTGTCATTCTTCAAACGAATCAAAATAGTGCATTTGCTCCTTATTGGAACTTTAGAAGAATCTCCAAAAATAACTTGACCACCAACCGATTCATCAAGCTCCGCAAACATACTCCTTTTGCCACATATGTGATTGCTTGCTCCAATATCAAGATACCATGCTTTCTCTTTGTTGTCTTGTTCTCCTTTATATGCTAATAATAGAAATGGCTCTTCTTCTTCATTTCTCTTTTCACCATAATTAACCTTCCCATCAATTTGATTAGTAGCACTCCAACAATTTAAAGAGTAGTGCCCAAACTTCTTGCAGTTATAACATTGAATATTAGATCTATCATCCCACCTTCTTTTATATGGTCTTTCTCTACCACATCCTCTTCTTCTTATAGGATTTAAAACTTGCTCCTTCTTTTCATTGCTTGATGAGCCACGATCGATGCTTCCTCTTCCTCATCCTCAACCATGGCCTCGACCTCATCCTCGAGCTCTTTCTTGAGTTCTCTCATAATCTTCTTTTGTAGTAAGCTTCATTTGTAGAAATTGCTCCAATGGTTTTTCTTCTTTTCTTTGTTTAAGCTTTTTCTCATGAACTTGCAAAGATCCCATGATTTCTTCAATTGTCACTTCCTCCAAATCTTTGGATTCTTCTATGGCTGCAACAATAAAATCAAATTTTGGGTCCAAAGACTGCAACACCTTTTCCACCACTCGAATATTGGTTAGAGTTTCACCATTCCTCCTTAATTGATTAATAATCACCATAACTTTGATAAAATAATCAGCAATAGATTCCGAACCTTTCATTTGTAAAGGCTCAAAATCACTTCTAAGGCTTTGAAGACGAATCTTCTTTACCTTATCAATACCCTTGTATGCTTTTTGAAGAAATTCCCCAGCTTGTTTTGACGTTGTAGCAACTGCAACAATGTCAAAGATGGCTTCATCCAACCCTTGATAAATCAAGAAAAGAGTCTTCCCATCTTTCTTCCTTGATTTCCTTAGCGATTGCCTTTAATTCTCCATCAAAGTTACCTCATCTTTAGGCTCCACATAGCCTTTTTCAACTATTTTCCATGCATCTTGCGAGCCGAGCAGTGCCTTCATTTGGATGCACCAATTCTCGTAGTTCTCTTTGGTGAGTTGAGGAGCCAAAAATGCCATCGTATTGTTGGCCATTGGATTAGTCTAGCTCTGATACCACTTTGTTAGAAAAAATGAGAAAGAACACTCAAGAAGAAGGTGGTAGAAACTCTCAAAAACAAAATTTGGTAGAAGGATAATTTTCATTCAACTCGTACCATACAAATGGATGCTTACAACCCTTTATATAGACTTCATGTGCCTCTAGAAATTCCTACATATAACTCATGACTCTTGACCTTTAATTTTCTTAACTCATGACTTGATATATCTATGGCCCATGACTCTAATTTCATATAACTCATGACTCTTCACATTCTACAACTTATGACTCTTAACCTTCTATAACTCATAATGACTCTTGTGACCCTTGGCATTTCACCTTCTTAACATTGACTTGACTTTGACTTTCCAACTAGAATGCTAGTTGGATGCCATATCACCATAGAAATCAAGTTTATTACCCAACAAAATATAGGGCATGGTGCTTCAGTTCAGCTTTTTGGCCTTTAATGTTGCCTTCAGATGAATGCAGTTATTTTTCCCTGTTACCTTTTGTCTCAACTTTATTGGGCCTGGAGTGTTGCTGCCTTGTTTCACAAATGAACTGGATGACCCTTATGATATTTCTTCATACTCGCCAACTGCATTTTAAGCTTCTTGGCGAGCATTTCCATGTTCAAAAACATGGTATTGTTCATGAGTTTGGCACCTAATATAAGGATTAACATCACTTTTGAGAGTGATCGGCCAAACTATATTTGTACATATTGACCTGATGAATTGAGTTTCTCCACTGCATCATTGTTTATGAATACTGTAAAGCATATTAAACATCCTCTTAGCTTGAATTCTAGTATCCTGCCGGGTGGCTTTATCAAAAAAAAAAAAAAGGATTTCTAGTATTCCTGGATTCACAGTGAACTGAATTATGCAACTTAGTTTCAGTTCATTTACCTTGTTATATGATTTTGAGGGACATCCTTTTCCTAACCAACTCTGTTGGGTCAGTTTCAGATAAATTGTTTGTGCAATCAATTAGATAGTTCCTTTCCTATTCTCTGATGTCCTATTGAATGCTATCTTCCTGTCTATGGACATGGAACTGCAATATTTTTCCAAATTTGCCGCACGCTCTCTCTCATTGAAGACACCCAATAAATTGCTGTACCTCCTGGACATGAAAATGGCTATCGCTCGAAATAATGTGTATTTACATAAATAGTTCTTCCATTATCCCGAGTTCTCTCTCTCTCTCTCTCTGATCGAACCTTAGTAGCCTCCATGTCAAGTTCCTTTGTCACGATTTCTGTTGTCCTTGAAATATGCCAATTTTTCTTGTCTCATAAAACAAGCATCCATATATATTAGATATTGGTTCATACTGATGTCAATAGTATTTTAATTTATAATGAGAAGATTGTCACTAATTAGATTCTACTAGTTTGCTTCTAAGAAACCTTAGTGCAAGAAGTTCCTCATCCTGCTCTATGATGATACATTATTTTTCTATTAACAGGATAATCAAACTATAATGCTTTTGAATAGTCAGTTTGTTTAAGGTAAAAACTCCAAAGCTCCTTACGTGATCTTCAATAGATGATTTATTTCCTGTCTTCATTTGAAGTTTTGCTTAGTTTAGGACCAAGGCTCTAATGCTTGGCTCTCTTTCTTGCTCCTCCAGTGCTGTGGCGGCATGTTCAGCTTATACCCATTGGTTACTAGCAGGCAGCAGCACATCAGTGTGAGTGCTTATCAGAGAATTGGAGGGGGTGAGAAGCAAGGAACAAGTAAACCAGAAGATATGTAGATACTACATTGTACATACACTTGTGGGGATTCAAAAGAGGTCAGTGCTGGATGCAAATTAAGGGTTATGCCAAGCTTGGCTTTCTATGCAGCCTCTGGCTGAAGTTACAGGTCCTGTAGGAAGACAACATGGTAGTGCGACATCTCTAAACCCAAGAATATCAGCATACAAGCATCTTGTTTTCGACTCAAAAAATTTGCATTTCCTGTTGAGAAATGTTTGATATGCTGTAGGCTCTATTGCTGTCATATAGAAACTTTTATCTTTGGTTGTCCATTACTTCTCTTTCGCATGGCTTTCAATAACCATGTGCACACATTCTTTTGGCTGCCACTTGGAGATGTGTTTAGAAGTCTCCTAGCCTGACTTTGTTCACTATAATATGTAAAGTAAACGGCATACTCAACGATGCCTCGTCACATGCTATGAACTTAGCAAGACACACAGATCTGAGCCGACCTGCTTCAGAGCACCGTACCCTCGTGAAATTTTAGACTTCTGTGAACAGCTGGAGTGGCGACAATCCGTAGCATTTGCAGCTGAAACCCAGAACCCGCGTCCTAACTTTGCAAGCTGTCACTGGTGTTGTCGGCGCTGACTGCCTCTTTCACCCTTTGTTAATTAAGCACAGCATTTATAATATGACATTGTATGAGTTGCAGTAAATCTATGTTTATCTTGCACCCGATCCGAGGAAGCTGTTGTCCTTGTCGAATATCTTACAGATAGAATGTCTTACCTAAAGATGATACGAATTGTGAACCCATATCGTTGACAGGAAAGGCATGTCATATTATCAAATGATACATTTTAGCAGGGGATTAGATGCTGAACTGTGATAGCTGCAGGATATTCCATGGAATGGTAAGTTAATGTGGTTTCCTATATGGTTCTGAGTTAAGCCTCATGCACATTAAAATTAATACCATGGATATAGATCGTTTGAAAAATAATCTGTAATGTCTGGAACTTGCACAGGTTTCAGCATCGGCCTTCCATATCCTCCTGTTGCTCTACTTGTATTTATCGAGATTTCTCACTGTTTTCTCCCTTTCTCCTCTTTTCATGCCTGGTAGTGGTGATGGGGCGGTATGCATTTACCCATGCATGTGAAATATTACGGAGAGCCTGGTAATTGGCTCCATTCTAGCGGAGATTAGATCAAAGAAAATTATGTGATTTACAGTCTACTGTACCATTGGGTGAAATGGAAGTGAATGGCGCGGGGGACCGCAATGGTGCGTCTGACACCACCATGTTCGTGGTGCTTGGAAGTTGGAATGCGACCAAGGTTTCCATATCATCATGCTGCGACGACAGACCCCTGGGTTAGTAGCAGTTTGATGAATTTTTTAGCTGTTATTTGCCTAGTACAGCTTTTGACCGATTGAACTCCAGGAATGAAAGCCTAACAGGAAAAAGGATATAGTAAAACAGACAAATAGTCATGCTGTTTGAAATGAGAACAGTGTTCATAGGTTATAATATTATCTTTTTAACTATAAATATATCGGTATTAGTAGAATACTTCATTATGTAAGCGATGATAAAATCAAATAATAGCGGTCCTCTAATGCCCGTTATGTATATATAACAGTAACCGGAGCACCATGTTATTAGGGCTGTTATTTTAGAGCAAACTTAGTTTTGCCAACTGAGGTTGATTTTAATGTGGCATGAGAAGTTAGAGTTTTAATTGAAAAAAAAAATATTTTATAAAAAAAATAAACTAACATTATCTCCTAAATTTTAGTTAGTTTAAATATTTTATAACACTTTGAGCTGATGCCTCTTTCTGAAGGTATGGTATTGCGTATTTTTTGAACCGTTGTGTCTCCTCAGTCACTCAGATAAAATCTATAAATAAACTCCGAGTCCAACGCTCTGGGATATATCCGAACACATCATATCCACTCCCTTTTCTTGTGATACTCTATCTCTCATGGCGCACTGCTTTCGAAATTGAGATACTACTTTTTTTTTTTAAGAACCTGTTTTCCAAGTTTCTATTTTTTTTTCTTTCTTTTCTAGGCAATCGAAGGAAGCCATTCGGGTCAAATCTTCTAGTGATAGTGTTCATTAGAGAATGATAAAACTGAGCTAGGTTGTTGCATTTTGGGAATGGGATAGCCGTAGACTCACACGTAAGGAACAAACTGCGTTCTTGGACATTTGACATTTGCAAGCTTTTTGAAACCTTCCACAACCATACAACAGATATTTCAGGGATTAACTATGCATTCATGACTCTTATACCTATAAAACAAGAGAGTATGAAAGTAAGTGACTATAGACCGATTTGTTTGATTCATGGAATTGTTAAGATCATCTCAAAAACACTATTCAACAGATTATCAAGGTAAATGGATCAACTGATATCACAATCACAAATGGCTTTCATAAAGGGCAGACAGATTAACGACAGCTTCGTGATGGCATCAGAAATTCTTGCTCATTGCAAAAAGTCCAATCGTCATGGGATGATGGTAAAATTGGACTTTGAAAAAGCTTTCGACCATGTTGGCTGGAAATTTCTGCTGTCGTTGCTAAGGGAAGAGGATTTAGCAATAAATGGCGCTCTTGGATCGAAAGTTTGCTCAACTCCAACAAGTTAGCACTACTTATCAATGGTGAACCAACAAGGTGGATCACAACGAAAAGGGGACTTAAACAAGGAGATCCAATGTCCCCACTTCTCTTCATCCTAGCCTCCGATGTTCTCCACCGGATTCTGGAAATCACCTCAAGCAACAAAATGTTGTGAAAGGGCTAGGCCAATCAGACATCACTGGGGAGTCCCTTTGTCTGCAGTTTGCAGGCGACACATTAATCTCTATCAATGCATCAACACAGCATGTAAGCAACCTGAAGTTCACCATTTACTCATTCAAGCTCTTAACCGGACTCAAGGTGAATTTCGAAAAAAGGTCTCTTATTGGAATCAGTCTAGATGATAGCACAAATCAATACTTTGCAATATTACCAGGCTGCAACAACATGAACCTATTAATCAGATATTTGAAATTTCTGTAATAACTTAGGACCTCACCCAAAATGGCTAGCCAGAAAGTATATTTTTTGGGTTCCTTAGTCCTGTATAAATACCAAAGATCTCCTTGGCGAATAATTGATGTGGGACTAAACACATGCCTGCACGGGTCCTCACATACTCCCTCGTCAAGCTAAAGATTCAAATCTATTCAAATTTAATCACAAGCACCACGATCGACCCGTGGTCAGACTCCATGAACTTATGCCATAGTGTCCCCTAGTTCACATAAGCTATGCGTCAAGTTCGCTCTGATACTATTTGTAACAATCTAAGACCTCACCCAAAATAACTGACTGGAAGGTTTATTTTTTTGAGTTCCTTAGTCCTATATAAGTACACAAGATCTTCTCGATGAATAACTGATGTGAGACTAAATATACGCTCGCATGGATTTTCATAATTTCTCATACACTTCAGAAAGCTTGGAAGAAGAGATTGGACATTCCTTGAGGAAAAAATTGAAAAGAGATTATCATCATCGAAAGAAAAATTGCTCAACTTCACTGGTAGACTTGCACTCGTCAATGCAGTACTCAATACCATCCCGATCTACTTGATGACATCGTTGCAGCTGCCCGCAGGCGTTATAGATAGAATTGATAGAAAAAGAAGAAGCTCTCTTTGGAGGGGGGACAAGACATGCGGCGGAGGACGCTGTTTGGTAGAATGGGATAAAGTCTGCCGGCCAAAAAGACTAATGAAGCACTGCATGCTCACAAAATGGTGGTGGAGATTTTATACTGAAACAGGACCTTGGAGGAAGCTCATCAACCGTTTATTTCACCCACAAAACTCCTAGCCAAGCATGCATCTAAAACCTCAATCAGGAAGGCATCCACAGTATGGAAAAGTGTGATGAACACTCAATCGTGGTTCTTCGCAAGCATCTTCTTGTCACTAGGAAACGGTAATCAGATAGCTTTCTGGCATGATGCTTGGGTAACGAGAGAACCATTGAAGGTGGTCTCCCCAATCACGTTTGCTTTGACTAGAAAACCAGACGTCTCGGTGGCCTCATATCTACGACAGTCTGATGTTTGGAACTCAATGTCGCCAACGACAAATGGACGAGGAAGAGAGGAACACCCTCTTATGAGGAAGACAAAGCTGAATGGAAATGGAATGCTGACGGAATCTTCACAGTTCGAAGATGTTATCAGTTTCTCATACATTGTGGGATTTCTTCCCATTTTGCAAAAATCAACTGGAAACTCCCACAACATTCAACTGGCTAAGTTACCACAACAAATTTTTGACGGCAGAGAATCTCCAAAAGAGAAATTGGACTGCACCGGCTACATGCCCATTGTGCGGAACAGAAGAAGAAACCGTCAGCCACCGATTTCTAAACTGCAGGTATGCAAATTCAATTTGGCAGAAGTTCAGCATGAAAAATTCCATGCCCCCTTTGCCACTTACGAGCAAGGAAAGGTGGACAAGTTGGAGATTGCATATCAAAGGGAAAGGTGACATGGGATTGCGTTTTCTGAATAACCTGCTGGTGTCTATGGAAAGAAAGAAATCTAAGGATATTCGAGTTTGAAGCAACGTCCACCGGGTTCGTCATGCAGAAGATTTTATTCCTACTTCAAGACTGGACGTCAGTTGCTGACCGAGGCATTGGAAACGACATAAAGGTAGTCTGCAACAACATGTAAGTGGAGATATACATAAATGCAGGACAACAAAGCACTGAACGGATGAGAATGGGAAGGAAGAAGAGTCACTTAAGCAGTGAGATGGAAAGCAATACACACAAAATACGCAATAGCAGCTGATCATATTATGGTTTGAACTCCAAACTAATAGCAGACGACATTGGGTTCCCCTCTTCTGCTTCTTTTTTTTTCTCTTCGCACTCAATGGTCTTGTAAATAACTTCACATCCAATAAAATAAAGGGTGGTAACACTACCTCCCATTTCATTAAAAAAAACATAAATCAAGAACGGTTGGAATATATTTTAGTAAATTATTCTTTTATAACACTATTTTAAAATAATAATTTTTAAGCATATTCCTCCAATGTGAGAAGAGACTTGGCAGTACAATGAATGGGCTATCGATGGGGATGGTTCAAGCGCATGCAGTGAGTGTGGGCTAGGCATCTCATGTACATGTCTCGTCTCCCCTTGGCTTCTTGTGATGGCCACATGACATGCGTGTCCTTTTGCTATAGCCATCCCCACATCTCACATGCTTTGCACTGGGACGTCCCTCCTTTTCTCAATTCACTTCTTTTTGTATGCATGGTGGGGGTAGGAACTAAAGAATCGTGTGGGAAATTTCCACGTCCTCCATTAGCTCTTTTGGCGTAGGGTGGGATGGGGTAGAGGCATCTTGAGACATTTTGTTGGTCTCATGTTGTCGCCGTGCTTAAGATCCAAATATTGAATCATCGCCATGTTCTTGATCCGTTGTAGTACAATCGATGGCCACTATCTTTCTTTTGTTTTTTAGATGGTCAGGAATGCGTACATACATGCATACGCGCTATGTATTTGTTTACGTATGCATGTATGTATGGGTGGGGGAGTTGGCTGGTAACAAGTAAAAATATAATAAAATTCGTGGTCGCTGAAGTCAAAATTTACATCAAATATATATGGCTGCAACATGTCTAATGCACATATATATATCCATGTATGCGAGGAGAAAATATTTAATGAATGATTCTGATCCCATCCAACAGAGAATGGTGGATTAAAAAGTGGGGACTATTCTGGCACTTCATGGTTTTGAAAAGAGATGACCACGATGTGGGGGCACAAGTTTTTTTTTTCCAACATTTTAGTGTTGTGAAAGAATTTTATCAATAAAGATACCTTTAAGAGCCATTGAAATCCAAAGATACAGAGGTGGCCGGACAAAGAGTCACTCATTAGGTCATTTACATGTTAATTTTTAGTCATAAAATAGTAAAATTAGGGAAGAGAGTGATTTGGAAAAATGTTAAACCAGTGAGGGTCCCTTACAAGAAACATTATTTCACGAACGGTCATCATTTCCCACTATTATAAGATACAAATATTTCTTGGTTAATGGACAATGGAATCTGAATGAAGCAGAACCTGTACAAGGTTAGTCTTTGCCAAATACTTCTTCATGCTTATGTATGTAGTGTTACCGTTTGATGCTTAAGCATGATTCCACATCGACAGAATGTGTAATTTTCTATGAGAGATTAGAAAAAGAACATAGGATGTCCATGCATTATTTTTTTATATTTTGAAAAATATGGTGGAGATGTGTTTGAAACTTGGCTCTTCCAAATGAATTGGATAGCAATCAGCTGACCTAAAGTCTGATCGGCATAAGTTTTTGCAATTTAAGTCTGAAAAAAGAGCCTCGTTTCTCTATATCTTTCTTTCCTAACCTTTGCTATAACGGTCATGTAAGCAAGCAACAATACATGCATGTACAAAGGAGATATATTTTTTACAAAGATCTAATTCTATTTTTATCTTCCAATTAAATAGTTCTCCGAATTCTCTTCACACTTTAATGCCTCCCACGTTCCTACCACTCCCCAAGATTCTATTAAACTAGCAAGTTGCAGGCCACGACTCTTCCACTTGTAGAGCTAAACATGACTTCTCATGGCCAGCGAGATGGTCTGGAACTGTCAAGAAACCTCAAAGACGAGGTACGTAGAAAGATTATTGGTAGAAAAGAAGAGGAATATATAGTAGAAAAGGAAATAGAGACAAGGAAAAGAAGAGGCACAAGGTGTGCATGTGAGAGGGCATAGTTTGGCGACAAAGCAAGGAGGGGGCGTGCCAACAGTGCACATGGGATGGAATGATTCATCCCATTCTTAAGCATGCAGCTCCTGCCCTTCCCCATTCTTAAAATTCCCATCACAAATCTCTATTCATCTCGTGATTTCCATCAACCTACAGAATTAGAATTACAGCAAAAGGATATGTCTGTTCCATGGGTATCCTTACATCTATCAATATATTGCCTTCACATGTAGCTTTTATTGCCCAAGGATGTCGATATATGCAGCTACGTACTGGGTAGCTGAGACAAGTTTCAACTTTGGCTTCGGTCTTATAAGGCCACAACAATATAAGAGTATCAAGTTTTGATTTTTTTTTCTTTTCTTTTTTCCCTCATCTCTTGGTGTCTCGATCTACATTATTATACTTAGCCTTATAGTGTAAATTAACGAATATTATGATAGCTAGTGAGACAATATCTAATTAAAATGATGTATAAAAATGAAAAGTTTTTTTTTTACCATAAGATATGGTATTCAAGAAGCATCAGTGCTGCATGTACAAGTTCGTCTAGTATGATTATTCTGGCAATTATGTTGGACTCTGATTGTGCTTCACTTTATTAGCAATACCCACTTATTAGAAAGAAAACAAGATCTTAATTAAGCCAAAGACCATATCTTTAAAAAAACAAATGTCTTGCTCATTATATATATGAACAATAAATATATTTGGCATTAATATTAAAACTAAACTTGCATTGAGCTGACACACCAAGATCAACCTAAGCTCACTTAAAGTGCTGTTGGCAGTAAAGCTGTTGGAAGTAGAGCTGTCTGAAGTAGAGCTGTTATAAAAAGCTGTTTGGGGGAGCTGTTGGAAGTAGAGCTGTTGGAAGTAGAGCTGTCTGAAGTAGAGCTGTTATAAAAAGTTGTTTGCTGTTTGGTAACTATATTTC
>JAOXJJ010000725.1:7504191-7529455 GCA_025769935.1 Phoenix roebelenii | reverse complement strand
CGCGGGAGGGGGCCGGGCCGTGGCCGACGGCGCCCGCGGCTGGCCCCCTAGGAAGTGCTCTCCTCCTGCGAGGCCGACAGCGCGGGGCCGGGCTATGGCCGATGCGAGAGGGGGGCGGGTCGTGACCGCCGGCGGCCGCAGGAAGGGGGAGGGCGCCCCCTTCTTCTTCCTGTTCTTGGGCCCCTCCCCACCGTGGGACTTCCTTCTTCTTCGACACCGCCCCTTTCCGTGACGGGGACATCGTCATCGGCGGCGGCCGCGGGAAGGGAAAGACGACCCGTCTTCCTCTTCTTCGGCACCTCCCCACCATGGGGGCGGGGGAGAGGGATGGGGTGCGACGGCGGGGAAGAGGGAGAGGGTGCGGCGGCGGGGGAGAGGGAGGGGGGTTGGGTGGGAGAGGAAGAGACGGTGAGAGAGAGGTTTTTGGGAGGAAATTTTTTTTAAATGGGGGTATTTTGGTCAAAAATACAGCTTTCCGAAAAAGCTGAAAACAGCATTTTCGGAAAGCTCCAAATTGGAGCTTCCCCCCAAAAGCTGTTTTCAGCTTCCCGCAAAAGCTGAAACAGCTTTTCGGAAAATTTACGAAACACTATTTTTTAGCTAAAAGTACTTTTGGATGACCAGAAAGTGCTTTTTGGCCCTCCAAAAGCTCCCCCAAACAGGGCCTCAACGACAACCACCCAGTGCAAATTATGTAACCATTTTTTACTAAAAAAAAAAAGAAAAATTATGCTACCCTATATTAATTAATGAACAATCCCTTTTTTTTGAATACCTAATAACAACAACAGCAACCATAAAAACGAGCAACACTCTAGACATCCAATATATATAACTCATTTGCATAAATAATTTTCTGTGCATCCCCTGCATTAATGTTAATTATTTTCTTCAAATCTTCCGAACTCGCGACGATGATGAGAAGGGCGCTAGCACTGCATCAGTTGTTACATATTTTGTTTGATGAGATTGCTTTGGTACGTAGCAACCTCAAGCTCATTCTAGTAGTGGAATCATGTTTGGAGTTTGCATCCAAATTAAACCCAACGGCATGGATACATGAGGCATGCATATGTGCTCTTCCGAATCAACGAAAGACACTAGCAACAATCTCTCTCTTCTAGTATATGCATCTTGGAAGCCAAACCAAAAGGCACGGTCACATGAGCATGTGGTGGCCGATTCCTTCGCTTCATTAAACTTAAGCTACGGCTTTCGGCCTGTAGTACCTTTGAAGCCTCAACACCCCCCCTTCCTTCCTCGCACCTCTCTCTCTCTATCTCTTTCTCCAGCTGTTGCTAGCTGTCTCCCTCTTCCCTTGTCATGTGAACCCCTCTTCTCCTGCCCCTACAGCAAAAGAAAATTCAACTGCCACCCCTACCGCGTCAACCATAATAACGAGAGAGAGAGAGAGAGAGAGAGAGAGAGAGAGGGAGAGAGACAGAGGGGGAGAGAAGCACAAACAAGCGACTGCTATTCGAATTCGAATTCAAAGGCTTCTACAGATATCCATCTCCCAATCCTTGATTCCATCAGGCTTCAGCTCTCGGCTACCATTGCCTGGCCGCCGGTCTAAGACGAGGCTCTTGGAGAAAGAGAGAGAGAGAGAGAGAGAGCGATGGCTCAGCTCCCTCCTAAGATCCCAACCAGCATGCCCCCCACCTGGCCCAACTTCGGCCACCACCGTCCCCCCTCCTCCTCGATCCCCACCCCCACGCCGCCGGCACCCAGCTCCCAGCCCTCATGGGTCGACGAATTCCTCGACTTCTCCTCCGCCAAGCGCGGCTCCGACCGCCGCTCCGTCAGCGACTCCATCGCCTTCCTTGAGGCCCCGCCGGCGGACGGCGACGCCGCTGCTGCCCGTGAATTCGACCGCCTTGACGAGGACCGGCTCATAGAGTCCATGTTCTCCGACGACGTCCCGCTTCCGTCATCCTCCTCCGCCGGTGCTGCGCTACCCGTCACGTCTTCCAACCCGTCCACGCCGTCCGACCACAACAGCGTCAACGACGACAAGCCTGCCGCGTCGTCCGACCGCCAGACTGCACCGAGCAACGAGTTGGCTGCGGAGGCGCAGAGCGCTTGCAAGGCCGAGCCGCAGGCGCCGGCTGCTGCCACGCAAGCTGAACCGGAGCCCATCGTCGACCCCAAGAGAGTCAAGAGGTGAGGCCGATTTCCGCCATTTTGCGACAATGTAGCTCGCTTTAGCTCCTGCATTGGCCTCAACCGCGACCATCTTCTAATCAAGTTCTGGGCTCGAGCAGGATATTAGCCAACCGGCAATCGGCGCAGAGGTCGCGAGTGAGGAAGCTCCAGTACATATCGGAGCTCGAGCGCACCGTCACCACGTTGCAGGTAGTCATATATATATATATATGCTGTGGAATTTTGAATACCATGATGGAAACGTTTAAATTGATTTCTAATAGGAAAAATTAGCTTCCGTGGGACAACGTAACAGTGTAAACATGTAGAGATTTCATAAGTTGGCCAACATTCTCTAATGGTTTGGTTGGTTATGTCTGTCTTTTGGATGAAGACCGAGGTGTCGGCGTTGTCGCCTCGGGTTGCATTCCTCGATCACCAGCGCTCGATTCTCACAATGGGGAACAGCCATCTGAAGCAGCGGATTGCAGCTTTGACCCAGGACAAAATCTTTAAAGATGGTGAGTTTCTTAGAGTGATATCACTAGGCACTAGCTATAATTTGGTAAAACTAATTTCCAAGTATTTTTAAAACAAACACCGGCTATTTTCGGATTTTTCCCGGAATTTTTGCTTGATGATGCAGCGTTTCCTGTTGCATATAATTCTTAAGTCCGGAATATTTCTTTCGCGCAGCCAGACCTTTCATGTATTCGTTGTCTTCTTTTATGAACAAATGAAATAAATGTAAGAGGGCCAAGCGACGTAGCCACAGCAACATGATAGGTAGAGCATAAACGACGCTGCGTGTAAATAATTGTTTTGCTCCAATTTTTTTACATGTGTTCGGTAAATGAGTTACATTGGAGTTGCTCGATATTCTCCAATTCACTAATCAAAATCCTCTGGATGTTCATCATTCTTTCATCGGCCAAATGATTTTTGAAATTTTTTACGACTTAAAAAAAAATTATTTGATAGTCCATAATACATTTACATGATTAATGTATGAGATAATCATTTTTCTAAATAATTGACGTTCTTTTTCATGATCAGTGCCATCTTGCATAGACGATAATAATACTCTTTAGTTCCATAAAACTTTTTTGGTTAGCTAGCAAATTCTTAACCCCCGCCCCCGCCCCCCACCCAAAAAAATAAAAATAAAGTCTCATATATCTTTGTTTACTGAACTAGTTTTGAATGTCAACTCTTAACAATATACTATATGCTTAATCGCACCCCCACACTGCCATTTGAAATATAAGTATCTTAATACTATTGTGCCTCTTCATATAGCGAAACTTAAGGGAGGGGCCGACGGGTGCGAGCTTCACTTTTACTTCAAGGAAATAATATATTATGCTCTTCTTTTGCTCAAGAAATAAAAGAAGAAGAAGGCACCTTTATGTCAAAATGTATTATGTATAATCTAAGTCTCAGATCCAAACCATTCACAATAGTATATAATATCGGAACTGCCTATGAATTTTAAAAAAAAAAAGTTAAACCACAGTACATACTTTGCGCTAACATAATTCATGGTTAAAATTATATATATATATATATATATATAAGGTTTAAACTATGGTCCAACACTGTGTAGAATATTTTCAATTGAACTGTAGGCTAGATCTCGTGCATTCCTCATGAATGAATTAAAAAATTTATGGGCGATACATAACGTGATAGCAAGAACTATGCTTCTTGTAACACAAATAGATCCACTAAAAATCTCAATTAGCAGTCGAGACGTGCATTTTCAGAAGCTGATGATGGCTTCGTAATTACTATCATGCATGGAGTTCCTTGTAATGGATTGGGTGGTGGTTCCGTGCAAAATTGCAGCCCACCAAGAGGCATTAAAGAAGGAGATCGAGAGGCTAAGGCAAGTCTACCACCAGCAGAATCTCAAGAAAATGTCTGCTCCCAGCTCTGAACCCGCCATGCGCACAGAAAAAGAGCTGGTCAGCTGACGCTCAGAAACAAAATGCTGCAGAGGTGACAGTAATTCGTTGATTAGGGGTTGAGGTGATGGTGTTCATCAAGCAGGAGAAATTGAGCTTGCGGTGATGGTGGTAAATGTATTATTGCATTCTTTGTGTATTTCCATTTCATCTATCATTTTTCTTTTTATTAAAAAAAATATTAACCGTCACAGTCCAAGGTTTAGTAAAATGAAGGCGACTGTCACAGGGCATTGTGTATTATTTTGATGCGTGTTTTTCCATTTTAACGCAAATATTCCATGCATTTTTTTTTCCTCTCGAAATGGGGGATTGCGGTTTCTCAAATCTCAAAAGAAAAGTGAACTCATAATGTGCGCAAACCACATGTATCATCTATTGTTTACACCATTCAATTCCTAATCAAAATTTTCCCTTCTTCAGTGGGTTTCTAGCAAGTTGCAGAATTAGCTAATTTATTGATATATTTATGTATGTGTGTATGTATTTATTTTTGTTTTCCCTTCTTTGATAAAGTTCCCATTCCTGACATATAAAGGAGAAAGAGAAGAATATGAGCAGTTTATAATATTTATACCCTCCTGAATTTTTTACTTTCTGTGCCATTTCCTTCAACAAGCGACAGTATCCTATCCTAAGGTATTATATATATACATAAATATACATTAAGAGGGTGTTCTGGTTACCGGAGGATCTCATCAATCAGGAATCCAGGTTTACTTGTAGCTCTCCATGAGAGGTGGAGAGATTTAAGGAAACAGGACAACCGACAAGCAAAGATTGTTTCCATTTTCCAAGGATAACATATTTTTGAAAGGTAATGAATGCTCTCTAGGAGATCGGGATTAGCTGTGTTTGCTGGCTCTAACATCTCTTGAAACTCTTTGCATCCCAAGTAAATTTCGAAGAGTTCTCGCCAGGAAGACATAAGATTTTCCGGCATCCGAACATCCCCTAATGAAAACATATAACTTGCAAGTTGCAACCTATAGTTCATCCGAATACGGAGGTACAGAAATGCAAAAATAAAATGGATTGCCAATCTTTAGATAAATTATTATATGCTCTATATGGATGTTTCTGTTAAAGGCTCTCCTTACAGGAATTAATTTGCAACAATGACATTCAACAAAGTATTCCAAGTCCATCTCCTGTATATGTACGAATAATTCCAAAGATATATGATTGGACATCCTAGTATCTCCCAACTTAATTACCACGTATCTGGATTGTCCTAAAATCATGGCATTTTTTCCTCTTTTTTTGATATTTTTACTTTCTTTACGTCGTATAACTTTTAACGATAGTTTATGACTAGGAAAATACTGGATAAAACATTCTAGCTTGAATTTGTTTTAAACAATTCTGCAATTTTCTAGAAATTTGATTTTAGAAGATTATAACGAGCCCTCTTTCATGTCCACCATGCAAGCATCTGCTTGCTCTGTTTCCAATTGCTACACATATATTTTTTGGGTATAACATTGATGATTGTTTTCAGATTGTATGAACATTGAGGATACAAGAACCGGGCTTGCTTTGTAGCAGCACCTCTTGGCCTAGCAATGAAAGATTCTGAGTCCGGTTAATTGATGATGCATCCGCATTTGCATTCTATGCCGGATCCTTGGCATATATTTATAACCAATTAAAAAGATCTTTATTACTTTCTCCATAACCAAGTAAATGATCATGAAAACAACTTCCTCATCAAAAATGCATTAAAAAAAAAAGCAGCAGTTATGTCTCCATAACTGTTAGGTTTCACTGAGAAGAGTTATGTATAGCATTACCTAATTCTGTATTTCACTCAGGTCCAACTAGATGGTTCGAGCTAGTTCTATAACTTCCTCAAACCAATCAAGCGTGGCATATCTGCCATTTTGGGTCAGGTAGCTTACCTTATTCCTCGTTCGATTAGGCCAACCATAAAAATTGAAAAAAAAAAAAAAAGATTCAGGCACATTCAGATGCGTGCATGGGTGGTGTAGACTGAATTATAGTGCCTTTTATAATGGTATCAAGAGAATTATAAACACCCTCTTCTTACTGAATTCAACTACGTACGTACTTTGCAGTTCTCTCTTGATACAGAAAATGACCAGCATCTCATAAAACCAAGGGTGAATCTCCTAGTCTCAAAAGAAGAGCTGGATAAAGTAGTCATCAGCACCTGCTTAGTTTCACCACAGATGTTAATATTAGAGAGGAAATTGCCGTAACAAAAAGATGAAAAATGGAAACTGCCACTTTAAAGCCGTAAAAAACCAGGCGTCAACCATAATTAACCAAAGTGCAAGGTAGTAGATAAAAAGATCCTTATTTTATTATACCCCACACCCATCCTATTAAACTGCATGCTCGATGCCTTTGGCAGGTTCCATTTACTCATAACACCCCCCCTTCCCGTTCTGTGTCCCCACAAAATAATATCGCAAATTGCAAGTATAATATTACCTCCACCACGTGCACAGCATGTGCTTCCGTATAAAGCAACATGGATGGATCTTCTTAGCTGGCTGCTGCACTTGAGAGGCACGGTACATAGAATTTCCTCTTTAATCCATCCATCCTTCTTGGTCCAAAAGGAGTAGATAAAACAAGCAAACAGGCGAATCCGCCAATGCTGGGATCCTCAAGCATGCAATAAGTTTAAAAATTTGGAGCTTTGATACCTCGGCACGCAGCCTTGCCTCTTTAGTTCAGCTCAACTGCTCGTGTTGTGTGAGCCACAATTATAATAATAATAACAAACTACGCCACAATTACTCCTTTCCTCGCCTTCTCACCTTCTTCCCCTCCCCTTCCTCCCTCATGGAAATTCTTATAAATATGACAGAGAAGGGGAAGTCGTCGCCTTAATAGCTAAAGACCTTTTAATGGAGTGGCCCAAGTGCATGCATGTATGCATCGTGCAGAGCTGCGTTACACGTGCATGGGTCCTCGTGTGAGGGAGGAAATCGTGATGCGAGTGGACCAGCTATCATGCAGCACACTTGGTGGAGGGCATGCTTCGAACACAAGAAGACTTCTTTTTTTCCCACTAACCATGTGGTTTTGGGATTTATGGCCCATCCGTTGCGTTGCCATCATATTGAGCCTTTTAGCATGCATGCATGTTTTGGCACGTGTGCCGTTTGCTGGGTCTCTCCTGTTGGAAGCAAGCATAATTCGAACCGTCCCCTCCACTGTTCACGCGTACCATACCATGTGCTAAGGAAATGGGGCCGATTAATAAATCGAACGACAGATGGTGCCTATTGGAACTGAAAGTTTCTTCCTGAAGGATTCGATGGCGATTACTGGGTACATGAATGAGCTCGACAGCCATGAGGTGGGAGAGAATTGAAGGAAGGAGGGACACAATTCGTAAGTTTGGTATTGATTTTGCCGATGCTCCATAGCAAACCTTTCCTTGCTTGTCCGTCCAATATTAGATGAAAACTAGTAAATGAATAATTTGGGCTCGGATCCGTGACAGGATTCATCAAGCTTATTCCCTGGAGAGGAGGAAACCATAAACATCATGAGCCATGTAACAGGATTCATCAAGCTTGTTCCCTGGAGAGGAGGAAACCTTAAACATCATGAGCCATGCCCGAACACCTGCTTGCCTAAAATAACTAGAAGCCTGAACTTGGCATGGTAACAGGCTCCTTTAGTTAATAAGCCAAGCTTGAATAGTTTTTTGATATTTGGCTAGCTCAGCTCATATACCCCTTTCATTTGAGATAAGCCGGAGCAGCTTCGTACTCACTAGGCTGCTTTGCACTCCTAACAAGTGCTGGGTTCGACAACAACGGGTAGAAGCTTATCAAAAACAAGTTCTTTCTCATACAATGACTGCAAATTATCAGAAGCAAGGTATGGTCTTCTTTTCAACAAGTTGGGTATACTTCCTGTATTATTAGCACAAATCAATGAAATTCTCGATTTGTCAAGCTAACAAGTTGGTTTTCTTTTCAATGAAACGGCAAAAAATAGAAACATCAATCATAATAGGAATTTGTACCATCTCAATTTAAATTCAGCTCCAATGAATATATTATTAACAATAATTTTTTACAGAACATTTAGTTAAAAAAAAAAAGGCTTGTCAGAACGTATGAATTGAGCTAACGAGAAAAATGGAAGTGCCTCTTAACATCAGGATCATGTTCAATTTACTTGTTATGATCAGTCACCATGATGGACAGATTTTAAAACTAAAAGTTACATCTATGCTGCAGTAATGTGGGGCCAGACTCCGTTTCTCTGCATAGACCTGGTCGTCTCGTACGAGTTTTGGAGCCTCTTTTTAAGGAAAAAAGAGTTGTCTCAAGGTACCCAAAACATGCTGGATCGATTGCATGCTGCTTTCCATCCAGTTCCGTTAGGATGGTAATCTGAACAAGGACTAATGGAACTTGCTCAGATGGACCATGGTTTTAGCTCTTACCAGTTAGTTCAATGCTACAAGACAAAAATAAAATAATCTTAGGGAATAGAACAAACTCAGCATGAAATCAGTATCAGCTATCAACTTACATATTTGATGCTGAAGAAGTAAATGTAAAATACATAGACAAACAATTTTTTTCCCATTACTTTGTAGAAAGCTATATAGATTCCCATATTTACCAATGTTTTCTAATTAGGTCCTCTAGGATTGGAAATTACATATCTAGCCCATACCAACCTATACTGTATCGTACCGGTAAGGCACTGATATAGTACCAAGGTTCGGTTCAGTATAAGAACCAAACCGGTTCGTACCAATCCAAACCAAGCGAAACTCCCCCCCTCCCCTCCCATGTTGCCCGGTACCAACCTGCACCACCTAGTTTCGGGAGGTACCATGGCTGGAGTAAGAAGAAAATGTTGGAAACCTATCTAGGTAAGGGATGCATACCATACCATTCCGACCATACCGTACCAAATTGATAGCATACTCATTCCCTGCACCAGTTTTGCAGACTTTGATCCAAATACTTTGGAGTTCCAACCTGCTTATGGACCCACTTACAATTAGAACCCCTCCTTGCCAAGGCTAACACTGGGCTATGCTGCAGCTAAAAATGTCCAAGCCATCTCAAACTTATTGCTCATTTATTCTTGACATTCCTCTGATATTTTTTTTTCCCTAAACCTGTTTCTTGTTAACCATATGTCAATCTCAAAATCCTCATCCTTGCAATGCTCATTTTACACTCCTGAGCTATCTTAACTGAAAGATGCAGCTGATTTAAGTAATCTTAAGATATTGCCCTGTCTAAATGACACTTGCAAGTCGCACAGCATCCTGGTGGATGAATCATCCTGTTTTAAGACATGGTTGCTATTTCTTCATCACTGTGTATAATGGAAGAAAAAAATGCAAAAGATTTGTTCAGGGCATGTCTATATATATATATATATATAGAACTGTATATACTAAAATCACTATCTAAATTTCTACTATAGTTGAAGTTCCATGTACTTTGTTTTGTCCAAGTTAATTTTCAATCCTTTATCCTGTGCTGCTACCTTCCAGTTTGATGTACACAGCTAATTCATCAACTAAAAATGTATCATCGGCAAATAACATGAACATAGAGGTCTCCTATCACATATCAGAAAGTCCTTTCACAACTAGTAATTCGTTTACCAAGAGAATTTGTAGCATTATAAATAAAAGATGGACTCTTTGTCGTCAAGCAATTGAATCTAGCTTTCTTTCAAAAATTGGACAGACAATCTGTATCTTTGATCTCTTTTAAAATAGGTGGTTGTTTTCTGTAATAAAGACAGCACTTATGGCAAATAATAAATAATGTCACGTAAATTAAACAAGAGAGTAAAAGAAACATTGAAGAATATCAGGAATGCTCCTAAAAAGTGTGCATGAAATATGAAAATGTCACCTTGCACTCATAAATCTTTCTGACCAACGTTGAACTTTGAAATGAAGAAACCAATCGTATCGAGCGAAGATGATGGGTCAAACCTTTGAACAAGTTCTGCTTCACTTTGGGTTAGCCATTCCCTAGCAGAACAAAATAACAGAAGGCAATACTAGTTAATAGTTGCAAGATGGAAGCGGAACATTCTTAGTATATATCAGTGGAAACTCTTCAAACTGTATCTTTTCATTCCAGAGTTGGGTGCAACAGAGAGACAATATTACAAAAAAGTTGTTTATAAGCTTTCCCTGACATCATATAATTTTCAAACTTGGCAATGGCAATCATTAATTCATCACAGCTTATAAGGAAAAAACAGCCAAAATAATGTAACATGGAGGAGAACTAACGTTGACCCTGGATGAGGGATGGCAACGGGTTGGGTTAGGTCAAGTAAAAACCTTTCCTGTTTCAACCATCTGCATGCTTATGCTCTAATTATTTTCCCAACAAGGAGGCATCAATAAAGCATGCTTCATGCATGCAGAAATAATTTAAAAAACTTGGATTTCACATATAAGGCACATTAATTTCAATTTTGCAAACTATGGTTATTTTGTTTCTAATAAATGTCTAACTGCCTTCACCACCTTGTTTTCAATTTGCTTCGCCAATAATATGTCTATCAATCTACATCAGCATAACATGTTTTCACAAAGGATGACCACTTTGTTTCTTAAATTTATACTTTAGCTATGAAACAAGCTTACTAATTACGAGGAACATACTACTCAGAAATAAACAGCTTTTTCATAATGTCCTTTACTTTGACCCTGAAATTGTTCCAATATTGATGCTAAGTTTTCATTTTTGAAAAATTTAACTACAATTGATTCCTTCAAATGAGTTTACAGCACACTTTTATCATCGACAATGATGATGGTGGTGGCGGCGGCGGCAATGATAGTAAGAAACCTTATTATGGCTATCTAATAGTAATATGTAACAAGAAAGGTTGATGTTCTGGATAAATCAGTGTGATCTAGAATGTTTTTATGGTTGATCCATGCATGTATTCAATGACTCAATTTAACATTCTTTTCTTTTTTCTGCATTAATCATCATCAGTTAAGTCCTACAGTTTCAGGTAACAAGAGACTACGACAAGATGTTATACAAAACTCACTTCAGCTTTGATGTAAATGAAGATAGCGGCAGAGGTGATGAGTAAAAAGAGAAGCAAATCTACACAGGGAGGTCTGATGATGTTTGTCAGCTTAAGCATATATTAACAGAATTAACTTATTTAAAATCATCTTCCAATCAGAGCATGGTGGAAGTAGCTGATAGAGTTTGTGCTGCAATGCAAACCAGACAGAGTGTGGTGCACAGAACACATATTACAATAACCCTAATGCCTCAAAATCTGCATGTATTGGGGCACTAAAATGCGCTCCCATTGCAAAAGAAACATGAAAGCGGCTTACTCCACATATTCCCCACCAAACATGTATTGAGTAAAAAGAGAAGCAAATCTACACAGGGAGGTCTGATGATGTTTGTCAGCTTAAACATATATTAACAGAATTAACTTATTTAAAATCATCTTCCAATCAGAGCACGGTGGAAGTAGCTGATAGAGTTTGTGCTGCAATGCAAACCAGACAGAGTGTGGTGCACAGAACACATATTACAATAACCCTAATGCCTCAAAATCTGCATGTATTGGGGCACTAAAATGCGCTCCCATTGCAAAAGAAACATGAAAGCGGCTTACTCCACATATTCCCCACCAAACAGCTCGCAACGGCCAGCTATACCAGGTCCTCCAATTTTAGGGTGCTGAGATTTTACAACCATATGAATAGAATGAGAAGAAGAAATTGTATGTAGTTAGAAACTCAAAAGTGTAGGTACGACATAAATCATAAATGTTCTGACATTCAAGAAGCTTCATGCTATACATATAAAAAAACTTCAAGGTCATTACATGTTACCAACACATGTACTGCAAATACATAACTAAGTCTGAGTATGCCACCAAGAAACTTATTAAATGCTAAATCTAGAGATAGAAAGTACGCAATTTTCCCTTTATGGAACTGAGCTGGTTAAGTAATTTTACCTGCGATGCCAATGACAGGAATTTGTATGTATCCAAAGCATACCGAACTAAGGCCTCATTCTCTCCTGGGTTTATCGTACATCTAAAAGAACAAATATCAATAGTGGCACTCCTTCACTTGTTTATTGGATACAATAGATGTACAGCAACTAAATTTAGAGTGTAAAAAGAGCAAAACAGAAAAGACACATAAGTACATATGCTTAAAGAACTGGTCTTAGAAAATTGAAGTCCATCTTTTATATCAACCTTAATAACCATGAAGAATGAATAGGGTATTTCTGAGTTGATATTACTTCTATTAGCAAAACCACGAGTAACAAATATCTCCTCTTTCCCTACAATGACATGTATAATCTTTCCTCATTCTTCAACAACATCTAGGAGTATATTTAAAACTTGTGGCTGTCATATAGGACTTGGGAGAGGAAGACTACTGAAATGATGAGGTGTTCTAAAATGAAGTATAATGGTTTTTTGGTTCGGGAAATGCATCAAATACTTAAAGCAGTCCATGCCCTGTATTGGTTGGTGTACAAATACACAATATAAAGAATACCTCATGAATAACGTAAAATGCTACTCCATGCTATGGAAAACATGCTATAAAGTAATGAGACTAAGTGAAAGTAACACAGGATCTGGGAGATGTATGCAAGTTCTGTGACTACTCTATACCACTTAATAACTGTAATTCTATAATACCTATGAAAGTGTGTTGAGGGAAAGTTTTAAGTTGGTTGTCCCTTTACTATTTAAGAACATTTATGGTGAAATCTTATGCTTGAGGTATGGAGATGGATTTACAATTACACCATGAAAGATGACAATTGTCACTTGATTGAGAAGCCCAATGGACATTCAAAGCTGATAATACCTGTAAGGGCCTGTTTGGGAATTTCCATCCAGATCTGGCAGGATTGGTTGGAGATCGATAAGAGGGAGGAAGCGAGTGGGAGAGCAGAAGAGGAAGAACCATGGGGTCATGGGGCCTGATCCTGTGGGATAAAAAGAAAGACCTATCAAGGTTTTTTCTCTAATCCCACAGGGGAGTGGGCCGTACCATCCCTATGTTCTCCCTTCCTCCTCTCCTGCTCCTTCACCCGGCAATCCAATCCAGGACTATCCTACCAGATCTAGCCAAACAGGCCTTGAGCAATGATTATGTACAGTTACTCAGGAACTAGAGTATCGGGGTCATTACTTGTCAGCAAAAAGAAAATATCCGCACTGTGATAATGAAACCTTAGACATTAACTTAAGTATCATGGGCATTACATGACAGAACAAAAAATGTTCCCCACTGTAACAACATGCAAATATTAAGCAAAAGACTATCAAGAATTTAGCAAAGCAGGTAGCTGAAATTCAGAAATATTCTTTTGTTTTGAAGTACAGTTGTCAATGATGATGAAATATGGTTATGGCATTGGTACCATACTGGTACTGTACAAATTACAGTGTGTCTTCATGATGGCACAACACTAATGATGTGACATACCATATGTTGATACAGATCGATGCTGAGGGGAATATCAGTACACTATCAGTATGGTTGGTACAAACTAGAAGCTAATACTTAAATCCTTGATGCATAGGCTTGTCAAAGTACTTCAATCTTCTATCACAAAGTGATATTTATTTAGCCAAAAAAAAACTATAGCATTGCTTCATCTCAGAATGCCTTATCTCATCCAGGGGCCCTGTTGCCTCCCTCACCTCACCAGTGCTAGGGCAAGTGGCAGCCTTCCACTAGTAGCTGTTCAACCATCCACCAGGCCACCAAACCAAGCATAGGGTTTCCATCAGCTCATCTAACTGCTGGCAGACATCCAACCAAAAAAAAAGGTGGCCTAGCGCACAAGGCTCCCACATTGCAGGGTCTTGGAAGAGTTAGATGTATACAACCTTACTCCACATGCAAATAAGCTATTTCCGTGTTCTTGTAAACTTCAGGTCAAAATGGAGCAACCTTACATTGCACCAAGGCTCAATCTCATGCCATCTAACCACACAAGGCCCCCAAAAAACATGCTTTGTGTTTTCCCTCGATGCTCGTTTCTTCTTTTCCTCTTTTATCCTCATCTTTTCCTCTTTTCCTCTATTTTCTAACTTCTTCTTCCCCTTCTCTTTTAGAAGATCCTTCCATTATTCTTTTCTCCATCCTCTTCTTCTCCCATTTCTATTGTGAAAGATTCTTCCATTTCTACTCTCCTCTTCTTGGTTTCCCCTTTCTTCTCCTTTTCATCATTTCCCCCTCTATTTTTGTCTTCTTTACCTTGTATTTTAACCTTTGATCTTATTTCCATATGTTTTCTGCAAATTTCTGTCCTCTTTGTTTCTACTCTTTTTGTTTATATGCTCTTTTTTGTTTTAGTTCTTCTCATCCTGTGACCTAATGGTTTAATTGGTTAATCTTGAATGTGCAATTACGGTCTTCTGTTAATAATCCTTAGAAATACTGTCCTAGGCTTTGATTCATTTAAGGTCATATAAAAAAAATGTCTATGAACAAAACCTTTTGGTGGTACTTGGAGAATCATGTTCATGAATGTGTACAAGCTATGATCTGTAACAGATTCCTCAAGGGTAAATCTATAGCATTTCTGAGGGCGCATGTGAACTGTTCCACATAGTTATTTAAAAAAAAAAAAATCTGGAGATCGAGGGTATTAGCTCATTGCAAGGCATGTTCTTTCGTAATATCTGTTTTATGGATGATGAAAAAACATTGCATAAATTCTTTGGCTGTTCATTCCATGAGAATCAGGCCATCTTGCAATTATGTTGATAAAAACTATATTGAATTTCATGAACTTGAAAAGAAGTTAAAAACTAATGTGTCTTAAGCTTAGGAAGGCGCATCAAGAGTAAGCTGAATTTAAAATGACCTAAAAGCTCTAAGAACAGAAAAGAAAGAAGAGAGGTGGGGGCAGGGGGAAGGTGCACTAGCTGAAAAGTTAGAAGTTCCAAGAAGATCAAGATGTATACACAAATTGTATTGTTGACTGAGTTTGGAGGAAAAAAAGAAAAGGACCCTCAAATTTCTGGAACCATCAACGATATAAAGGCAAGATGAAGAGTGCACAATAGTAATTAAAGAAGATGAACACAGATCAAGCGAATTCAAGTAAAAAATGGAAACAAATGATGCAAATAATGATCCAAAGATTGACGAGGCAGCAAGCTGTAGACAAGGCAACTGTTCGATTCAAATATAAAAGCTAGGGTAAATCAAATGTCACACCATGATCGAAAAATCAAGCATCAATCACAAATGGAGACATACAAACTACATTGAAAACAATTTATGATGAAATAAATGAAAATCTAGAATATCTCAATTACACTAGATTCACATCTCCAAACCAGATAACCACTCATAAAGACTCACACATCATTGAGCATACAAACTCTAGTATCTCGATGATAAAATACTATCTTATAGATGGAACATGTTGGCTTCTCTTATTTGGTGTTATTGAAAAATATCAAAATGCACTATTAAACTACCTACATGTTGAGTGAACTTTTCATGGTTACAATGAACAATCATGGTATATAACAATTAACAAATCATCCAAGATATAAACTTACGTTGAGTACACAATAACTCCTCCTGGACGGACTAGCTGAACAGCTTGGTCAAACATCCTTCTTTGATACTTTGCATGATTTCTCAAGGATTCTACAGTTTCCTACATTGTCAGAAATATCAAAATCTATAAAGAAATGAAATTAATAGAAGTGGAAACCAATGTAACATCTTACAAAATGAGAACATAAAGTATTAGAGAAATTGTGTATCCATAATTTCAACATTGCTGATATCCTAATTTTTTCCCTTTTTTACATAATTAATATTATGAAGAAAGAATATTACACTATAATGTGAAAATAAATTAAGGTCAATATACCAATTCAAATTTGTATATGAACTATGCACAGAAAAAAAGGCCATTGAGATCATCAAAACCAAGAAACCACTGTATAACACATGCATCTTTCATTGGTCGATCTAGATTATTACTTCCTTGGACTCTTCAATTTATGGCTGAAAAAATGTGACTCAAAGTTGGTAGTTATGACCAAATGCATCCTGAAATCAACTGTGCTCGTTGCATGTTTTATGATGAAAAAAGACAAATCAGTACACAAGATACAACAATCATGGATCAAATTGCAAGCCATAGATCGAACCAAATAGACTTGGATAAGAGGCTTGTCTATCAAGGTAAGATTTTGTATACATATAACCAACACTTTTTTATTACCAAAGTATGTCAGGTAGATAAAATCTTACCTGCCCAGCAAATAGTCGAGGTCTCAAGCCAAGAGCGGAACATGGAGCATCAAGAAGAACACGATCAAAACTATTAGGTAGAAAGCCTTTTGAATTTTCAACCCTAGCACCCATACAATGATTTCTTCCTGGTCCATTTCTCATTCGTCGAGCATTCTTCCTTAGGTCAGCTTTGCTGACATACCTTCTTAAATCTGCTTTTCCCTTGTTGACTGTACAATGACTTTGTTAGAATTTAAACTACTTTAGATGATGATGATGAAGATCATCATAAAGTCTTCAAAATATGAACCAAGAAATATATGTATTTGTAAATTATGTTATGACAGAAAAGCTTGCCGACAATAAGCAATGTTTTAGCCTTTATGTGAACGGCGAATTAAAACTGGTTGTGAAGATTAATCATAAGTTACAGTTTCACAGAGTGCTAAAACATGTTTTGAAATTAAATAACATGAACTCGATGGTAAAAGTGGCATAAGTAGCCCCACCAAATTATGATACCTCATGTGGAAAATCACTATTGAACATATTCTTTTGCAATCTAAACAGCACTTTTTCTAGAAGATAAAGTAGTGAAGAGGTGCAAATCTGAATAGCCACATATTACAGGCAGTGGAGAAAATAAACACACAATTAGTCTCATGACAATGAAACTATACATTTTTCCTCTTGGTTTCTTGGAGATGAGAACCCTGATAAGGATGTAAAAGCTATAATGAGCTCTATAATGAACAATTTACCTGAATAGACAGCATAAAACTTTCTGAACCATGGATTAAGGTGTTCTCCATGCCAAGCAGCATGGACCGGCACGTCCCATATCAATGCCTTGTTGACATGTACCATGTGGCATTGACATGGTGCTAGTTGTGTGCCGGTCCTAGGCACACTGCACAGCATGACACTGTAATATGCTATTGCCAGGGACCAGCATCCAAAACTTTAATCGCCCAACAAGATTTATCACAACCATTGGGGCTGGATCTGTGAATCCTTATTGATCATCCATTTCCTGAAAGAGAAATCTATGGAAGCAAGCTTTACAAATCCTTCCTAATAACTTTACCATCGTAACCAGTTCCTTGTGACTTAATCTACAACTGGTGCAGTTCTAATATTTCCTCCAATGCGCATGTTATCCGTACTTGTTATTACAAAATTTACCACAATCTATTTAAACAACGTCATTTCTAATGATGTTTCTCTTATGTAATCAGACCCTCTGATAGAGCAACATCAAATCATGCATGTCGAGAATATCTAATAAATTAAAGAAAGCAAGCCTTTCACATATTCATAAATATAATGCAAAGGAATTAGAATGTAGCCAATTAAACCTTTCCTTCGAAATCATGGTTGATAAAGGGATAGGCAATATTGATCCTGAAGAATTCAACAACTTGTAGACTTAATTAGAACATCTTTCCTTTCCCCATGACTTAATCTACAACTAGCGTAATTCTCATAATTCCTTCAATGCATGTTATCTGAAACTTGTTATTACAAAATTTACCACAATCTATATAAACATTTTCATGATGTTACTCTTATGCAATCTGACCCTCCAACAGAGCAACATCAAAACATATATGCACAGAATATCCTGGAATTGTAAAATAAAAGAAAACAAGCTTGTCAAATGTTGTGCAAAGGATTAGCATGTAGCTGATCAAACCCCCCCCCCCCCTCCTTTCAAATTCATAATCAAAAAAGGGATAGAAAATGGTGTTAGAAAAGCAAATTATTGAACCAGAAGAATTCAACAACTTGTAGCCTTACTTAGAACATCTTTCCAGCAGAAAATGGGAAAGTATCAATCAAGTGATCTCAAATTCTCAATATAATATGCTTGCACAGGATAAACAAGTCGAATCCACTCCAACCATCGCAATATATGATGTTAATATTCTGAGGCAACTAGCAGAAAACTGTATGGCGATGATAAGAATGATAATGTACTTAGTACAAACATGTGGTAAGGTACAACACAAGGGCTCAGAACAAGGACGTGCCAGCACATGGCACAGCTGTTGTGCCGACTCCAGCAGCATACCACATGTTAATATAGGGGTGTATCATACCAACCTGAACCATACCAGTAAGTTACTGGTATGGGGACTGGTACCTACTTTATAACAACATATACATTACCAAGTGACGAAGAATATAGCTGATTCAACCACTCAAATATATATTAGCAACCACTTGTAAAAAATACAAAGAAAACAAAAGAAAAGAAAAAAAGAAAAGGGAAAAAACTTGAGTAATTCCAATAGACTACTAGTAATTTTATGGATTGTCCAAAGGACTTGCTTATGTAGCATAGTTCGTAACAATATAGTTCAAAGGTCACAAATTTCTTCCTCCAAACCAAACAAATGTATGATGGCGAACACATAACCCTTCGTATACTTGATAACTTGTGCAGTTGACAAGGAAAAAGAGAAAATAAGAATTTTTTAAAAAAAACAAAAGCTGACATACTTCTCTTACCAGTTTGCATGGATGTCACATCAATGCCGGATGTTTCTGTGTTACTGCTAACAATGTCACCATTTGTAACTCTAAATGATTTTGAATCTTTAACAGTCATATATAATTCTCTAATGATATGATCTGTTACATCAGTATTTTCTCCCTCATTAGTCCGACGTACAGATTTAAGAGCATCAAGCTTATATGCATTTATACAAGTCAAGTCCATCTCTGCAGCCAACTTCATAATTTCCATCACCTGAAAGCAATATACATGTTATGATTGAAAAGTCAAATAAGATAAATGTTCAGAACAAGGTTTTAAGTGCCCGTCTGTATCATACCATGATACAAGCTGGTGCTAACATGGGGCATACACGTGCTGCAGTGCCCTGCATATCACAAGGCATCAACTTATGCTAGTTTAGCATCGGAGGATAGGACTTGGAATGGAGAGGGGAAGGGAGATATGGAGAGGGGGGAGGGAGGGGGGATAGGGGGGGGAGGGCCGGGGGTAACGAGGATGGCAGGGCATACATGGTGCAGCCACTGGCCACCATGCGCTGTACCATAGGCACTTAAATCCTTAGTTCAAAATAAATTCCATTACAACATCATAAGTTATTCCATTATTATAACTATTATTTGATGGGGACAATGGCTGTTATCTCATAGTTACGCTGATTCAAATAAAATACTATTTTCTATTTAAATTTTGATGTCAGCTTTAAAATAATATTTTGTTCTGTGATCAGTGAGATTATAAAATAAGGCCTTTATTTCTCCAAGTTCTCCGCCCATTCCCGATATAATGGCTAACAGCAGCTGCTATAACAACCATTATTTTATATTCAAAAGAGTCATGTCAAAGGCTTAATTTTAACTAGGTAATTAACAGCCTTTTTCCATCAGAATGGTACATCATTGTTTTGGAGGGGATATGTAGACATATTATTAGGGGATATGGGCACTATTGAAGTCTTCTATCAGCTCAATGTCAAATCAGTAACCTAAATTAATGGCTCAACCCAAAACCAACTCAACCGGCTAACACATGAGGGTTCTTCTGCAGTTAGACACTTAGACCTCTTCAACATGAGGATTGCCTGACGTAAGCAACAGTTGGACCTCTTGCATCTTGACCTGACCAAGCCCACTTAAGCCACTTTCACCTTGGCGGGGCTTTCTTCCTAAAATCTAGCTCTGAACCTTGATCCAGTAATATCAAAGAGAGAAAAGAAAGAAAAATAAAATCCTTCTACCAACGGCAACCTTTAAACCTCAATTTCAAGTCTGACTAACGTTTGGTTCCATTCTTTAGCTCGCATGAGTTATGAACTAAATGTACAGTTATTGGAGATGCCAGAAATAAGAGATGGGTTGTTAGAGTGTGAGAGGAGATCTTTTGATCAATATCAGTGGCCATGATAACCTCCTCAAGCAACTAAACCTGGCTACATGTGTGATATGATAGACCTAACCCTATCCACAATGACCAGACTCCACCAAGCCAAGTTGATATCTGCAGCAATAATCTAGAGCAGATGAAGGCACTAACTTCATCGTGATGCATCAAGACAGAAGGCAAGATCCCCAACTCAAAACCTATACAAGTTCTAACTTGGATGACTAACCTTGGCTAAAAGAAAGGTCAGGTGAGCCACATTACCTGATAGGTTTGCATCTGCCACCTCTATTATAACAAGGCACTGTTGCAATATTCAAATAAAAATCCCATGCTGCCCTTTCAAGACAATCTCTTAGGTGATCACATGCCAAAGGGAAGGTGATGATAACAAAATTCTTTTCAGAAAATGCCCTTAATTTGTGTCTACATGAAAGGAGACTAATCAAGCATTAAAAAAATAAGGGGCATATATTTTCCAAAGCTAAAACACCTACAGATCTGATGAAAAGCCTTGTTAATCTTATAAATCCTTTTACAAACTTAAAACCTATTTGAGCATATCAACATGTTAAATTTTAATTGAAAAAGCAAGGATGTCACAGTTGTTGGCCAACTACTTAGATTCTTCTTATATAAAAGGCTCTAAAGGGTCAGGTTTATATCTTTAACAAGGATTTACATCTTGGTGCTGGTACCTATACCAATATGTTACCAGTTGGAATTGGCATCATACCAACACATGGTAAAGGTGCTAAAGGCAGCAAAACACTCATACTATGTGTCAGTACAGTACCTTATCAAGTTACTATATTGTACTCTATCGGTACAGTACAATATGCCGGCATGGACCAGCATGGCTCAGTATGTAAAACCTTGGTTTTGAAATCAAATATATGTAAGGATTTTGTCAACAGAATCTCCATGTGACATGACACCATAGGCCACCAATTAGTTCGGCCGCGATATGCACTTGCTAATCAAGAAATAGCGATACTGGAGAAATAATAGCATTTAAAATCCCACTTCATATGCCAGAACCCAGCAAACTTAATCTCTTAGCAAGATTAAGTCGAATAAGTATAGTCAAATAACAAAATATGAAGGTTTTACCTTATTGTGAGATCTATCAATGGCAACAACTTCTCCTCTGTCCTTCAGAAGGATAGCAATTGCAGTTGTTTTCCCTCCTGGAGCAGCACACATGTCCAAAATCCGTTCTCCTTGTTGGGGATCTAAGAACAAAATTAAATGAGGAACATGAATACCTTGATGAACAAAGAAAGCATTACAGCATAAAATAAATTATATGTTCCACTAAATCCTTCATAAAGAAATAGCATGAAACTTAGAATTCAACAGATTGAAAGAAGATCAAAGACAGGTTCTCCATACTAAAGTTGCACCTTTAAAACCTTTATCATCCATTTACATAGCAAGTAAAACAGCGATAACAAAGTAGCTGATATATTAATAATTGGTATTTCGTCAAATTTTCTCTTTAATGGAATTGTTTTAGGAAAGTATAAGTCAATATCAGTTTGGTTGAATGCATGCAATATGATAAGGGAAAGATGCATCAAAATTTTAAAGAAGTTGCATGGTATTAACTATTAGCTTTGATGAAGGCGCTTTTTTTGTTTTTGCTACAATAAGCATTTGTACCACCAAACTACATGTACAAGAACCAAAATGCCCTTTTGAACTAGTGCGTAGCATTTTATAAGCAAGAGAATGTTGAAGCAGCAGTGTACGGCACTGCACTAATACTATGTACCACCTCTTAGGATACGTAAAAGCTAGAAGCATTGCATGGTTACTAGATGAGATCATTTCATATATGGAGACCGATTATTTAAAAAAAAAATCCTTTAAAGCCAAAAAATATCATTTTTATAAACCAGACAATCATGGATCGGTACAGTTATTGAACATGAACACCACCATGATATCATCATTACCAAGAATAGGACCACCATTGCAGATAAGTCACCATTAAGTATATGTCCACCTTAATCATCATTAATAGCAAAATCTCATTGTGGTCAAGGTTAAAGTTCAAGTACATCACCACAAACAAAGTAGGGGGAACTGCTAGAAGCTATTTTTGAGGCCAATATGATTTGTTCCAGACCATGATATGTGTTGAGAATTGTAAACCGAGAAAAAGAAGAAATATAAGAAGATAAGTGAATTCTTTTTAACTTAATAGAATTATACTTGTCTTATATTATTTTGACATATTCCAAAGAAATCTTTTAACAACTTTCAAATAAAAATATGGATCCTAGTCCAAGATGGACTTAATGCTTACATTAAATCTGGCCATGACTTGAAACTACTTATTGGCTATTTTCCTACACCACAAAAATATTAGCAGATCTTTAAAGGAATTTTGATTGTGCCAAATCTAGATTCAGTAAACTCAATATGTTAAGGTACAAATATGGAAACTTCCCTGCCATTTGGATCGGAGAATTTATGGAGGAAATCGGGTTTTAAATTTTCAGAAACCACACGATCATATAGCCAAAGGGAATACGCCGCACATAAAATCATCCCATTGAGAGAAATCATATTGTTTTATTAGCAAACTTTGATGACCTACATGCTCCATTCTTATTCTTTGAGGCTTAAAAATTGCTCTTGTATCAATCATCTCAAAAGATGGAGCTTCAACTTGATTGAAACTCAAGAAGTATTCACCAAAAACTCATAATTCATCGAATCCAAACTTTCTTAAAAATTCATGACTTTTTTCTTACAGTTACCCGATCACTTAATTGGGAATACCCAACACCGATGTATCTGACTAGATATAAAGCTGATCAAGAACCTTAAGAAAGGTCTAAGCACAAGGTTATGGTTCTATAAGAAATTTTCATAGGAACTTTCATCTGAGTTTAAAGTGGCAACCAAGGTTCACTGTCTCAGTACTGAACCCACACTAGTGCCACACCAGCACTATGTCAGTTCAATACAGGATCTTTTCAGCGTATCGAGGATCGGTACGCCTGCCATACCGGATACCAATACTGAATTTGTACGGTACGTCCTGTAACACCTGATTCAGGCTGGTACGGCGAACCATGATGGCAACTCTAGAAAACCTCTTATTATAGAATGATATATTTAGTGCCTTATTGTTAAATGTTAACCATGGCAATATGTCATGCATAGGCCAATGTTTTCTATTCATTGCTTGATTTGTAGGAATCATATTCATGATTACGTGTCACTGTGACAACGATGGAAAAGGCTTCATCATCTCACTTGATCAAAATTTGATGATAAGGGAGCAAGATCTAGCATCTCTAGTTCATTAATTCATTCACCATAGATACATTATTGGATGTCTATGTTCCATACAAAACAACCCACTAGGCAATTCTGAAACTAAATCCTTGAAACTCTCCAATTTTACCATCAATTTTGACGAACATCCCCTGTAGTTCTCCTAATCTGCTTTCACCTAATTGCCTAAAAAAAATCTGCTTTCACCTAATTGCCTAAAAAAAATCTGCTTTCACCTTTTTCTGCATTTTTAGCATGTTTTAATAATAACAAAATTCTTTCCTTTTCACAAAATAGCAAGCTTGAGAATATCTTACTAGCATGAAACTTCTACATAGAATGTAGAACCTGCTTCGGAATCTCAGGAAACCCTCTCCCATGTGCACTTCCTATGTGTTTCTATTCTAATTAGATGTGGTTCCCCATTACTGTACCCAAATCTGCTCCGGCACCAGCTCCTAAGCACCGCTAAGCTTAAACAAGTCTTCAAGTCTTTCAATTCAGTTGCTGAAGTCTCTTGTGAAATAAAGCTCTCACCATGCACAGGCATCAAATGTCTCCATAGGACTTCACATGAAAAGCACTTTTTCTAAATCTTCTGTGGATTACATCAAACTCATTATTTTCCATTAAAAAAGAAAATCTCTAGACATATACATGCATAGTACATGGGCAAAGCTTGCACATGCCTATATGCATGTGCAAGGTTCATTGATAAGTAGATGCATGTTTCTGAGCCTGCCACCAATGAGTATTCAGTTAATAACTATCCCTTCCTTTTGCTTGCTATATTAACAGCAACAAGATGTATGTATGAAAAAAGAACAGCATACTATCCCTGAGAATAAGGACTGAGTTATACAATAAATATTTGAGCTATCAAAAGATGGGGATAATTGACAACACAGAAAATAAATATTGAAAATAAGGATCCTAACTGGCAGCTGTTCATGTTCTACAGAAATAATAAAAAAATGTATCCAATAAAATAAAGTGCATTGGAGGCATGAACAAATTCTCATTCTGCAACCATACCTAAGACATGAGCAGTGATGACGCTGGGCAAATTTTGAAGAAATATTTCTCCTTCAAGCACATCTAGATAAAAAAGGGCAAAAATCAAGTTACTGAATAATGTATGTGCTTCATACATGGGCTTTCAGCAAAGAGTTTACAAATAGAATCGTAGGGTTCAGCTGAGCAAGTCATAGATTTTCATAGAATTTAATCACGTGAGACGATTAGTAGACATTGTAAAAAAATGGCAGATGAAACCAATTATCCTTTTTCATCAAATAAAAAAACCAAACCAATTATCCTGAAGATAGAAAATTATTATATAAAGTCATAGTCATCATATCTTACAAAATCATTAAAACTTTTTCTTCATGTTTTTTCATTAAAACCAACGATTCCAAATTGAGTTATTATCTACCTCAGGCAGTTAGCAAGGACTAATAAAGTGACACCTGGCCATGGTATGCCGTACCGTACCAACCCGGATGATACCGAGCATACCATACCGATTCGGTACCGGTACCAGTACCGTACCGGGTCGGGTTACTGTTCCGTGAACTGTAGCCGGGTCGGGTTACTGTTCCGGGTCGGTTTACTGTTCCGGGTCGGGTTACTATTTCGTGAACAGTAACTCGGGTCGGATTACTGTTCATGTGAACAGTATTTACT
>JAOXJJ010000725.1:7492823-7504091 GCA_025769935.1 Phoenix roebelenii | reverse complement strand
CTCAAGCAATTGAGTGTGGTGGTTTGGAGTTAGGTTAGGCTTCCTATCACACCTAGGTGAACTCTTTTTACTTGGCAATCCTAGAACATAACTCGACTGAAAATCCAAGTCTAAATATTGCTTTAGATGGAAAACACAGAAACAACAAAAAAAATATAAACTATGTCCAAGATGGAGCCCTGAGACTACATCAATTATAGACAAAAACAACACCAGATGTTCAAGTATTATCATAGCAGTAATAATAAGAAGGAAAACAAATTAACAATTTAGGTCACTATTCACCAATCCCTAAATCAAACAGTTTGAATTCACTAATAACCCTTAATCTTGGTAGGGGAGAGCGGACTCTGGTTGTTTCTCTTAGTGATCAATTTTTCTCTCTCTCAAAGACATTTAATTTTCTGTCAGGACTCCTTTTAGAAAGCCAAACCAAAAAATATGTTGTAGAAGTCCTGAACTTTCAAAATAGCAAGCATAAACAATTCATTGAATTCTGAAATTCCTCCAAGGGGAAGCTCCAAGCAAATAGAATAAAAATAAAAATACAAGCACAAAGAGGAGATGACTCAATTTAACACACACCAATAGTCGATTTGTAATTACACTTGTTACAAATCTGATGTTGGTGACGAGAATCCAACATAGCCCCTTGCTTTGACCCCAAGCAAACTTGAGCAGTGAGCTTGGACTGAATGCAATATATGTTGTGAATGACAGTCAGAGCAAAAGCCTAGCATAAACATTAACTGACAGTTCGTAACCTCCAACTTTGTTAGAATGCATATATATGGATTATACCGACTTCTTTAGCGAGCATTTCTGATAGAGCGGCTATATAAATACTCAGAGATATAGAATGGAGATTTTTTTTTCTCAAATAAATACACATGGAGATTTTTTTTCTCAAATAAATACACACCTTTTTCATTTTCAATGTGATGTAAAAGAAACTTCTGTTAGATCTAAAATGCCAAAGAAATACAAGCATGTATTCAATTGAAGAAAAAAAATATACATTGAGATGAAATCAAGGTTTTAAATACTGTTTTTGTCCCAGGTATGCACCAAGCCTCTCAAAATCAATAAATATGAAAAATAATCAATACAGATTGGTGCAGTATCAGTATGGACTGTCGGAATAAACCAGTACAATCGTTATGTACCATTCAATCAGTTCCAATTTCCTAAGGGTGCTATCAAAGTTGGTTTCCATCTAAAATACGGTATCAGTGACATTATCCCATTCCAACAAAATTTTATTCATTGGATGAACTAGATCCAGTTTTGAGAAGTGAAAGTTTTCTTAAAGTACTTCAAGCGAAAGAAGAAAAACACCATGGGAATATGAAATTTCTGTCAAATAACCATGACCAATGTTAGTAGGCTTTTCTGTTGACATCAGGTTAGCATAAGCGGCAATGTCTGCAGAAAACCCTACAGCATAAGCTCTTTTAGCAAGTCAAAACTTCAAAATTTGAAACAGGTGGCTGTGAAATGATGGTGGAGACAAGAATGTAATGGAAGGCGGGAGAGAGAGCTTGGAAGAGAACAGTATGGTCGCACAATATAATATAACCAGCTACTGCAGTAAAAATACTAGTACCCTGCATAAATTATTAAAATCAATAGCAGTACCAGTGCAACCAAATATACCCAGTACACCCTCAATTCCAAATAATCAAACAGCCAACTTATATGTGTCTAAAATTAAAAATATGGTGCAATCACAGTCGGTACATTAGATTAGATGCACTAGTGTATCAAAACAGCGACTTAGCAAAGTCACGAGCAATTAGTTTACATAGTATAGGTCCATGATGCATTAAACTGCTAAATAAGTGGATCAGAAATATCCCTTCTCTTAGGATATTGCAGGAGGGCTTTTAAAGCAAGAAAAAATATACCATGAAAAGATGGAAGCTTGTATACTCTATTTGTCATTTCCACAGCAATCCCTTCAGGAACACGAAAGATTCCAGCCCTTGACATCAAAGTTTTTCCTTGCCCAATGTACATGCCATTTCTTCCATGATATTGAGGATCTGTCAATATTATTGTTTGCATCAAATAAGATCACGTATCATGTGCAAAATGGCATCTTGAAGGATTAGCTATATAATTAAATGTAGCTACCTAGAACCAAATAAAAGAGAAAATGGACAGAACCAAGATCAAGTTAACTAAAAATTATTATCCAATCAATTCCTCCAGTTTATTTAGAAATCAAGTTCCAATCTGCTGAAAGAGATTTATACAACTCATTTATTTCACAGCACCTTTCCTTGGCCCTTCCCAGCACCTTTCCCAGGTTTTTTTGTCACAGAAATGTTCAACATGCCCAAAGAAAAAGTATCATCATTTTTAAAAGCTTTTGTTTCTAAGTAGTTCCTGAACTTCCTCGACTTAGCTAACAATCTTCAGCTTTTGAATATTTTGACTTGTTCTTTTAAAAGGTAATTTGAAAAGATAAATCTATATAATCCATGTGCCAACATAAAGTCTTATTGCCTTTTTTTTTAAGAGTTTAACCTAAGTTGAGAGATTAGACTGGAAATTCCATGTTATTATGAATAGCCATTTAAATCTATTAAACATGCACATGCCCACGCATATGCACAAATATATACATATATATACACGTTCATGAACACATGCACACAAACCTATAAATGTAATGCTTGCACTAAGTCCAATCCAAATTTGTCAATGAGTTTCCATACTCAAATGACCAGCAGTAAGGCAAGTTACACATACATCATCACAATTTTTTGTTAGGAAATAGGTTCTCACTGACCAAAAAGACTAGGTCCCAGTACAATAGACACCTAGGTGCCATGTTCCCCAACTTACAGAAGAAATAAACTGGCAGTAGTCATTTTGTTGAATTTCAACAAGACGCACCTATTTGCTGAGTATTGTTGTTTTAAGAAGCCAAAATATTAGACAGAAAAAATAATCATCTGTTCTAGACCATGATATATTAACAAAGCCAGAGCAGCAAATATATGGAAAATGAATTGATTGAGTTACATGAATATTTGAAATTCTTGGAAAGAAGTCATAGATATTGCTTGCCTGACAGCAACCCCTGGAGAACTGTTCCCCGTGTTATACCAACACCCCAACCATTGTCATTAAGAGGTTGTTCCACAGCAACTGAAACTGCAACTATATCCCCCTTTTCAACATGCGAACTGCAAGCCAATACACCAGGAACATATACCTGCAGATCAAGTGTAACTTTGTGATAAAATGATAATCGTGCCAATTAGAAAGTAACCTCAGATCATTAACATGTTACAGAAATCTAAGTCCATGTGAAATATAAATCAGACCATTTCAGATAGAGAAGGCATGTATATGTTAAAAGAACAATACATCAAAAAATAAGATTGTGAAGGAGTAAAAAATATATTATAAGCAGAAAAAAATCACCCTCCAAACCAAGGATTTACGTCCCAGTGGGACGGCGTGACGTCTCAGCGCCCACAACGTCGGGACAGGGCACTGTCCTGAGTCTTGGGATGGGACCAGGACAAGACAGGACGGGATATCCACTGTCTGAAGTTTCGGGACACAGCATTTCAACGTCCACATAACAACTAGGACAGCCTACGAGATTTAAATCCTTGCTCCAAACACACATCATCCAACAGCACGTTTTTAACAGTAAAACAGCGAGAAGCATAATTTGTTGGTTTTAGCCTATCAAGTATAAATCAAAATTTTAGAGAAGGGTTTCGGAGCTCAGAGCTTGCCTAAAATACAGATATCAAGCTAACAGAGTGAGAGACATATTTCAAAAAAAAAATGACTCCAGCATTTTCCCAATGCAAAACCCTCAATACTTTGGACAAAGCTTGATGATTAGTTGGTGAATGCTAGGAAGCATCTTGCAGATCCAAGATTTCAGAAAAAAGAAAAAGATTTACACCAAAAAAAAAACAGATTATGCACACGTAGATAGAAAATGTTTGAAAGCATGGTAACAATATTATCTAATGTATTGACATGATCTTAAATTATTTTTAGTTTTTAATTGGACAGATGATTCTTCAAATTAATCTTGGTAATCAAATTAGTCAAGAACTATTCGATATTCACTGTTGTTCATGACTAATCAAGGAAACATGTATCAGTTACAAACAGAAGATGCTATATGTAGCTAGCAATGGTGGTGTCAGGTTCATTGTATCAGTACTCAGCATCACAACAGTACTCAATCGATGCAATATGCCTGATACATTACAGTACACTCCCAATACCAACAGAGGGTCGGGAGATCATTTTCTCATGCCCCAAACATGGTACCACTCATAATTGGGCGGTATGAATTGATACAACACGAAATCAGGTGAACTCGGTCGGTTCCACCTGGTACAAACCAGCTTGCCCCTACAGCGTATCAAACCTCGATATTGTATCACTACCTTACTGATAAGGCACAATACATACCCAGTATAGGGCGATATAGGTCGATACGACTCATCATGTTGTTAAATTTTCTTGTCTATCCCATGCTTGTTTCCTCATGAAAACACACATACATATAGGTACATTGATTAACTTGAAGTTATTTTTTTCAAGTCTTAGAAATCCATTCCACATCTTTTACAAATTGTTTTAGGATGTCGTAGAACTTGTGAATATGTTTGAAAGAATATTGTATAATGGTTATAATATCTATAATTAGTCTATGTGTGTACATATATATGATAAATGTCATTTCTTTTATTCTTCAAGAATTGTGATGCATGGTGTGGATTATCTATGAAAGATGATCCATGCACATTTTGGGGTCAAGCAGCATCATACCCGCAAACTGCCTAATGATAGAAAAGTCCAATAATGTATCCAATAAAGCTGTAGCAATTTGTAAATGAAACTTCGGGAGCAGTAAACTGGCATGTTTAACCATGCACGACTGCCCAAAGGTAGCTGTGCAAAGGTATAACTTTTAATATAGGCTTAAGTTTGCACTAACATAATCAAGAATGCAAAATCTTGCTATGTAGCTTACAAATCATTAACAAGTTCCTCCATGCGGTCCTGCTCCTAGAAGTTCCCTACGTATAATCACATAGAATACAAAGTAACAAACAATGAGAGACTTAATAGATTTTGTATATCCTCAAAGATTATTGTCTATGCCCTTTCAAGTCTGGAATAACCATTTAGGTTGCAACCCTAACAACATGAGCATAAGTCATGTAATCAATTAGTATTCTTGGACCAATAAGGTTCTAGGTTTCATGGCAAATCCCACACCAAATCTTCTCAGACAGGAAGTCAACACCAAACAAATAATATCATGTTGAGAACAGGTCATAAAATACTCACAAAATTAATAAATCTGCCATGGTCTATAAAGTTGACCTTGGTTGAACAAGCTTATCAGTTAAGGTGAAAGTTGAGATGGGAAAGAAAATATTGCTGGAGTGCAACAAAGCCAATGGCTCACAGAATTACAATGCTCGAAAAGGGCAGGGTGAGTTCTAAAAAAAATTTAACAGTACCAGTTATAAAGAATTTGAAGAAGCACGTTGTGATGATAATTGTTGCCTTAGATAAGGCAGAATTAGCAAGGTAGGAATACAAAATAAAACCAAATGGATAGAATGAGAATATTCCATGGCAGATACTAATAGTTTGCCAATCATAGGGTTAGAAAATTAATTTGGAGCAGCAAAAAGCAAGCAGTCATTTTTTGAGGGATCTGCCATATTCAAGCAACCTGAAGTGGGAAAGTTATTAATGCAACCATCTAAATACTGCAAAGATGTACCTGGGCTCCTCGAAGAACTGCCTCAGCACATTTTCGACTCACAATTACTTCCTTCACAGGTTGGCCAGTTTGTCCATCATACTGAAATGTGTGTGGTCCTGAACCCTTGACAAACACAACATTGTCTAGACCAGGATAGGGACACTTGCAAATGCATGGGCTTCGTACTCTCTCAACAGAAGTATCTCCATCTGTTCCTGTGGCAAGCCTATGATCAGGATTTAAAGTTTCACAGAAGCTATCTGGTTTCATTACTTGATCAACTTCAGCTGCAGCACTCTGTTTGCTAATTGTCATGCCATCAATATCACCAGCAAGCTTTTTATCATCTAGAATGGTTACTAACTTCTTGATAACAGCATCACTTGAAGATTTGAGAGTATTCACACGAATACAAGAGTAGCAAGATGGATGCCTAGACAAAATAAACAATCAATACCTCATACTTCCTGCCAGATACTTTGAGTAGAAAGAAACAGTATGGAAGTAGAAAACACCTCCACAAACACCTAGTATGAAAGTATATGTGAATGCCATGCAAGCAAGTTGGACTCTAAGAAATAAGGTGCTTCTAATATATCTAAAGCCATTACAACAACCAGTAACTTCATATAGCACCTAGTAACGTACATTGTTCTTTTCAGAGACAAAAAAAGGATTAGTTTAACAAGCAACCTATTCTGTACTTGAAAAGGACTTGTTCATTCAACCAATACTGAAGACCATAATCTATTTTTGAGGATTTTCTGCCACATCTCCGAACTGGGTGGTAGAAAGAATGCAAAGATCAAAATCTGTGGTAGAAAGGATACAAAGATCAGAAAACTATGAAATTTGTCATATGACTGTATTACTGTATCAGGTTTCTGTGATTAGGCTATCAAAGGAGGAAGCCCTTTTGTGAATGGCTCATGTTGGCTCAATAGTGGTTTGCTCAGTTAGTAGAACTAGAGGTATGTTTGGCTCACTTGAGATCAACTCAATTCAACTTGAAATACAAATAAATAAATAATTTCTATGCATAATATAGTATTATACTATTTATTTTTTATATAAAAATCCATTTATTTGTTATAGATTAGCATAACTTATGTAAAAAACATGTATCAACCAGTTGTTTAAAGTCTCAATTTCGGTACCTTACCAGTATGGTATGTCCAATAAGGACCAATATGATATGATGCCTTAATCCATGGCTTCAATGGCAAGATTGAGATACAACTAGAATAAAGTACATATATCAAGGTCTTCAGGGGCCTTAAAACTCTCACCTAATATCTTAGACAAGACGTCTGTCAGAAGCTTGAGTTTGCGTCAAAATTAGATGAGCTCACTCAAGCCCGGCTTACTGGCACCCCTAGCTTTGTCTCGTAGGAGGTCAGGAAGCATAGATACTTTAGAATGCATATCATCTCCATATCAAATACCTATCAAATATCAATACTTGTCTGATACTTCTAGGATATAAATCAAATACTTATTTTGAGCAGTCTATTTTACAAAATTAAAAAAAAAAAAAGATCCCTGATGTTTCTTAACTACATCCAAGATGCTTCACCAATATCTCCGACTATGAGGAGGAAGGTTCTATTTTTGTTCTTTCTCATCACTTAATTTTGGACTTTGTGATGTTGATATCATTGTATAAGTTATAATATTGCGGTCTATGGATTTGTTAGATGACTAAATGATGGAGTTTTCAAATATTGATGCTAATTGAATAAAGTATAAATTATGTGATTTCTGACAGCCCAAAATGATTTATGGATGTTCTTTTACATATGTGCAAAAAGATACATATTTATCAGTTGTCACATCCTAGCCGAATCATATCTTACTTTTCAAGATTCTTCATATCCATATCATTTTATATTCATATCTCATATCCATGTCCATACTCCATAGGTGGGAGGATTATTTCAAGATTTGATCAGTTCAATTCATGTGAATGTTTTATAGCCCCATTATATCTACATCTGAGAAAAGCTGTCTGGGCCATTTGTGACTTTTGAGATATCACTGGCTACGCCAATTATTTTTGGGCTTAAACGATTCATCCCCCAAGAACAATCTTGTACTCTAAGAGTATATAATTTTATGTGTCCAAGATTTTTCTTTAAAAAAAAAAGAAAAAATAAAAACGATTGCAAGTTTAACGAGTCAAGAAATCAGGGACCAAAAGATGAACAACAGCATTTCCCACTCAAATTGATTTATTGCTAATCTTGAAGTGGAAAGCTAGGGTTTGGCTCTATATCATCGGCTTCTGAGTACAAAAAGATATAGAAATTTCAAATCTATCCAGAGAAGAGCTTAACTAATTCAAAGACAAGAAAATAATTCCAATTTCCAAACTAAGACCTAAATCCAAAACACTGGAACAAGGGGAGATAGAGAGAGAGAGAAAAAAAAAAAGAGGAAACGTACGTTAGGGCTTTGGAAATCCGGGCGAAGTGTTCGGCTCCGTAGGCTTTGATGAAATACTCCTCTACCTGTGGATTCCAATGAAGGGCAGGGTTGTAGCTGTATCGCTCCGTCGACGACGACGAACAAGAAGAGTCCATCTTGAGAGATGAAGAGAGAGAGTTTTACAGGAGTTGGGATCAAAGAGACCTAAAGAAGAGGAAGCGAAGAAGAACGAGTAGAGTATTTTACTGCTACTCTGAGGGTGGAAGCAGTGGTGATGGAGCTGCGGCGGCGAGGGTTTCGGAGCAAGAAGTCCCCCGCTCTCTTCATTCAAAAGGGAGAACGACACGGACGGCTTTCTTGGAGGCAGGAGACGCAAGGAAGTTTGTAACGTTTCACTAGGGCTTTTGTTTTCTGGTTTGGGTTTTGCCCTAGAAACGGCAATTAGGCCCAGCAAATGCTCAGATCCAGGGGCCATCTTATGTGTTTTATAAAACAAAAAAAAAAATCAAAAAAAGTTTTACTAATGTGGAAAAAATGGAGGAAGAATTATTTAGATGTTCGTTTTCTAAAAATTTAAGGATCCTCAAAAGATTATTATCTAAATTATATAGGGGTAATTAATGGCCGGTCCAGCGTTGGACCGGACTATAAGTTTTAGTCCCTATTGACCATTTTTGTAACAACCGGTCCATCGCGAATCTGCGTTTCATTTTGAGACGAAAATAGCCCTCTTCCTCTCACCGATTCGGCTTCATCTCTTTTTATGTTTCAGTCCTCTCTTCCCACAAAAATAGCCCTCTTCCTCTCACTGTTTCGGCTTTATCTCTTCCCCTTTTTTGTAATCCTCTCTTCCCATGAAAATAGCCATCTTCCTCTCAACCGATTTCGCTTGATTTTTAGTCTCATGTTTCAAACCCTAAGACCGTAAACTCTATCCCATCGGCAAATCGCTCTTGCTCTCTTCTCCTATTAATATGTTCCTCTCTCGACTCTATTTTTCACCTGGTCTCCAACTACAAGTTGGGAGTCGATGGCATTCCATTGAGTCCCATTCCAGAAGCTATCTGTGACGCTCTCGACTTCGCCCTGTTAGTTGGTAACCAACGCTTCGCTCGATATTACTTTCCAAACCTTTTCTGAGGTGTCTCTACGGTCCATCGATAAGTTTGTCAACTCCTGCAGCATATTTTCTTGAATCTTTTTTTCTAATAATAAACTATTATATAGCATTGTAGGGCTTTTTTTTAAAATTGTGGAAATGCTTAGGATTTGACAAATTAATAGACAAAGACGCTGTGATAGCACATTTGAGATTTTTGTCTTAAAAAAAGCCTGACTATTTGGTTCTATTTCTGTTCTTTGTTATAGTTTTTAAGATCATTCATTATCCCGTCTATGTTTTACTTAATTATATATTTCTATATTTGAGTTGATTTTATTCAAAATTATTGTTTGAATATATTTGTGATGCAGACATCTTAGATGGCTCCAATTTAGAGTAGACGCAAAGCACCTGTTGTTGGCCCTAAAAATATGGTCAATGGAAGGTGTTACTTCGGTCACTTTGTCAATTTTATCATTACCTTAGTCATGTCTATGTCTCATGAGCAGAAAATTGGGGTCACCGGCACACCTTTTGGGCATATGCTAGGTCTTCCATATATTAAATAGAGTAAGCCTGTCCTGGACACTCTGTTCTCCTTCTGAGATGATGAGAAGGAGGTTTTTTGGTTTGGTAAAATTCTAATGCCTTTTATAGGGAGTGATTTTGCACTCATCCTTAGTTTGAGTATGACGGGCGATGAGGTCAAATTGCATAGAAAGGGGAGGGTCATGTCTAACCTCATCATCCGTTTTTTTGAGGATGACCACAAAAAGGCCAATAGAGATGCAGTTAAAAATAGATTACAATTTCTTGTTGGAAAGAGTGAACGACAAGATGTAGAGGATTTCACAAAATTATGGGTTCTATGTCTCTTTGTGACTATCCTCTTTCCAACTATATACTATTATGTTCCTAAGGCATTATGTTCATATTTTGATAATTTAGAACGCTTAGGTTCATATAGTTGGGGTCTTGCCATTTTCGCTTTTCTTTGCCAACAGATACCTAGTCTAGCCGACAGTGGGAGGTCAAGGAGCATCACCGGCAAGGGATCTGCTAGATATATGAATAGTTGCACGGTCACTCTGGTGGTAAACATCTTAATGTTTCTTTTAAATTTCATTGTTAAGATATGTATTTACTTTTATTTTGATGTTTACATTAGTTTTTGGCAGGCATGGGCTGTTGAGCATGCGAACAGCCTTGTTGGAAGCCAACGACCACCTTTCATGTATCCACATCTCCTACGTTGGAGCAATGCCCCATTTCCTCGCAAGGTGGACGCGATTGCTGAAGTCATGAAGAAGTTAAAACGATATCAGGTTTGAATTTTCATTTCTTACATCAAAAATAATTTAAGTTGATGCAAAACTTAAGTTTTCGCTTGCATAAGGTGATCAAGAAGCTAGAGCCTAGGGAGGAGGAGTTGCACCTTCTCTTGCGAGGAAGGCCACAAGTGGTTGCACCTTCATGGCGAGAAGGTCCTCCGAGATGCCACAGGTTTTGCCGAGGTAAGCAAAGTTTCATGAATGAAATCAATCATCTTTTCAAGCATGGATTTTTGTATGACTTAAAACAACATATTAATAGGCGAGGGAAGAGCATACTACAGTTGGTGAGGCTATGGACCAAGGTGTAGTGGAAGAAGAGGATATGCACCATAGTGCAAATGAGGTGGAGCTATGTAACTTTTGCATCTGGCAAATTATAATTTTACAATTGTAGTATTAATAGTAATTACTGAAATTGCATATTCCTATCAGGTTATTTGGGCGACTGATGTGGAGGGCGAGAAGAAATGTGGATCCACCGCCAATATGTTTCCTCCATATGCAGGCGCATGAAGTTTGGAGCACGCGAGAGAAAGGCAATGGAGAAGCAAAGTGTCCCGACCCCCGCCCCATTCCGACGGGCCGCCGCGACGGTCCTAGGGTGCGGGTAGGCATAAGGCCACCAGCCACCGCGT
>JAOXJJ010000725.1:7481769-7492723 GCA_025769935.1 Phoenix roebelenii | reverse complement strand
AACACTTCAACATATCTACTATTATGCCATTAACTTTTGATTCCTTCCAATTTTACCCTTACCATTTCAACGCATCTGCAACTATGCCATTATCTTTTGATTCCTTCCAATTTTACCCTTACCATTTCAACGCATCTACAACTATGCCATTACCTTTTGATTCCTTCCAATTTTACCCCTCAAATCAATTTTAAAGGACTATTCTATCCTTTTTTATATAAAAAAAAATTGGGGTTATTACACAAAGGCCATATCCCAATTTCCGAAGACTTATAAAAGAGCAAAGACGAAAGAGAAAGTCAACAAAATAAGTGAAGCTAGTATGGCACATGCAATTAAAAAGGATGATTCGCCCGATCACTTAAGTAAGTTATTAGAGCCTATCACTACTACACCTATGGAGCTCCACAAGTCAACTCCAATCGACAAAGAAACCCTTCCTCCTGGAGAGGTATAGCAAACTGGTCACTTCCTTAAAATTCTGTATCCATATATAATCTACTGATTCTATATCCCATGTCTTTGCTAACTAAAATTGTTCTCTTCACCTTTAATTGCACTTAGCATTTAGTACAATCATCTAAAATAATTGATGTTAAGAGAGCAGCGTTGCCAGAGAGGCCAATAAAAGTGGCACCAAAATGTACCTATCACAAGAAGGGAAAAGGTATACTCCTTCTTTACTATGAAGAAGCTATTGATTTCTTTCTTGAAGAAAATCACTTCGTATAAGTTTCTTATATTAACTGTGCAATCTCACATTTCTCACAAATAAAGTACCTTAAACATTTGAATGAAATACGTAGGCACACCATTTGGGAGGATGTAGATACTTCGAAACCATCATTTATTGGTGATGCCATAGTCCAACTCTTTCATGGTGGGTCACTACACAGTGACGTATGTAAATTAGAGAAATGTTCCTCACTTAAGTCTATATTATTTGCTATTTTAACATGTTGTTTTTTTAAGTACAGGTCATGAACGTATACTTTCATGTGATGGAGCTATTCCATCAAGAGTACATTGAGCCCGTTGATAATCCAAGTATATTCTTGCATTGCGAGGTACAGGTTCTTTACATCCACAGTTTAAATTTTGTAACTGCATTCAAACAAAATTTAATTGTGCCATAATAAATGTTGTAGGCTATTGTGGTTCAACATCTATCGTGCGTTCTTGAGATAACTATTGATGTTACCAAAAGTATTATAAATTCTTTGCAGCCTAGTATTCGGAAGTGGTTAGGGAAAATACATCTTGCCGAACTCGAACGGTGTAGATATTTATTCATTTCGATGAATATGGGATGACATTGGTATCCAATTACTTTGGACTTGAAGGAGCAGCGTTTTGAATGCCACAACTCAATGTAGAGCTTCAATGTAGCAGACGATGCTATCAAATATGTGGGTATCAGTTGTACAATATTTTACATTGTTTTTTTAATTGAATTACAGGTTCAGCAAAAATAATATATTATGGACATTCATGCAAGCATCATTTCTGAGATATTGGCTAAAAAACTGCGTCGGATACCATATCCCTGATTGTGCCGTTCGTGAAATTCGAGAGTGTGCACAACAGACGCTCGATAGTGTGGACTGCGGGGTGTATGTACTCATGTTTGCAAAGGTACTGACACAAGACACTTGCAGACCATTGCAAGAAGGGTTCAAGGATCCCTCTTTATACAGGAGCTTGGTTACAAGCAATATTTTGTTAAATGACCGCTGCATTACATATGATAGGTTCTGGTCATGGTACGACGAAAAGTTATGTAGGCATAGAGATTAGAGCCTTCAGATGTAAAATAGTTTTATAACATTTTCATTTTTTGTGTAATGTAACATTGAGACAAATATGATGATTACATTGAATGATATTTCAACTGTGTAATTTGCCAACCTGTCTTTGTTGTCGTGCTCTAAATTGGATGCTATGATATTTCGACTGTGTAATTCGCTAAATTTAGTATATGCCATGCCATGCCATATTTCCATGACCAAGCACCATGTGATCTCCTGTAATTACAATCAGTACAACTTCTAAAAAAAGTTTTGTTTGAATGCTGCAAGTTGAACAAGAACCAATCAAAATTGCTTTGTTTTGGGTATGTTTGCGAAAAGGGGTAATGATTGACCCTCTCCTTGCTCTTTCACCTGCAATGTAACGTGAGGATGAAGAGAGGGGGAGTAAGGGAAACAATCATATGAGCTTTTATTACTAATTCCATGGCCTTCTCTTTCTCCAATTGCATTGCAAAGAATATGGTATCACAATCAAATTTTTCATGCCTCAGTAACTGCCTTATACAAGTACCTTATGGGTATAGCTCGACACGATAAACCATGCTGCCATATTGACATATGTCTGGAGTTAGCAGAGCACCCTTACCATATTTTGATACAAGGGTAGGCTGACCCCTTGTACTGTACCTAAGTGGCCACAATGCTATGTATGGAAAACCCTCTTGCCTAAATCATAACTTGGTAATTCTCTTTTTGTCTTCAAATGGTTCTTGCTCCCTATCTTGTGCATTTTATGGTTTGGTGGTGGTACTCGTGTTACTAATGTTGCTGCTTCTCTCTTTATACAATATCAAAAGAAAATGCATGATAATTAATAGTGAAAATTAATAAGATTAGCCTTGAATTAAGTTTAATAATTATAGAAAGTTTTGATCAATTTTCATTTTCTTGGGAATTTAACTGTGCCATGCCATGCCATGTCGTGCCATGGAATTGTAACTGTGTACAAAAGTGTGCCATGGGTGTCAATCTATATTCAGTGTGTAACATATTTTTTTAACTATTTTTGAAACTTTTCTAATTGCGTGCCGGTTTCATTTAACTGCATGCCAATTTTACAAAACTGCGAGCCAATTTCAAATAACTGTGTGCAAGTTTAATTTAATGTCTTCCATGCTAAATTTTGCACCAGCAAGGTTTCGAAGAACATATGCATGCGTCACATTCATATCAGACAGATTCATGACATTAGAATTTGTTGAAGTTTGTAGTTTCCTACCTGCACTTGACTGTGTGCCATGTTATGCCATGGTGTGCCAAGAGTTACCTACCTAAAAGCATATCACATTTTTAGAACATATGCTAAACTCCATATTACAGTTGCAGATACATTTATGTTAATGGTTAAAACCGTATTACAGTTTCAGAAAATTCAGCGTGCCAGTTCAACCATTTTCCTCCAATTTTGGGATTTGAGTTAGGGTATTAGTTTCAAAGCTGATGCAACCCACTGAAGTGTACACCAGTTAGGAAAATATGAAACCATCAGTTAATGTAATCTTTCGGAAATATGAGCCTTTAAACCATAAGTTTCAGAGCTATGTAATATCCTAATAGAGAAAATATGAAACCATCAGGTTTCCTTGCTAGCAGCTATAGCATAGAGGACATCACCATGAAACACAAAAAGCTCTTCTATCTGAACTAAATCCAATCCAACCAAAATTTAGTGACAGAATTGAACTAGCTTCTTTATAAACTGTAAACATAAGCAAGAATCACACACCTCATTAAACATTAAAAACACAATAAAAAAGAAGAAAAACCTTAATAATCATTAATAAATGCTAACAGACAGTCTATGCAAATGTATTAAGAGACAAATGCCTCCACTCAAATCATGACATTGAGCAAAACATGATATCCAACAACTCTTGCACAACAAACTTCACTCAGATTGACAGGTTTCAACAGGCCAACACATGGTGAAACTAATTTCCTAACTCAGATCTCGAAATGGAGGAAAATGGTTCAATTGGCACGCTGAATTTTTTGAAATGCAAGGTGCCAGTTGAACCATTTTCCTCCATTTCAGGATTTGAGTTAAGGAATTAGTTTCAAAGCCAATGCAACCTTCTAAGTTAGGATTGAACAAGTGTGTTCCAAGCATATGCTACTATGTGCAAACCTTAACAAATTGAATGCCAAGCTTTAAGAAGTGTATTCCAAGCATACTTTATTGTTTGCATAAAAGTCTCAATTGTGTGCTAGGATTTATAAAGTGTCTTCCAATACTTATCTTATCTGTGTGCAGACTTTAAGTGTGTTTCGTGCATACTATACTATGTGCAGATAAGAACTAAATGTATGCCAAGCTTTAGAAAGTGTGTTCGTAGCATACTTAAATGTGGGCATTGAACACTAAAATGTGTGCCATTATTTATAGTGTCTTCGAAGCATACGTTACTATGTGCAGAGATTAACTAAATGTGTGCCAAGCTTTGCAAAGTGTGTTCCACACATCATTAAATGTGTGCACAGTAGTTTGAAATGTGTGCCAGGTTTCATTTCTAAGCCGATGCAAACTTCCAAAGGGTTGACGACCAAGGGAAAGAAGAAGACTTAATGATCTCTAAATTTATTGTTAACTATTTGTGGCATCAATAAGAACATAACTAAGTGCCAGGGACTGCCATTGGATTTTAACTATGTGCCATGGTGTGCCATGACATCACAAGTCTTGATTAAGTGGGTGTCAATCTATATTCAGTGTGTACCATGTATTATTAACTATTTTCAGGAACTTTAAATATTGTGTTCCAGTATCAATAAACTGTGTGCCAGTATTATTGCATGCTGAGAATGGATTGTAAATGTGTGCCATGGCAAGCAATGGTGTGCCAAGGGTTGCTTACTAACAATTGGTATAGAGACAGTGTAACATCTAATTTTTTTTATGTTTGTGTCTTATATTTCTGCAGTAACAGCAACAATAAGAGTGTGCCGGTGTAACCAGAAAACTTCATATTTCAATTTATTAACATCGATTATGTGTACAAAAAACTTACACAAAAAAATAAGAAGCACATGACTATAAGAAAAATAAAAAACTTAGATCTCCATACATTACAACTAATCTCTAAAATATTTAGTCGATGACCTCATTACAAGTCCTTCTATTGTGCCCAAGCTTTTGCAGCGTCCACATTTTATATGACGTATTGACTCCCCTTGCGAAGGTCTTCTCTTCTTTTTAGGCCTGCTTAGACGAGTCTTTGTGATAAAGAGTAGAATATGAATCTCATCTGAGGCACTATAGGGCTCCTCGATATCAGAAATTGGACCAATAGCTTTGGTACATGTTGCTCTATATAATTCAGCTTGAAAACAATTATCAGTAAAGTGATACAATGATCTACCAGCTTTCTCAATGCATGCACATGCATGCTTACATGGCATACGGAAGATTTGCCACTTGCTGCAAAAGCAATTGCTATTCTTGAGGTCAACTTTGCATAGGTAGTTTGTATCTTTTACGTCATATATCATTATGTTTGACGTAAACACGGATAATCTCCAAGCGTCTTCTGCATTTCTTTTTCTCAAGATCAAGGCATAGATGTGTTTGAATACTGTAACCTCGATTACGTCATTCATGCATCAATGTCATTATTTGAAGCTTGATATGGTCAACCATTTGAGGCACGGGCAAAAGGCGAGCCTCCATAATCCAACTATTGAAACATTCTGCCACGTTAGATGTCATAATACCCTATTGTGGACCTGAAAATACTGCATTTGCCCAATGCTCCGAATTTGCATGCAGGAAAAAAGTTCTAGTCCCTAGAACTTCTAATGTAAGCTTGTTAATTAATTTGTAGAAAACATTCAGTCTTGGAGTATAGGCAACAATATTTAGTAAATCAAGCATCCTCTTTCTCTCACTTGCACAATAATGGATGAGCACCTGCATTGACAATAATCAAAAGATGAGATCTACAACATCCTAAATTAGTTAGATAAATTATGTGTTGAAAATTCAGAATATGACTATCCAAACCTGATTCTTGAAGTTGTCTTTCACGTGACGGAAACCATATGAGTGGTAACTACTAGGAAAGTACTTTGGCACTGATCTAATAATTCCTTGATGTCTATCCGTCATAAATATGAATTGCTCACCATGATAGTCACTGCAACTATGAATTGCTTCTTTCAAAATCCGACAAAACCAGTTCCAATTGTCATCGGTCTCTTAATTAACCACACCATAAGCAATAGAAAGCATATCGTCGTTCGCATCTTTGGAAGTTGCGCCAAGTACTATACCTCTATCCTTATGCTTTATAAATATTTTATCCATAAAAATCAAAGGTCTACATCCTCTTAGGAAACCCGTTACTAAAGCATGAAATGAAATGAATAGGCGTCTGAATCGACTTTCAATGGTTTCATACTCCGCTATGTTCCTGGGATTGGTCTCAAGAGTAGCCTCACAATACCAGCGTATCCGGTCATAAGATTTTGATCTGTGACTATTAAGGTCCTTCATAGCCACCTTCTTCCCATGCCAAACTTGATGATACGGCAATTCAACACCATATTCTCGATGAATATCCTTTATAGTATTAGTCGGCCTATATAACGGCATATCTTAAAGTTTATCTTTCACAATATTTGAAACCCAATTTTTCGAGGCCTTAGGATGCGACCGGACTTGCAACCCTCTGCCACATGTATGCTGACTGTTCATTTTTTAATTACAAATCTTTCTTGATTCCCAAGTCGGAAAGCATGGATACACTATTCACATGCTTCGTATGCACATTCCACATTGACTCGCTAACGATCGTTTTTCACAAACACAAAATCTCTACAATTTGCAATGCAGAAGTTGCGAATTGTGTCGCAAAGAGTTTCTACATTATTGAACTCCTGACCAACGCCCTCTATAGAGGTTTTCCAAGCATCTAAAGAATTTCTTTGACTAGGTTTCTCTTCAATTATAGCTCTTGTTTCTTCAACAACTCGACCGAAATTACTTTAGCTATCCTTTGAAAAATTTCTGAATCTGCAACTACATTCAACATTCTGGGATCGGCCACTATCCCTACAATAAGTTAAACAAAAATTCAGCATACTAACTAACAAATTTGTGCTTAACATGAACAAACTAATAAGTAAAATATGCAATACAACAAAGATTTAAGCTAAGAATACCAAAATAGAAATAGATGTAATTATCTTGTGCATTATCTCATATCAATTACCACATCAGCAGCTTTGGTCAAGCATGAAATATGACTAACAACCATCTCAATCATCGATACATTTAAGTTAACATGTATTTGATGCATATTTCGAACATCCTTATCATCCAGAAGCATAACAAGCATTTTAGACTTGTTTGGAATATAAAAGTTAACTTCTACCATTGTATCAGATAGATGTCTCCACCTTTTCACTATTTTCTTGTAAATTTGATTGAGATTTGTGTCCTCCGAGATGGAAATAATAAGAGCTTCACTACCATAAGAACAAATAGCCATGAACATAGAGCTACTTGTATTCTTTGAAGTCCTAATGGAAAAAGGAGAGAGGGATGAACTGATCGAAATTTTGAATGTTATTTCAACAATGAAGCGAAGGGAATGCTGCCACATGAAATATTTTTCGTATAGAATATCAGCAATGGCAGACACAGAAGAAGTTTTCCAAACAGGATATGAGTAATGGTAGACACACAAGAAGATAATCCAGCTAAAACAAGATTTTCTTTCAATCACAATCGAAAAACAGAGAAGAACAGAGGGATATCTTAATGGATTATGGAAAATCTGAATACAATTTCAACCTCTTTTACTCTTCTGCAATCAAACTATTGCCGCTAAAGATCGAAGGGGACTCTGCAAACAAATAAGGAGCAATTTAAATTTTCGGCAATTTACAGAGAAGAAACTCTCAGCAATCTGAATTTTCGGCAACTCAGAGAAGAAACTCTCTGTTTTTTCTTTGGTTCACCTATAACATTTAACTCTCTTTGGCCTCGCTCCCAATAGACAAACTCTCCCCGAATATCTGCAAAAAGATAAGGTATTAAAAAGGACTCTGGAAAAAAAAAAACCAAGCAATCTGAATTTTCTGCAATAGGAAATAGAGAGTTTCTTTTCTATTTCTTCTTTGGTTCACCTATAGCACTCTAACTCTCTTTGGCCACGCTACCAATGGAGAAACTCTCCCCGACTCTCTACCAACAGATAAGGTTTTATTTCTATTTTTTCGGCTACAGGAAACAGAAAAGAGGGAGCGGAAACAAAAGCCCTATTTGCGGAACATTTTCCAATCGTTTCCGCAAGTTTTGAACCTTAATGGCAACGAAAGGGCATCTTCAGAATTTTTTTAAAAAAACCTCTATTAAGGACCAGTAATTAAGATTATCTCTCATTCTTGGACTAGAAAACTCTATTTGGGTCAATAGGGACATTTTGTTACACTGTAGTCATGGGAAGGGTGGGGAATTAATTTCACCAATTATATATTGTTATACAAATACAAGAATAATAGTCTTACTTCTAGATAGACAAGCACATATATGATATATGTAATATAGATTAAAAATGCTTTCAGGTGCATATTAAGTAGACACCAAAAATTTCTCTAGGCCAATAATACTAGCCCAACAATTCCATATTCAACTGCAGTCACACATTACGCTAGTTTAAACCAATGTTAGCAAGAAATGATGATGATGAGGCACGACCCATCGGCAATCTCCAAAGAAAAGCCAAAGGTAGTCTAGTTTTTCTCATTCAAAACACACAAATTAATAGTTATAAAGAAAAAAAAAACCATATGCAACCTTGAGAGGACTTTTTTTATTCAAAAGTTTCAAAGATGTAGTATGATAAAATCTAGATAACTAAATAGTTGAGTTGGAGAGAATACAAACTCATGATCTCTCACTACCAGAAAACAAGCGTATAGTGATAGAAAATTAGTGATAGCCCATTATCAGTCACTATTTGTGACGGATTAGTGACAGACAAAAATTTGGTCACTGTGGTGTGAACTTAGTGACAGATTAGTGACAGACCGATCACAGAATACATGGATAGGGTGGGTGCCAATTTTTCAACAGTGGTGTGTGCATTAAGGGAAACAGTTACAATGACTTTGAGAGTGACTATTATGGGATGGTGGTTGACATCATCGAGTTAGACTATATTAGGTTTGGTAATAAAGTAGTGTTATTCAAATGTGACTGGTATGATACATATAAGGGTATGAAAGTGCACCCTCAACATGGCCTCGTTGAGATCAATTACAAACTAAGACTTTCAACCAATGATCCTTTTGTATTAGCTCAACAAGCACATCAGGTGTTCTACACTGGTTGCCCGGATAAGAAGAAGAATTGAAAATTGTGGTGGGCAGTAATTAAGACAAAAGCTAGAGGTAGGTTTCCTCCTAGTGGGACAGAAGTAAATTTTCTTGATTTTTATCAAGAAGAGAACCACAGGATTTCCACCTCAATCTCGATGACAAATGAGCTTGATGATCCAGACATTTTGTTTGGTGTTAATAGAGATGCAGAAGAAATTGATGTAGCAGAAATTAAGTTGACAGCTAACCAAATGGAAGAGGACTTTGAGGATGAAGAAGAAGATTTTGAAGATGAACAAACCGAGGAAGAGGAGCATGAGGCTGAGGAAGATTAAAATACAACATGTATATTTATGAATGCTAATATAACTAATTTTAAACTTATAAATTATAATTGTGCAGACATGGGAAAGAGCAAAGGAAAAGCAACAGATCCATTGATTGCTCTTTACTTTGATTGGATTTGTTGAAATTCATATTGGAAAATAACTATAACTTTTTATTGTTGTGCAGCTATGGCCAAGAGAAAAGAAAAATCAACAGGTAATGGAAAAGCAGCTTTAGTACTGGCTATTACTCAATCTCGGGCTGCTACTCAAGTTTCTCCTAAACCTCCTAGGTTGCCTGAGGATGTCGAGGAATGTCATGATGATGATGACTACATCCCTGATGAGGACATAGATGAAGAGGTAGATACAGATGAAGAAATAAATGATGAGATGAATGGTGCAGTGCAAAATCATGAGGATACAATGAATGAGGATTGAATGAATGATGAATTTGAGGCTGATCCAAGATAAAGCAATGGCCGAGAGCCAACCCTTAAAGCCCCTGTTGATGCAAATGGAAAAGTGGTTGTTAGGTGCACAAAAGGAATGTATGAAAATATCACTTCCTTTCATCACTAACTTGAATTTATGTGTTTGTTGCATTTAAAAGTATTTAGTTTATTTTTTAATAAATATTTTTTAAATTGCAGGTTTCTTGATTATGAGGTCAGTCATAAAGCTGTTGCTATCATGCGCCAATTTTTCAATGGTCCTTGGTTGTCATGGAGGGAGGTCCCTGCACATGCTAAAGTTGGAATGTGGAACAAGTTTGAGGTAATGTAATTAATTTATATTTCTTATCATTAACTTTTGCCCTTGTTATACCTGCCAATTAGTAAGTCTGATTATTTGCGACCTATATATTATTAGGAGATATACACAATTCTTTTAGAATAATTGCATCATGTGCATTAAGTTTGGAACAAGCATTGTCAGCGACGATTGGTAACCTCATTAGGGAAGGTCAGAAGCGAAAAGCTTGTGGAATCAAAAGGAGATTTAAATAGAGCCCGTGATAAACCCCCTGGTTGGATCTCTAAAGAAAATTGGAATAAGCTAATTAACATTTGGATTTCTCCAGAATGAAAGAAGAAATCAGAAGCCAACAAAAAAAAATAAAAACACCATGAAGAATGGTCACATCTCTAAACACTGTGGAGGATCAATCACATTTATCAATCATGACGAACAACTGGTGCACATCTTTATTCAATTAGATTTCTATAATAATTTATATTATTGTTCAATCATCTCAAATCAGCCCATTATATGTTAATGAATTTTTTTTTCTCTTTTGTAAAAAATAAAGTTCAGTAGGGAGCCAACAATAGTTGAATCTTTTAATCGGATGCATAAGACAAAGCAAGACATGGGAGGATATGTGGAAAAGAGAAGTAAAGCTATCATGGTAAGCATAATTTTTTTATGATTCATAAATATTATTGAGCTTGCTCATGTTTATCTCTTGTTTGATCCACCATAATGTTTTTC
>JAOXJJ010000725.1:7444182-7481703 GCA_025769935.1 Phoenix roebelenii | reverse complement strand
CCACCTCAGATGCTCCACCACGTGATTATGACTTGTGGTTTGAGGCAACTGGTGTCCCAACTCATGGCCATGTCTATAGCTTTAGTCCCCTAGAGGATCTCACTGAAATTATTAGGCAATCATCATCCTCTTCCACCTCTACAAGTCAAGCTCTAGAGCTATAAATGTGTGAAGACCTTCTAGGTATTCTTGAGCACAAAAAAAACAAATGGCAAGAGGAGGTTCTTCAAAAGATGAGAGAAGAGATTGGCTTTGGACCAAGGCATGCAGATCAGGGGAGTAATGGTGATTCTAGTTCTGCTAATCATGCTTCATTATAATTGCTTTTGCCTTAGATAATAGGTCTTTGCATTCCTAGGAGGAATAAAATCTTTGTTGATCTCTATGACATACTTTTGGACTTTGAATTTGATGGATTTAGGACATGTTGATGCCTATTTTGAATGACATGTTAAATAACTTTTGTGTAATGTTGAATGCCTTTGCTATTAATGATATTATTATTATTATTATGAGCCAATCAATGTATTAAATGTACTAGGTTATTGGAATGTGATCGGTGACCAAATTTGGTTACTGAATTATTTACTAAGTATTATGACGAGCAACCATAAACTTAGTGACAGGATTTTGGTTACTAAAAATTGATTTTGCTCAGTGAGTTGTGACAAATTAGTGACGGTAACCTTGTCACTAGGTCAGTGACGGAATTAATGACAAATTTAGTGACAAAATTTGTAACCATATCTGTGACGACTAAATTTGTCACTGAAGGTTGTAACAGATCAGTGACCAAACTTGTGACTAAATTCTATGACAAAATCAGTGACCAAGTTACCTTCGTCACTAACTCAATGACTGGTTAGTGATGAAAAATACGTAATTTCTTAAATATTTAATTTTTGGATTTGTAACGGCTTAGTGACGGCGGTTCTGTCACGGAGTTTAGTGACGGAAATCGCTGCCGTCACTGAGAATTTAGTGGTGCGTTTTTTTGTAACCAATTCAGTGACGGAAGCTATGGTCACAAATTCCGTATTAGTAACGGAAAACACAATATAGTGACAGGAATCGCCGTCACTATATGCGTGTTTTCTGGTAATGTCTAGCAAACCAAATTGTAATACTATGTTAGCTGTTCATGTGACTCCAAAAAGTTAAACAGATAAAGAATGGATCAATATTGTATATCAAATTTAACAAATATTAGAGTTGGTTATAGGTTCGATAAATCAATATTTAACATAAAATTAATATTTGATGGTACAAGACTTGTAGATTAAGGTTGGTAGGCCAGTTTGGAGAATAGTGGCTACGACCAAATGCCCATGGATGTCCGGTTCTTAAAGTTTGCCACTAGACATGACTTATATAAAGCAGGGAAATCTTCTATTTTGGCATATCATTACCAGCACTAATATTAGTATAGGCCAGTGAGCCATAACTCAAGGTCCTTGGACCCACAATTCCTATGATGGGTCCTTTTTGACTAGATGCCTAGGCTCCTTATTCTTCAATAAGAATTTTTAAAAGTAGTTAAAAAAAAAAAAAACTAGGCGCCTTTGCATAAAGGAATTGCAAATAGAAATCTGATGAGTAGGTGTCCACTAATCTTTGGAAGATATCTTCTTTTATAGACTGCCAAAAGATTTCATGGTAAGCTCCAGTGGTTAACATGCGCATATATTCATGAAATAAAATGCTTTTTCCAGACATAAATCATACGAGTTATATATGTTTGTATGCGTGTTTGCGATATCTCTAACCCGTGTCTTAATGCATGATTTGGAAATTGTGTTCATGATGATTCGAGGAATTTTCAAAGATTCATTAAAATTTATGTGAGAGTTTCCAGTGTCATACTTCGACTGCTATGCCAGATTTTGTACATATATAGTTCTCCAGTCCAGTTAGATTCTAGAGTTAGATTTAAACTTAAATTCTATTAACTCAAAACACGCGATAAGTTTATTTAACTGATCATAATTTGCATCTTGAGTCATTGTAAACATGCCAGAAGGACAAGCACAGGATCGAAATGCACCACCTGCAAGCTCTGTGCTGCAACGACATTTTTATTTTGAGAAAAATGCTAAGTAGCAGTACTAATGCCATGAACAAGTAGCATTACTCTGTGTTGACTTTGCTAATTAAAAACACAAGCTTCCAATTATTGGATAAAAAAGAAAAATGGAAAGTATTTGTAATCAAAATCTGTGTTTGTAACAGCAGTTATAGCAGCAATGCAATTTCTTCTTCTACAATTTGTAGAAGCTCTGGGCAATTGGCTACATGACACTTCACCACCATGCTAAGCTGGCATCTTCAACACATGCAAATGATATATCATAGATTAATTATTTTCTTTTGGTTAGGGAATGTATATAATTCAGAAAACTAAAGTTTCAAGGGGCGACTTGTATGATGATACCAAAGGAGCTTTGCTTACTGCATGACTGGTGCCTTGTGTTAGTCAGGCTTTTCAGTAGACAATATTAATTAGAGAGCTGGCTGAGCTGCTGATAATTTTTTCCCCCAAAATCTCTTAGAAAATCAAATATTGTTGTACTAATGGATGGTAACTCTGTTTCACTTGCTGAAGAAATACAATGACTATACCATTTCTACTTTTTTTTTTTTTTAATAACTCAGCCTCACAAGCATCCACTGGCTCTCTAATCCAAACAAAACCCAGCTTGTTAGGGAGCACAATACGAATAGAGGATATACTGAATTTTTCACTCCCACAAGGGACTGTACGCTTGCTCCATGGAAGACTCCCCATAGAAGTAGAAAGAGCTCTCTCTCACATCTCCATACCCAACCATCCCACCCTCATCCACGTACCAACCACCCATGTCGCCACCCGAAGGCGACCCTGCAGCCACCACCTCCATCTCCACCAAATCAAACGGGTCATCGATAAGGTACGCCGAGGGGGATCCCAAGCAGTCATGGCTGTCGAGATCTGACAGGATGTCATCCAGCCCACAGTCCTCACATTCCTCGTGAGCATGGATAGACTCTACAGCCATGATGCCGCCGCCGGCGGTGGGGTTGATCTCGGCCTCGAGAGACCGCATCACGCAGCCGAGCCGATCGTCCTCGGGCTCCTCAAGGTGAGACTCATCTAGTAATTCCATGAGAAGGGTGCTGTCGATCTCCGGCACGTCCATCCCCTCCTCGCTGGCTCTCTCCAAACACTCCGCCGCCAAGGATGCCATTGCCAAGAAAATTGCTAAGAAGCAAAGAGCGGCAGAAGCTAAAAGCGCTACTTGGAAGCAAGAGAAGGTGAGGAGCTTGGTGACAGCCAACTCCCAAGGGTTGGATTCTATATATATATATATATATACACGCATGGAGTGAGGGGGTTGGGATATGATATTCCATGGGGGCATGATGGATAACTTCCAAGGCCACACCTGAAGGCATGTCGCACCAAACCCACCGGCTCCCCATGTGGATGGATGGCGCGGCGCAGAGTTGGAGCACGAGGGGCGCCTGGCCAACCAAACCAACCTAACTTTCCAGCTAAGAAATGAAGGCAAGGGAAACAGGGACAGGGGAACAGGGGAGAGGCAGCGTCAGGAAGCAAAGTTGATTTTATTTTAAGAGGTGGGGTATGTAAGAGTGATGGACAGGCGGAGATATGAATGCTTGATGTTATAATTAGAGGGAGGGTTTTGCGTTTGTAAATGATGATTCCTAGTCCGAGCGTGGGTGTTGCAACATAATGAACAAGCTAAGATCTTAAAACTGGAAATGATGAGCATATTGGGTTGGTCAAACCAATAACCCATCAACCAAATCCTTAATCTATCTTCTACCTTCTTCTTTTTTTTTTTTTTGGGTACCCAGGCTCCTCACACCGAACATATGTGAGTGCAGTAAAGGAAATCAAAAGACAGAAGCAAACTAAACGAGAGGAAAACATCCACTTGGTTCATCCAGACGAACTTCTCTGAGTGATGCACCGCGTAGGAGGTCACCCTGTCAGCAGCTGAGTTAGTCTTCCGGTACACATGCGAGGTCCTGAAGGAGTCACAGCCCGCTACCATCCGCCGTATGTCAAAGAGCAAGGGCTGCCCGTCCGACTCAGAGGATCGCCCGCAGATGCCCTCTATCACTGCAAAAAAAAAAAAAAAATCTTTTAGGTTCTCATCATTTCCGGATAGGGGATGGGGTGCGATGGACTAAAGGTAGATTTATTCTCAAGTAATCTGGTAGATCTCCTATCGTTTCCATAAAAAAGGGGGGAAATTAATTCATTAATTTATAATATATTGCTTAATTATTGGAGAGTTCAAATCTTGTTCAATTAATGTTGTGAGAGCTGGATTCCTCACCGCTCATCCACACAATGGTTTATAGGGATCGAATCAAATAATGGTGGGCGTTTCTCGTCACCGGTTCAATTAGTGCATGGTTGGCAGATGATCAAACCAGCTACTTTAATTCAAAAGTAGAACAAGATAGGAAAAAAAACTTCTTGTACTATTAGCACTGTGCAGTTTCTGTAGACAAGAGGGACAGCACAAATGGCTGCGATCTCGACATTATGATATTTTAGATTTCATGTTAAAAATGAGATTTTGCTCCTTTTATTTACTCCGCATTTTTCGTTTCTCTATGAGATAAAAAGAGAAAAAGCTGGCAAGGTGAATGTATATAGAACAAGAATTATATACTTCAAATAATCAATCATTCAATAATTTCAGATTTGTTCTCGGAGTTTGCTTTATCTAAAAACAATATCTTTGCCGAAACTTTTTATATGCCAACATGTATATATCTTGCATACCTTATCTCCGCATTCATTTTTTTTTGTTATAAATTAAATCTAGAGAAAATCCAATCTTATTTTTAAGATAAGAGTTCGAACATACTAGTAATTAAATTGACATGCTTCTTTTTTATGCTGCTATATGTGATAAAATCAAACGTGCCAGAGCGATCGACAATTGTGAAGATACATGCACTCTGGTTCTATGGAACATCGGTTAATATACTGAATTGAATCTAGATCAAACCAAATAATGAAAACCTAAGTAAGTTATCCGATATGCAATTGGATAGAGCCGATCGAACCCAACCTCTTTACATTCATTATTCAATGGGTCGGTGGCTGAGTTCTGACCATGCTTCTGGTGGAGCACATGGTGATGTTGGGGGGGGGGGGGGTGGGGTTTATGATCTCTCCCAATCGCCTCCTTATCCTTAGTAGGTGGTTCTTTGGAGTCTGGATCCAGACCAAACCCCACATGCAACTCAAATCTCATCATGTTGGTTCATGGAAATGACTCCAATGGCCTCAACACTTGGATCCAGTACTGCGATGTAGGCCTCCAGGGACCTTCACTTATGGCCCTCAAGCGTACGTCCGGGTTTGTGTCTCATCATGTTGAACCCACTGAATAGACTGTGGACCATCATGGCAAATAATTGTAAGTGCAGGACTCCATCTTGGCCATGGCATGGCCAGTAATGCAATGGCCATTATGTTTCCTTGAAACTAAACAAACCCAATGCATCATGGCCCTTTGTAATTAGACAAGTGACAAAGGTATGTTCTGTCAAAAATCTATAGCTCTCCATTGTAGTGGGCATTTTCATAGCTTTACCTTGTGTAGTGGAGAAAGGGCCCATTGGATGTATACTTTTTAAAGGGAATAATGAGTGTGCTACTAAGGGCAGGGGACTTTGTCTTAGCTTTGAACACGATTAGAAAAGTTTGCACAACTTTCTCACTTATTTAATGCGTATGATGACCAAAAGCTTTGAAGGTTGAGTTTGGATACTTAGCCAGGTGCCAACCCACTTTCAAAGATAATAATGAAGTGATTCTACCAGCAGCAGCAGCAGCAGCAGTAACGATAAAAAAAAAAAAGAAAAAAAAAAGATAGTGAAGTGAGAGACTCGACATTTTGAGCCATTGCTGTGAGCCAAGCTTTGCCGTTCTCTTCAATAAAATATAGTCGACGACAGAAGATATGTTTCCCATGCAACATGCTGTTTCTAGAAAAAAGAACTCGTTTTGGAAATAGAATCAATTCCATCCATCTACAAAGTGTAGATGAATGGAGGTAGCTTGAGAAAATGCAAAGATCTATTTGTTTCCCAGGAAAATTCAGATGAGATGTTTACTCAACAGATAAATGACATGAATCGCATCGCACTTATTTTGTGAAACAATTCAATGTTTGTTATATGATTTGGTGGTTCTCATTCCTGGATAAGATGGATTTACAATCAAGCTCCTTTAATCTCGCAATGGAGTGGTAACAACAAAGAACACTGAAGTTTTTTTCTTTTTTTCTTCTAAAAGTAATATAAATAAAACTTGTTCTTGTTGAGTTGGTCCAGACTTCATGGAAATATCTCATTTATCTGTATTGAGATGGTTCTTAAAATGCTCTTCGCTCAAGATAAAAAACAAAATGGTAACATCTAAATCACTTCCTGTTTACACACATGGAACACCTAAAATATAAACTTAACGTGGACGACAAGATATATTAGATGTGGCTAATGGTGCATATTAGTTACTTTGGACCCATTTTACCTCAATAATTGAAGGCATTTGTGATCCTATAAGGGAATGATTAGAGGGGAAGTTGCATTCCACGGTGGAATGCTTGACAAGCAGGCGAAAGCCAACCCACTTTCTAGGGTCTTGGTGCGTCCTTGAATACCATATTCCATGGTCTCGGACGATGCTTTACACTCACTTTTTATTCATCACAAGACGATAACTTTTTTTTGAGTCAATTGAACTGATCTAGATGGATTGTCCCCCCATCTTTTAGTGAGCGACAGTGTTTGCAGTTGAGGCTTTTTTTTAGTCGGCGTTGTTACAAGATTTATCTTATGGTGGTCGTTTATAAAATAATGATGATGAGAAATTGTGGACCATTGGCACCATTCCATACGAAGAACAATGATAGCAACAAAAAAATCCTCATAGACATTTTATCAGCAAAAAGAAAAAAAAATATCCGTTTTCCGGTGACAGCAAGCATTGCTGGAAAACAAAAGAAAAGGAGAAAGAAAGATAGGAGTGATAGCGGATACAAGCTTGAACCATACCTGAGTTCTCTATTTTCGGGTTAGGTTGGATGTGAAGGCTCAAGCAGCGCAGCCAGATTTAAACCCTATACTACAAGAAAAGGAGCATATTATCCTGAATGGTTCATGAGCTGCCTTTCATGTATTAAATCACTTGTAGAAATCCTGGCATCACACACCCTGTCGGCTGGAACTAGCCCAAAATATTATCAAATCACTAGTGTTCCATAAGTGCGTTGCATTGATTTATTGAAAAAAGAGAGCATCTGATGAATGGCTCTTGATCAAGATTAATTAAATGGAGCACATAAGGATACTCCTCATTTAATCTTATGTACTTTATGCCCTTTACTTCATTAATCATTCAAATGAATTCAAAGGAAGATGTTTTATTATTTTTTCCAGATAGAAAGAGTTTACATGTAATAATAATTTGATGGAGGTGGATCCAAATGCCATTCGCCTGAGCATGATATTGACGATCAAAAGTAGGGGGTGGAATGTGTGCGTCTCACCCTGGGTGGTCTGAGTTATCACAGTGAATATATATATTTGAGAAAATAACAGTGATGTACATAATAGAAAAAAAGTTAAACTAAGTGGGTAAATCACAACCATCCATGCCCCTCTCTTAATGCGTCACACATGCCCTACCCCTACACTTATGGTTGAACATAAATGAACGACTTTGGAACCAAGACATACAAGAAAGCAAGATCCAGTGTGTTTGGCTTCTATTGAGACTACTGTAGTCTGCCCTAAACTGGGCTGCAGATAGCTATGGTGAGGGACTTGTTGCATGACCTTGAGAAGTCATCAGCTCCAATTCCAACCCTACTATGGTGGTAAAACTAGCCATCCATGCATCGCAAGCTCTCGCCATCCCGTTTACCCTTTCTTTCAACACAAGTCAATAGCACCGAACAAATTACTTCAGCTATACCCATTACCAACCATTCAGTAACAACTTCCGGCTTCTGTGACATCAGTCATTTCACCCACAACACCACTCTTTCTTGTTGGGACCAAAGCCACCTACCTATCAAGCAGAACTGTTTGGTATATTAAAAAAAAGAGGACTCTTTGGCAGCTGGAACATCAGAAACCACCTTAGACTGGGACCAATTATACCAGAATTATGATTTATGAATCAGAGAAAGGAAATGTAGGTGGTATGAGAGAGCAGCACGGACTGGAGACGGAAGAAATTCAAGCTGAAATTAAACCAATATATCCAGCAAGCAAGGCCAAGATGTATGATATAACGTATGCACTTGCAACGATGATGGGTTCTTTCAAACCACATAATTCGAAGTGATGGTGCACAGGGGCCATTCGAAAGACGCGTCTGCTAGTCCCGTACAACCTTTTGGTGATCTTCACACTAAGAACCTGACAAATATAACAGCCCTTTAGTTCAAGAAATACAGCCGGCATCAGCTATGAAGGTCACAATAACTTGCTATAATAAGAACATGCATAAAAAATGGACATATATATAAGGATCAGTGCAAAGGAATAGTTCAGGTGTTTTGAGTCAAAACTATACAATGAATGTATACCATTGCCATGCACCAAGAGTGTCATGCGGACCAGCTTACAGAAGCTTTGAGGTAAATGATGACCATACATGTGTCTACTTGGTGTCTTCCAAATGTAGGTGCTTAATTGTGCGAAGGAACGATTCAGATGTCTTGAGTCAAAATAAAATGGATGTAAGTAATTGCCATGTACCAAGAATGACCTGAAACGAAGGGTTGCTCCATTGTGACCTAGAAGTTATGCGTTCGTAGATTGCATACATCTCCAGACCCCGCAATGGTGGGAGTCTTGTACATCAAGATGCCTTTTTTTTCAAGAATAACATGTGAACCAACTTCCAAAGGCTTTGAAGTAAACTGATTGTAGGAATTTATTATGTAGGTGACAGACCTACATTGCTCCATATTCTAGACTTTTGATCCACTTACAAAAATTGGAAATTTACAAGACTAGAGTGAAACCACCATTGGGAGGCAAAGCCAGAAATCACCTGACACAATATCTGAATAAATAAATGTATGTGGCTATGTGCAATATACTTACAGAGTAACACCATATGTCCCCCCCCCCCTCCCCCCGCCAAAAATAAAAGAATTAATGACATTTCATTAATCAAGCGAGGGGCTATTAAATATCAGAAAGTAAACTAAAGAGACCCTCTAAAATACTCCAAAAAAATAGGGAAAAAAGGCAAAAAATAAAGATAAAAAGTGGAATAATGTTCTCTGACACTCAAAAGCATTGATGACAATGAACATATCTATCACCCCAAGCCCAAGTGCCCAACTAGTCTCCTAAGGTATAAAACCTACACCAGGATAAAAAGCACAGCTCGACAGGCCCAATCATTTAACCTAGGAGTTGATTGCTAGATTCAAGAGTTCTCAAAAAGATACCCTTTCTATTAAACAGCTAAGAATGAAATTGACCCCGGAAAAGATATCCAATGTATCATTTTCTTTTCCTTTTTCCAAAAAAAAACTACATCTATTCAGAACCAAACAAAACTTAGACAAAACAGTCCTAAGAGATTAGGTGGCTTCCTTCAAAATGAATAAATCCAGGTTCTTCGAATGAATAAAGTAATTCAGAGAATGATAAAATTAATAAATTATCAAGTGTCTAGGAATAGAAAACTTAATCTAACAATATGAGTGCTAATCCTTTGCATGGATATGCTAGCCTTCCTAGACATATGACTTTACCTGGATGATGACTGACAAAACTTCCATGACAAATATACCAGAAGCAATGAACAATGGGAAAAACATTCCTGTGCATGCAGCCATTGCAGCAAGTGCTCCACCCAATGCCAAGGATCCAGTGTCACCCATAAATATGGAAGCTTTGTACCTGTTGTGAAACAGAAATCCTATACAAGCTCCAGCCATTGATGCTCCAAAAACAGCAAGCTCTATTTCACAATAAGCATATAGTAAGCGCTAGCTACAATATATTTTAGAATAAAATTTATCCATGCAACCAATTTATGCTTCTTCGTAAATCATAAAATTTGAGATTTTTAAGGGATAGGCTATTGAAATCCGTCATATACACCACATGAATTATAAGATTTCAAAAAGTCAATGAAAAAATCTATGACATATCAGCATCACAATATAAAGCTTTTTGAACAGTATATGATTAACAAGTCGAAATACATATGTATGGAAAACAATCATTTTGATAGATTGAAAAATGAACTAGCAGAATGTATGCATTACTCATGAAAGTTACCAAAAGAAGGAAAGAATAAAAACCATAGTCAGAACTAAACTGGCAATAAATCATGACATCAATTAAGCAAAAAAGATCAGTAAGTTAAAGCAACTACTACAAGGTATCCAAACAATACCGATGCATGAACATAATAGTCAGGGTATAACTGAAAATTAGATAGTCCCTACTCTCTCTCTCTCTCTCACACACACACACACACGCTCTCTCTCTATATAACACACACATATATATGTAGTATACATACATATATGTATGTATAAAAATATTCCCCACAGAACAATGGTAGATAAAAGTTTCAACATGTTGCATAATACCTCTGCTATTGTGATACTTCATGAAAAAGAGAATAAGAAAGTTCAAGTGAAATTTCTTATCCCAGAAGACCTACTCTGTGAGTTTGCTACCTCATCCGTGAGTTTGCTAAAGGCATCACTAGTGCAAGTAAAGCTACTCTCTTGTATAAGAAAAAGACAAACAGATAGAGTTTCTCATCATCAAACCCAATTGACACCCTTTTTAGTCCCTTACAGATCTCCAAACAGAAAGGCAGATAAAGTAGCTAAAAAATACAAGGGCACACTTACAAGCTGTAAATAATAGTTAAGAGGAGTGGAAACAGCCACTTGGACACCAACTTCAATTTTGGTGTTGAAATAATAGAGCTTATGGTTCCCAAAGCCTTTGAAGATTAAGAGGATATCAGTTTTTTCCAGTTAGTCTGCAAGAAGAATTTCTTTAGATATATCCAAGTTTTGGTTAAATTACTCTTGGTCTCTAGCTTTCAAAAATTTATCTAGAGTAAGAATTAAGATGAGCACGTTTGACAAAGAAGGGAGCATAGGCCTAATTAGTGGGAGACCACGAGTCCAATGCCTAATACCTAGGCATGCTGAGAAAGTGATTTCCTGAGACCATGCTCAACCAATTGCAAAGACATGAAATCACTGACTAGACTTTTTTGCATAAGTCTGCAAGACAATTTTTCAAATTATTTACTTCTAAGCCCCTCAGATGATCATTCGGGTAGCATTTTATCATATTGATCCATCTGTTTCGCCATTACTTTTTTTTTTTTAAGCATATAGCATGAAATCATGAACAAAAAAGAAAGTACTGACAAAAACTGATAAATTGCAGGCTACTATAGCATATAGCATAGATCAATTGGAAAGAGAGGGATATGACTAACAAATTAATGCATTAGAAATTCAGGTCAAGTGGATACAATATCTATAATATTGAGTTTGTGATATAATCAATACTGACCAGGACATATAGCAAGAACGGTAACAGACATCCCTATAAATGCCAATGCAGCAGACCCTCCAGCCAAGCCATCAAGTCCATCAGTCAGGTTAACGCCATTCCCCATTGCAGCAAAACAGAATGCTGTCAAAATCTGATAGAATTTTCCCAGAGACACAAGGCCAAATGGTGGAGGAAGAGGCACCAACCATTTCCTTCAATGAACTAGGAAAAAGTCACAACCAGCAAAATATATGCTGCGTGTAACTACTGACATTTTGCTTTATGTTGAGAAAAAATGAGACGAAGAAACATCGGAATGAAAGAAAAAAATGAAGAGAAACGGGCCTGGGCTTTTTTGGCCAACTATACGACTTGCCAGCTCCATCACCAACAAAGCAAAAAGAAACTCCTAGATACAATGCATTAACCTCTCCAAAGGATAACCAATGGTGATTGCTGAATGCACAACTGAACAACTTCCAAATACTTCCAGCCCCAGCTAAGGTGAAGTATCTGGCAATTGTATTATGATTTATGACAGAGCTGACTGCCTCAAGTCTAAGTGTAGCATTTGATTTTGTCACACTAAAATTCTAATGTAAATGGGATAAATCTTGTTAATCAAGATTGATTTTGACGTTCTTGAAATCCTTATATCATGTTTTTCATTAAAAGCACAACAACTTAAGCAGATCATTTATCCTTTATAGCATTTGAGATATGCTGGTCCCATTATTATTATGTTACCACTGTGTGGATGTCTACATTGTGTCCATATGGGCATCTTTCTTAGAGATTTAATAGGATAAATTTTATTGTACAACATTACACACTAGAAATAATTTAATCTCCTGTTTCACAGCATATCCCTTTGTAAAAGGTGAGTTCCACTTAGATATTATGACCGATAAGAATCACGATCCTAATTATCCAGCCTTGTCACAAATGTCAAAGAACAACTTTATGAATTCTCATTTGTCTTATCCTATTATAGACAAAAAAAACAAAACCAGTAAATTAATTTGATCATTTATTCATAATATGTTACCGCACAAAGTATTGCTCTTACTGGTTATGAGAAACTATACCTGTTGTATGGTGTTGATATATTAGATGAGTCCATCCAAAAAGAAAACCATGCCCCAACAGCTACCTGTTAAAAGTGCCATTGAAAACATTATACATTAATACCAAATGTGTTTGATAATTTACTTGATAAAATATTTATGTTTTACAGGGAGCACTGGTGGGGGTTGGGGGGCCGCAGAGAGGGAGTGGAAGATATTACCTGTAAACTCAGTTTTACCCAACCTGGCAACCCATAGTTATGACTTTTGATGCAACTCAAAAGGTCATCAAGTAGCCCAATTATTGCAAATGCAAAAGTTGCTACTGCTGCTCCATCAAGTTGAATGGAATTGCCGCCAACTATGACTCTAGCAACAAAGACACCAATAGGAATGAAAAATAGTCCACCCACAGTCGGCGTTCCCCTTTTGGAGGAGTGTGTAGTAGGCCCTTCTTTCCTAAGGATCTGATGAATCTTCATCCAATCAACTAGTGGGACATATAAATATCCAGCAAATGCTGATAGAAATGCTGATAATGTGAAAGGATGCATCAAAAGAAAAGGCTTTAAGGGTTGTCTAATGATCCGCCACGAACACCAGTCGAAGAATAAAAGAAAAACAGCTAAGAAGGCTATCAAACACATATTAATCAAGATTCCTGTTTGAAGTCTGGCATTAAAACATTCAAAAACAAATCCAAGTCAGTGACCAGATAACATGAAGAGCTAATATCCATATCATTTCATAACAAACAATAACATAAAGACAAAATTAGATGCTATACGAGCACAGATTCAAATAATAATAATAATAATAATAATAATAATAATAATAATAATAATAATAATAATAATAATAAAGATAAAGGATTTCAAATGACCATGCATCTTAATTAGTTTGGGCATTTCTCACATGGTAGATTACACTTTAGTCATTAACTTTATCATATACCGCAACCTGATAAAAAATAATGTGACTAGGACATGTGATGAGAGAAAATGACAGAATGATGTTCTCTTTCTAAAAATTGTAATAGTAAAGACAGCACAGGTATCTTAAAGTACATAATTATTAGCCGAAAATTTGTTTGATCATGCTTGAACCATGGTAGAAACAATTTGCAAGGCTGTGGAGAATAAAGGGAATTTAGTGTTTTAGTCTTAGATGCAATTTTTCTAGTTGAACTGTAACTTGAGAAGCAAGTGTACCATCACTTAAACACATGTATTCATTAGAAATATAGTAAGGTAAGACACAATAAGAGGATAGAAAAGAAACCAGCCTCTCCAATCTAAAGATTGTAAAACTAAAGAGTAAGGACATTACGAGCACATTGAGCTCTTTGATTTCTAACTGAAACTTGGATCATGCTTGAACCATCAAAGGAGTTAACCACCAATCGGATGGATGAAGAAAGATTAAGTTTTAAAATTTCATGCGATCCACAACATGTAACTCCAAGAGCATTAATCAGAAATAATACATATAGGTCTGCCAAGGACAGATAAGAACTGGTATAATCATTCTAGCCCCTTCCCAACTATTTGGGATCGGCTCTGAGGATAAGAACTGGTATTCAGAGCCAAAATAGATCGAAGTCCTTAACATACACCACACACATATATTACACAAATCACTAGCATCAGCAAATAGACAAATAACTATAGAAACCATATGACATTATTACAACTCTTAACACACAAAAACACTCAAACAACACATCACAAACTCTGGGATTAGAACATGAGAATTCACTCAGTAAGTTCTGACACTGTAACAGTACATAATTTTAGGTACATTGTGATCTGCTTTCCATGTGTATATAGAAAAGTGAATGAATCCAAAAATTGGATAAGTACAGAAGATGAATCTTGATGCCCTTCATTTGTTGGTGCAATACTTGCTGCAACCTAATTAGCTCTTCAATTGTCGTGAAAGGCAATAACCTAGAGATAAGGTGGAGCAAACAACCTCTAGTACAATGAGACATCAACAGCCTCACTTGGTAACTTCTGGGGCAGGAGACTTACTTTGTGCACTTCCAAGAATAAAGGTATATAAAGGAGGAAAAAAAGGCAACCTGAAGAACATTAATTCTCAGGATTACATAACACATAAGCATAATTAGAGAAACAGGTTTAAATTAGAGTTAGAGAAGAGAAAGAAACCAATGATGGCCCCTAATAGGTTCTTAAAATTGTGGCAGAAAGAGTGATTCGATGATCTAAGTGAGTGGAGAAATTCCCAAACCTAGTTTCTACAACTATTTTGTCGTTCTCCCTGTTTACACATCACATCTTATGTCCTATATCTAAACTAGAGAGAACAAAAAAATTTCTAAAGCTAACGATATTCTCCTCTCATTCCTGCAGCTGATCCAACCGCCTCCTCTATTCTCTCCGGCTTGTGTTGTCTTGACTCCACCAACCACCATCTCTTTCATATATTTTTTAAAGCCCCACCTATATAACAAACCTGTTCAGAAAGTTCTGTATGTAGGGTCATATTTATCTTTGAGTTTTGCAGGGACACTTTTTTCTGCAGAAAAAAAAATTAAATTCCTATTTTTGTCAAGATCCTCCATAAATCTACTAACAAACTGATATGTTTCCCATACTAACAAACAAGTAAATATTACTGGTGAAAATGGTTAAAAAAAAGTACAAGGTGCTATTGCCAGCAATGCATATCTAAGACATCTTCCCTACTATTCTACTTCATATGCATTGCAGCATGAAAAAATGTGATCAAACAATTCCATACATGAAAAAATTTATGAGGTTTAGTCTTGACCTTCTCTTCCTGCGTCCTTGTTGAAGGGTTGCAACATGGTGGCCCGCAACTGCTAAAGAAGGATCAGGTGTTTCCACACGATCCTTGTTTATTGGCAAGTCTACATCCACAGAAGGATAAACAAGTAGCTCAGTGTCGCTCTCCCCACCATCACTCGAGGATGGCATGCACGAAGACTTCCCTCCAGAAATCCCATTACTCTCTTCAATAACCGTGTAAACAGCCATCGAATTCTAAAATAATAGAACAAAAGCCCCATATCAAAAAAATTTTGATATCTTGCACCGAACTAAATAACTCATTAAAAATCTCAGTAAGCCAATAAAAAAAAAATGGTTGAATGGTAAAAGAAGGGGTAAAAGGACTTCTTTTAACTTTTCAGAGAGAGAGTTTTGAACTTGAAACAGTAGAAACCTCATCAATCGCCAGCATGAGAACGGAAAATCGCTTAAGGCTGCATCTCCCGAGGCCACATTTGAATCCACCGGACTGCTAAAAGGGAAAAAGAGAGAGAGAGAGAGAGAGAGAGAGAAGATTATACCGCGATGATTCAAATCGTTCATATAAGAAGAACAATTAGGATCGAGATGGAGAGCTCGAGGCACTGACAAGAGGACCGGATCGAAAGGCGGGGGAGGAGATCCGCGATCTAGTCGCGGTCGGAGAATAGAAGGATCCTTGGGGTTTCTCGAACCCTAAGCGGACGAAATGGGGATTTGCGGAAGACATGAGGGGGCACGGAAACGGCAAACGGAGGGAGGTCAGACCGAGGCTGGAGGGAGAGGAACCGGGGATATTTATAGGAGCAAAGGACCTCGAGATTTCAAAAAAAATCGCTCAGCCCAGACCCCGCCCGTCCTAGCGGTAACTCGCTGGGTCTGATCCACGAAACGAGGCGGCGAGAGATCTCGAGTGCGAAACACGTTCGAGATCTGATGATGTTCGTACGAAGGGAAATGGCCGGCATGGTGGCCTCGCATTGTGGTCGGCCTCGGTGGGAGGGCATCCAAGACGGTAACCAATGATCTCCTGACCAGGTCATTGGTTGAGATGGCCATTGGTGATCTTCTTCCCTCAAGGAACCAATCAGGTATGCTTGTCTAAGAACTCATGCACGATATATATATTTTTTTAACCTTCTGTTAAGGAAAATTTTGCCACCATCCGGAATGATGCATTAAAATTTGATCATAAAAAAATGCAAGATGTTGTATGGCCAGATCAGAGGAATATATTTTACATGCTTCCTTCATGTGTTGAGGTTGGAGGCTGGGAGTTTCCATGTCTGCAATCTCAGTTCTTTTAACGGAGATCAACGAATTGGCATGGCCATCTCTGTTTCGTTTGTGCTTTTTACTCCTCCACAGAGGGAGCTTCCGTTTATTAAAAAAAAAAGTTTATTGGATGAATTACTTTCTAAATATCAAATTTTACAAGAATACCTTTTTCAAAATTAATATTTATATATATATTCTTATAAAACTCTGTTATTGTATAAATGCTCGTAATATAACGGTTGCTTTAACGGTGTTAAAAAAAATCATATTTATATTAATTAAAAATAAAATAAAATTTTAAAATTACTCTATTGTTTCGGTCTTTGGAATCACGATCTATTTGCATGTCTAATCATTAAGGGTATTTTAGTCATTTTAATTTGAAACCGTTAATTTCTTAATGTTGTTAGATAGCATGTACATATGCAAAAACAAAAATAAAAAAAAATAGAATAGCAAAATAAGTATTTTATAAGGGTATACATGCAAATATCAATTTTGGAAAGATATTCATGCAAAATTCGATATTTAGAAGGGTATTCATGCAAAAAAAATCTTAAAAAGAAAGTATAACTAGAGAGTCCGATGGTGCAACTTCAATCTGGATGCCATATTGCTAGCCCTCCAAATGGACGCTTCTTTCAGTCTTCTATACCCGCAAACGTTGTCCTCCAAGTATCATACCTAGGCAAGCATGATTCTACATGGATTAGAACTATAACTTTGCGCCCTTTGTATAACAAGAAAAAGAAAAATACAAGGGCTCAAACAAGCTGCTAGGCCATGACGCTTGCACTTTTGGGTTCCTAAAGCCACTCCGAGACACCAAGTTATCACTCTCTGCAAAAATACTGATGTCACAATAGCTGTTATTAAATTATTATTGGATTACTATAAGAATACTAATAAACACTAAAGTAATTGTGTAAATTTAAAATAACTTCATATTAATGATAACTAGACATATTATTTATCATTTGCATTATAATAACTAGCAATTGTTATATATTATTTACTAAATGTAACTATTATAATAATAATATTATAAAGATCACAATATATTAATGATATTATAATATTGGAAAATAATATTATAATAATCTTGTAGTCATGTTACAATGACAAGATAATATTGTAATTTATATTCTAGTAATAATAACATTATAATAATAATAATTATAATATTTAGTAAAATTAAAATATTAAATAATAAATATACTATAATTATATTATTATAATAATATGATATTACTGTTACTATAGTAAGATAATACTAATAATATGATCTGATAAAATATTTTAACAATATAATATTAATTTAATAATTATACTATAATAATAGTGTTATTATTTTAATTATAAGGAGAAGGAACGGTAGTAAGGAGACCCTTCTTGAGGGATTTCTTATTTAAAGTTAAAACTACAATTAATTTGGCTGCAGTTTACTTACAACTTGAGAATTTTTCCTTTTGAATTGATTGGAACATACAAACATCAACACTTGTTTTGAACAAATGCATTTCAACGACAACCAAATGCAAGCCAAACAACCTTAAATTTGGCAACTTTACTATGCCGCTCTTGGCCAATTTCTGTGCAAACGTGTGCCTGGTGTGCATGCATGTCTCAAAATAAAAAGGACTGCAAGCCAGGAAATTTTTTTTGGTTAAATTTCATGCTATGATCATATGGCAAAAGGTTTGAAAAATTTTACAAGATTCTAGACTCCTGATTTGGAGGTTGTTTAGAAGCTTCGTTGGTAGATAGAGCAATTTTAGCCAACCCATCGGATACCCAACCTGACCCGATTCTAATGGAACTCGATTGACCTGACCTATTTAAACTCGAGGATAGAGATATGGGTTTTAGATATAATACCCGAAGTGGATTCAAATCAGGTGCGAATAATGGTGAGGCATGCCCCAAACCCAACCCAATGTAATACAACCCTAATTCCTCTCCTCCCTCCAGCACGCCTTTCACTCGATAGCTGTTACAAGCTCATAGCCCATTTGCCTTGGTTGTCCGTCCCTTCATTTGTCCTAGCCGCACTCTATCCCTCCCCACCCCACGCTCCTCCGTTCGTCCGATGCTCCGTGTTCCTCCATCCATCCAAAGCTCATCACCTCTAGGCTCCACTTGGTGATCCTTTCTTCTTCATTTCTAGGACTTGAGTTTATGTTTTCTTGCTTGGGTTTTTGATATTTCTCGTCTCACAAAATTTTTGACATCCATTAGTTTCTTAAATCACAAGCTCATAGCTTGTTCTTCCTTGACCGTCCATCCATTCCTTTGCCGTAGATGTGCTCCTCCATCCGAAGTACAATGAATTCAAGGTGAGTGATGGGGGGCGAAATGGATCGTCCAGCCCACAGCAAAAAGGCCGCCCAATTTTGGCCCAATAAATGCCAACGCCGACCGATTGAATCCTCGGCCTCGGACTCCGGCAAAAGCTCCATCTGCCTCGGATATTCGCCGACTCGTCCGATCAAGTTCGGAGCGTCTTCAATATTCGCCGACCCGTCCCAACCGAGCTCAGTGCGCCCACTTCAGTAGTACGCCTCGACCCTTGAGCTCGGGACGCTCCACCGAGCACACCTCGGAACCTCGGGAGACGAGCTATCCTCGACACCCGTCTAGCTGACAACGCCAAATACATGATATGACCTCTCAACGGGTTCGAACTCGCCAACAGCCACACCCATGTATGCGCCCTGCCCTCCTACGTGGTCGTACATTGCAACGCCACCGCACCACGCTTTGATAGCTGGCCCTCGACAGTTAAAGGACAACATCATGACTACTCTAGCCATACCCTGCTAAGACTGTCAACACCTTGCCGTTCTCAAGAATTAACAGCACCACACGCCACCGGCAGCTTTAGCTGCACGCCATTTGACTTAGAGCCACCCCCCTATTATGATAAGGGCGGACAATGCCTCTGCCACCTGGGCCTCTCCACCGGGACTATAAATAGCCCGGTCAGGTAACTTTTAAGGAACTTTTGACTGGACCCAATTTACCCTACTCTAACTTGATCGTCAGAGGGCCCTCACCAGAAACACCGGTGAGGCTTTGTGCAGGTCCGCCGTCGCCGCCATGCAAGAGGTGGCCCCTTCCTTCGACTCCTCCGGAGTGGTCACCCTCGGGCCAGATTTGAACCACAATATTTCTGGCGCTAGAGAAAGGGCCTGAGTCGTGACCATGAGATTAATAAGTCAGGGAGCTCCAGACACGTCGAGCGGCCGAAAATTAGCGCCCAATTGTTCCCTTCAAAGTTCACCCCCTGCAACGCCTACACCAACGGACCAAATTTCTCGATCCAGCTAGAGCAGTTTTATCTGCTTGCCCAGCAAGTCCAAGCTCTTGCCATGATTGTTCAAAGCCTTCATCCAGCCGGAGCTTCATCAATCGTCGAACTGATAGAAAAGTCAAGGAAGTGGGGCAGCAAATCCAGATGCTCTAGGATCGAGTCACGGAACGCCACAAGGGGCACCATCGATCGAGGAGCAGGTCCCCCCGGGGGTCCGGAAGGCACGTCTCCCTCTGAAGTTTCGAGGAGTGCACTCCTCTCACGTCCTTTTGGACCGAGATCCTCATAAAAATTGAGGGTTGTGGCTACCTCCGATCTCCGCCAAAGACGCGACCATCCAAGTCACGAAAGCACTTGGATAAATATTGCCGCTTCCATAGAGACCACCGTCATAACACAGAGGACTGTTACTAGCTCCGTGATAAGATTGAAGTGATTGTCCACCAAGGCCTACTGAGTCACTTCGTCTGTGGGCCGGCCGACAGAATGGAGCTCAACGGACAGAGTTCAAGACCATCTAATGGGCCTGACGACAATCACCCCAGTGTGGGCACCATCAATGCCTCGTCCGTGCATTTTATGCATTAATGGCACCCTGGCTTCAGGGGGGCAGGGAAGAGGCCGCACTCTCATCGGTCCGGGTCCGGCAACTCGAGATGTAAATTACTCCTCCTGGAAAGGACCTTAGCCCCTCTAGGTCAGGGTTTTCTTTTTCCCAGACTCTGTCAATTAATGAAGTTACCCTTTGGAATTTCCTCAAGGTGTCTCTGAAACACCCTAGCGGGGCTCGGCACGCTCTGGTTGCCCCGGCGGCACAAGTTATATACCAATAAACCTATAAAGTCGCTCCTCGAGCTCGTCTCGGGGCGCCCTGTAGGACTTAGCGAGAGCTGAGGGCCTCACAACTGCAGGTTCTATCTATAAAGTTGCCCCTCGAGCTCACCTTAGGGTGCCGTGCAGGACTTAGTGAGAGCCTGAGGGCCTCGCAACTATGAGTTCTATCTATAAAGTCGCCCTTCGAGCTCGCCTTAGGGTTCCTTGCAGGACTTGGCGAGAGCGTGAGAGCATCGCAAATGTAGGATCTTTCTATAAAGTCGCCGCTTGAGCTCGCCTCGGGGCACCCTGCAGGACTTAGCAAGAGCTTGAGGGTCTCGTAACTGCAAGTTCCATCTACAAAGTCATCCCTCAAGCTCGGCTCGGGATGTCGTGCAGCGTCAACGGGGAGCCAAGGAAGAGCACCTCCATCCATAGGATTCTGCAAGTACATCCTGATCTGAGCGGGGGGGCATCTACAAAGTCATTCCTTGAGCTCGGCTCGGGATGCCCTACGACGTCAACGGGAAGCCTAGAAAGAGCACCTCCGTCTGCAGGATTTTGCAAGTACACCCCTGATTTGAGCGGGGGGCATCTACAAAATCATCCCTCGAGCTCGGCTCGGGATGTCTTGCAGCGTCAATGGGGAGCCAAAGAAGAGCACCCCCGTCTGCAAGATTTTGCAAGTACGCCCCTGATCTGAGCGGGGGGCATGTACAAAGTCATCCCTCGAGCTCGGCTTGGGATGCCCTGCGGCATCAACGGGGAGCCGAGGAAGAGCACCCTCATCCGCAGAATTCTGCAAGTACGCTCCTGATCAGAGCGGAGGGCATCTACAAAGTCATCCCTCGAGCTCGGCTCGGAATGCCCTGCGGCGTCAACGAAGAGCCAAGGAAGAGCATCTCCATCCATAGGATTTTGCAAGTACGCCCCTGATCTGAGCGAGGGGCATCTATAAAGTCATCCCTCAAGCTTGACTCGGGATGTCCTGCGGCGTCAATGGAAAGCCAAGAAAAAGCACCCCCGTCGGTAGGATTCTGCAAGTACGCTTCTGATCTGAGCAGGAGGCATGTACCAAGCCATCCCCGAGCTCGACTGGGGATGCCCTGCAGCATCAACATGCGCTAAAGAAGAGAACCTCCATCCACAGAATTCTGCAAGTACGTTCCTGATCTGAGTGGGGGGCATCTACAAAGTCATCCCTCGAGCTCAGCTCGGAATGTCCCGCGGTGTTAATAGGAAGCCAAGAAAGAGCACCCCCGTCCGCAGAATTTTACAAGCACGCCCCCGATCTGGATGGGGGGCATCTATAAAGTCGTCCCTTGAGTCTGGCTCGAGACGCCCTTCATTGTGTCGATCGCGAGCCCCAGAGCTTCTACGACCGCAGGAATCTACTATGGCACCCCTCGAGTTAAATTTGGGACATCGACAAGACTCTTCGAAGAATTTCTACAGTCGCTGTCGCACCAATTAACGGGGTCTCTTGATGGACTTCTAATCTCGAGTCGGTATTAGCCCTCAAGCGAATTTCTACTCCCGGATGGATGCTTATCCCCGAGCTCATCTGTATTCTCGAGCTGGCTCCGACCCTCGGGTGGACTTCTAATCTTGAGTCGGCATTAGCTCTCCAGCGGATTTCTACTCTTGGGTGGATGCTTATTCTCGAGCTCGCCTCTATTCCCGAGCTGGCGTTGACCCTCGGGCGGGCTCCTATTCTCGAGCTAGTCTCGAGTCAGTCTCCTCCAACATCGCCTTCCTGGGTGGGGTTCAAAGTGACCCGTGATATTAGATAAAGAGCTACAAGCTCGTCCCACGGGAGGATTATCTTTGAACTGAAGGCACATGTCGATCCCAAGGATTTCGGCAAATGCCAAATGCGGCTCCTGCTATGCGAGATAGGCTCGGACCTAAGCTACGCTGGTCGAATCTCGATAATCGAGCGTGAAACGGGACGAGCTCAAATACTTAGTGAAGGGCACAACATGCTGAAAAGAATTTGGACTTCATTGTTGACAACAAAGGCCGAAAGCCAAATACAAGGGTGTCCGACTTTGAGGTCGGAATGACTATAAAAGGCCAAAATGGCCGACTTTACAAAAATAAGAATGAAAATTAATCGACATGGACGACTTCTACATTGGCGTCAGACGCGGCCTCTGTCCCAATTGCAACCCCAGAAGCGGCGTCCCTGTTGACCTCGGAGGCGGCCTCAGCTTCAATGCTAGCTTTGGAAATGGTTACCAATTCTATCCCGGCGGCGACTTCGAGCTCGAAGGTGCAGCTTGCGGCAGATGAGCAAGCCCAAGAATGCTCGGCCTCCATATCTTAGATATGGGCGAGCCTATCCCCTTATCAAGCTTCGGTAGCCCATACCTTCTTTTAGGCCTTTCGAAGCTGCTGCACAGCAACTGTAGCCTTCTCCTCGGCCTCACACTGCTGCCGCTCAAAGGCTGCCGCCCGTTCCTCGGCCTCTTGCTACCGCTGCGCAGCAGTTACCGCCCAAGCCATGGCCTTCTGCTCCTGAAGCTCGGCACGCTCCATCCTCGGCTTGACCGCCTTCAGCTCCTCTCGGTCGGCGAGCATGTTGAACACTAACATATCAACCACATGAAGAGACTGGCATGAAAAGACAAAGTGTTAACAAAGGTTGAGCATTCGCAAAGAAAATAGATAAGGAATGGAAGGGCCGCATTACTAACCCACACACTCGCCGAGTAGATGTGATGGACGAAGTCACCAAAGTTCTCTTCCATTAGAGCACGGTCGTGCGGGAGCATGATGCTGCGCACGAGCTCGCAAGCAACGTCCTCGGACTCGAGGGCCGTGCCATCCTTAGATGCATGACGCTGGCGCAACAATTGCCCCCCACCGGATTCGAAAAGGATAGGCTTGACCCCTGCCGAAGCCAGAACCTTAGGGAAAGTCGTGGCCTCGGCGCACGTCGGGGCCGCGGAGGAAATCGAAGCCCCAAGCTTGCTTCCCAACCCGAGATCCGATTCAGATAGCTGGGCAACTGCTCTGACCTCTGGGACATGATCGGCAGGTGCGACCGCCACTTGGTCAGAAGGATCTCCTCTAACCACTGATTGGGGAACCTCGACCTCCACCACGAGGCCCAAGCTCAATCCGGCCCGAATAGAGGCGATGACCTCAAGCTCTCCCCGCTCAGCCTCGGGGCCAGAGGCAACTCTAGCTTTCTTTGGCCTCCTTTCAGGTCGAACCGCTTCGGGGGCGGCCTTTTTCTTCCCATATGTGGCCATCAGTGTCTCAGTGCTAAAGATCATCCCTGCAATGTCTAGTGACAAAAGATCTTATCAGAATCTAGCATAAGAAGGGTAAAGAAGAGGCTAAACTATTCTTACCTTCGGGATGAGCTGGGCTCAGTCCAAGATTCATTAAAACCTCCTCGCTAAGTAGGTCAGGGAGCCGAGGAATTTCTCGCAGTCCGAGCAAACTATCTAAGACCCCCTGCTCGGACTGCGACAACTGCGGGAGTCTGTTACTCGCCGAAGCCAGCGGAAAGCTCCAGGTCAGATTAAATCCCTACGGTCGCTCGGAGAAAATAAAGAAAAAATCATCCTTCCACCCATGGATGTTAGTAGGCATGCCCCCGAAAAGCTTGCGGTCTTTTTAGGGGGAGAAGTACCACCACCGTTTGTCCACGAAGTTGCCTTCTAATATAAAGCAACTCTTAAAGACGTTCACCGAGGAGGATAGACAGTGTGCAAGGCAAAGGGTGAGGAAGCCAATAATCATTCTCCACGAGTTCGGGGCGAGCTGTGCAGGCACCAGGCCATAAGCCATCAGAAGCTCCCCACGAACCCGTGCAGAGGGAATCTTAGCCCTGCTCGGAGCGTCTCTATGTACTCTTCGATCCAACCACTAGACGGGTTGGTGACTCGCTCTCCAAGGTCCGGGAGTTCAAGGACAAACTCCAAAGGAATGAAGAATCGGGCTTGGACCGAGCTCAGATCTTCATCACTCATGAGCGAGCCGGTCCCATACGGGCTCGGGCCCACCTCTAGCTCGGCCTCCCCCACATCGGAAGAGGCCTGGGCTCGGAACGGACTTGCACCAAACATTGAGGCCCTCGTGGGCGAATCCATTACTTTGGTAACATGATTACAAAGAGGGAGAAAATAAAAGACTCTTCGAGGGACCGAGAAAAGGATAAAATGCCTACCCAAAAGCTCGCCAAAGAAGATCGAGAAAAGAAGAAGAATGACCCGCTGGTGGGTGAAAGTAATGCCCGATGCATAGGTCAACGAAAAGCTCCCGGAGCACCCAAAGGAAAGCTTGACTATCCGAAGAAGAAGATCAAATAACGATCCTAGGACCCTTCTCAGGTCTTATATAACCCAATACAATGGCTCTAATCGGATAGTCTGAGCGATCAGACGAGCCGGGGTCCGCCACATGGCGGGTCTCAAAACATTTTCAGAAAATCTTTCCGAATCGTGGCACTAAATGCTGGTCATTATGGAGGGTATTCTGGAGATCAAAACGTTGATAGCTTGCCTCTCACATTCCATCAAGCGAGATGCTTCAGAGAAGGGACCATTAATGGCCGGCTTCTCGCATTCCGTCGGGTGGGATGCTTCAAGGGATGGGGTATTAATAGTCAACCCCTTCTCGTTCCTTTCCAGCAACCCCTCCGAAAAGAATGCCCACGTGGAACACCGAAAAGTTCCTACGATGGATTTTGCTCAGGAAAATATGGCGGCTCTAAGCCACCTAAGCCCGATTCAGAGCTCCCAGCTATGAAATGCACCAAGGTATGTCTAGCTCGGTACAAACCTCTTCCTGAGCACTCGACTGAAGCGTTGGACGATCAATAGTTTGGCTACTTCCTTCGCCCGAGCTGAAGGGCAACTCGACCTCGAAAATGGGGGGCAAATGATGGGGGGCGAAATGGATTGTCCAGCCCAAAGCAAAAAAGCCGCCCAGTTTTGGCCCAATAAATGCCAATGCCGACCGGTTGAATCCTCAGTTCAGCCTAAAATCAGCATGGCCTCAGACTCCACCAAAAGCTCCATCGGCCTCGAATATTCGCCGACTCGCCCGACCAAGTTCGAGGCATCTCCAATATTCGCCGACCCGCCCCAACCGACTTGAGGTGCCCATTTCAGTAGTACGCTCCGATCCTCGAGCTCGGGGTGCTCCACCGAGCATACCTCGGAACCCGAAGAGCCGAGCTATCCTCGGCACCCATCTAGCCGACCCATATGTGCACCCATGCCCTCATACATGATATGACCTCTCAATGGGTTCGAGCTCGCCAACAGCCGCACCCATGTGTGCACCCATGCCCTCCTACGTGGCCGTTAATTGCAATGCCACCGCACCACGCTTCGATAGCTGGCCCTCGACAGTCAAAGGACAATCCATGACTACTCTGACCATACCCTGCTACAACTGTCAACACCTTGTCGTTCTCAAGAACAGACAGTACCACACGCCACCGGTAGCTTTAGTTGCGCGCCATTCGACTTAGAGCCACCCCCCTTTTATGATGAGGGCAGGCAATGCCTCTACTACTTGGGCTTCTCCATCGGGTTTATAAATACCCCGATCAGGTAACTTCTAAGGAACTTTTGGTTGGACCCAATTGATCGTCGGAGGGCCCTCACCAAAAACACTGATGAGGCTTTGTGCAAGTCCGTCGTTGCCGCCGCGCAGGAGGTGGCCCCTGTCTTCATCCTCCAAACGACCAGCAACTCCCTCAACTCCTTCGACGTGGTCACCCTCGGGCCAGATTTGAACCACAACATTTCTGGCGCTAGAGGAAGCGCCTGAGTCGTGACCATGAGATTAATGAGTCAGGGAGCCCCAAATGCGTCGAGCGTCCTATTATATTCTTAATAAAAATTAGGTCTTTAATGCCTATTTAATGTTGAAGGACTTTTTTTGAAAAAAATAAAAATGGAGCGATTTTCAGCTCATGGAAAAGTAATTTTTCCATGTTTCTCATGGAAAAAACTTTTCCATGAAGCGTGAAAATCATATTCCCATGGGAATACAACTTTTCCGTTTCTTTCCTTTAAAAACTCCAACCAAACAAGAGGCATGGAGGCTTGGGGTATGCCAGTACGGGGTGATGCTATGCAGAGGGTGTCGCGCAGGCTGGAGCTCACCAAGCGGCGTCTTCATCGATGGAACCAGGAGGTAGTCAGCAATGTCTTCCGGAGATTAGAGGAAGTGGAGGCTCTGATAGTGAATTTCTAGGGGCGGGAGGATCAGGGAGAGGAGCTTACGGAGGTAGATATAGCGGACTTACGACGATCCCTAGCTACTCATCACTCATTGTTACGCCAGCAGGAGATCTTTTGGAGACAAAAGTCCAGAGTACAGTGGGTTAAGGATGGTGATCGGAACACCAGCTTCTTTCACCGATCGATAGTCATCAGAAGGCAGAGAAACATGATTTGCTTCTTGAGGGTTGGGGCGGGCCAGCGGGTGGAGGAGGAGGATGCAGTGAGATAGGTATTATTGGAGTTTTTCAAATCTAGGTGGACGGGGGATGGCAGGACTTATGTCATAGGTCAGCTCCCCAGGTTGGCAGTCAGAATTGAGGAGACAGAGAATGCAGCTTTGATTCATCCAGTATCAGAGATGGAGGTGCAGGAGGCGGTATGGAGTCTTGCTGAGGATAAAGCCCCTGGATCGAACGGATTCCCACCCTTCTTCTTTCGGAGGTACTGGTGTATTATTCAGAGGAGAGTGGTAGAGGCAGTATAGCTTTACTTCAGCCAGGGGATGATGGCAGATGATTGGAAGGCCACTTATATCACATTGATACCGAAGCGTCAGGATGCTTCACAGCCGAGTCACTATAGACCTATTAGTTTATGCACTACTATGTACAAGATAGTGGCGAGGATCATAGTCGGAAGGATGAAGAATTTGTTACCGAGGGTCATCAGTCAAGATCAGGGAGCTTTTGTGCGAGGGAGGAGTATTTCTGATAACATTTTGCTGGCTCAGGAGATGATGGGGGACCTACTGCAAGCCTCGAGGAGGCGATGCTTGATGTAGTGAAGTTGGACATGGAGCGTGCCTATGACCGAATTCGGTGGGACTTTCTTCGACGAGCGCTCGAGAGCTTTGGATTCCACCAGCTTTGGATTGATTGGATACTAGGATGTGTGCAGGGGCCTAGCTTTTCCATTTTGGTCAATGGCATGCCATAACCATTCTTTCGAGCCACATGGGGCTTCGTCAGGGATGTCCTCTTTTCCTGTATCTATTTATCATTTGCTCTGATGTACTCTCGCATGCTTTACATGTTGCTTGTGGGAACCGGAAGTTGGCAGCCTATAGTCCAACCCCTGGCGCCTGCCCTATTTCTCACTTACTTTTTACAGACGACTGCCTATTGCTCGCCAGGGTGAGGGTAACGGACACGAGAGCCCTTCAAGGTGTTTTGACATAGTATTGTGAGATGCCCGGGCAAAAAGTCAACCTCCAAAAATCAGCTATATACTTCAGTCCGCGCACGGAGCGGAGGGTGCGACGGGATGTCAGGACGATTCTGGGGATGCAGGAGGAGGAGGAGGAGGCACTGGTTTACCTAGGGTTCCCCTTACAGGGAGGAGATTGCGGGTGGCAGAGTGTTCTATCTTGTTGGAAGAGTGCGGAGCATTATCACTCTCCATGATGGGCAGATTGACGCTGATCAGGACAGTTTTATTTTCTATGCTCATTTATCTGATGGCACATATGTTGTGTCGAAGACGGTGCTGGAGGGGATTGAGTGGCTCATGAGGAGTTTCCTTTAGGGCTCCCATGGAGGGGGTCATGGAGTATATTTGGTGGCCTGAGAGAGAGTATGTTTGCCTCTGCGGGAGAGCTGGTTAGCGGTGCAATCACTTTTGATGCGGCGCGAGGCTCTTCTAGCACGGTGAGCAGTGCAGGTTGTTTTGGAGTCGCATGGATTTTGGAGTCAGGTCATGACAGCTAGATATGGTCGAGCTGGATTCATCGCGCAGGCAGTAGGCAACCGGAGGTGTTCCTTTATGTGGTGAGAGATTAGGAGGTATTTGTCGATGGCATTGGCACATTCCAGATGGTTGATCGGCGACGGACGGAGTATTGATGTGATGGAGGACCCGTGGGTGGATGCACTCCCACTAAGACTATGGCCGACGATGATTAGTGGTGCGGAGGCAGAGGGGCTTCGGGTTTCTGACCTTCTCAGGCCGGAGGCGGCGGAGTGGGATGGAGACAGACTAGGCCAGTTGTTTGGAGAGCATTTGGCAGAGTGGGTGCAGGCGCTCCCCATTCCAGGAGCTGTAGGTCTAGATGTTAGGGTTTAGAGCAGTACTTACAAAGCTAGTGTCGAGGTCGGTGATGTTTCCCGGGCTATTCAGCAGAGATCAGAGCCGGATTTAGATTGTGGCTGGGTGTGGGGGTTTGGGCTACACTAGAGGATTGCTCTTTTCCTCTGGAAAGTGGTTTGGGAGCATCTACTGACGAGTTCAATGTTGAGTAGACGAGAAGTGGGCATTTCTCCCCTATGCTTGGATTGTAGGGTGGGCGAGTCGGTGGATCATGTGCTCTTCCAGTGCGTATGGGCGAGGGGTGCTTGGAGTCTGACTGGGATCCCGAGGGACGCTTGGAGTCAGAAGGATTATTTTTTGGAGGAAGTTCGGCGATGGGCTGGTAGCCCTCAAATGCGTTGCATGGCTATTTGGGCATCTTGTACAGCTTATCAGATATGGCTGGCCAGGAACACTCGAATTTTTGGTAAGGGCATCCCATCATCGAGGTTCATGATGGAGCGGGTTAGAGCTCAGGCAGCAGAGATCATACATGTGGATCCAGCTCATAGACCTTTGACAGTTCGGAACATCTGAGGTTCCCATACTGCTTCGGCAGCTCCACGTACGGTATTCTTTACCTGGAAGCCCCCACCCCCGAGTTTCCTCATGGTCAATTTTGACGGCTCAGTCTTAGATGGAGATAGGAGAGGTGGGGCTGAATTCATCATCAGGGGGCTGAGTTCTTGTGCGGTGGCAGTGGGGAGCTGTCAGATCTTCGATACCTCGATTCTTGAAGCAGAGCTGCAGGCGGCCTGGATGGGTATGTATTACGCACGGCAAGTACTTCAGGCGAGTTCAATCTTACTGGAGGAAGATTCGGTCACGGTGATCAACTGGGTCTAAAAGTGCCCGTGCATTTATGAAGGAGATCATCCCCTACTTCGCGACATTTGGAAGATGGTGAGGAAGGATGTCACATTCAATGTTATACATGTATATCGTGAGGCCAATGGAGTGGCCGACTGGTAGCGAGCTACTCAAGAGATACCCTATGACCTGGAGAGAGATATGCCCAAAGCACTTCGGGATCTCTTGTTTTTCGATTCTATTGGGTGTTACGTACCCGTGATGTATGAATGTCCGTTCTAAAAAAAAAGAAAAAAAAATAAGAAGCATCTCATTATTTTTTCGTGGACCATACTTTTCTTTCTTTTCTTGAAAACCAAACGAGCTCTTAAAGCACCAACCTAAAGGAGGAGGACCGCTGCCCCAAAACCAGGTCTCTTTTTCTTGCTTTTTTTTCCCTACTGACCCGCCCTGACTCAAGGCAGGTACGAGGCGGGTACGTGTTGTATGAGGTTTGTGGGGCGGGCACTGGTATTCGCCGACCCATTGCCATCCCCATCGCTGGCTTCCAGATGAAACATGGTGAGATCCTTCTAAAATTTATTGCTGCAGGTGAAACATGGTGAGATCTTTCCAAAAGTTATTGCTGCAATAGAAGCGATAATTTCATTAACATAAAATCTAACAGTCTACCTAACAACTGTATTTACATTGTCCCCCACTCCCCACCACCCCTTCATCCAAAGGTTGTCACGAGATATCTCAAAGATATAAGAGGAAGCAAGCCAAATTTAAAGGCAGACCATCTGTCGAGAATCATCGAAAGAAAACCTGATCGTTGCCTTTTTTTTCACTGTAAGAAAACCTCATCGTTGTCAGAGTTTTGAAACGCCTTCATACATCATGCTATGTGCATTCGTGATCTGAAACAATTGGTTTACCCCGTCCCATCGTGAAACCCCTCGTTCCATCTGGCATCCTCGGCCCAGGAACGGGCTTGCTCATATACTCGCAGCTGGAGCCGGCTGCCACACTTCCATGTCCTGAGAATACAAACAAATGAAGATTATATTCATTCCAAACCTCAGTTGTGTTAATAAATATACAATTTTATAGCTAAAAACATATGAAAAGACAGAAGTTCGACTCACTAATGAGCACCATTATGGTCTTGCTTTAATTCAATAATATTGATTGTTTGAAAGATAAAAGGCTACCAATTACCGAAAAAAGAGTAGAAAATCTGTATATGCAATTAAAAAGGCAAAGGAGCTGTATGAGAAGATTCTTATAATAAGTTATTCAGATACATTTTTCCCTATGAAGAAGGCGGAGTAAGACCTTATTATGAACATTGTAAACATAGTATCAGCATGTAAGAGATCTATCAGCTTCCAAAGAGCTGGAATCGTAAACAAGATTCTGAGTAATTGGTCAGATATATTTAGAAAATTAATAATAAAAGCAAAAATATTAGAACAAAGATTATGTGAGGGGCAGCGCGCGACCTGTCAAAAATTAAGACATGATAAGCCATTTTTGCTTCATCACAGCAAAATTGACAGGCGAAAAATTTCCTTGCTTAAGCATTGGTGAAAAATATCTAGATAGGACAGACAAAATGGTTTTAGTGATGTGTGTGGTAGATGCATGAGAGTAAAGTAGGCTGTTTCTCCACAAGTACAGAGTCATCTAGATGCAGAGATAAATGGACAGACGGAAAAATACATGGCTTAGTTGAAAATGTAAATATAACAGTAAGTCGACTGTGTTAATGCAAAGGTTGGCAGAATGCCAAACAAGTAGCTGACTGGTAGTCCAAGGGCAAGATAGATAATTACAGCAGGTATGTTTGGTATTGAGATTGCATGATTGGCCTAACCACCAGTCTTAGTGGTACATCAGAAGTTTGTTTGTGTAAGTGTGATGTTTAAATTAAGTTAATGAAATATTTATTTATACCAAAAAAAATGTACTACAGCACAAAAAAAATAATGTGCACACTGCACAACCTATGGGTCAAGCGATGATTAATGAATTCCAGATGACAGCATAGAATGCAAACATGCAAACATGCATGCTTACATAGGTGATCTGCTGATGAACATCAAGTAACCACTAATGATCTCCATGACCTTAAAAATGTCATACAGAGGGAAACAGATCAAGATATCTTCATGAGAATTAGATACTTCTGGGTGAAATAAAAGAGCACTACCTAGGTTGACTGACAAAATTATACAAGGGAACTAAAAACCTGGTCATGGCCTGGTTATGTTTTACAGATTAGAACAATGATGTTAAGATTAGTCTCAGATCATAAATCGCAGAGGGGGTAGGATTGGATCAGGTTGTGGGTTATAAGACCTTTTCAGATATGTTACAAATATGAAAAAATATAATAAATCAAAAAACTAAATAATATGAGAATCATCATCTAAGTAGCTATAATATGCAATTAAACATGAGGACTTAAAGTCCCATAGCTCAGTTGGTTAGAGCAGTGGCCAAAAGCCAAAGGTCATGGCTTTGAATCCCATGAGGACAAGAAGTCTAGAACACCTCTACCAAGCTATAGCATACTTGTATCACTATAGAAATAATTACTCAACACTGTCATTGCCTTGTATTTGTATATCCATAGGTCACACAAGGATTTGAGCCATTAAATATATCTCCAAAAGGCAAAACACAAAAGTCTATACAATCATATATAGCTTAAATATAGAGTCATATAGTCAAATAACCTAAACTCCAATTAGACAAATACAAACATAAGTGCATATCAAGCCATCAACCCAAAAAGGATAGCAAAAATGTAGTCAAAAGAACTATAAAGTCTATAAACATTCAAGTGCTCAAATTATCATGATAATCATCCTCACTGCTTTCCACATATTGAATCAACCCTTCATCATTTTATTCACTTTCGTGAGAGAATTGATATTCCTCTTCATCATCTACTACTTGAACCTTGTTAGGCCTCCTAAATGCGAGCTTTCTTGGTCCTACAATTAAAATTTTATGAAATTGTTAAATGCATTTTAAGTTTGATGGTTTAGCAAATTTGTGCGCTATATTAACTAATGGCTAACTTAGAAACACTTCCTCTTCCTTGAAGAGCTAATGACAACATCTAGATTTTACAAATCACTTCACCATATCCATCCATGCTAGAACATTTGGTAGTGTGGAGCCTTCCTTCTCGATGTTGGAACAAAAGAATTGTTAGCTTCCCTCAATCTTTTGCCTCTAAGGTTGAGATTATGCTTCACACAGACTAGAACATTCAATCTCTTTTGTTCTAGTCCATACTTCTTTTCTTGAAAGTATCTCCATAAATTTCTTTTGGTTTCATAAATTTTTGAAATAATAAGATATTGAAAATCTTCAAATAATAACTAATGAGTTTACCATTTCAAAAGTGCTCCAATTGGACTCACAACCCTAGTACTACGTGTGTGGTTTAGAATATGAATGGCCAAGTTTTGTTTGGGACATTAGCCTCCATAGCTTTCCCACCATAAATCTAGATTTTTAGAACATAGTTCAAAAGATTAGTTTGGATATCTATTATTTTAATATTTTAAAAAAACATGCTTCATTAGATAATAAAATTAACTGGTGCTTGGTTTTTCTTGTTAGCTTTGCCAACCCTCTACCAAAATTATCTAACGCCATATGAAAGCAACCAAGTTGAGAATCAATTTTCATTCTCCCCTGGAAAGTAGGCCATAGCCTTTCAATACAATCATATAACCTTTCCTTGACTATCCGCACCAAATTATCTTCATAGTGAAAAGCCGGGTTTATATAGTAGCCTGTTGCATGTAGTGGACGATGCATTTGTAGTTCCACCACTCATCAATAATATTCCAAATGGGCATGTACCTCTTTTGAACACCATCTAATTTTTTTTGCAATTGCTTCCTTTGCTCTATCCATCATTTCATTCATGTAGGGAATGGCCAGTTTTTCATCCAAATCCACCTTTCCTAGTACTCTTACCACAGGTGCGACACTTCTAATACAATATTTCAAGGAAGGCCAAAATATTGTATTACCTAATATGATATCTCTAGCTTTCATTCCATCATCCTTTTAATCATAAGGACTAGTCTCCCATTCTTTAGTTGCAAACCTGGATCTAAGTCCAACACTTTGTTCAAGAACACTTTTAAAAGTGAGAAAACTTGTGGCAAAGCATGTCATGGCAGGTCTAATTAGATCCCTTGGTGAATTTTTTCATTAAATTGAGCACCCATGAATGCTTGTAAATGTAGACTATAATGATTCAGACTTCCGCAATGGTGGCTGCATTAACATCCAATTTTCAATATCTTCCAACATTGGATTAACTAAATATGCAGCACAAGGAGACGAAGAAAACATTTTCCGCTTCTCCAACAACATTGCTGCACAATCCATTACAATTAGCATTACATTCTCCTCCCCATTTCCTTCCATAATGGAATCAAAGAGAAGAAACACGATGTCCGCATTGTTGGAAATATTCGATGTGCCAACCAACCTTAGAAAGATAACCATCCAATATGATATTGCAATTCTCCCATTCATTTTTGTGTTGCCATCAAAGAGTCCACATTCTCAACTATTTTTCAAGATACTTGTTTCTAACCTCATATGGTAGCTTGGTAGTTTTAGTGCCTCTCAGAAATTTGCAACACCCTCCATTTTTACAAAATAAGGACTTCAAACAACATTAAGAGAGATGGACCTTGCATAAAAGAATCTTCCAACTGCACCAGAACCGAATCCCCTATCCTCTTCAAATGTCACCAAGTGTAGAATGCCACTTGTTCCAACATTATTTTTGTCTAGGACAAGGTAGTCATCCATTGTCACATTTTTTCCCTTTATCATTCACTTGAACTTCCCTATTGTTGTAACAAAAAATTGGACAACTAACAACATATCTTATTTCCTCCCTTCGTTCGCATTTTGATTAACCTGCAAAGGCTTCTTGAAGCCACTAACAACTTCATCACTTGCTTTCAAACACACTCCAACATTTTGATGTGTTCAAGCAAGATGATGTTTCATCAGAAAAACCCTCCCCAAAACTTTCCATGACAATAATTACATTGCAAATATTTTTTGTTATCAGGATTAACTTGCTTGCAATGTTCCCATGCAAGGTCCGCAATCTCGATATTGGTACCGTATCGGTACCTTATCAGTTCGGTACAGTATGATACGGTACGCCTCGGTATGCACTTTGGTACAGGCGGTACGAGGCTTATTGACTTGAATGTGTGTTTCGTACTAGTTTTCTTCCATTACAGTATGGTACATCCCATATTGGGTGGTATGAGAGACCTTGTCTTCATGTAATATCATTCTTCTTCTTCTTTCTCCCCATATCTCACAACCCAAAATTCATGACAACAAAAGCAAAAGGCAAAACAAGATACAAATCACTATAAAGAGTCCAAGAACAAAACAAGCAAAAAAAAAATTAGAACAATATAGAACATGAGCGAATACTAGCATAATGGTAAGAATACTTAGTTACTTAAGGTTATGGTAGGTTTTACCCAACTTAAGCCAAATCTTTCACCAAGCACATATTTTTGGCTCTCCCTTGATATAGAAGCACATGGAAAGAATATTTTGCGGATTAGGATCAAAAAAACCTTCGGATTTGAACCCTCTTCTCTTCCAACCCCCTCCCTACCCCAAAACCTTTTTTTCCCTCTTGGAGAAGAAAAGAGCTCAAAGATAATATTTTACAAGTGCTTAAAGGGCAGATGAAGAGATGGGAGGGAATCATATAGAATTTTTAAACAAAAAATAAAAAATATTTTTGGCACATCATGCACTATTCATGAGAAATAGTGAGGCATCTCTCTATCTCCATGTGAAATAGGTACAAAAAACCCTTTTTTAGTGGATTCGATGATCCATGGATCAAAGGAACCACGATTTTGCTCAATCCAATTTTGAGCCCCCGTCCCCCCCCCCAAAAAAAAAACTCTCTTGCAGAGAAAGAAAGCCCAAAAATAATATTTGAAAAGTGCTTAGATGGCAACTGAAGAGATAAGAGAGAGTACTAGAACTTCTAATAAAAATAAAAGATAAACTTTTTGGCTGTCAGATTTTATTCACATAAAACAATGAGGCATCCTTGTTTCATGCTTCAAACAAAGAGACGTGAAGAAATAGGCATCCGAAGGCCCTTTTTAGTGAATCGGACGATCCATGGCACCTATTGATCCATGATTTGGATCGCATGCTCCAATTTGGATCATTTGATCTTTTCAAAAATCAATCTCGGCATATGATCCAGATCAATTTGTACTTTTATGAACCAGATTGTGGATTGGGCAATTTTAAAAACACCGGATTGGAGTCTTTGAAGTTTGAAAAATAGAAGTAAATATACAAATAGCGATAGTAGTAAAGATTGCAATTTGAGGTGGATTTGTAGTAAAACAAAAAAAGATTTGGGAGTTGAGGAGGATATGCAGTAAAAATGAAAAGAAACCATTGAAACCCTATAAGATGCATGAGTAAAGGATGTGATTTTGTTAGGCATAAAGCCAAGATTTTTCTTTCTTTTTTGTGGGGAGAGGGGGCACCAAAATATAGTGTTGAGAAAAGCAAATCCAAATATGATAGAAAATTGTACCAGTATTTTCTCAAGGATTGTTCCAGATGAACAATCTCACCAATTAAACTGACAAAATAGAATTTTAATCCATTTCTAAAGAATATCAACTTGTCATTATATATGTTCTTAAGCTCCTCAATTGCTTTCTTAAGCTTAAAAAATTAAAAGAGTACACGGATACTATATTAAAATCAATGAAAAACAAAATATATATCTAGAATAATGATGAGTAAATGTATTATTTATAATCCAAATTTAAAGGAACATCCAACAGCATACAAATAATTCGAAATATATAATTTTGCACAGAAAGCCAATTAAAAAAGTATCATTTAATATTCTTTATGAAGCAGTGTTCTTCCAAACAGCCTATAAGAAGCCTCTTTGTACTACTGGGAGTTATAATAGGAATCAAATACTTGATGTGGAGAGATTTCCTCAGAAGTATTATATTGGCTATTATTTAGGAAATAGTGAACATAACAAAGGGGTCAATTCCTGTACCTTAGATTAAGATAGTAGAGCTCTAAGTAGGGAAGCACAGTATTTATCAGGGTTTCACACAAGAATTGTAGAGGAAACATAATATGTGATCTTTTGGAGGCAAGGGGTACATGGCCCCTGCACCATCCGCACCCCCACCCCCACCCCCACCCCCACCCCCAGAGCTGCTCCCTTTGGCTCCATCCCTAGATTTACTTATACATGAAGGCCCTGTTTGGGGGAGCTGTTGGCAGTATAGCTGTTGGAAGTAGAGTTGTTATAAAAAGATGTTTGTTGTTTGGTAACTACATTTCTAAAGTGTTGTGGCGCTTTAACATTTGTTTGGTAAACAAACTGAAAAAGTACTTTTGCATAACAAAATGACCATAAAGGACATTACTAGTATTATACAATAGTGCATAATAAAATATAATAT
>JAOXJJ010000725.1:7408272-7442454 GCA_025769935.1 Phoenix roebelenii | reverse complement strand
TCATTGTTCTTCTCGGAAAAGGTCCCTCTGTGTCCTTGCTGGACTAGTCCATACTTCTCCTGAAACAAAATACATTTGATTGCAAAAAAGAAAAAGAAAAAAAAAACCTAAAGAAGAAGGGCAGTCTGCATGTTACCATTCGCTTGAGCAAAAGCTCAACTCGCATTCCAGCTCTCCAATTCTTTTCATCATTCAGAGTGGCCACCTGAGTCAGAATAACAAGGGTCATATTTCTTTCTCATATGATGCTAATTTCGAAAGACGTTCAGCACCCGACTATTGCAACACATGATATATGACACTCACAGCACGCTCAGCTGCTTCAACTGTCTCGTACTCAACAAGGGCATGAACCTGTACAATCAGAACACACCATGAACAACTTAAGAAATTATCTATAACAACATCCCTCTACCTAACATAGAGACAAGCTAGTTCTTGGTAAGTTAAAAAAGCCATCAGATCCAAAGGAGAAGGATAAAGAAGCTTCCAAAGATCTATGTCTTCACCATCTTTTTTTTTTTTTTTTGCTGTAAATCTGGTTTAAACAATGGATAACCATCTTTTGACGGTCTCAAACAAGACATTGAGACTGGTGCCACAATTGGACGAGCAGCATAAGGGCATCAACTGACTTTCAAGGGAAAAAGAGTATGCAAACATGACAACAAATTGGGAATTTTTTTCTTTCACTAATGTCACTAATAGGCCAATTCGCTTTGTAAAGCACAGTTACACCATTCCGCCAAAAAATGCCAGATTTGTTAATTCATTATGATGGATTTAGTTGGGGGGGCATGCTACAACAACAACAATAAAGCATTAGCAGAGATAAACTGGAACATGAAAATTGCATCAGAAGTGATGTAGGTTCAAGCAGAAAATTGTATTATAGGGGTGACCTAACAGAGGTCTTAGAAAATCTAGGAGTAAGTGACAGGCATAAACATGGTGGTCAATGATCAGATCCAGAAAGCAATCACGGAAAAGAACCCCTCAGTGATGGAAATAAAACATGATATAGAGGACCAGGGTTTAAAAAAACCAACAAGGCAAGAATTGCTCAGATGGCTCATGTGCACCTTATGATCATCTACGTCCAGCCATAAGGAGGGTAAGAAATCTAAAACATGAACAAACTAAGAACTACAAGATCCAGAAGTGTTCATGGAAGGAAGATTGCATTGCAGAAGAACAGTTCATCAATGATACAAGTCCAAAGCCAAGTGCTCAAGAAAAGAAATTAAATCATTCAAAGATTTCCTGGCCATGAAGAAAAAGATTATACAAATAAATATAGTTTCCTCTTGAGCTTCAAGAATAATGCTAAATCATTCAAATCAAGTATTGATAAAGACTAAGGTTGTCTACACGCCTAAGTGGTTCTAGAAAGTAGCCCCTTGAGGCTTGAAATGCCCAGGCAGAATACCCAGGTGACTAGGCAGGCACATGGAATTATAAAAAATAGTTTCTTTTATAAAAAAGTTTGAGATTTAATGAACTTAATATAATAGCCTTGTCCATCAAATTATCACAAGACATATTTCGTTCAAAGAGAACATGCACGAAAAAGAGGCCATATTCATAAATGGTAGGTCATTACTAGTGGACTATTCATAATATGATCTAGCATCCATCTGTATATCTTCTAAAACAGATTATAAACAGCAAAAACAGTACTTTTGAATAGGGTAGTCGCATAGACTAAAAACACATGTTCACTGAAATGGTCAGAAAGGTTAAAAAAAACGCATGACAGCATACGTCCAAAAAGATGGTCACATGGATGATGAAATACATTAAGGTACATGCCCACATAGAAGTCACATAGATGACAAAACACAAAAACATGAACACAAATATGATCATATAGATAACAAATGACATGACGACAAATGAATATGAAGATTAATACAAAGGCTCAATGAATGCATCCACATTACTAGATAATAGATAGAATTTATAAAATATATAAAAAGGCTGGAATTTGAAGAGGTAGATAAAATCACAAGTAGGAACCCACTGGGAAAACTAGCAGTTTACAGGCAGTCGAGTGCCTGGGAAGCAGCCCACCTGGGCAACCTGGAAGCACCAGGTGCCTAAGCGGCCACCTCTAACAACCTCGACAAAGATTACAAGATAACTTTTCTGATTGCTTATGTAATTCCTTAAATGTCTTAAGTTGACCAGACTTGGGACACACAAAATATAAATATGTTTTCATAATGGGGAGACTATACCTGAAGCAATAAAATTCCAGAAGCTAGTAAAGAAGGGCCCGATGTATTAAAGATAAGTTTCAGAAACAGTGTGTATGTATTAATGATCATACCTTACTACTGATTGCAATTTCGGCCTTCCTGGCTGTTGCAGATTCCTCTTTTGAATGTGGATCATGAATGGTAATATTCAAAATGCTGAAATTTAAAAACTAAAGTAAGTTTGTAAATTTCTTTTAAATAATGAAACATCAATTTAAGGCTAGAATATATTGAAATGACATACTTTCCAATGTTACCAAAGAGTCTTTGGATACTATCTTTTGAGTAATTCTCTGGTAGATTCTCCACTAAAACAGTGCATGGCTGAAGGTAATAAGATCACGTCTTAGATGTTCAGACCAATCTCTAACTGCAACAGACGACAATGCAAATAAAGTATGAAGGACATACCTTTGTATCCTTAATTTCAGTAACTGGTAATGGATGTAATCTCTTCACCTTTTTCCCATCCACACTAACAACCTGCATATAAGGGTATCATGCAAATACAGTCAGAGCAAAGCTCCAGGGGATAGACAGCTGCTAGTCTGCAAAATGACCTCCAGAATACAATCCCAACAAACAGAGTTTATGCAAGTTTGATAAAGTACCCAACCTTTTCCATCCAAAAAAGATATCCAACAAGTATTGCATACCAATATCATTTTAAAACCATGTATGAGAACTCACAAGCTGGGATGATGTCCTGAGCGCAGCCTCTATCAAAGAGAGGTCCTGAACAAGCTTTTTCATTCTTCTAAAGGACGCAATAATTGCAATAGGAACTGCAACAACAAAATACCATTAACCACTGAAAAGTGAAAACAGCTTGACCTTACGATGTATTTCAGAAACGACGTAAGAAATAACTTGATTCCTTTCCTTTTTTCGGTGAAGAGAACAACTGGATTAGCAATTTAACATTCCACCAACAAAAAGGTTCAAAAAAATTCTCTTCTACAAAAAGAAATCCATACAAACTGTATTTTTCTCGATTGAACAATAATCGCGGTTTTTATGTGTCCATTTCTAATTTTCATGCATAAGATTAATACCTTCCTATTCCATAAGTTTTTATGCTGCTTATATCATTATATTTTTAAAATGAAATCATCTAGTTGGTTAGTTGAATTCTCCATATGTGAATGAACCTCCACACCGGCTTTGCATTAACAAGTCCGAGATGAATTTAAGTTTGAAAACTGTAGGCACTGATACATTTCACACATGTAGGGCTTATCCTAATATTCCAAGTCAATTTATCAGAAGAACAACATAACGTCCCTTGTACATCAAATCAATGAAAACCGACAATCCTTGTGCCATCTGAATTTACCATATGACATATTCTCGTACAAACATAAATTGAGAAAAAAGACTACTTGGTATGGAGTTCTTGAGGGTTCTATGTTAATCTCGGGTGGAGAGTAAAGTCAAGAGCTTGTATTTCAAACTGCCACTAATATTCTAGAAGTATTAGGATTTCTTACACTAAAAAATATAGACTAAGATTGTATAACAGGTCATACTCGTGCACATGCATGTACACATAAAGAGACACACACATGCAAACACATACTCATCCATGTACACAAAGACATTCAGGTTCACTGAGAGTTGACGTGCCTCGTGCCACGGACATCTCTCCCTTGCAAATTTTTATTTTTTGGAAAAAAAGGCAAAGATAACTTCTCTCCGAATTAGAAAAAATGCCATTTAAAGATTGAGTATTTTCATACAACCCCCAAGCACAAAAAACCGGCATATACAATTCATCTTCAAAATAACAAAATCCACCTTGCAGTCTATGATGTTGCCAGCATGTAGCAAACCTAGAATGCTGGTGCATGGTGTAATATAGATAATTTTAATTTTTTATGACCTAAAACTGAAATGCATGGAAGGGCATAAGAATTGATAATACACATCAATCATCACAATCCGTGTTGCCTAAAATTATAAATAACCAGTGCATGTTGGCACAAGTGAACAGCTATTTGTCATGCACTCAATCACATGACACCACACAAATCCTCTCATCAATGCCCGTCATAGTTATCTTAAGGTATCATCCTAAACCACAAGTTTCAGACAATCTCTGGTCCTTACCACACATAATCCACCAATCCCAACAGTTCCTTTCTGCTGGTGCAATTATTAAGTTCCCACAAATGTTTTAAATTAAATTTTCTGTCATCATAAATAAAAAAATTTTCTTATTTTTTGCCACAAGGTTACATGCATTGAGTACATAAAACTTTTCTCAGAATAACCACACTTTTACACCAATGGCTGGAAGCTAAGGTCACTTGCTTAAAATAATCATAAATGTAGAAAGAAAATCAGGCCACAGACATTACATAAAAAAATAGGCACAAGAATGAGAATTAAAGAATATAGGAGCATATTGTGAACTCTTTTAAGCTTTGAATTAAAATATCTTAAACCCATAAAACCAGACTATATCTATATGCCCGCTGTATTAGATCACTGACTAAAAGTAAATGTTGAAAGAAATGACATCAACAAATATAACAAATTCCAGAAGGAATTAAGTGACAAACATTCGATGCTAAGAAAAGAGAATCAGGTTGTAGTTGACTAATTAGCCACTCTGACCTAACTTAGATGCTTAGCAGACAGCAAAGTAGCTGCATTGGATAACAAACAAGTCCACAAGTGGACTCTGCATGTGTGTTTTTCTTTTTCCTTTTTCCTTTTTTTGGGGGGGAGGGAGAGTCTCCACCAAGATTTTTAAAAAATCTTATTGTATCCATATAATCCAGCCTTTTTCAGATTAGCATGCCCCCCTTCTTCCCATGTGGCCCTCCCTAGATTTGATACATATGTTCCCATTGAGTTCTTTCCTTAGTTGCCAAAATTGGAAGCAGGTGCAGGTGCAGGGATACTTGGGGTCCAGGAAAATTCCAAAGCGGGTGTGTCACCTAGGAAGAAGATTCCAGCTAGTAAGGCACAAACCTCCATTGTAATAGACTTAGTCAAATTCCATATTAACATTGCCTATATAAATGGAAGTGATAAGTTTGGAAATCAAAGAGTTTGGATCCTATCTTTTCAGGTTGGACTGAAGTCTTATTTATCAATCACAGCCGTCCATGTCTAGTGCAGTAGCCATGATTGAGTGGACCCAGCAAGGCTATGACAAAAGCATGAGGGGCCCGCTCAATCACAGCCACTGTGCCATACACAGACATCCATCATTGGCAAACAAGAATACTCTTGTCCATTTCCGAATTAGGACCCCAACTCAATCATAAAAGGCTCTTTATTTGCTGAAAAGTAGCTATGTGGTTAACTCCATCCAACTAGAATACCAAAAAAGATTATCCAATGCAACTAAAGATATTATGGGAGTTAAAATGTACATCAAGTACCCAGAGGCAATGTCCTAGACACTCCAAAATCCAAATGTTGGGTTTTTTGGTGTATAGGATACTCGATAGTTCGGGCACCTCATGACACTCAGCACTCTGCACCATGAAATCATTTTGTCATCATTTTACATTGCTACTTTTGGTACTCCTACACGAGAGTTATTAAGTGTAACATATCAATGAGCAAATATTTTACCAATTATGTGAACTGAAGGAGGTCTGACATATCAACCAGCAAATCTTTTATCAATTTTTGATCTAAAGTAGCAATAAGTCCAGCTTGCTACCTGTGTAGTAATAAATAATATAAGATATAGACATGTATGTCCGTGTATCTGATTTTTAAAGGTCCGCATATTAGATTCTTCTGGACACTTGACACATGTTTCACAAGTCCAAGTAACACACCCATGGGACATCGAGTGGAGGAGCTCAGCATCTTCCAAGTTTAAAGAGCATTGCTAGAACATCCACAGATAATGAGCTGATACACTTTGATGATGGTTTCCATCCACAGCATTGCTAGAAATCCACAGATAATGTGCCATTATATGTTTCGTTTGCAGCTTTCATTTATGTGAATGGCTTGCACTTTTCAACATTTGAGTATGAACTATTAGTAAATTCATGAAATTTTGGCTGTGACCTGCAACTCATAAGAATATTTTAAAAAAATTACGGAATTTATGATCATTTATGATTACTTTAAAATACAAACTTATGTTATTGTTGTTTTTGTTTGATTTTTTCTTTTTACTTTTGAAAAAAATAGCAGTCGGCCAACAATCATTCATTTTGCTGCTCTTCTTCAAGATGTGATATGACTTCAAAATTTCTATGCATTTCAAGTTTTGTTTGACATTAAGGAATGTGTTTACTTGTTTATCAAATTAAGGAAAAGATTGTAAGCAATAAATAATATATTTACTTTTTTTTTGAAACTTACCCTTCTAAATTATAAATGATTCATAATTTTATAATGGTTCAACAATTTTTCTTCTTTCTTTTCTCTGGCATGACTCCGTTTTGGTTCTCTGCTTCTGAACCTACAGGGTTAAGAGTTGGCATATTATTTTGGGCCCCCCTCAAAGGTAAATCCTCACCCCAACCTTGTGAGCCCATTAAAATTACCTAACTAAACCTTAATCAACTTAGTCCCCATTCTTGTATGCATAAGTATAATAGTGCATCAATGCATGTAGGCACCTACTGAATAACCCATACATGCATGTTTGCAACCATGAACCCATGCACAAGAACCACCTACCAAGGCACATAATATATGCATGAAATGATAAAATACTGAAGGGACATCAGATGAGTAAGGGAGACATCACTTCCTGGAAGTAACTGAGTTGATGAGCCACCTTTAGCAAAAGCTAGGCAACAGTCACCAACTACAAGATCAGCTACGTTGTATCTTCATAGTCCCTTAATAGAAGATGGAAAAGGCACTGAAAAGCAAGGGAGAAAAAGGAAGGGGGGTTATTGAGAAGGATTTTGATGGTTTAGTCTCTTTCCTTCAACATAATCCATAGCAGTACTCTTTTTTTAAAGAAAAAAAAAAGATTGTAGTTTACCACAAATGGGACAAAATAGTCCTTATTGTCCCATTAATAATTAACTCCATTAACAAGTTCATCTTAGATATTAAATATAATATTGATCTTTTTTTTATAAAATGCAAACATCTCCAATGATCTATGTATCCACTCTCTTTGTTTCAGATTATAATGGTAGAATTGGTTAATGTTATAATCAGGGTCGGAGGAACCATTCCAGTCATACTAAGCCGTTCCGACGGCAGACCGGGACGGTTCCAGCAACGGAAACGAAACTCGTTGCCGGATGGGGAGAAGAAGAAAAGAGAGAAAAAGAGAGAGCGAGCAAGGAAGGGAGAGGGAGAGGAAGGAAGAGGGAGGGAGGTGGAGGCCGGCGAGCTAGGCGGAGGATGCTCCTCTGGGCCGCTTTTTTTAATTCACGATTTTTAAGTGAAATTAGCAAATCGCTTGCCGATTTCACTTAAATATCACGAAATTAAAAAAGGGCTCGGGCCCTATTTCGTACGAAATAGGAAACCCAGCCATGGAGCCTTCCTCCGCCTCTTGCCCAGGTCGTTGGCCTCCGACGACCCTCCACCGGCCTCCACCACTCTCCTTCTCTCTCCCTCCCTCTCTCCCTCTTCTCTCTCTCCCTCTTTTTCTCTCTCCCGTTCACCCTCTCCCCTGCCTCCTCTACTACGATAGTATAGGCCTGGCACGGCATGGCGCAGGCCCGTACCGACCCGTGCAGCCAAACAATCGGTCTGGGGCTAGATACCGACATAGCAGACCATAGTTACAATTACCATTTAACTATAAAGAATCGAAAAAATCAGTTATTAATTGGACAACAGGGACTATTTTGTCATTTATAAATAAGTTAGGTCAAAATGTCATATAATAAAAAAAAGGACCATGTAGGTATTGAGCTGAGAAAGGACTAATACGTTAAAATCCCTTATAGAGATAGAGAGAGAGAGGACGAGGAGGAGGAGAAACTAGACAACAATTTTATCAGCAATATAGAAAAAGGATACATAGTGAAACTTAACAAAAAAGAAGAAAATACTAGATTAATTTGCACAAAAATAACAAGAAATTGACAAGAATTGGACAATAGGGACTATTTTGTCATTCATAAATAAGTTAGGTCCAAATGTCATGTAATAAAAAAGAGGACCATGTAGGTATTGAGCTGAGAAAGGACAAATACGTTAAAATCCCTTATAGAGATAGAGTGAGAGAGGACGAGAAGGAGGAGAAACTAGACAACAATTTTATCAGCAATATAGAAAAAGGATACGAAGTGAAACTTAACAAAAAAAGAAGAAAATACTAGATTAATTTGCACAAAAATAACAAGAAATTGACAAGACTGCTCTTTGAACAATAATGTAAGGAAATAACAAGTAAAAAACAAAGAAATTGAAAATAGCAATTTCAGATTCTCTTGGCTCAAAGCAAACAACACTATATTATCAACCACCCACGTAAAATAATTCTTGAAAATGATGATGTCATAAGAATAATAAACCTTTGAAAGAAATACGGTAAGAACCTTGAGATCTTATCGATAAAAAACTCGTTTTGAATTTCCATAAATGCTCCTAAGAACAGAGATAATCAGATAGCAGTTGGTTGACTAGTCATTCACACCTAAACTAGATGCTCGGCACAACTGTTCAATAGCTGCACCAGGAGAATCATCTAGTAAAGGCAACCTGTCATAAGTACCTGCTTTATTTCATCAGTTTCATCTCCATTCTTCAGAACATGATCTTAACTAAAAGATGCACATGCACACATCCAACCATGCCAACACTACACTCAGAAGACTGCCCACCTCTGCACCTAAGGATGCACACACAACCATAAAATACATATAGATACATATATATCATGTCTGTGTATAGCATGCATGCATGCATCAGGCATGTATGTATGTTTGATAAGAGCACACTGAGTGATGGTCTTGGAAGAGTAAGTGAGAAACCACATCTTAGTAAGAAAGCAAAGTGACCAGCCACCTTCAACAGCACATGGTGACAGTCATCTTTTACAAGATCATCTGCATTCGCTCTTCATGGTCCCTTGACAAGAATACAAATGTTAAACCAGAAGAAAACAAAACTAAATGACTCCTTCCAGCAATACGGCCAACACAAACAAAAAAAAAGAGAAAAGCATGAAGAAACATAATAACTAAGTAAAGTCTACTGCCCATTTGAGAATATATCAAGATATTAAGGAAAAAAAAGAAAGAAAAATCTTGCTCTTTTAACAACAGTATAATCCAAATAAAGTCAAAAGACAACCAATTCCTAAACAAAACTGTGACAAAATAAATATGTGTTTTATTGGTTCAACTTAAGCAAGAAAAAAAACAACCATTTGCTGCTATAGCACTTGAATCCTGATAAACAACAATTCTTCGTCATTCTTTGTTATAATTAGATGCTCTGGACTCTCCATACGCTGGGTAAATCAAGACCAAAGGTAATTCCATATTCACCAGCCACTTGCCCGCAATCTCAGTTTTAGCCTCTTCAAAGAATGGAGGAAAATTGGAGCAACAAACACATATAGCTCTCAAATCATACAAGGCACAAATCTGAATTCTCTAAGCACACAACAGGTGCTAAAAACTATGTCATGATAAATCAAGCCTCTTATCACATAAACAAAGAAGGGACATCACATTAGTTGCATGAATCAAGTACCTAATCTCTTGCAAAAATGATATTAGAAACAATATCTGATTTCTCTATTGTGCTCAGAGGGTTGGGGAATGGGATCACATATACTAAAGATAATTTCTAAGAAGCAAACATTTAACCAATTATAAGAATTATTTCAGGTGCAAATTGATTTCTTCAGACAAACTACTGCATGCATCTAATTAACAAGGAAAAGAAAGTATCGAAATTAAAAAATTCAGGCACCCATTTCAAAAAATAAAATAAATAACATAAAATGCACACATGCTCTTGTGTACATAATTGCGCTTCAGCATTGCAAACAACCAATCTCAGGCCTGAGAATCCATATCAGTTGGAATTTAAAAGAGAGACCTTTATCTAAGTCGGTCATATAATCTTAGGAAAAAATCTTGAAAGAAACGAGTTAAGCATGCACATGGGACATCTATAGTACTTACCAAATCCTTCCTTGTCCCTCTTCACAAATTTTAACAAAAACTTATCCGTAGGAAGATTTTCATCACTGAAGTAGTATTCAACCTGCAAAACTATCCACTTTTACTAAATTAACTTAAAACAATTTGTGAGACTCAAAACTATTCAAGTGCATCATTCAGTTAGAAAATCAAGATGGCTCCAAAATACTACCAGTCCCCTAACAGACCACCAAACAATAATACACAAAAGTCACTAGCATAAAAGGACTGAATCATTTAAAATATGGCTACAGTAAGACAAAAGCAAACCCTATCATTAAATTTCAGGTGTTGTTTATAGAAAAAGAAAATCAATTATTTACATGTTGAAGTGAGTTTTAGGCAACACGTAAAATTGACCATTATAGTGTAAAATTGGTTCAACTTACTTATGAAACTAAAATTACCTTGATATACAGAATTTTCAGATCTATGTTTATGGTTCTCATTCTATTTGACAAGAATAACTCATTTTATCAGTATCACCGTGGTACAAAAGCAGTTTCGATTCCAAAAGAACAAACAGAAGTACTCTTGATGTACTGAGAATGATTATTACCTCATTAACCTGTCCCATTCTCTTTGACACATTGGTGATAAAGGACAAGGGTGCAATTTGGGCAGATTGTCTTGGATGAAGGCTAAGCCAAACCCTTCAACCCATAGAATATCCAACCTCAACTCAACTTGGCCTAACAATGATACCAAAAATCGAAAGCATACCCACCCAAAGATCAAAATTTTCAACTAAATCACACGATTTAGGTTAAATTGGATGGCTAAAGTTCAGGCTGAATCTTAATAACACATTGATCATGTCTCTGCTTCAACTGGAGCCGAATTTAGGTTGGGCACATTGACAGCCCTAAAAAGCTGTATGTATTAGATTGAAGTAAGAAGCAATTTTACATAAATTCGGGTTTGGTCCAGTTTGCCAAGGAAAAGTTGCACTTCCAATGGAGTGATGGGAAAGCAAACAGAAATTGGTGTCTACCAACCAATAACACATATGTCAATAATAAACTATTTGGCCTAAAACAATCTGAAATTGACCGAACTTTTTGATTTTGCAGTTTTGCCTGGTGTCAGCCAACCTGCCAGAACCAACCAAAACTGTCGAATTATCCTATTGTTGTTTGGGGACTCATAAAAGGCCTTTTCTAACTTCCCCGAGTCTTGGAGGACAACAAGGGACTGTTGAGATCACCACAATGTCCCCTGCTTGTTTTCTTTTAAAAATTGTCTGGTGGGGGATGGAATGGACACAGCTCATCCCTATGGCTAGTCACTCAAGGGTCAAGACCCTTCTCTTGCAGTTCCTCTCCTTGTTGCACACCAAAGAAGAGACTAGGCAGAATTCAACTGAACCAACATGAAGCCATGCTAGAAACTTTAGATTTCAAGAGATAATGAAATGCATCTTGTTTGCTTCTTTATTAAAAATGTTAAATAAGTGAAGCAAGCATAATTGTTAAAAAAAAAGTGCAGGAACATATAACTAATTTCACACTCTTATATAGTTAGATTATGCTTAAGTAGGTGATATTTGGAATTTAACCATCAATACATCAGATACGTTCTTGCGATATAATCAAAGCATTTGGCTTCAACAATTTACTTTTCAAACTACTCATGCCACACTATTTATGATCCTAGGCAGCTCAAAATAAAATGGAATGATGCAAAATAACCTTTTTCCTCCCTTTTTAAGATTTTATTCCAATATTTTTGAACAAAACTCCAAAACGTGGAGCAAAACAATCTTAAAACCTTGGCATCTATAAAATAAAATCATTTCAGTTGATCGACCAAAACCCAACAGAATTTATTATCATGTCGATATGTTCCTCTTCCAGCCTATAACCTAAAGCAGTAAAACCAGCAAACTGCTTCTTGCATTAATTTTCCAATTGAAGCTTGACCAATTTTTAAGTACATCTTAGACAAATCCAACTCAAATCATGTATAAGTCATTTTTAAGTGTAACTTATTAACCTTTTCCACTAAAGGAACTTTGTGTAATATAGATAATAGAAATGCAAGTCTCTCATACCACGGTTGTATAAAATGAAAACAGAACCAAATAGAACAAGAAAGAGCTAACAAGGGAGAATGCCAAACCTTCAATAAATCCACCTAAAAAGATCAAAGCTTCTCCTATAAGAAGTTAACCAACTGTCATTACTATACTAAGCATCAACACAGCACTTAATTTTATCTACAAGATCATTCCATATCTAGCCACATCTTAAAACTCTCCTGTCGTGATCCCTCCTCCTCACCAAGTTATAAATAAAAAGAAAAGAGAGAGATTTAATTGGAATATAATCACTTCCAAAGACACTATGCCACCAACTCCAAAGGCAACAAGAGCAAGGCATTTGTGCCTAGCCAAAGAAAACCAGTAACAATCCAAAAACTTCTTCCATAGAAGGGCCAAAAGGGTACACAGGTGCAATGCCTTCATGTCCCTTTCCACACTGCTTGCAATATTTTCAGCTACCTTCCCTGTTCTTGAAGTCCATTGTTCCTTTCAGCAGGCTTGCTGGTTTAGATGGAATAATATTATAAGATAGTTAGATGAAACCATTCCAATAAATGTGGGAAAGGAGTATTTTTTTGGTAGTAACAGGAATTCAGAAGAAGAGCTGATTCATAGAAGGAATCAGAAAAACAGAACATTTGTTAAGAATAACATTGGTTCTTAAAAGGAGGATAGCTTTAACTGGAGCACTTCTCTCCAAACCATACAAGGCTAGACCTCTTCTCTTTTCTCTCTTTATTTTTTGGGTCTCCCTAAGATGACCCTCCTTGTGGTATTTGTATAGTTATTGGCTTCTTCTCGTGACTCTCTCTTCTCTAGCCCATTTCCACGCAGGACTTCTGTAATATCTATTTTTCCTCACCTTTTCCAGAAAATACAACTATTTTCTTAGATATATAAAAAGTACATTGTTGGACACTTGGTTATGTATAAGTTTTTCATAAAAATATGAGGATATTTCATTTGTTTCTTTATGTAGAAAGGTGCATCAGTTTAACATTTTTTCCATAGCTCAACCAAAAAAAAAAATTATTGTTGACAGCGAAGTAATATCACACATGAAATCTTGTCAAATTTTCCTGAAAAATACTAGAGGGTCATGATTATTCTTACCTCATCTAATCACAGGCCAAACTTCTTGGACATAAACGCTCCTTTTTCCATGCAAACCAATATTTATACATACTCTAGATTGCAATAAGTTCAACAAGTAGCTGTTCATTGAAGTGTTCATTTCTTGCAACTCATTAAAACTTATCCATTTTCCACTTTCTATTTTATCTTGATTACAAAGAGTGCCACTTTCTCGATCACTTAGAGACTCAAGAATTACCCTAATATCTAATTAGCATCACCATCAGTGCACTTAATCCCCTACTTTCCTTTGATGATATGGAAAATTCCCAAACAAATACAAAGCCATCATACTGTAATATAACAGCTTTTTTTTTTTCTGATCCTGCATAATTATTGAAATAAAACCATATGTAATATCTGAAACCACGAATTCTTTCACATAACATGTAAGGTTGTAAGCAAAACCTAAAAAGTCTGACCTATTTCACGAGTTCTTGGATCAAGAATCCAAGAAAAAGAAGCAAAGAAAGGAACTGATCGATAACCACAGAATGGACAACATTTTAGAGCACGAACACGATTTCTTTAACAATAAAGTGCCTAAACATAAACGTCTGTCTTATTATCCTTGTTTCTTGGATTGCAAAATCCAAGAAAAGGAACAAATAGACAACCATCTAACTATATAAATCTTTATACGAACACCAAAAACAACACTTGGATAGAGATGACCTGTCGCACGATCTTATCTCGGAGTTCGTTGGTAAGAAAAGCGGGATCGGACCGGGCGGCCGTCCCCTCCTGGGGACCTTGGTCTTCGAGGGCGTCGAAAAAGATCTCGGCGTCCGGGAGGGCATCGTCTGTGGAGGACTCCACCGCCTCTTGGAGGCCTCCGTGTCCGGTAAAGGCCGGAGAAGCGATATCGGCATCGAGAGGGCGATCGGCGGGAGAAGATGGATCGACGGCGGCGGCGGTGGGAAGTGGAGGGGGAGAAGATGGAGGACGAGGAGAGGTGGGAGGCCGCGCTTCGGTTTCCATCGTTTCGAAGGCGAGCCGCGAGAGCAAGAACGCCCAGGCCCGCCTTGCACTTGCCTTCTTCCTTGTTCTCCCCTCGCCTTCGGCTTGTTTTCGTCTGGGAGCTTCTATTTATAAGGCGGCGAGGGCGAGTTCAAAGTAGGGGGGGCGCAACCTAATTCGCGGCTCAGCCTCGGGCCGGACCCGAGCAGCCAAGCTTAGGCTTTATAAATTACGGCTGGCCTTTCAGCTAGCGTTTGCTTGAAGCAAGACACCAGGTATAAGGCCTCGTTTCAGCCGAATATTTTTTATAAAATAAATCTAAATTTCAAATAGGCTAGTGCCGCTAGTCCCATCAAACCTTCTCATACCTATTTTTCGGATATAAGCTCCTCCATGTTCAATGCCTTAAACCTATTCTCTATGCTCATTTCACCCATTTAGATGTAACTGATGAATTTAGTTTGATATCATCAATTAAGCTACATGAGCATTATAAAATATTATAACTATAATATAACTAATTATATATAGTTATAATAGAATATTGATAATATTATATAAAACAATAACATTACATGATATTATATTTGCTATAATAAATATTAAATATTTATTATATTATTGTAAATTAATAAAGTATTTTGGACAATGTTTGCTAATGTTGATACTCTACTATAGTAATATTATTGTATTTAATGTTTCATATTAATTACAATAGTACTTTAATAATATTATTATAACACAATATTATCATAGAGAGCTCTGGTCGCAAATTGAAATATCATATATAGCTATCGGTATAATGAAATAGTAATATTAGAATATAATATCATAACATTATTTACCACTAGTATAATATTTAAAATATTGATATTATAATATAAAATACCACTATACAATATTAATATATTTGTTTGCTTATAACTCTTTGTACATATGATTTACATATACTCATCCTCTGAAAATTACTTTCTGCATATATACCTTTCAAATCATCCTATTTTCGTATATATAACCCCCCATGCTAGATTCTTGGTTGATGACGTTGATAAATAATTATTTTGAATATTATTCAGCACTATTATCTTTCTAAGTTAATATCTCTTAAAAATCTAATATTCAATTTGTAACAAAATTTTTCTATAAATGTTTTAAGGACATTGATCCAAAAGAGTACTAAAGTAATTTCATACTCAAAACGGTAATTTATCAAGAGCATTAACCTTAAATTTAGAGGTAGGGTATCCATAATAAAATGATTTGAGGGTATATATCGCTAATAATTTTTGGAGGATAAATATATACTAAACTATATTTGCAAAGATATATATTCAAAATACTTTTTTTTAGTCCTTTCTTGTGTAGATATGTGAGAAAAATTAGTTACTTTATAATATATGGTGATTGGTTATCACGAGACCGGTGTATTGCACAATAGTGGTCATAATACAATATAATTAACACATGTTGTTTAATATTTTTTACTACTATTCTATTAAAATTATATTTTTATACTATTTATATTTTCATATTAGTTCCTGGGTTAGGTTGTATTATATAAATAGTGATAAAAATCATATAGCATTGTTAAGATGTGATTATCATTTGATATATTCGTTTTCACCGGCCTCCCTCAAAAAAAATATTAAATTAATCCATTGATGTGTTGCACGAGTATTATTACAACCATGGTTAACATTTTATTGTGAGGGGATTTACCATTAAGAGACATCCGTGTCATAAAATCTTTGTCATGATTGTAGTGTGTTATTGCATTCACTCATAAATGTAGGACAAGGGACAAGCACGCGAAGATGGAAATTGACCTAATGCAAGTATAATCAAAGAAGGATATGATGGCATGAGGGTCTGCATATTTTATTTTGCAATTTGAAATGATGCAGGTGTTTAATCGCACAGAATACATACATGGCATGAATTTATTGACATATTTAATGCAAGAGTAAACGCAATGCATGCTCACAAGGGAACACCTCTCCATGTGAGCAAGGATGTACCATGAAAAATCTTGCAACATTGATTATGATTTCAAATTTTTGAAGTTAGTAATATAGCACATCAAATGTTGGTGCTTGATTCATTTCAATGGACATTGGTGGCACTAATTTGGGAATGCTCAGGCAATTTATTACGAGGGTGCCAAGTCACAAGAATTCAAGTTCAAGGCCTTTCCTTATTTTGATTTTAGCCGGGATTTTTTCTATCCCAAATTCACAATTCTCAAAAGACAACCACAATTTATCATGTTTTGCACCAAACCCGTTGCTTGTGATCAGTAAAAATAATGTGCAATGCAAAAACACTAAGGGGTAGCTTGTGTCACAGACTCATAACCCAAAAATTTAAGCAAGTGGGGGAAGGATCAGCTCGAGCTAATAAACCTATGTGGCACCACGTTTATTAATCAAGGTGAGACTATAACAGAGATTCTCACCCATCGCTCACAACTCTATCATGGTTGGCCACTGCTTGAGAGAGTGGGCCCATCTATTGCTTGGATCCTCCTCGACCTTAGTATACCTCGGTGAGGGATTAGCATGACTAATAAAGATAGTTACCCATAATGGATTTGGCTCTATCGCCACTTATTATGGACTCAAAGCCCAAAAGCTTAAGCTTGTGGGAGGAAGACAGAATGTATGTAGCACCTTGTTTATTAGCCAATGTAACACTATGGCGCTTGAGAGAAAAAGAAAAAATATTAAATAATCATTTCAAAATTATCCATGGTAGTCCAAGAGTCATATATTACTCCTCCAAAGGTTTTTCAATTAATGGGTTTATTAGATAAAGAGATTCCTTTATTAATTTCTGATAGTTTACTTAATAAACATAACCAACTTAGCTCTAGTTGGAACCAACGTAAGCTAGCAATTTACCTACCTTACACCCCTATGTTTCTCCATGCCACCGAAAGATAGAAAGAAAAAACACCTAGGGCTCGTTTGGTTCGCGGGAAGCATTTTTTCTCATAAAAATATGATTCTTGGAAAGCAAATTTCTGAAAAAAATATGCCTGAGAAAGTACTTTTGGCATATTTGATTGATCATAGAAAAATGACAGATTTTCAGAGTGCTTATGTTTGGTTGATCATCCACTTTCCTGAAATAATTATATGTAATTTCTATTATTCTCTTAATAAAAATTAGGTCTTTAATGCTTAGTGAATCAGTGATAGAATAAAAATGACCTGAAAAGGGTCTTTTTGGAAAAAAAATAAAATGTTTCGATTTTCAGCTCACAGAAAAGTAACTTTTCCATGTTTCTCATGTAAAATTTTTTTTCATGAAACGTGGGAATCATATTTCCATAGGAATACAACTTTTCGATCTCTCTCATTTGAAAACTCCAACCAAACAAGTAGCATCTCTTTACTTTTTCTCCTTCTTTTCCCGTGAACTAAACGAGCTCCTTGGATAACAATACAAAAGTGTTTGAACATGGAATCATGTAATAATTGTGCTTGTTCTAAGTAAAATTGCTTGACAACCATGTTTATTAGGCAACCTAACATTCTCAAGGAGCTCCTATGGAGCAAAAATTGATGGTTTCATGTAATGCTTGTGTATTTCCTTACATGTTATGCAAGAATTTCTTCTCTGTAAATGAGGCAAAAAACATTTGACAGGGTCAGTATGTAAGCATTTCTATTCACTGCATCAAAAAAAAAAAAAAACAAGGAAAAAAGGTAGCGTATTAAAGATATAACAAATGCACTTACTGAATTAGCAGATTAACTATCAATCTATGTCATTATAAAGAAAGATAAAATGCAATTAAAAAATCTAACATAGGGCTTTTGGTTAAAGATGAGATTGTTGTCGCCCATCAATTTCTCCTTCTTCTTTGATCATAATCATCCATCACATATTCACTCGTATGCATCAATCCCATGTATTGCTGATCAAAGCAACATATACTCTTTTCATTCAACTTAGCCTTGTTCATTGCAATACAATAGTCCAATGACCCCTTCATTTAAGTTGGTCAATTGAAGTATTGTGCACAAAGTAGTCCTTCATGGTTGCCTATGCCAATGGCTCAATTTCCTCATGGTTATATATGGAAGGGCCATAGCCTTTATTACATAATAAGGTATATCGAGACCAAGATCAGAGGAGAAAGCGAAGAGGATGATTAGCATTCTAAGTCCATTGCCACCTAGAATGGAGCACCTATAATCATATTAGAAGGAAAATATTAAACGTATATACCATAACATTTTCAATATGCGAGGAATTCCATTTTGTAAACAAGCATCAGGTGTATTTTGAAGAAAAAAAATTATCACCGCATTGCATCACATTGCTCGTCATTTGGCATGTCAATTATGTTTGGCCCAACAATATAGCAGGCAATAATAGTCCCTTTTCAAAATCAAGGATAAGCCATCTATCCAATCTTAGACAGGCCTCGACGATGCAAAATACATACTGTTGTGGTTCAAATTTGGCCCGAGGGTGACCATGTCGGTGGAGTCGAGGGAGTCGTCGGTGGTTGGAAGGAGAAGACGAAAGCCATCTCCTACGCGACGGCCGTGGACCTGCACAAAGCCTCATCGGTGTTTCCGATAAGGACCCTCCACCGATCAAATTAGAGTAGAGTAAATTTGGTTCAGCCAAAAGTCTTTTAGAAGTTACCTAATCGAGCTTTTTATAGTTCCGGCAGAAAGGCCCAGGTGGCAGAGGCATTGTCGGCCCTCATCATGAGGGGATGTGGCTCTGAGCCGGATGGCGCGCAACTCAGGCTAGTTGGTGGCATGTAGTATTGTTCGTTCTTGAGAACGGTAGGGTGTTGACAGTTATAGCAGGGTAAGGCCGACTATGGAGATGTGGTACGGTAGTGTTGTGATGTACGACCACGTAGATGGGCGTAGGCTCACACATGAGTGCGGTCGTTGGTGAGGCCGAGCTCGTTGGAAGGTCGCATCATGCGCTTGATGAAGTCGGCTTGATGAGTGCTGAGAGTAGCCTGGCTTTTCGGGTTCCAAGGCGTGCTTAGTGAAGCACCCCAAGCTCAAGGGTCGGGGTGTACTATTGGGGTAGGCGCCTCAAGCTTGGTCGGGGCGGGTCGGCGAATACTAGAAGCACCCCAAACTTGGTCGGGGCGGGTCGGCGAATACTAGAAGCACCCCAAACTTGGTCGGGGGAGTCGGTGAATATCTGACGCTGGTGAAGCTTTTGGCGGAGTCCCGAAGTCGAGCTGACTTTGGACCGAAGTGAGGATTCAGCCGATTGGCGTTGATATTTATTGGGTCGAAACTGGGCGGCCTTTTAGTTGTGGGCTGGATGATCCATTTTGCCCCCTATCATTTGCCCCCACTTTCGAGATCGAGCTGCCCTGCAGCTCGGGCGATAGAAGTAAGCAGACTCTTGATCGTCCAGTGCTTCGATCATGTAGGCAAAATGAGGTGCGTACCGAGCTGGGTATACCTCGGCGCATTTTGTAGCTGGAAGCTCGACGTCGGACTTGGGAGGTTTGAGCCACCAGATTTTTTCGAGTAAAATTTGCCGTAGAAATTTTTTAGTATTCCACATGGGCGTTCCTTTCTGGGGGGTTACTAGAGTAGGACGAGGAGAATTTCGACCATTAATTCTCCATCCCCCAAAGCATCCCATCTGGCGGAATGTGAGAAGCTGGCTATTAATGCTCCCTTCTTCAAAGTGTCTCGTCTGGCGGAATGCAAGAGGCCAGTCATCATCATTTCGAGCTTTGGGATGCCTTCCATAATGATCAGCATTTAGTGGGGCGATTCGAAGGGATTTGTTGAGGCCGTCTTATGGTCCGCCACGTGGCGAATTCCATTGTTGTGGTGTTGGACCTTTCTTCCTAGCACTCTTAGGAGCTTTCCATCAGCCTTTGCATCGGGCGTTGCTTTCTCCTTCCGGCGGGCATTCTTCTTCTCTGCCTGTCCAAAGCATTTTATCCCTCCATTCAGTCGTTCGAAGAGTCTTTCGTCTTCCTTCCCTTTTTATAATCTTAAGACCAAGGCAATGGACTCGCCGACGAGGGCATCGATGTTCGATGTAGGTCCATCACGAGCTTAGGCCTCTTCCGAGGTGGGAGAGGTTGGTGGGCCCGAGCCCGCATGGAACCGGCTCGCTCATGAGCGACGAGGATCTGGGATCGGTTCTAGCCCGATTCTTCATTCCTCTGGAGTTCGTTCTCAAGCTCTTGGACCTCAGAGGATGAGTCACCAACCCACCTAACGGTTGGGTCGGAGTGTACGTAGATACACTCCAAGCAGGGCTGAGGTTCCCTCTACACGGATTTGTGGGAGAGCTCCTGGCGGCGTATGGCCTGGTGCCTGCGCAACTTGCCTCGAACTCGTGGAGACTAATCATCGGCTTCCTTGCCCTTTGCCTGGCACATGGTCTGTCCCCCTTAGTGAATGTCTTCAGGAGTTGCTTTATATTAAAAGGCAACCCTGTGGATAAAGGGTAGTGGTACTTCTACCTTCGAGGAGGCCACAAGCTATTTGGGGGCATGCCCACTTCCATCCACAAATGGAAGAATATTTTTTTCTTTATCACCTCCGAGCGATCGTGGGGGTTTAATCCGACCTAGAGCTTTCCGCTAGCTTCGGCGAACAATAAGCTGCCGCAGTTGTCGCAGTCTGAGCAGAAGACCTTAGATAGTTTGCTCGGACAGAAAGAAACTCCTCAGCTCCCTGACCTGCTCAGCGAGGAGGCCTTAGCGAATCTTGGCTTGAGCCCAACTCGTCCCAAGGGTAAGAGTAATTTGGCTTTTTCTTCTTTCCTTTTTATGTTGGAATTCTGATAAGACTTTTTGTCTCCAGACATTGCATGGACGATTTTCAATACTAAGATGCTAATGGCTGCATATAGGAAGAAGAGGGCCGCCCTTGAAGGGGTCCAGCCTGAGGGGCGGCCGAAGAAGGCAAGAATTGCTCCCGACCTCAAGATCGAGCGGGGAGAGCCTAAGGTTGCCGCCCCTGCTCAGGTCAGACCTTGCTGGGGGCTTGCAGGAGAGGCCGAGGTCCCCCAGTCGATGACTGGGAGGGATCTTTCCGACCGAGTGGCTGTCACACCTGCCAATCAAGTTCCGGAGGCCGCCGCAATAACCCAACCGTTTGGACCAAATTTCGTGCTGGGGTGTAGGCCCGAGAATTCAATCCCCCCATGGTCTTGTTATGCATTGAGGCTGCGACCTTCTCCGAGGTTCCGGCCTTGGCGAGAGTTGAATCAATGTTTCCCAAGTCCGGCGGGGAACAATCGTGGTGTCAACGTCGCACATCTGGGGGCGATTCGGCCCTCGAATCCAAAGATGTAGCTCACGGGCTCGTGCGCTCGTGCGCAGCATCATGCTTCCGCACAACCGCGCACTGATGGAGGAGGATCTTGGTGACCTCGTCCATCATGTTTACTCGGCGAGCGTGCGAGTGAGTGATGCTGTTCTTATGTCCCTTGTTCATTTTATTTGTGAATGCTCAGTTTTTGTTGATACTCTTATCTTTTCGTGCCAGTCTCTTCACGTGGTCGACGTGTTGATGTCCAGCATACTCGCCGACCGGAAGGAGCTAAGGGCGCTCAGGCTGAGGATGGAGCGTGCCGAGCTCCAAGAGCAAGAGGCTGAAGCCCGAGCGGCAGCTGCTGCACAACGGTAGCAGGAGGCCGAAGATTGAGCAGCCGCCGTTGAGCAGCAGCGGCGTGAGGCCAAGGAGAAAGCTACAGCCGCCGCTCAGCGGCTTTGGAATACCAAATAGAAGGGGCGTGCTTCCGAAGCCCTAATAAAGAACAGGCTTGCTCAGATCCAAGATATGGAGGTCGAGTATTCCCGGGCTCGCTCCTTTGCAAACCGCATCTTCGAACTTGAAGCCACTCTAGTTAGCTTTGAGGTGAGGCAGGAGAGCGGGAGCTGAAGGTCGGACGGCTCGAGAGCCTAGTGGAATCGTCCGCCCGTGAGACCGTCGAGAAGTTTCGTCAGTCGGAGGAGTACCTCGCCGAACTGGCGGAAGGGGCCGCAGCTGCTATGGTTCAAGGTTTCGACAATTGTCGCCTCCAAGTTCAGCAGTTCTGCCCTGGAGTTGATCTCAGCGGCCTTGAACCAGACCTGGACGGAGCTGACGAGGCAGATGGGGACGCTGTAGAGACCAATGCTGAGGCTAGGCTAGAGATCGCTCCTAAAGCTACCGATGGGATGGAATCAATAGCCACTCCTGTGCCAGCGTTGGGGTTGAGGCCGCCTCTAAAGCAGGTAGAGACGGCGCTCCCGAGGTCGCAATCAGGATGGAGGCCGTAACTAATACCAACATGGAAGTCATCCACGTTGACTGATTTTTGCTTTTATTACTGCGGAGTTGGCCGCTTGGGTTCTTTGTAACTAACCTGACCTCAAGGTCGGGCACCTTTGTATTCGGCCTTCACTATCAATAAAGTTTCTCCTCTTTCGATATACTATCAATGAGTATTTGAGTTTGTTCCGCTCCACGTTTGGACATCAAGATCCGAACTGCATAGCCTAGATTCGGGCCCATCTTATATAGCAGGAGCTGCATTTAGCATTTGCTGAAGTCTTTGGACTCGGTACATTCCCCCGATTCGAAAATAAGCCTTATATGAGGCGAGCTTGTAGCTCGTCATTTGATAGTGCGGGTCGCTTTAAGCCTTGCCCAGGAGAGCAAAATCGGAGAAGAAAGAAACCAATCGGAGATTAACTTAAGGATAGAAGCCCGCTCGAGGGCCAACGTCAACTCGGAAGTAATAATGAGCTTGGGGATAAGCATATACTCGAGGGCGGCGAGGTTTTAAACAAACCCCGCAGTTGCCCTCCAACTAAGATAGGAGGCGTGCTCGTGGAATCCTGCGGATGGAGGTGCTCTTCTTTAGCTCTCTGTTGACGCTGCAGGGCATCCCGAGCCAAGCTCAAGGGATTACTTTGTAGATGCCCCCCACTCAGATCAGGGGCGTGCTTGTAGAATCCTGCGGACGAGGGTGCTCTTCCTTGGCTTCTCGTTGATGCCACAGGGCATCCCGAGCCGAGCTCAATGGATGACTTTGTAAATGCCCCCCACTCAGATCGAGGGTGTGCTTGTAGATACTTGCGGATAGGGGTACTCTTCCTTGGCTCCCCGTTGACGTCGCAGGGCATCCCGAGTTGAGCTCGAGGGGCGACTTTGTAGATGGAACCTACAGTTTCGAGACCCCGGGGCTCTCGCTAAGTCTTGCAGGGTGTCCCGAGGCAAGCTCCAGGGGCAACTTTATAAATAGAACCTGTAGTGACGAGACACTTGGGCTCTCGCTAAGTCCTGCAGAGCACCCTGAGGCAAGCTCCAGAAGTGACTTTATAAATAGAATCTGCAGTTGTGAGACCCTCGGGCTCTCGTTAAGTCCTGCAGGGCACCCCGAGGCAAGCTCCAGAGGCGACTTTATGAATAGAACCTGCAGTTGCGAGACCTTCGGGCTCTCGCTAAGTCCTGCAGGGCGCCCCGAGGCAAGCTCCAGGGACAACTTTATGAATAGAACCTGCAGTTACGAGACCCTCGGGCTCTCGCTAAGTCATGCAAGGCGCCCTAAGGCAAGCTCCAAGGGCAACTTTATAAATAGAACCTGCAGTTGCAAGACCTTTAGGCTTTTGCTAAGTCCTACAGGGCGCCCCGAGGCAAGCTCCAGGGGTGACTTTATAAATAGAATATGCAGTTGCGAGACCCTCGAGCTCTCGCTAAGTCCTGTAGGGCGTCCCGAGGCAAGCTCTAGGAGCGACTTTATGAATAGAATCTGCAGTTACGAGACCCTCGGGCTCTCGCTAAGTCCTGCAGAGCACCCCGAGGTAAACTCCATGGGTGACTTTATAAATAGAACTTGCAGTTGCGAGACCCTCGGGCTCTCGCTAAGTCCTGCAGGGCATCCCAAGGCAAGCTTTAGGGGTGGCTTTATGAATAGAATCTGCAGTTGCGAGACCCTCGAGCACTCACTAAGTCCTGTAGGGCGCCCCGAGGCAAGCTCCAGGGGCGACTTTATGAATAGAACCTGCAATTGCGAGACTCTCGGGCTCTCGCTAAGTCCTGCAGGGCGCCCCGAGACAAGCTCCAGGGGCGACTTTATGAATAGAACCTGCAGTTGCGAGACTCTCGGGCTCTCGCTAAGTCTTGCAAGGCGCCCCGAGGTAAGCTCCAGAGGCGACTTGATAAAGTTATCGACATATAACTCGTGTTGCCTGGGCATCAAACATGCGCCGAGCTTCCTTGGATACTTCAAAGACGCCTTGGGAAAATTCTGGAGAATAACTTCATTAAATTACAGTCTGGAGGAAGAAAGCCCTAACCTGAAGGAAGCTAAGGTCCTTTCTTTGGGAAGTAATTTACATCTGGGGTCATCAGCCTCGGGCCGATATATATGGCCTCTTCTCGGCTCCTTGGGGCCAAGGCGGCATCAACGCATAAGACTTATAGATAGGGTATTGATAATACCCGTGCCGGGGCGTTCGTCGTCAGGTCCGTCAGATGGTCCCGAAGTCTGTCCATCAAGCTCCGCTCTATCGGTTGATCCGCCGACGAAGCGGCTCAGGAGGCCTTGGCAGACGATCACTTCGATCTTATCATAGAGCTGATAACAATCCTCCGTATCATAGCTGCGATCCCTATGGAAGCGGCAGTATTTGCCCAAACGCTTCCGTAACTTGGATGGTCGCATCTTCGGAGGAGATTGGAGGTAGCCGCAACCCTCAATTTCCGTAAGGATCTCGGTCCGAAAAGACATGAGAGGAGTATATTCCTTAAAACTTCAGTGGGAGACATGTCTTCTAGACTTCCGAGGGGACCTGCTCCTCGATCGATAGCGCTCCTTGCGGAGTTTCGCGACCTGATCCCAAAGCATCTGGATTTGTCACCCCGCTTCCTTGACTTTCCTGTCGAGTTCAACGATTGATGAAACTCCAGCCGGATGGAGGGTTTGAATAACCACAGCCAGAGTTTGGATTTGCTAGGCGGGCAAATAAAACTGTTCTGGCTGGATTTGAGAATTTGGTCTGCTGGCACATGCAGTGTAGGAGGTGGACTTTGGAAAGAGCAGTCGAACGCTGATTCACGGCTGCTCGACGCATTTGGGCCCCCCTGGCTCATTATCCTTGTGGTCATAGCTCGGGCCCTTCCTCTAGCGCCAGAAATGTTGTCATTTAAATTTGGCCCGAGGGTGACCATGCCGGTCAAGTCGAGGGAGCTGCTGGTGGTTGGAAGGAGAAGACGGAAGCCACCTCCTGCGCGACAGCCGTGGACTTGCACAAAGCCTCACCAGTGTTTTCGGTGAAGATCCTCCGACGATCAAGTTAGAGTGAGGTAAATTTGGTCTAGCTAAAAGTCCTTTAGAAGTTACCTGACCGAGCTTTTTATAGTCCCGGCGGAGAGGCCCAGGTGGCAGAGGCACTGTCGACCTCCTCATGAACACTGGTGAGGGTCCTCCGACGATCAAGTTAGAGTGAGGTAAATTTGATCCAGCTAAAAGTCCTTTAGAAGTTACCTGACCGAGCTTTTTATAGTCCTGGCGGAGAGGCTCAGGTGGCAAAGGCACTGTCGACTCTCATCATGAGGAGGCGTGGCTTTGAGTCGGATGGCGCGTAGCTCAGGCTAGTTGGTGATGTGTAGTACTACCCGTTCTTGAGAACTATAGGGTGTTGAGAGTCACAGCAGGATATGGCCGGAGTAGTCAAGGTGTCGTTTAACTGTTGAAGGCCGGCTATGGAGACGTGGTACAATAGTGTTGTGATGTACGACCACGTAGATGGGCATAGGCTCGCACATGGGTGCGGTCGTTGGCGAAGCCGAGCTCGTTGGAAGGTCACATCATGTGTTTGACGAGGTCGGCTTGACGGGTGCTGAGAGTAGCCCGGCTTCCTGGGTTCCGAGATGTGTTCGGTGGAGTGCTCCGAGCTTAAGAGTCAGGGCGTATTATTGGGGTAGGCGCTCCGAGCTTGGTCGAGGTGAGTCAGCGAATACTGGAGGCACCCCGAACTTGGTCGGGGGAGTAGGCGAAGATCTAAAGTTGGTGGAGCTTTTGACGGAGTCCCGAAGTCGAGCCGACTCTGGACCAAAATGAGGATTCAACTGATTGACGTTGACGTTTATTGGGCTGAAACTGGGCTACCTTTTAGTTATGGGTTAGACGATCTATTTTGCCCCACATCCCATACCATAAAGGATTTGAGCTCGGAGTTATCCATCCTCCGTCTCCCATTCCCCCGAATTTTTTTTTTTAAGAAAAAAAACAACTGTCACGATGAGCAACGTGACATGCGGTGGTTGTCCATTGCCGATGAGGACAACATGTCACCATCCATTGCCGAATGCGGGGTTATCTACCCTTCCCCTGGCCATCCTCTTCCGCATTCCTTTTCTTTTAAAAAAACTACCATCACCTCTAATGTATTATGATTTCAAGATTTAGCTGATAGATATTTAAAAACTAATACTACCAAATATTCGAATTTATAACCTCCTTATGCAATCAATCGTCTATAACTTAGTGTACAAATTATATAATATTTTTATTTTTTGGAAGCAAGCTTTTATTCGATAAATTTTTAGTGACATGATCGGCCATCATTGATTTGTTACCTTTTTCCCGATCTGATCCATTCCCTCCTCTCACATGGCCAGTACACGCGCACTCTTACCACGCCACATGCAAGCGGCCCTGTTCTTGGTACCACAGTCACGGCACTATAGATTTCCTTTCTTTTTTTTTTTATTATTATTTTTATTATTATTATTATTATTATTATTATTATTATTATTTCGGTAAGGCTGACAGAAACCGAAAAGAGTAAATAAGACATTTTAGCAGTGTCAATCTACATAAAACCTCCAGTATGATAGGTTGCAAAAGATACCATCCAATTATTTTATTTTACAAACTAATTTTTACGCCCATTCTGCCGCATTTGTTTGCACCGAATCTTTATATTTAGTTTGCCTCATTCCAGGCATGGAGTGGATCGGTTTGGACGGGAGAGTGAAGCGCCCACCTTCTAAACCAAACGTTCATATTTATCAAAGGAAAATAAAAAAAGAAAATCTTTATGGATATGGTATGGTCAATGTGGGTCCACGAGCGCTTACTGTGTTCGTGCTTTCCGCACGCGCATCATTACTTGTGGAACCCAAGGCTGGCCGAAAGAAGGGATTGCCTATGGCTATGGTGCATTATTAATACTCTATTGGATGGTAGGTTATATTAATGACCAAGCTAAATCTCCTCGCTACGTTCTTAATTTGTACATTGAAATCTAAAATATGACGGACAATAGTTTTTAAAAATGTCTATTGAAATTGTCATCAACTATTACAATGAGATAATTTTGCTTCATAATAGTAATGAAAACAATGATCATTAATTTATTTTAATTACAAAAAATGATGATTGATATATATATATATATATATCTTATCATCAAGGTCCACTCAAATTGAAAACTAAAGGTGTTTATGATAACTTTGAAGAAAAAGGAGGGTGCAAGGGTAAATGGCTGAAAGTTGAGAAGGTCTAACTATATTTTTCTTCGGAAAAACATACTAAACTCGTCATAGATTGCTGGCATAGTATTGTTTTTTAAAATTTTAATTTGAAAACTAAATTTATTAAAAATAAGATGTTATATAACAATGGAAGGTAAAGAAATGTGGAAGCACCTAAATCCAAACAAGGTCATCAAAATTACTTCAGAAAGAAACATGACATGTGTGAAAACATAATTAAGCAGCAGAGTTGCCGGCTTTTTTTAACACATATTTAACTGTCATCTTCGTATATAAACAGGGAACAAGTACCTAAATTCACAGTAAAACGGGACCCTCTCAGAAAAAATCTGAGAAAAGAAAAGTTAAAGTAAGGGGGAAAAAAAAAGGTAGGGGCTCAGTTTGGGCCCCTTGTCAGAGTGGTCTGGTCACCGCGGAAGGGTACAGTACGTGAAACTTGGAAGAATGCCGGTGCCGCAAAGCTTTTCCTTTTAATTATTTTCCCTTCACGCTTGCCGATGCCATAAGCGATGTAATCAAATAAGTGTACACTTAAGTAATCCTATTACTGAACGTAAAGACAAAAGAAAGGGAATCGCCGATAAAAAGAGGCAGAGCAGAAGGGAGACAGCCAAGAGCCGGTGAGTGGGCGTCCAACAGAGTGATAGCAAAGAAGAAGAGGAAAGGGGAAGGAAATCGGCCGCAATCCCCGCCCTTTACCCGGAGAGATGGAAGGGTCCTGGGTTTCTCTTTGGGCGCTGCTGCTCTTTCTCACTCAATGGGCTTCGGCCATTGTAGAAGATGGTGAGTTCTTCTCTCTCCCTCTCTTGAACTCTAAAATGCATTTTGTCTCTCTTTTTCTCCACTCCATTCAGTGATACAGTGCTGGCTTTTTATGACTGATTTGGTTGATGGTTTTGACTCATAAATAGAAGTATAATGTGGAGTCGTTTTGCACAGAGTATGATTCAGGGAAAGTGTTATAAGCTTGATTTGGGGCTTCCTTTAATTTGTTTTTCTCAATTGTAGTTGATTGAAATGTCTATGGGTAATCCTCTCACATTTCTTTGAGTTCTTGTCATGTACTGAAGAGGAAGAAACGTAGTAAATCGTTGAAATGAGAGCTTGAAAAGGACTGAGGCCAGGAGGATAAGATAAAATTACTTAACAACCCTCTCTTTCTTTCTCTTGGAATTTATCAGTAGCAATGTGGACTATGCTTTTCACCTTCTTTAAAAAAAAAAAAATGGTTCAGTCTGGCTACTGTTAGACATTCAAGGAGCCTGTTGTAAAGGATCATATTTGCAGTCCTTTGCTCTCTTCTGGGATTAGTTTAGATTTGCATCGCATATTTTAAGATTTTTAGAGTGTTACTCTTGGCACGGAGGTCATACATTCGCACACTGGAAGCTGCCGATGGGTAGGTCCCAAGCAGTCAAATGAGCGCTCTCCTTTCGTGCTCAGACTGCACGACTCGCGAAGAGATTGGTCACATGATGCTTGTATGCATTCAAGCTGCGTGTCTTCTGGTGCTGCAGGACCTCATGGCTGTGAAGCCATTACGAGGGTGTTTTATATTTGGAGCAAGTTAATATTTGGGATAGGCTCCATGGCAATGTCCGAAGTTATCGGTCAATGGATAATCTGGAGATTGCCAATGAATGAGAGAGATTTCCCAGTAAAATGATCCAGGGCTGAGATTTGTTACTATATTTTTGCTACATGAATTCCATTAAGATGTGATTTCCCAGTAAAAGGGTTGGCTTTCTAAGCCCTTCATCACCATTCCTTCATCCGAAGGGGCACTTTCTTGACCAATCTATTAAAGTAGTTAAAGTTCATTCTTCCCCTGACTTTAAGTGTTCTGTTTTTCAGAACCTTTCCTTTGGACACGTATGTTTGTCCATCTTATAAACTTTGTATATAAAATTGTATTTTTTGCTAGATTGTCTCTCCCATATATTCATGTGTTCCTATATCCTTTCTTTAGCTGCTGCAGCTAGCCTAGATGATTAGATCACCTTAATGCATCCACTTCAGGAGATGAAGCCCATATGCAACTTTTGGCTACACAACAGGATTACAGGGGTATATATACTACACATCCGAAAACCCCTTCAGGTGTATCTGGTTGTAAGTAATAGCTCAAACGTGCAAGCCTCTGCTTTCTTGAACCGACTATGGCGAACATATCATGCTTTTATGCTCTTGGTGCTGAAATGTCTTAAGAGTCGTTACATCTCGAAGTTGTTCATATCGGTAGTATGCAAACAACTTAGAGAATCTAAACCACAACTTTTAGCTTGAGCTTTAGTTGGCTTCTGGAATATGAATTCATGAATTAAAATCTTTCCCCTTCCGTGCCGCAGCAAATTAAGACCAGCTGTAAGCTGCCAGCCAATCTCTTTAGGTTTCAACGCTTTGTGCGTGGGTGATGGCACTTAATACGTTCATGTGCCTCACTTATTTGCATGGTGTCAAGCATTACTAATGCATGCAAACATCTTTGGCCCAGGGTATGCATTTCCATCCAATGTTCTTGCCTCTAGGGGACCCATTTTTTTTTATCTTCTCCAACAATGCCTTAGCCGAGAGAGAGAGAGAGAGAGAGAGAGAGAGAGAGAGACCTTGCACCTCGTCAGGCAATATTAAATGCTGGTGTTTTAGTAAGAGTTGTTGCAGACTTGAGGTCAAAGAATGGGTAGAGGAAGTGGACGCCAGAATGGGTCATGGAGGGAGTCAAGGAAGTGGACGCTAGACTGCAACAGATCTTAGCAAAATATCAGCAATATCGCTGCTCTGCTTTGACGTGTGGACCCCTCAGGTTTGAAGGAGGAGTTGGTGCGAGGTCGGGCCTGTCATATTGCCGTGTGCCCCCCACCAAACGTAAAAGAAGGGCAAAATTTGGTTCCAATCATATCGAGCTTTCGATAGAGGATTAAACCTTTAGTCACCTAACGAATGGACATCTTGAAATTTGACCGACTACTCTTCTATGTAGTCTTGGTTCCAACCCAACTCAAGCTTACATGATCAACATGCAACCTGGCTGCGACGTATCAAATCAGTTGACGAAGCATGATTTCTTTTCTCAAATTTGCATCCATAGTTGTCCAACCAACTAATTGAATGTGAAGTACGGAGTTGATGATGCATTAATGCAGGCTTGCTTAACAATGGAAATTTCGAGACGCCACCCACCGGCGGGTTCCCAAACCCCAGCATGGCCGCCGGCGTGGGCACCACCTCCCTCCCCAGCTGGACCATCAACGGCACCGTCGAGCTCGTCGAGTCCGGCCAGCTGCAGGGACGCATGATCCTCGTCGTCCCCGAAGGTGATCCATAATTAATTAGAAGCCATCGTCAACAGGTGGCTAGTAATAAAGTCTGATATTGAGTTAAAACTGAGACGGTGGTTGGGGCGGACCGCAGGGAAGCATGCAGTGAGGCTGGGGAACGAGGCCGAGGTGTCTCAAAATGTGGAGCTGGAGAAGGGGTCGACGTACGCGGTGACGTTCAGCGCGGCGAGGACATGCGCGCAGCTTGAGGAGCTGAACGTGTCGGCGTGGGGGGCGGCGGCGTCGACGGTGGACCTGCAGACGCTGTACAACGTGGAAGGATGGGACGCCTACGCGTGGGCGTTCCAGGCGCAGCAGGAGGACGGTGCGGAGACAAAGCTGGCTTTCAAGAATCCCGGGATGGAAGATGATCCCACCTGTGGGCCCATCATCGACAACATCGCCATTAAGAAGCTCTTCACCCCTGATAGACTCGAAGGTGAAGTCACTGACATTCCCACTCCCTCTCTCTCTTATATATCTTATCGCATTGTCTTGGTGGAGGAGGGTGAGAATGAGGGCCAAGCCATGGAAACAGCGCCGAGTTCAGCATTTGGTCCCCACACGCTTTCGAAAGTAGTCAATAGACTGAAATAGTTAAACAAAAAAAAACACTTTAGTTTCTTTCTTTTTTTTTTTTTTTTTTAGATTCAGTTTTAGTACAGACCGACTAATTAACACAATCATTTTTACCCGCAACGAATATTTTTCTAGCGAGATAGGGGTCCAGTGAGGACTGCTACGCGGGGGTGGGCTTGCCCCTTCCCCTTTTGATTTAGCCAAAAAAAATAAAAAAATAAAAAACAACAAAATTTAGAGTGTGTTAGACAACTTTTTTTCTCTAACTCATAAAATACTTCTGGAGTAACTGGCCACATACGAAGCCACCCAGTCCACAGCTCATTTGTCTTTTTGAGAATATGTTCAGCTTGAAAGCTTGAAAGGCTATACCATCGCTCATCATAGCCTAAATATTTCGAAGTAAAAAATGACCCTCTAACAAGCACTTCAGTTTGCTGTTCGATGGTTCGCTGCTGTGATAGAAAAATTTCGAAACGAAATGGGTCGGAGGTAAACAGATGAGTAGGTCATGGCCTGGCTAACAACATTATGCCAGTGAGGCTTTGGAATCTAATGTGTGGCCTGTTTTTACCCTTCACCTCAGACAATGCTGTAATCAATGGTGACTTCGAAGAAGGCCCATGGATGTTCCCCAATGCCACCCTCGGCGTCCTCCTCCCCACCAACCTCGATGAGGAGACCACCTCCCTCCCCGGCTGGATCGTCGAATCCAACCGGGCCGTCCGCTACATCGACTCCTACCACTTCGACGTCCCGCAGGGTAAGCGTGCCATCGAGCTTCTCTCGGGCAAGGAAGGCATCATCTCCCAGATGGTAGAGACCACCCCTCAGAAGCAATACAACCTCAGCTTCACATTTGGACACGCCGGCGACTCTTGTCAAGCCCCCCTGGCTGTAATGGCCTTTGCAGGGGATCAGGCCCAGAACTTCCACTACTCCCCAATGGGCCATGCCAAGCATCAGCCTGCCAACCTCACATTCACAGCCCGTGCCGAGAGGACTCGCATTGCATTCTACAGCGTCTACTACAACACGAGGAGTACCGACCGGACCTCGCTGTGCGGGCCGGTGGTGGACGACGTGAGGGTCTGGGTAGCGTCTGGTTCAGCTCGGTCCAATGGGCCCGGTTTCGTTGGGCTTCTTCTCAGCATGGTGCTCCTTTTGGGCCTCGCTCTGGCTTAGAGGTCTGCTTCAGCTCTTTAAGTGGCGATGAATGATCTCCTCCTAGGATAAGTTTGAGATGGTATGTCATGATCTGCATCACTTCAAAACCAAGTTAATCTTTTGATGTGTGTAGCAGAGGAAGTCTGCTATCGATGAATATATATTTTGGCTGTCTTGTCTCTCTTATATGTAATATGCGGATATGATATAGCTTGGTTAAGCCGTCGGTAGTCGGTCCCTTGTTATTTATCAACTATCTCGTTTCTTTTTACTATTTTTCCCAGCTAACTTTGTTCTTTGGTTTATGCTTTGTGGATTCTAGAGCAAGGAGATTTATCCAGTTTAGCATGAAAGAGGATGGAAGTAGTCTATGAAAAGAATTGGTAATTAGTATTATCCACCCAAGTTGGATGCATCCAACTCAGTGGAGAATGACTATTTATAAGGGTCCTTCAGAATGTCTTCATGATATAAAACACCTTGCAATGATTCATTAGAGTTATCAACGTAATCCGAGCTCCGAGCTCCTATTTGCACACATTAACTGCTCCATTAACCATCTAATTCAGCTTTCGAGCCTAAATTACTAAGCACCGTTAGGCTAACAAGCTTTTGTGACTTAGCAAACTACAAAAATTGTCACCTAAGTTGTATGATCAGCACAGAGTTCTAGCAAGCATATAAAATCAAAGGACATCCCGTATGTGGTAGGTTGCTTAATTTCAAAGTTATGATAGTTGTTGTTCAATGAATTTGCTAGTCCTGCATCTACAACCCACAAAACCTAGCTAAATGCCTACTTGCTGGGCCAATAACCTTGTTTAATCCAACTCCACCGAGACTTCCGGAAGATCTCTCCTTCTCTACACAAAGATCTCTCCATTAGAATATCTAAAAATCCTCTCTGACTTAAGCATTGCTGGGCCTTCCTCAAAGGCCATCATGTACAATGTACCTTGTACCTAATGCAGCGTGTGCATGATGCAGGAGAATGGGGCATAAATGGATAAAATATGATGAGAATGACACAGATTATCTGAAAAGGAAAAAAAAGTCGTAGCTCTCTCGCAATGCATCATTAAAGAGAACTAATTGAAC
>JAOXJJ010000725.1:7371629-7405228 GCA_025769935.1 Phoenix roebelenii | reverse complement strand
AAGACATCTTGATCTCATTCTCTTAATGTATCGAGGGTGTCGTATTCATTAGTGATGTATCACGTTAAATTATATTTATAATTTGACATTTCCTCAATGGTTGTGTCAATCATCGAAATAATACTATCATCCTTATTTAGTTTATTTTTTTATTTTTTTTACTAAAGTGCACATTTCATATATTGCGAGTACAGATACATCCAATAAAATCAGAAAATAACAAGTTTCTGCTTTTACATGCAACTTTGAAGCTATATAAAAGACCATCTAGTCTGAGGCCCGGTTTATCCTTTCGAACGTACATTATGGACTCGTGCTGTCGGGTAAATCAATCAATTTCAGAGGGTTCCTGGCTGCCCCCACCGGGGAAGATCTCTTCCCTTTGGAAAGAACGGGAGACAGGGACCAATTCAGAAAAGCGGCTCAACTCCCCCACTTCTCTCCAAACTTATTCAAGGATCCCCTTCCGATATCCAGGCATCATCCTTTTTTCTTGTCCTATCAAGACCACCATTGCTGGGGGAAGACCCTACCAAGTCGAGTGAGATTATACGAGCCCCATTTCTCCATTGGCATTTTCTTAGTGGGAGAGGGAATTGGACGCGTATAAATTCTTCTCAGTGGACATCACCGAAATTCCCAACCACGGTCTCCAAGCGAATGCCGATGACTTGTTCTGTTTCGTCCGAGATTCGAATAATGGGATGCAATCTAAGAGAGTACTCTACAAGTCACGCTTAAAATAAAAAACAAGAAAGATAGTATTGTATAAATGATCTAAGTGTTGTATCTTGGTGTTTATACCCTTCTGTTTACAAAATCTTGAAAGATTTTGGCTCCGCTAGGAAAGGATAAGTGCGGATGGGACCACTTCCTACTTGCAAAAAGATGGCACCATGTAACTGAGAATATTACTGCAAAAAGATGGGGGTCATTTTCTTTATTTTTTCTAAACAAAGAGAGAGGGGCGAAATTTTATCACATTTAAACATAAAAACCACTCAAAACAGAGCGTTTTGAAACTTATCATCTTCTTAATACATTTCGGAGATGATAGAAAGAAACAACATAACCAAATCTCCGCAACAAAAAGAAGGGAAGTACATTGAACATTAGCAAGTTAGGGCATGTCTAGCACTATTTGTTTTCCTTTTTTTTTTTAAAAAAAAAAGTGAAAAATTTTCACTTCTATTTTTTTTTAAAAAATAGATTTTCATCCTCCACCTCCTAGTCTCTTGTCTTCCACCCAATCTCGCCCTCAACGCCATCATCCCTACCTAACCACATTGGCTTTCCGGGCCTCGTCAGCTATCTTTCCGCTCGATGTCATCCCTCATCACTGTCGCCTGACCGACATCATCCCCACTTTCTTTATCTTTACCGCTTCCTCGACTGCCTCTCTGCTTGACATCGAGCTCTCCCTTGTGCTCGGCCACATCGCCAGCCCTATCCCTCTTCCCCTCCCTCGTCGCCAGCCCTCGTTGTAAGAAAAAAAAATCAAACATATTTTCAGTTATCAGAAATATAAAAAAAAATAGAACTAGAATTTTTGTTTCAAGATTTTTTTAAAAAAAAAAGTGACAATGATGCCAAATACAACCTTAGCTAATTATTCTTTTCTTATCTACTCCATGAATGACATCACATGATCAACACAGTCATCTACTCACCTCATTACCAATGATAATTGCTAACAATGGTACAATATATCCTTCCTAAAATTTAAAACTTTGCTATTCCAAGCACAAAGAACAACCCAATTACCTTTCTGTCTGGCAAGTTGTTCTCAAATAATAATTAAGATGGAACAAGAAAGCAATTTTAGTAGGGCTTAAGTGTGACTTTCCTATTTCTCCATTGACATTGAAAAAAACAGGAAAAAAAAATGGTTACCGATCTGGTAAAATTTATCTAAGCAGAGTTTTATTCCAAATCCTTGTATCATTCTGGCCGATCATCATCACCAAGGGTAAAACTTCAACAGATCGTATTTAACACATCCCTACCTCCATCTTTGCAATATTATCACACTTGTAAGCCCAAGTTTTTCGTTGATAAACACAATTCTCTTTTGATCTATGATGTTGTTGATTCCACTGATGTCGATCTTCATATAATTATTAGTCTATATGAAGCTAATGTAGGAGAATCAGATTATATCTTGGAAAATTAATTTATGGTTCAACTAACCTTTTAAAGATAATTTTAGTCTAATAATCGTGAACAGTTTTTTTCAAAAAGCAAGGCAAAAAAAGAAAAAAAAATTGGACAATGATAGACAAAGTCCCACTAATAAATCATTTTGGATTATGAAAGCCTCATGTTAATCTGAATTTGATCTAGAGTTTTTAAGTTCACAACCTAAGATTTGAACGAAAAATCTCGCGACAAACGTTTAAAAATAACCTTTTCATGATACAAAAACAGTAGATTCTGCGGTGTTGGATCCTAACATTATTATTATCACTCTTTGCAATATTGCATTGACTATATAGGACGGATTATTGCAATTAAGTGGTTATTGCAATTTGACATGGTGGATCTACAGAGGGATTATTTCAGCTCTCTCCAAGTCTTTTGGGTTCCTCTTTTGATCCTTAAGCTGCCTCAGAAAGCTAGGTCGCAATGGGTCCTAACAAGATGTGCGTGTGAGTGTGTGGGTGTGTGTGTGTGTGTGTGTGAGAGAGAGAGAGAGAGAGATATGCAAGAAAGTTTATATAGTGGATTCCGCAAACAGTTAAAGACTATTGTAAAAAGGCTTCTCTTAGACGTACAAGAACAATCCACCTGCCATGTGACAAAGAGGAGTGATAAAACTAGGGGGATTATTGCAGGAGGTAGGTTGGTTATGGAGCCAAGTCAGCAGGGTGGGTGTGATGAACTTTTCCTGTGCACAGAAGCATTTTTCTTATTTCAAATAATGAACCTAGAATGAGTTACCTAAAAGATCAGCTTACACCGCCTACCCCATAAAATATAGAGAGTGAAGGCTACCCTACCTACAAAAATACAGAGGTAAAAAAAAATAAAGAATATGTGAGATTGCAACCATACACTATTAGCTTCTCGAGAAATAGAAATTCACCTTAATTTTAGGTATCACGATCTAGTGTTTCAGCTCGACTCTATATATGATACTCCATCCATTCATATAAGATTATATATATGGTTTTATTTTTTGAGATAATAATTTATTCTAATATGGTCATTAACTCTGGTACCACTTGTTGGGATATAAATAGTTCAATCATCAAAATGATCATTAATTATTGCATGTGGAATTCAGCCTCAGACGTCATCCTCAAAAGGGTGCATGCGATATAGAATAATTGCATATGTGATTAAAGGGAAAAAAAAAAAGAAAGACAAGTAAAGAGGTAACGTGTGCTACATAGAAAGGTTTTTTTTTTTTTTTTTGCCTTTTCTAAGGATATTGGGACTGAAATTCTGCCAATAGAAAAACAACTTGGCCCTAAAAGTCCAACTATAAAAAGGTTTTCAGCTACAAATAGAAAATTACAGTGACATGGACAAATTTTTTTTTTAAAGAAAATTATACTCAAGATAAACGAAGGGATAAAAATGATATTATATCTTGAGCATTTAAATTGCTCCTGCGATTGGAGTTTGAACGTTGTGGGGCAGACTGTAGTCCTTGGAGCATCAGAACATTAACCGAATCACTGTAGCTTTGTGTCCAGGGCCAATCACCTATCCAAACAAATCCACATCTCAACACCAATGGAGACTTTCATAATGTGGAATGTTTCACGTTGATTTTTAAGCTGAGACGCTAATTCATGAGCACGGATCCACAGCAGTGTAAGCTTTCATAAACAGTGAGATAGGGTTGCTCTCATACACGAAATATTGCTGCTGATAGCTGTCCATCTTCTCTTCTGATGACGGCCATATAGTACAGCACTCTACGATGCAATTCGCGCACTGAAGAGAATCCTGAGCCACTAAGTCATCCAATCACCGATCCAGAAAAATCCACATCCAAACATTAATGGAGACTTTGACAATGTGGGGAGGTTCCATGTGGCTTTTTCTACAGAAGGGACCACCTGAACTTACGTGATGGACACACTAACAGTTCATTCGCAGGACCACCGTGCTCTCGGTCTCAGCAATCACCAGCCACGAGTATCCTTTGGGTCGCAGAAATCAAACAAAAAAACCATCCTGCTGCTTTCAGAAATCCAGAGAGACCAATGGGTAATAGCTTCATCTAACACTCAAGACCTAATCCACGCACTCTAAATATGTGGATCCTAAAATTTGGAAATGTACCATTCAAGACTTCTTGCTGCCCAGCAAGAGAATTAACTTAACATTTATTATCTCAGGCCTGAAATCCTCGCCCTCCTTATTGTCGCTAAGAAGAAAGCCATGTTCACGATATCCCATTGAGTAATGTGATATATAGCTTGAATAAACTAGCTGGTTGACTAAACAAAGTCTCTCTTTCTAGATAGTGCTATCTTAAAAAAGAAACATATATTTAGATAGTGCAAATATCTCAAATTTAATACTTAAAGAATACTATAAATGGCGAAAAAAGAAATCTTTATGGTCATAAGTTGAACTCAGCCAAAGTGGGGTCTCACTAATCTTCATGCCAATGTTTTCTTTTTTTTTCAATCTCCATCCATAGGCATTTGGTCTTGAGTGGATTCCTTCGACGTCCACAGCTTGTTTTCTGGATTTTATACTCTCACCTATTTTTCTCAAAATTCTAAGTTGACCAAAGAAAAGAATGAATATTTCAGAAAAAAAGAAGAAGGAAATAATGAATACAAGCAATTGGAAATAAAAAGGAAATATGCACATTAAATGTATCTTCAAAAAATCTCGATCAGGCTCTCTCTCTCTCTTTTGAACAATTCACGTGGATTCAACACACCCAATATTAGTCAATTAACACTAGATGACAGGAAGAAATAGCTCAATTATTTTCCAACCAGCTATTGCAGTTTATGGATTAGCTTCCCAACCAGTGGTGATGCTAACGCCCGAAAACAACGGGAAATGGTACTAGCTTTTGCATGATTGACATGTGAGGCTCGTATGATTAAAGTTGCGAAGCCTTCTTAGCCAGGGGTTCAGCCTTCCCCACGCCAAGCCAATTCCTGGACCAGGGGAGCCCAGTTACCACCAACGCCCGTGAAAGCTAACAATCCCATGAAGTCAAACAGCAAAACTTAGTCAAGACCCTCAGAATAACCCTCCTCAGTTAGCCCCTTTCCAATCACAGGAAGATGATGCAGCGAGGGAGATAGTCACAGGGAACAAGACTAAAGTTCCATGAAACCAACGACAGTTAAAAATGTCATCCCGCTTCTCTCGTGTGAACTGGAAAAAGAGCCCCAAATTATGCTGCATTTGGTCGGCTTTTGCTGCTAATCGTTACATCCTTAGCATGACCCAGAAGGCCAACATCCCATCTTTCGAAAACACCCATTCATGCATCCATGGCGCCCACCACTACCACAATTGGCGCTGCAAATCATCCACAGTATCTGAACTCGCATATAATGGATGAAGCCACCCTCCAGTACCAGCTCAAGTGAGGGTCCTCACGGGTGGCACTGCTGCAATCATCTGCCGACACACAACCTGGCTTCACATAAATAAGATGGCGGCCACGGACTTGAAGTCTGAATAGCTCCAAGTAAGATGAATTGTCTTCCAGATCACTCTTATGATCCATTTTCAGCCCCCACCTAGGCTAACATCAAGTCACAGGAATAGATAAGGACCCCAGGGCGAGGGCCCTGTGATGCTCTTAAAAAGCAAATTAAGTGGTAATCTACATGAAAAGCTCTTCTTACCTGTCAGTTCGGCAAGCTTATACTCATCCATCAGAGAAGTATCAAATACCTCTCTTGGAAGGCAGAGAATGATACGGCATAATGAACTCAGCCGTCTGATCAAAAGATCAGACAGCTAGCCAATAGCCAGTAGAAATAGGCCGGCCACATTCATTCAACCAGTAGTTACATCACTGCTAAAGCACAGCTTGGTGCTCGAATTCACATATCTGCTGCTAGCATTTTAAGTACATGACTAAAACATCCAATTCTGCCATTTATTTTCAGGATGCTCTTGCTCCTCAACACTAAAAACTCCTACCGGTGCATGCCGATTGCATGTAATTGAGATAGCTAAACCTGATAAGGGGGTCTCCTGGTTTACTTTTGCCCTTCTGAAGATAACACTTCATTCACTCAATTCAGATTACATGCTCTTCTTGCTTCAGAGGCATATTGATAAAATCCCTCCCACCAGCCACATGCACTAATGGAACTCCCACCACCACCTTCCTAGTAATGCCGGTCCAAAATCACCAGCAGTTGTTTCTGAAAAAAAATGAATGTCTGCCACTTCCAGTACCTCCACATATCGAACACATGCAGTCTGAATTCTTTCTTGTTCCTTATGACACAGCCAAAAGCAAAGGCCTGCCTTTAATTTATTTTCTTGCTGTAGACTTTTCTTTTGTTCAACTCATTATCTGCACTTTGCTGCCTCCAGTTGATCACATTCAGCTCATAAGACAGAAATACTAATCGCCGCCACATTCAGTATATATTAGACAACTCCACCACCTTCAGTATATATTAGACAACTCCACAACCCCTTACCCATACATATCAGTCTTCAGAAGCATCACACTATAACCATGTCCCTCTCTTGTGTAAAGTCCTGCTTACAGCGCTTCTGTCATGATGGATTCCAAATGGAAAATGGTGTCTACAGCTTCTCCAGTGATCTGCTGCCATCTCTTGGAGCGACAATAAACCAGTCCACCAAGCTGAGGAAATATACTGTTTCTCCTTATGATCCTCATTACAGGTATATAAAAGTTAGTCACCCTATGACTCCTAAATCTCTCACACATGAAAGATGGAAGAACCAGCCAGCTTATTTCATTTTCTCCCTTCATCTTTTCTTCAGAGTCTGGGAAATATTCCTGATTCTCCTGGTTGTTTACTCGGCCTGGATCTGCCCGTTTGAGTTTGCATTTCTGAGACACTTGCCAGGCACACTCTGTCTTGTGGATAACATAGTAAACATTTTTTTCGCAATCGATATTGTCCTCACCTTCTTTGTTGCTTTCCTCGATCGCAAAACTTATCTTCTCGTTGATGACCACAAGAGAATTGCAGTCAGGTTAGTACTCGAACTACATCTATTCTCTTGCTGCTTCGATATTAATAATAGATACCCTACCGGTCTCTCTAAATTCCATGGGAATTCTGCATGGTGCAAAACTCTAGAAGCTACACTAGCTTCACACAATCTGAACTCCACAGGTATCTATCATCGTGGTTCATCTTTGATGTATGCTCGACAGTTCCATTTCAACCAATCAGCCTCCTCTTTAATAAACATGGCAGTGGCCTAGCTTTTAAGCTACTCAATATGCTCCGACTCTGGCGCCTCCATCGGGTCAGTTCACTGTTTGCAAGGTCCGAATCTTGTCCTTTACCTTGCTATATGGGTATTTTCAAACAATATATGTTTTCTATGAAAGAAGAATACTTAAAGGGCTAATTTTCTTATCCTCAAGACTCGAGAAGGATATCCGGTTCAACTACTTCTGGACACGGTGCACAAAACTTGTCTCCGTAAGATTTCATCATTTTCTTCATTACCCTTGTTTTCTAAAAGAAACATCATTTTATCGCATAATAATGGTCTTTTGATGCAGGTCACACTTTATGCGGTTCACTGTGCTGGATGTTTTAACTACATGATTGCTGATAGATATCCTGATCCAAAGAGAACCTGGATAGGTGCAGCGATGCCAGACTTCAGGGAAGAAAGCCTGTGGATTAGATATGTAACAGCAATATACTGGTCTATTACAACACTAACAACAACTGGTTATGGTGACTTACATGCTGAGAACACGAGAGAGATGTTATTTGATATTTTCTACATGCTGTTCAATTTGGGACTGACAGCTTACCTCATTGGAAACATGACGAACCTTGTTGTTCACTGGACCAGCCGCACCAGAAACTTTGTATGTTCTATTTTCACTACCATTTTGCAAGAGCTCTCATATTCTACTTCTCTTACATATCCTTTCACCTGATTAAGAGTAGAAATGAGCAACAAACGGTTATGACATTGAACCCACAGAAATGGTTCTTTGATTTACTAAATAACATAGAGTCAGTGGATTCATAACGTTAAGATGTGATGTGCAAATATCACATTAATAGAAAACCTATATCTCCTCCCTAGGATGGTTGAAAAAGAAATAGCATTATTTTATTTGTGACTCCTTCCTCAGAAGACCTACTTTTATAAGTCTTCTCGTATGATAATGAATTAATGCCGCATTTTCTTTTTAACTGCTTTACAATGATATCTTGTAGAGCTACAAAATTAAACAGTACTTTGCATTACTATGATGTATATAATAGAGCATTCAGCTCTATTTCTGAATCTTCATTTTGATGCTGCAGAGGGATACAATCCAGGCTGCTTCTGAATTTGCAGCAAGAAATCAGTTGCCCCAGCACATAGAGGAACAAATGTTATCTCACATATGCTTAAGGTTCAAGACAGAGGGGTTGAAACAACAGGAGACTCTGGATAGTCTCCCAAAAGCTATTCGTTCAAGCATAGCCCGCTACCTGTTCTTTCCCATTGTTCAAAACGTCTATCTTTTCCATGGAGTTTCCTTCAACTTCATATCTCTGCTGGTGAGTCATTAAACTCTGATTGAAGATTGAGAATATCCAGCACTTAGCAATTCCAATAATATATGACGCCATCCCAGTATTGCATGTACACTAAAATTGCCGTCCCCCAATAAATAGGTTACAGAAATGCAAGCTGAGTATTTTCCACCCAAGGAAGACATAATACTGCAGAATGAAGCTCCATCAGATCTCTATATACTAGTATCAGGAGCAGTGGTTAGTACAAATCTGGTTCTTCCACCACATCACAACTGATTCTCACACAGAATTTTGCAATATTTATTAGTGACAACTAAGATGGCTGATAATTGATTTGCTGCAGGATATGAGATCATATATAGATGGAACCGAACAAGTAAGTTATTTAGCTTCATACGTCAATAAACATGCACGTGCACTACAACGTACTCAGCATATGGCTTACAGCACTTGCATTTCTCAGGTTCATGGAAGGGCAACTGCAGGGGAAATATTTGGTGAGATAGGAGTTCTATGTGAGAGGCCACAACCATTCACCTTTCAAACCACTGAACTTTCCCAAATTCTAAGGCTTAACAAGGCCGCATTCATGAATATTATTCGAGAAAAAAAGGAAGATGGAACTGTTATCATGAACAATCTTTTCCAGGTATATGTAGGATTTAATTGACCTGTTTATACCATGTAAAGATCTCGAATAATTTTCTTTTTTTTGGCAGACATCAGGCTGATGCTTCTGCACTCAATTTTACAGAAGCTAAGACTACACAAAAGCTTATACGCTGGAGTGCAGTGTGGGGATCCAGGACTAGCCTTCAACAAATGGCAGGACAGCGGGCCTGTGAGAGGAAGTGAGCATCCCTCTACATGGTACCAAGATGATTATCAAGGTAGCAAACTAGCAATGCTTGAACTGATGGATATAGGGTCTATAATGTGCAAGGCAGCAGAAAACAATGATCCAGGCACAATTCATGAACTACTAAGGCTTGGGGTTAATCCAAATTCAACAGATGCAAATGGACAAACAGCCCTCCATGCAGCTGTTCAGAAGGGCCATAGTGAAATTATTAAAATCTTGCTTGAACGAGGAGTTATTATGGAAAATCCTGATGCCAATAGGTGGACACCAAAGGCTCTGGGTGAGAAACATGGAGAGAAAGGTACCATTCACCTGTTATCAAGTAGTGAAAAAAGCAGAACAAGACTTGCAAAAGACCACGAGATAGAATTTGTTGAAACGAGAGCAGCTACAAATGGAAGTATCGGTAACAACCATGATACCAGGGGATGGTGTCCCTGCTTTCGATACTCGCAGGTTGCTGACATGAAGACAATTTCTTGGGAAAAGAGTGGCAACCAATTAGTTGACAGAAATACCATGAAAGCAACCCACAAAAGAGTCACTATTTACATGCATTCTCAAAACACAAAAACAGCAAGAGAACCAATTGGAAAGCTAATAAATTTACCTGACTCTCTGGAGGAGCTCCTCAGAATTGGGGGTAAGTATCGTTTATTTTTCACTTTAACAAACAAACTTGATGAAACTTGGAAAAAATGCAAATACTACTGGATAAGTTTGGTTAGTTTCCATTTTGGTGCCTATATTGATTTACATGAATTAAAAAGTACAAAATAAACCTAATCTAAAATATTAAACCTTGAACTGGTATTGATTAGAGTACACCAACCCGAATTGTTCTGTGTTGTCTTATTCTCCATTGGTTGTATCCATATCTTGCTATCTATGCAGGTGAGAAGTTTGTGGGCTACCATCCTACAAAAGTAGTCAACCATGAGAACGCAGAAATAGATGACATTAGCACAGTTCGGGATGGGGACCATTTATTTCTTCTTGAGATCTGAGAATAACTGAAGACTGCAAACGGTGATGCGACCTAACTATTGTTCAAAGGCTATGGCAAACCCGTATCCATAAGAATGTAAGGTTTGAGCAATGTATGATGAGTAAAGGAAAACTATGCCATAGTTTTTAATGTAAACTTGGGTAGTTCGATAACTGATGCGGAACAGAAAATTTAGGGAACAAAAAGGAGGGAAAGATATGGAGTCCACGAGATTCGAGGAATCCTCCTCTAGTGGTCTCCAATCCGGGAGTACCTTTGCCGAAATAAGATTTTCATTCCAGAATTCTGACTAAACAAGAAACACGGGGTTCCATATATAGTCCCCTATGCAACTACCCATAATCCCAACAAGTGACCATGTAACTACCCATGATCCAACAAACAATATGGGACACTAAAACAACTAAACACAGCCATAACAAGCCAGCTAAAAATAGCAACTAACATAAGAATGGAAATGCATAATAAATAAAAGAAAATACACAAGAAAATAACACTAGGACCCCTTCATATGGGCCAAAGTGCTATGCACGCCGGCGACGCCTGTAAACGTGCTGAAAACGGTGGTCTGTGTCCCCACCAACTCCCCTCAGCTGAGAAGAGTTCGCCTCTGGCAAAACGGATCTCTGGTAATGCTCCAACAGGTTTGAAGCAAGTCACTGAAGCTCATCTCTGCTAATCCAGGTATCATCTAACGGAGGTCGACCATGCCATCTGACAAGATATCGCTGATAACCACCGCTTTGCATACTAACAATCTGATCGTCCAAGATCTGTTCCACTGTGTCTGTGATCTCCGGAGAAAAAGGTACAGGAGGCAAGGCGGGAGCAGGAGATATGTTTTCAAAATTGGATGTAAGGTCAGTATCAGGCTCATTGAATGGGTCTTCAGGACTAGTTGTCGGACCACTGTAGGCAACAAATCTTCTATATTAAAAACTGGATTATTCCCAAAATCACTTGGAACATCCACCACATATGCATTAGATCCAACCCATTTCAGAATTTTGCAATTTCCTAACGGCTTCTGGTGGAAACCGTTCAGCTTTGATTCTGATCATTACATCATCACCCACTCGAAATTCTTGATAACGTCGACGCAAGTCAACGGCCATTTTATATCTCGCATTATTGATTTCAATTTTCTTATTAATCTCTTTATGTAAGTTTTGCATTTGTTGCGCAAAGGACTCAGCGGTCTCAGAGATTCTGTTGTTAGGTGCTACTGGGATAAGATCACCAGATTTTCGCGGAATATAGCCTAAAACAATGTCGAAAGGACTCAAGCTAGAGATCCTGTTCACAGAGCTATTGTAGGCGAATTCAGCCGTGGATAGGAGAAGATCCCAATTACCCAGGTGGTCACCCACTAAACATCTTAAAAGGTTTCCTAGGTTGCGGTTGACCACCTCAGTTTGACCATTTGTCTAGGGGTGATATGTTGTGGAATATTTAAGCTTCGTGCCCATAAAATTTCAGAGGATCTTCCAAAAATAATTAACAAATTTGACATCTCTATCAGTCACTATCGATTTTGGAAGCCCGTTGGGCCTAACTACCTCATCAAGGATTATCCTCGCAACTTTAGAGGCGTCAGAAGTCTTGAAAGTGGGCAGAAAATATGCCATCTTAGAAAACCGATCCACTACCACGAGAATAGAATCATGCTTACTTCTAGTCTTTGGTAGCCCTAGCACGAAATCTATACTAATGTCCTACCAAGGACGATCAGGAACAGGAAGGGGGTATATAAGCCAGTATTTTGTTTGCGTTGTTTGGATAAGTGACAAGTACGACACTAACTAACAATTTTCGCAACATCCCTTTTTAAACTAGACCAATAAAATCTTTATTCGACCATATCAATGGTTTTATTTCTACCAAAATGGCCAGCTATTCCTCCTGCATGGAGTTCCCAAACAAGAAAATTTCTAAGGGACGTTTGAGGAATACACAGCTTGTTTCCTTTGAACAGAAAAGCATCTACCACAAGGTAGTCACTATTGTCCCTAGTGCGACCTTCTAACATGCTAGCATAGATCTCAGCGAAGTCTGGACAAGATGCATAATCTTCAATCATACGCTCAAATCCAGTAACTTTTAGGCTTACTGAAAAAAGTAATGCTACACGTCGGCTTAAGGCATCAGCTGCCTTGTTGTCAATTACTGCTTTATGACATAACACGAAGGTGCATTCTTGAAGAAATTCAGCCCACTTTTCGTGTCGTGAACTCAATCATTTCTGGAAATTCAAGTACCTCAAAGCTTCATGATTGGAATATAATACGAACTCTTGAGGTAACAAATAGTGACGCCAATGATACAGCTCTTGTACAACTGTGTAAAATTCTTTGTCATAGGTTCGAACATTTTCGTTTGGCATCATACAACTTCTCACTGAAGTATGCGATAGGATGTTTTTTTTGGCTTAAGACTCCACCTATTATAATCCCAGATGCATCACACGAGACTTCAAAAACTTTAGTAAAGTCTGGAAGGTGCATGACCGGGGCTTTTGTCATTCTAGTCTTGATCTCTTGGAATGCCTTTAAGGCTGCGACGGTCCAATGAAATTCACCTTTCCGGATACAATCCGTAATCGGTGCAGTGATCATACTAAAATTCTTGATGAACCTCCTATAAAAGGTGGCTAAGCCATGGAAACTTCGCACCTCAAATAATGTAGTAGGTTCCGGCCACTCAAGAATAGCTTGAACCTTTTGTGGGTCTGCTGAAACACTCTCGAAAGACACAACAAACCCTAAGAAGACAACACAATCATTCATAAATTAACACTTTTTAAGGTTCGCATATAGGTTTTCTTTCCTAAGCGAGTTGCAGACCAAACGTAGGTGCTCAAGGTATTGTTCCTTGCTTTTGCTATAAATTAAGATATCGTCAAAATAGACTACAAGAAAATTTTCCATAAAAGGTCTTAGCCCTTGAGTCATGATACGCATAAATGTGTTAGGTGCATTTGTCAACCCAAAGGGCATGACTAGCCACTCGTATAGTCCATCCTTGGTTTTGAAAGTTGTTTTCCATTCATCACCAGGGCGGATATGGATTTGGTGGTAACCACTTTTAAGGTCAATTTTGGAGAAGATCGTCGCACCTGCCATCATGTCAAGCATGCCATCCAATCGTGGGATCGAAAATCGATACTTAACCGTTATCTTATTAATTGCCCTGCTATCCACACACATTCTCCAGGTGTTCCGTCTTTTTTTGGCGTCAGAAGTGCAGGCACCGCGCATGGGCTAAGACTCTCTCGGATGAACCCCTTTTGGAGTAGTTCATCAACTTGCCGATTCAATTTAGCGTATTCAATCGGGTTAAGTCTATAATGAGGCAAGTTCGGAAGAGTTGCCCCTGGGACCAAGTATGGCGTGTTGAATGTCACGCAGAGAAGGAAGCTCATCAGGAAGGTCCTTAAAGAAAATATCCTTAAATTCTTCGAGAACATGATGAACTTCATTCGAAAAATCTATTTGAAAATCAGGAGCAACTTCTTTGGAAACTAACACAAGAATTGAGGATTCTTGTGTTGCTACTTTCTCAAACTCCTTAGGACTAATAATTTGAAGGCGCTTTTCAACCTTCGCATCCTTCTTTCCAGTAGTAGAGGGCCTAGGAGGCAAAGGGTTCAGACGAATTTTCTTTTCTTGGTAAACAAAAGAACAGGAATTGGATTTGCCATAAATGGTTACATCCAAATCATAAAGCTATGGTCTACCAAGGATGATATGTCCAACATCCATGAAAATAACATCACACCATACCTTATCGTTATATTCAGAAAAGTTGACTTGGACAAGGCAACGCTCAGTGACTGATATGGCGGTTTTATCCACCCAAGACATATTATAAGGATTAAGATGAGGCACTGTCTTTAACTGTAGCTTCTTGACGGTTCTTGTGGATACAACATTGATGCTACTCCCACTGTCGATGATAACTTTACAGCTATGTTCGCCACATTTGATATAGGTATGAAATATGGATCGGTGCCTCCAGTTATCATCTTCTTCCTTAGGTTGTGTAAGAACACACCTAACTACGCCTAAAGGAGTGGAACCCTCAAGTGAACCGAGCTCCTCACCTTCATCTGAATCTTCAGGGTCTACCTTAGGCTCATAGACCAACTCATCTTCTTCATCATTTCGTTCTTCTTCGATGACCAGTGTTTTCTTAGTAGGGCATTGACAAGCTTTATGCCCAAAACCAAAATATCTGTAACACTGATCTCGAGAAACGTTGGGAGGTTCACTTAAAATTTCCTTATTTTTCTGATCATTAAATTTTTGGGACTCTGTCACTTAATTTCTAATATTGGGCTTACTCCCAAGTGTTAGTTTGACTCCCATGGGTGAATTTGTGGTTTGACTCCTTAAGATCAAAACACCTGAAGGTTGGCTTATTATTGTAACGCTCTGTCTTGGACAAGTTGATAGGCATATTTTAAAGAATTCACCTCGCATAGAATAAGCTCTTTATGTAGGTCATCTCGCAATCCGGAACCTAAACCTAGAAAGGGTCAACTCCACACTCACGTGCATCGCATCGCATGAAGAACTCATCAAAGCGAGCGATGTACTCAAACACAGGTTTGTTCCTTTGAGTCAGTCGTTGCCACTGATCCAACAGGCGACTCTTATAGGATATGGGGAGATTTTTTCCTTTAATTTCTCCTTCATTTCATCCCATTGTACCATAGGGGGTTGCCTAGCTCTAGCAAGCATGTTTTCTACTGTATTCCAATGCAACTTTGTGGGACCAGTGAGCTTCATTTTCGCAAATCGAACTCTGCGATCTTTAGATAGACTATACCAATCAAAGTAATGGTTCATATCAGCGAGCCAGTCAATGAAGACTTTTGGGTCGAGATGACCATTGTAACTTGGTGCTTCTATCTTAATACTGCGCATTACACGCTCATCTGGTGTCTCACGTGCTCTTAGATAGTCCCTCTGGTATTGTTGCCCATGGCCTCTTGGGCGGGGCGATTCAAACTCACCAAGTTCAGACTCTCCATCGTTGTTAGTAACTTGAAGGTTGGTGATTGAATTTTCAACCAAAGTCAAGCGAGTGTTCATCCTAATTTCAAGGTCAGTAATTCTTGCCCCTAATCTGGTTTCTAATGCCGCAATGGCATCTAACACCTATTGGTTTGGGTTGGTTGGCATCTCATATGAGTAGGATGTACCACTGCGAGTTGTCATGCTCTAGAATACAAAAATTCTAAATATAAAAATTAACATTCAGATTAAAATCAACAATCTTGAATAAAAGACTTATGATAGAGTCTCGGTTACTTTCGAATTAGCACAGGTGATAACTAAATATCAGGGCCTTAGATACTGCCAACCTTGGCCTGGGTCATGCAAAATTTTCGCAAGTTAATCAAATGAAAGTGGGGTCCTTCAAGTTGATTAGGGTTTCACCAGATTTAAGTAAATTTCCTAGTTGCCTTTTGAAGATTTGAAAAATAACTTGTGAGGCTCAATATGTGTTTTCAAGGGGCACAGGCTCTTATAAAATTAAGGTCCTATCTCAAACCGACAACATGAAGTAAAAGAAATAGCAATCTAAAGATAAACTAGTTTATAAGAAAAGGCTGAAAAAATATTTAAAAGAAAGATACGACCTTTTCTTATAGATCTGAATCAGTGAAAGAGATTGGATGTCAGAGTGCGAAGTGCAGAACCAGGGTCCGACGATTTGTGGAGGATGTTGCTGGAAGACGACTGACTGTGGGTATCTTTGTGGAAGCCCAACACGTTGCAGGGGCTGGATCAAGTGTAAGGCCTAAAGGCCTGGCCCACGAAACAACGGGCCAAAAGAACCAATCAGGCCCATGTAGAATGGACCAAATGCTAGGGTCGGCCCGCTCGCCCGAGAAAGGTGATTTAGAAGGGACCCGAAGCTTCTGGACTGGCTTCGGATCCTTCTTGGCAGTGGGGAAAGCTGTCTGAGAGAGACGCGGGGGGAAAGAAAAGGAGTCCTCTGAGGGAGGAGACCTTCGATTTGGGAGGTGATGGGAGTGGCAAGACGGTGTGGGCGGAGGCGACGACAGAAGTCGGAGGTGGCAGCGCAGAGGAAGAGGGGTCTCGGTGAGATGGGAGGGAGAAGAAGAAGGGGATTGGGGTTTGAGGGACTAGAGATGAGAGGGAGAGGGGTCTCGGTGAGCTGGAGGAAGAGGGAGCTGTGTGAACTCGAGGGTTGATGGAGGGTGGAGACAGCGGAGAAGATGAAGGAGGTGGCAGCGCGGCCGGGCAGCGGCGTGGGCGGTCGTAGAGAAGAGCGGTGACGGCAGACGAGGGCGGCCTGGCAGCGAAGAGAGGCAGAGCGGCGGCTCTGCGAGTGGCCAGTCGTGAGGCAGATGAAGAGGTATTTCTCTTTCTTTTTCTTTTGACTAGCTCGTGCAACTCACGTGTGATGGAGCATGTGTGCCTCACGTGGTACGGAGCACGTGCAACTCACGTGCAACCTCTCTCTTCTTTTTTTTCCTTTCTTTTTTTTGGGGGGGTGGATCCGGGCTAACAACTGGGTAACGGGTGAGGAACTTACCCGTTAACCGGTGCTCCCTCAACCTCCCGACGGTTTCGGAAGGTGGTTCCGAACTCTGTGGCTACTGTTGCAGAGTGGATTCTATGGCCTGCAGCAATGGACGGTGGCCGGTCACAAGCTCCTAACTGGTTGGTGAGATCAGAGGAGAAGAAGCCTCCTCTTGCTCGTTCTGGTGAGAACCTATCGAGAGGGAGGGAAACAGGGATGAAAGACTCTCCCTTTTCTTTGTACTATGCGCTGGTCGTCGGTGCTCATCACGCTCCAGCGTCCGTGGTGCAAAGTATTCCGTGAAAAACTCGTGCGGCATACGAAACAGGGGCAGCCTGTCCATACACTAGATCTCTGGGTTGAGGACGCTACGGATGAACCGAGAGGGGTTCAACGAGGGAAACAGGAAGACATGATCAGGGCTTTGGCACAGAGGCAAAGCCCTGGCTGGCTCTGATACCAAATTGATGCGGAACAGAAAATTTAGGGAACAAAGAGAAGGGGGAAAGATCTGGAGTCCACCAGAATCCTCCTCTAGTGGTCTCCAATCTGGAAGTACCTTTGCCAAAATAAGATTTTCATTCCAGAATTCTGACTAAACAAGAGAGATGGGGTTCCATATATAGTCCCCTATGCAACTACCCATGATCCCAACAAGTGATCATGTAATTATCCATGATCTAACAAACAACATGGGACACTAAAACAACTAAACACAACCATAACAAGCCAGCTAAAAATAGCAACTAACATAAGGACAGAAATGCATAATAAATAAAAGAAAATACACAAGAAAATAACATTAGGGCCCCTGGATATGGGCCAAAGTGCTATGCATGCCGGCGACGCCTGTAAATGTGCCGAAAACGGTGGTCTGTGTCCCCACCAATAACCCTCTACCTGATTCACATTAATCAATTGCACCCAATAGAAGATAAACTTATGAAATGAACTGAAACAAGTTTAATTAAAGATAAGATAACGGAAAAACAAATAAATAGTGGTCAGTGGAAGTTTGAATTCTGCTGATGGAATATAAGAGATTTTCAAGCTACAGTACTCTGATACATCAACAGATTTATAAGCAATTGATTGCTTAGAGTCCATAACTGTCAATAGAAATTCATGTAGAAAGAACCCCTTTAAGTCCCATAGGGAGCTAATACCAGAAATCTTATAAGCTTGGCATCATAAAAATGTCATTATTTTTGGCATTGCTATTAACTGGAGTCTTCTCACACATCAAAAGGGAACCCGCTATATTGGGAGTGTTAGGAGTACTCTGTTGACCAATTAACCGGGAATGGACGAGCTTCTGTACAGAAAACAAACTTATCCAGCAGATAAAATAATAAATGTTTACCCCATGAAGAAAGCCTCCTTCATGTTTCTTTCTTAAGGTGGCATCGTGGTGATATTGGTCAAAGAACTATAAACGTCCACCTTTGCTGATTTTTCTTTGTTTTGTTTTGAGAACTAAGATGGGTGGAAACCTAGCTGAATACCGGAGTCAGAGTGGGATTTGACACGTCTCATGCATCAATACAAGAGAGTTTACCAACTAAAGCCAGTTGGCACCTCATCTAAGATCCAGACGATTTCTAAAGCTTACTCTTGAAACTTCTCTAGATACAAGTGACAATTAGAATATCATAGTGCAAAAGAATGCGCTTAATCATTTTTTCTTTTTTTTTAACAAAAAAATCATTAACTATTTTCTTGCCCAAAACATCTTTTACCACCAGCATCTGGATTGCGAAATCTTTGACAAATTACAGCAAGAACAAACTATCTGCAATCGGGAGTCGGTGGTGAACCTGATGTAGCAAATATACCGAGGGTATGATGAAGAGGCCAAAGGCAACAGGGCTAAGGACAATAACAGGACCGATGTCAGCGAGCTGACTATTGTTGAAGTGGATGAGGTCCCACAGATTGAGCTCTCTCCCCACATTATGCCCGATACTTTGCTAGATCACAATCCTCTCCTTCTCAAGTAGGGGTATCGTACTATCTTGCCTTTCAAATCCCACTGTTCTGCCTTTTCTTCGGCATCTTCCCTCCTTCATGCAGTACTCTCTCATGGTCCATCACAGATGCACCTCTAAGAAAATGCCTTCTTAACGATCTTTTTTCACCTACAGTTTCCATCCTCTGCTTCTTCTTAAACCCAAACCAGCCTCATTTCTTTTTTATATAGGCTACAGGACCATCAAAGACCGTCTAATAGGCTCTGCTTTGTCACCTTTTAATTGGATGGGTCCTGGTGGGTTGATGTTGTCATCCAAAATTTGTATAGAGTTTTAGGATTATGTGTATTTCATCCTCATGGAAGTCAGATCTTTAAATCCGTTTCATACCACTAACAGCTATCATCTCTGACCCATTATACTACAAAGTAGACATCGATGTCTCAATCATTCCAACAGTTGGATCGGGATGATTATGATCTTTCCTTGGATGCACCAATTTGCTTATCCAATGGTGGACTTATTAAGTTGATCGATGATGTCATGATGAACCTTCTAGATTGTGCCTAGAGAATCTATGGGAAAAATAGCCCAACAATTATGATTAGAAATTCACTTAATTCATCAAATATACATATAAAAGAAACATCAGAACAGACTCGAAAAATAGCTTCTTATTGTAAAAGAACTGCCAACCTACTTATGCAAAATTTAGGACTCCAAAAACCTAGGATTCAAATCCAATTGCTATACCGATAATTAGACGACGCGTTCAATCCAATTCAAGAAACTCTCAGATACGCGACCATCAACTCAGAATGGAAAGACGCAAATCGTCCATACTTGATGAACTCAATGCGCTCGGATTATAAAGGGACTGAAATAAGGAGAGAGAGAGAGAGAGGAGAGAGAGATCATATACTTGGAATTTGGACGAGAGGATCGCTGCGAGGGATTAGGGCTTGTAAAACTACTTGGCCTCTTTGCTTCGTTCTTGCTTCTTGCTTTCCTCCGTGCCTTCGCTCGCCGAGTGCGTTGGAGCCGAAAGGAGGCAGCGAAGTCGGATGGAGCCGAGAGGCGAGAGTAGGCGGCGCGTGGGCGGTCGGGAGGAGAAAGGGTTAATTGCTGCCGAGTTTATTTATGAGGACTGCTTTTTGAGTCGGCCAAAAAACAGGTTGATCCGCCACTAAGGTGGTGGCAAGGTTAGAACGGAGCTTTATTTTTGTCGGCGCAGTTTAGGTTCGAAATAAACGAGAATGTCGATTAAATATGAAGACCTAATACTCACCTCTTGGATAACTAAATTCCATACCCAAACTCGGATCCACTAGAACATATCTAAAATCGGCACCGTATATACCTTAAACTATCTTTATATATATATAATTTATGTATATCCTTCTACATATATAAAATTATATAAATATCATCATAAAATTATTATTTACATATATATCTTTTTTTTATATATACCAATACCAGCTCATATTATTAAAAAATAATCAGCTTAAAACTAAAATGACTATAATATCCTTATAAGTAGATATGCAAAAAAAAGAGTTATAAAATATATACGCAAATAGCAATTTTATGAGAATATTTATACAATTTTTCATATTTAGAAAGACATACATTTAAAAAATTCATTAAAAAAAACTCGGCTAGAACTTGCTAAGACTTTTATGATTCAGTTAGATGGACAAGTCACAAAAAGATTGAGTCATATGACTTGGTCAAGTTGGAATATTAGGTGATCATTTTGGTAGTCCTACTCTTTATTTGATTTTGATATAATTATCATTATTGAATCTATGATATTTATATATCCTTCATTATTTTTAAAAGATTAAAGTATATCAAATTTAAATTAATTATAGATGCTCAAATTAGTAAAATATTTTTTAGTGATTTGTAAATGTTGAGTTTGTTTTTTAGGTGAGAATTTCGTAAAAGCAACATGATTCATTCTATAAGAGTTGATATTAATATAAGATCATGTGACATGACAATATTAATCTCATTCTTAAGATTCAAGACTACTCCTTTCACACCGCTGGTAAATTCCACCATTTCTCCAGCTTGAATCTCGTTCAATCCATAAACACGTGCAATCCCATCTCCACCAACTTTTACATGAATTTTAAAGTGGATGAGATCGGTTTTTGCCCGTTTTTTATTAAAAATAGTTGAATTATCTTTACTGAATTTTAATCATTTTTTATTATATTTTTTAAGTGTATATCCTCTTAAATATGCATAATTACATGAATACCCTTACAAAGTTGCTATTTGCATGTACATCCTTATAATGTTTTCTTTTTATGCGTCTACTTGTATGAATTTTTAGTCATTTCAAATTTAAATCATTTATTTTTTAACAACATTAGATGGTATGAGTATATATAGAAAAGAAAAAATAGGGTATGTATATAAAATAAGTATTTTATCATGATATATATACAAACAACAATTTTACAAGAGTATTCATATAATTTTATATGTTTTGGAGGATATGGATACAAAAAAACTCTATAAAAATTTAATCTTTTTATGTCGTATATACCGACAATAATTTTTCTTGTTGGTTATAACTATACACATTTATCAATCAAATGTCATATAGATCATATTGTCGATGGTATCTGCATACTAATATTTTATTTCATAATATAATTAAGATATAATCAAATAACTAGTGTGTGTATATATATAATGCTTTGTGTTTAGATTACTTTTGATCCAATTTGATCCGAAACATATGATGGTTTGATAAAATTAGTATTATACCCAATTGTCCAACTTGAGCAGAATTAGGTTAGATTTGGATTTGATATTTTAATCTAATTTAGATATAAATCAAATTTGGATTGCGCCCCTCTCTGTTCTGAACGAGCCGCCCTATGTATATATTTCATTGATAACTGACATAAGAAAGGGCATAAAATAAGAAAGGGAAATACAAGAAACAAAAGAAGAAGGAAGAGATAAAAGCAAAAGAGGACAAGAGACAGGAGATTAGATCCAGTCCATGCATTAAAACCCTATTCAAAAGTCCAGCATATCCTTCACTAAAAGATTTTGAGAGCAAAGCGTTCTTGGGGGAACGCTAGTCCTTGTCGCTCATTGCCTGCTTATCAAAAAAAACCCATCAAAACCCTACCTAACCCAATTACAACTTAAATTTAACTTGGCCTATTTTTTGACTAACCTAATTCCAATATAATATTCCACAACCCAGTGAATCAAAAACCAAAAGAAAGCTCACCTACCAAAATCTAAGACGGAAAAAGAAAACAAATCAAACCAATCAAATTTTGGTATATATCAAGGGCTTTGAATCAAATCGTGTCTTCACGCTATGGACTAGGGTACTTACAAGGGGTTTAGGATTATCGGAGAAAAGCGATATCCTTTGTGTGTATATTGTGTAAGCCCATATTTATCTACTCCAACATGTCCACTCTTCAACACCCAAAAGAACCATGAGAATTTCTTGACATTGCTATTAGAGAAGTGAATGAGATTGACCATAAAAATAAAAATAAAAAACAGAGAGAGAAGTGATTGAGCCAATGGGAAGTATTTGATGGGCAAAGAAATTTCCTTTCTATAATTTACGGATAAAGAGATTCCATGCCGAGTGGATAACAGGCTAAGATTCTATAAAACCATGGTAGTAACCTTTGCGCCAACGCTGTGATTGGCCCACTCCATGAAAAAGTCACGTACGCTTACAATTTGAAACTGTGATTTAGGATTGCCACGAAGTGAACTAATATTCTACCCTAGACCTGCCTGCGATATGATGAAGCCTATCTAATTCGAAACCGACCGTGTCATATATCGTTCCAGTTTGTATTACGTAATAAGATTCCTAAATCTTAAAGATAGCTTTGCGGGCTCATTTGGTTCGCGGGAAGTATTTTTCCTCCTACAAATATGATTCCTGGGAAGAAGATTTTTAGGAAGAGAATACTTGGGAATGTACTTTTGGTATGTTTGGTTAAACATGAAAAAGTGACAGATTTTTAGAGTGCTTATGTTTGGTTGATCATCCACTTTTATGGAAAAATAATGTATAATTTCTATTATACCCTTAATAAAAATTAGGTCTTTAATGCCTCTTTAATGCTTAAGGCATTTTTGGAAAAAAAATAAAGATAAAGTGATTCTTGCCTCATGGGAAAGTAACTTTTCCATGGAAAAATAAATTTTCTATGTTTCTCATGGGAAAGACTTTCCCATGAAATGTGGGAATCATATTCTCATGGAAATACAACTTACTTTCCCATGTTTCTCATGAAAAAAACTTTCGCACGAAATGTAGGAATCATATTCCAATGCGAATACAACTTTCTCATCTCTCTCTTTTGAAAACACCAACCAAACAAGAGGCATCTTATTACTTTCTCATTGACCACACTTTCCTCCCTTCTTTTCCCGCGAACCAAACGAGCCATGCATCGCAAATAGGCTCCAAATGGAAACTTTGCAGCATATCCCCCTGAATTTACAAATTCTAGAAAAGCAATATATACATATATATCTAATTGAGTGTTAAACCCATAAATATTACGTGTTTTTTTTTTCTATTTTTGTTTCATTATTCCCCTTGCATGTTATAACACCTCTCTTGTTGGAGCCGGATCCGAAACCATAGAAATGGACTCACGAGAACCAACGGAGACGACTTCTCTGGTCACTGAAAAGGCCCGAGGCTTCAGCTTTTGGGGCGGATGAAGTCTTGTTCCTTCACTATTGAGTTTTCTTCTTTCTCTTAACTCTGCTGATTGTGTGCAGCCAATGTACCGAAAAAAAAAAAAAAATCCTGAGGCGTCCAGGGGCTGGGGTCTGCGCAGGGAGCTCGAAGCCATTATCGCATTCTTCTTTGAGGTAAAAGGGTGCCTGTTCTGGTGGAGAATACAAAACAAGGGAAGGCTAGCTAGAAGAGAAGAATTTTGACTTTGTTTTAGAGGAGTTCTTCCAGCCCTTGCCACTTAAAGCGTAGAGCATGACGAACTTGAGAATGGGGAGAGGGAAGTGGGTGATAACATTGTAGATCCAGATGAATGCAAACCATCCCCATCCAATGGCCTGAATCCTAACAAAGCTCCCTGCCGTACCCACCTAATAAGTGTCGGAGTATTACAAAATTCCAAGCCTACCTTTCTTTTCTCTTATGTACTTTCTTTAGCTCTACATTAGAAAAAGATGAAATTCAAATGGTTTTTATATAGTCTTCAAACTTTTTAATCTGGTGAAGCAAACAATGTAAGTAGCCCACGCACGCACGAGCCCAATAGAGACCCAAGCTAATATTGGCAGATTCGATCTGAAAACGGGTTAACCGGGCGCATCGCGCTCGATCAACACACGCAGGGGGGTCTGTTGAGGACCTCCACAAATTGAGCAACGATAAAGCACCAACCAAAGGCCAAGATGACCAATTAATGTGTTTTGTGGCCGGTCGACCCTTGGCCAACCACGAGGTTCATCCACGACTTCGGCACCGTGTGGGATCAACCCGCATGCCAGACCTCGCGCCATCAACCCAATGGGCCCTGCCAAAGGCCGAGCCGACCTTGGCCAGTTCGACCTCGGGCCCTGCCGAAGGCCAAGCTGACCTCGGCCAGACTAGGACTCTAGGGTCGCGCGACCCGGTCAACCAGGACACGCGTCCCAGCCAGCCTTGCCTCTCAGCCATCTCAGCCGTCCATTCAGTGAAGGAAGACCGGGTCAAACCACTCGGGACGCAAGACCCATGCAAATTCGGGAGATAAAGATTGGAGATCTTCTAGGACCCCTCCAAGCCGTTGATCACATGCCAATCAATGGTGGAGAAGCGTTGGATTCGTGGGAAGACGATTTTCCATGTTTATCTTAGGGAGGGTTACTAAAATTGTCTAGGGTCTTGAGTCTATAAAAGGAGCTGTAGGGGGCCATTACGAGGCATCCCAGAGTAAATCCAAAGTTGAGTTTAGTCTTGTTCTCTTGTGAGAGAGTCGGCCGTAAGGCTTGGACAGCATTTTGTGCCGATTTCGACTCTTAGATCTTGTGTTCTAGGACTTAGGCTAGTGATAGATATATCAATCTCCACTAGATTGAGCTAGGAAAGGATCCCTTCAATCCCTTGCTAGATTTCTTTGCTTTCATTGTTTTTGTTATTTTGTTCTTCAATTTAAGTGGAATAAAGTTCAGTTTGCTTTCATTATTGACCTCTCTATTGAATTATTCCGCCGACGTTACCTACAATCAGTCCATTATCAGTATTATTGAAAGGCGTATGCAAGGAGCACGAGGCAAAGGAGCTTGGTAAGGGGCTTTGGACCGTGAGCCCCCATCAATTGGTGCTTTCATTGAGAGATTCTCTCAAGGAGGTAACGTCTAAATTTCAATCTCCAGATCTGAATTTTTCTTGCATACTCTATTTAGATCTGAAGTTAAAAATCAGATCTTAGTTTTTATTAAGATTATTGGTGAGATCTGATTATATTGGAAAATATTGAACTTTTGATATATTGTGAGAGTTTTTATTGTAAGGGAAAGAGTTCTCTTGATTCTATTTTATTCAAACTAGGGACAGCATAACGGAGAGGCTACTGATAGTACCCAGTGTTATTTGACCCAACTATTCGCTGTAGGACATATTAGGGGCCCCATAAAGGGAGGCTACTGGTAGTACCATATGCACCTTCCCCAACTATAGTGTTTTAGGGAACAAATAGGTCATCAAGACCTCTTAGGTTGAGATTATTTATCTTGTATTCTTTTCTACCCATACTAGGGATATTGGAGGCTGATTGAGTGGTGTACAAATCATGTGAGTTGGTTCATCCTTTGGGCGACAGCTATAGGAGGTTTGAGAGGCTGCTGTCTCAAGGTTTTAGAGTCCTATAACAGAGGGTTAAAGGAGATGGAGTCCCTCCAAAACAACAACAAAGATAGGAGGTTAGAGGCCCTTGAAATTAATTCAGTCAACCTAAACCGGGCATTGAAGACCTTGTTTAATACATTGGCAATGAACATGGCTGAAATAAGGAGGGAGAACAATGCCACCATTGAGAGGTTGGAAAGGAGGATAGTAGAGAGAGAACATAAGAGGGTGCAAGAAGAAGTACCTAGGTCGCATGCTGCACGGCAGGGCTGGGCAAGGTATGAGAGTGATGCCATTAATGTCCAGGATACACATCATATAGATCATGGCGTTGGGCACCATTTACGAAGGGGAGAAAGAGTTGAAGCCAAGGGTTTAGTGTTTGAGAGGTGGCTTGGTGATGAGCGGGTTAGCAATGGCCACAAAAGTCATGATGAGGCCGATAGTGAACCTGAAGAACAATCCTTTCATGCTCAAAGGCCTCACGGCCGAAGAGAACCCATGGCAAAGAGAGGAAGAAACATGCGGGATGATGACTTTGGAGATGATGACTATAGGGGTCCATGGCCTAGAGAAGAAGGGCTTAGGAAACCCAAATTTGACTTTCCAAATTTTCGAGGAGACCCGTATGAGTGGCTTGATAAGGCAGATCAATACTTTGATATTTATGAGATTCCACAGGCTGATTGGGTTACCCTAGCAAGTTTTAGAAGGTAGGGCTAGCCGATGGTGGAGGTGGATCCGGGCCTTGTATGAAAAAGAGGGAAGAAGATTGAGTTGGATTGCCTTTGTTGATGAATTCATGAAGCAATGGGGACCTTCCCCCATTGTCAATCACCATGGCCAACTTACAAAACTCAAGCAGGAGGGCAAAGTCCAGAACTACATCGACGAGTTCTGGCAATTGCAAACGATGGTCAACGGATGGTCCGATGAAACCTTGCTTGGAACCTTCATCGACGGCCTCAAACCATGACTAGCAAAGGAAATCAAACTCAAACAATCAACGCAGCTACAAGAGGCGATGCACATGGCAGAGATCCTGGACCAAAGCTACAACCCGGAATGGCGTACGACCAAGGATGGTGCAATCAGCAAGTTCACCAAAATGCAACCATCCAAAGCAAATTTTAGATCTAAAGAGGCGACTTCACCAAGTTTCAAAAATCAGCAAAAAGAGGTAAAAAAGTTGTCATGTGATGAGTTGCAAGATTACATTAAAAAAGAAATATGTTTCAAGTACGGTGAAAAGTGGAACCGGGAGCATCGTTGCAAGATCGGCCAAGTCTACATCCTTGATGCAAGCAGCGACGAAGAGCCCGTTGCATCTGAAAATTCAGATAGTAGCAACGAGGAAGAAGATCACCCTGAAGAGCCCGAACCATGTGCAGAAAATCAGCATGCTGAGTTGTTACTTAATGCACTTTGTGGCGCACCAAAACCATCCATAATGAGGCTCATGGCTTGGATCGGCAAGCATGAGGTCTACTTGTTAGTGAACAGCGGCTCTTCTCATAATTTCATCAACTTAGCGATCGTGCAAAAGGTTGGACTCAAAGGTGCATCGATTACACCATTTGAAGTCAAAATAGCTAATGGTGAAAAATTACTATGTGCTGAAATTGATGTAAAGATGAATGTACAAAGGGTAAGAATTAAAACTGACCTTCATGTACTTCAATTAGTCGGCTTAGACATTATATTGGGGAATGCATGGTTACGTAGTCTAGGTTGGGTAGTGACTGATTTCGACACGATGACCATGGAGTTTAAACTTGGTGGCAAAAGAGGAGATGGACGGCCTTGAGCAGTAAGGAAGTGCGGCCTTGCGAGGCCAACATGATGGAAAAGCTTTGCAAAGGAGAGGCTAGTTGCTTTGTCGTTGTTATGGTTAGCCCAAACAAAGGAGATCCTTTTCGAAATGACGCAGAAATTCAGCAGCAGCAAGTACTCGAGAGGCTGCCACCACCAATCCGGAGGGTGTTAGAGGCTCATCAAAGTGTCCTCCAGAGGCCTACTTTCCTTCTGCCACAACGGAGCTTTGATCATCCAATTCAGCTAAAAGACGAGACTGTTGCAGTCAATATTCCACCATACAGGTACGCACACTTTCAAAAGAAAGAAATTGAGCGCCAAGTTGATGAGATGCTTAACTAGGGGCTGATCCGATATAGCTCGAGCCCCTTCTCTTCACTTGTCCTATTGGTGAAAAAGAAGGACGACTCATAGAGATTCTGCACCGACTACCGAGCCCTAAACGAAGCAACCATCAAAACTGTTTTTCAATCCCTACGGTGGACGAGATGCTTGACGAATTGCACGGTGCCAAGTTCTTCACCAAATTGGACTTGCAAGCCGGCTACCATCAAATCAGAATGAAAGAGGTGGTGTGCACAAGACTGCAGGACACATTCCGGCCATTACGAGTATCTCATGATGCCATTCGGCCTATGCAATGCACCATCGACATTCTAGGTAGCCATGAATGAGATTTTCAGACCCTACTTGCAGAGGTTCATCTTAGTATTTGTTGATGACATTTTGATATACTCCCGATCTGTGGACGAGCACCTTAAGTAGTTGGAGATTGTTCCACGCACATTGAAGGAGCACCACTTTCACATCAAGCTTTCAAAGTGTGCATTCATGCAAACGGAGCTCGAGTGCCTGGGCCACATAATTTCAGCCGAAGGAGTTTGTGTGGATCAGTGAAAAATTCAGGCCATGCTTGATTGGCCATGGCCGAAAGACAACACGACCCTGTGAGGTTTTTTGGGGCTTACTAGCTACTACCAGCAGTTTGTGAAGAATTATGGGTTGATCACGAAGCTGCTGACCACCATGCTGAAAAAGAAAGGATTCATATGGACTACTCAGGCGCGCAAGGCATTTGAAGACCTCAAGCAAGCTATGACACAAACACCGGTACTTGCCTTGCTCGATTTCTCCAAACCGTTCGAGGTCTCCACCAATGCTAGTGGTGAAGGCATGGGTGTTGTTTTGGTGCAGGAACGACGACCCTTGGCCTTCATTTCCAAAGCATTGCCTTCATTTCCAAAGCATTAAGGCCAAGAAAGAAAGCTTGGAGCACCTACACAAGAGAGTTGCTGGCGGTTGTACATTCGGCGAAGGTTTGGAGGCCATATCTTCTCGGCCGATGGTTCACCATTGTTACAAACCAGCAAGCGCTTTGCCATCTACTTCAACAGAAGATAGTGACTTCCGAGCAGCAGAAATTTTTTGTAAAGTTGCTAGGTTTCGAGTACGACATCATCTATCAATCCGGCAAGGAAAATAAAGTGGCTGATGCATTGTCACGAAGGGAGAACGACTAGATTTTGTGGGTGGTTGAAGACATGGATGAGCTGTAGAATTTTACAGCAATCAGTGGCGGTGATTGGAGGATTTGGGACCGAGTTCGTGAGGCAACCAAGCTTGATGCCCGAGCATAAGAAATCCAAGAAAAACTTGACGCAGCGGCTATGGGTGTTTCAAGATTTAAGGTACATGACAGTCTGATTTTTTACAAAAAGAATGTCTATGTTTCGGACATTCCCAACTTGAGGAGGAACATCTTAGACCACTTCCACAACAACAAGGAATGTGGCCATTTAGGTTGGCTTCGCACCTAAATCCATGTGAAGCACTTCTTCTATTGTAAAGGGTTGAAGCACGATGTCAAATCTTTGGTGGCCGAGTGCGAGACATGTCAGAAGACCAAATATGATCTAGGGGCACCAATCGGACTGCTGCAACCTCTTCCCATCCCGAACATGATATGTGAGGATCTGACCATGGACTTCATCGAGGGTCTACCGACAAGCAAGGGATACGAGGTGATCCTAGTGGTGGTTGATTGGCTGAGTAAGTACGTGCACTTCATACCTCTTAAATATCCTTATACAGCCAAGTCAGTTGCACACGCATTCATGGAGACCATTGTTCGACTTCATGGCGTGCCAAGGAGCATCGTCACCGACCGAGATCGAGTCTTCATGAGTACTTTTTGGAAGAAACTATTCACACTGTAAGGATGCAAATTGAAATCCAGTTTCTCTTACCACCCATAGACAGGTGGCAAAACAGAGATAGTCAACAGAACTCTGGAGCAGTACCTGCGATGCTTCTGCCATGAACAACAATCATGGTGGAAAGACTTCATACCTTGGGCTGAATTTTGGTACAATACTTTCTACCATTCATCCATTAAATGAGTCCTTTTGAGCTTGTATATGGGAGACCCCCTCCACTATTGACTACGTATGAGAGGGGCACGGCCCGAAATGAGAAAGTTGAGAGAGAATTGTTGGCAAGAGACGAAGTCTTAGCAAATATAAAAAGAGAGCTTCGGAAGGCACAAGAGAGAATGAAACGATACTACGACCAGGGCTGCCGAGAAGTTGTCTGTTGCCCAGAAGACAACCCAAGAGGGGGGGGGTGAATTGGGTTCTAATTAAAACTGGATTCTTCAAATTTTACCTATTGTGATTAATAAAAGCTTTCTTGATTTTAAGCAGATGTAATTGAGTAATCTATAAGAAAACAGTAAAGAAGTAAAACAAGATAGATCACAGCACAAACACAAGATTTTTATAGTGCTTCGGGGCCAACCCTTGCTCCTACGTCCACTTCCCAAACTTCTCTTGGGAGTTCACTATAATCTCAAGATTACAGTTCGGTTGTTTTAGAAGCTCACAGCCTAACTTGTTGTTTTTGCAGGATCACAATGAACCTAGTCGTTTTTTTCTGGCTCACCGACTAAAACCTCCCCGTTTATTTTTTCGAGCTCACAAACAACCCCGTTGATTTTTCCTGGCTCACCAACAAACCTTAACCCCTTGATTCAATTTCTTGATTGAATCAAGTAACAAATAACAGAGAAATAATGTTTAAAGATTACAAGCTTCTAGATAAGCAGATATAGCAATATAGACAAAAATGTAAAGAAAGAAGCTCTCAAACATATTTTGCCGATGGAGAACTTTGCTTCTCTTTTACTGGATCCTCTCTTGAATGCACTTGTAGTAAAGGATCACTTTAATGAGCCTTTAATGTGAGGAGTGCTCTGAAATCGCTTGGGATGCAATAACTTCTCTTTTTGCTTTGAATGGCTCTAACTCTTATTTGGTGGTTGATAGACTTGAATGCTCTCAATGGATTTTCTCTCTTTTTGTAATTAATACTTAAAACCACCTTTTATAATTTATCTCCTTGAAAACTAGCTGTTAGAGAGGAGAAAAAAGCCATTCTGACAAAGCTGTGCATTCTGACAAAGTATCTGTTGGGATCGGAGTCGACTCGCCCATCTTGGAGTCGGCTCGGCTGAAACAGGAGATGCCTCATGAAAATATAGAGTCAACTCGAGTTCAAGCTCTTACAAATTGGCTCTCTGTAAATCCTGTAAGAGTCGGCTCGAATAAATCGGGAGTCGGCTCGCCCACGGCATTTTCAAATATGAACTACCGGCTATTCTCCAGGAGACGGCTTGAGCAATTTCGGAGTCGGCTCACATTCTGGTCAATGCAAAATTGCTCTCGGCCTTTTCCTGTAGGAGTCGACTAGTGAATAGTTGGAGTCAACTCGGTCACTATGCTGAAGAGACTACTTTGTAGCTTCAATTTGCGGGAGACGGCTCGAAACTTTTGGAAGTCGACTCGCGCATTCGTTCTCTGTTTTCTCTGTAAGAATCGGCTTGTGAGCAATTGGAGTCAACTCAAGCACTATACTTTGAAAACTTGCCCTCTGACTTTTCTTTAAGAGTTGGCTCTCGAAGAGTTGGAGTCGACTCGGGCACCGTGCCTTAAAAATTACCTCTCTATTTTTTCTGTAAGAGTCGATTCGCACTCTATACTTGAAAAACTGCTCTCTGTCTCTATTGTAAGAATCGACTCGCCTTATTTGGGAGTCGGCTCAAGGAAGTGCCAGTCAGTAACCATGTGCTAGAGTCGACTCGAGAATTCTAGGAGTCGACTCGAGTCCAAGGCAAATGCTTTAATGGTTCCAAACATGAGTAATTTGAACTTAAATTTCTTGAACCATATTCTAAAGTATTCTATCAGGTTAAAAAGTATTTTACCTGAAACACTCACTTGAATTCATTAGTACAATATGAAATATACTCAAGTGTTTTGTGCACATCAAAATTAAATAGGGGATCAACAATCACTCAGCATTGTTTTCAACCTCGACCAATTTGTCTACCATAAGCTGAAGCCCTACCAACAAAAATCACTAAAGGACAAGTTCAGCCACAAGTTATCTCAGAAATTTTATGACCCGTTCAGAATCATGGAATGCATTAGAGAGGTCGCCTACCGACTGGAGTTGCCAGCTTCATCTCAGCTTCATCCAGTCTTCCATATATCTTGGCTAAAAGAGAAGGTTGGTGACCCATCATTGATTACGTCGGACTTACCCACATTTGATGAGGAGGGCCGGCTACTTCTTCAGCCACTTGAAGCCCTCAAGTACCGCATATGGCGATGAGGCCGAGACTAACACAAGATTTGGCAAGTCTTGATTCAGTGGGTTGGCTTGCCCAAGGAAGATGCTACATGGGAGGATTATGACAAGGTCGCTCAGAGGTACACCAACTTCATCCTTAAGGGCAAGGATGTTCTCCAAGGGAGGGGGAATATTGAGGACCCCTGCAAACCGCGCCACAAGCCAAGCAACGACAAAATGCCAACCAAGGGCCAAGGTGACCAATTGATGTGTTTTGTGGCCGGTCGATCCTTGACCGACCACGATGTTCATCCACGACTTCGACACCACGTGGGATCAGCCCATGCGCTAGACCTCGTGCCATCAACCCAACGGGCCCTACCAAAGGCCAAACCGACCTCAGCCAAGCCGACCTCGGGCCTTGTCGAAGGCCGAGCCGACCTCGGCCGGACTGGGACTCCTGGGTCGTGCGACCCGATTAACTGGGATGAATATCTCATGCATTTGGGACGCGCGTCCTAGCCAGCCTTTCTTCTCAGCCATCTCAGCCATCCATTCAGTGAAGGAAGATCGAGTCAAACCACCCGGGACGCGGGATCCATGCAAATTTGGAAGATAAAGATTAGAGATCTTCTAAAACCCCTCCAAGCCATTGATCACGTGCCAATCAACGGTGGAGAAGCCTTAGATCCGTGGGAAGACGATTTTGAAAGGAACCCATGCGGGCTGCATACATTTATTTTCAAAAAATTACAGCGAAAGCATTTAAAAATTAAACTATTTAATTTTCATGCATACTAGAGATCAGATCTCTACAACAAAAATAAGAATCATGATTTAAATATTTATGTAAAACATGAAACAATGATTGTATGTCTAACATACAATTCTAAAATTTTAGAAATTCTGAAATTTCACCAACCATGTTTAAGATCCAAACTTAACCTTAATGAGATCAAATCACATACTTGATTCCTTGGAGGTCTTGGATGACTCCTTGATCATGCTTTGCAGCCGTATATGTGTCTGGCCTCTATAAATTGTACACGCGAAGCTCTAGGTAGATCGTCTTATGTTTGACTTAACCATTCCTAAATTTCATTGCAAGAGTAGTAGCTTCTCAGCAGTCAAGGCGGAATTCATACATCAACTACCGTAGTCGCTACACCTCATATTG
>JAOXJJ010000725.1:7359233-7371529 GCA_025769935.1 Phoenix roebelenii | reverse complement strand
GAACCATGATTTAAATATTTATGTAAAGCATGAAACAATGATTGTATGTCTAACATACAATTCTGAAATTTCAGCAAACCTGAAATTTCAGCAACCATGTATAAGATCTAATCTTAACTTTAATGAGATCAAATCTCATACCAGATTCCTTGGAGGTCTTGGATGACTTCTTGATCATGCTTAGCAACCGCACATGTGTCCAGTCTCTATAGAATGTACACACGAAGCCCTAGGTAGATCGTCTTCCGCAAGAGTGCTACCTCACGCAGGAATGCTGCAATGGCTGAAGATTTCTCCTTCTAAACACTCAACCTTTGATTGTTCTTCAAGAAGATGGAGGATGGACGTGAGGAAGAAGGAGAAAAAGGGATGGAGGCCCTCAAAAAAAATTTTTAGAATTTTTTGAAACCTCTAAATATTGTATATTCTGAACCCTATGCGTGGGGGTCTTTTATAGCCAAAAGACCCCCCCACACCTCATACCTAATTTAGCTAATTAATTTGACTGATAAAATCTCCAAAAAATTATGGTGATTTGGTAGCTAAGATAAGATAAGCATATCCAAATTTTGTGCATTTTGGATCCCTAAAAGATAGGAATTCATGCATCCAAAGTTCAGCCACAGACTACCCTATTTCATGCGCCATGCAATCCCTATAAATTAGAAAATTCATATAAATCTTTTTAGGAAGATTTGAGTGTCAGTTTTATAGAAAATATAGCCCCACGTCTTCTCTCTTTTCACGCCCATTTTTGGCCAAAAATAAAGAGGATAGGCATCGAAAATCTTAGGGATAAATCAATATGTCATTCTTCTCCAAGAATGATAAGGATGGATTCATAAAATTTAAGGATTCTTTTCCTTATCCAATTCTGATTATTTGGACTCATAATTCTCATCAAATAAGATCTTTTAATTAATTTAGATCAAGCCCAATCCAATTGGGTCAAGTTCCATCAATTGGGTCAAGCTCAATCTACTTGAGTTGAACCCAATCTAATTAGGTCAAACCCTGATGCAGCCCAAATTGAATTCTATTCAATTTGGCTCAACCTAAGCCCAATTACTCAATTGAATTCATTAGCAATTTAATTGCTAATTAATCCTTCAATAATTTAATAATTATTTTAATGCAACTTTTTCTTAGGATAATTTGTCATTCAAATTGACCAAATTACTCCTGAATGATTCTTAATCATTAATCAGCTATTTGATCAACCTAGAAACTTCTATACGTGTGACCTCATAGGTTCGAACCTAAACCGGTAGCACAAAACCAACTTCTTGTACTAATCGAAATGACCATCTAGCAATGGTACCCGATGTTCGGATAGGCTGAATGATTGCAAAGCAACATTCAAGAGCCCTTGGAATATGGTTACCGTATAATTCATCCCTATAACTCCAAATGCTCAGGACGACTTCAGAGTTCACTGTCCACTCTGTAATAAGTATATTCTCTATGTGATCAACTTTAGAAATCCTATAACTCCTCACAAGGATTATCTTGGCCAAGGTTTTGCTAAATTAAACACAAAGCATTATCTCCTATTTCCAGAAGGGATCAATTCCATCTTGACTCACACTGATTTTGCAAGTACTTGACTGCACCCAGTAACCTTCCATCCTAGAATTAGAAATTCTGCTAGTCTGGTACCAAAGTACAGTGAGTTGCTTGCTAATAACTGTGGTGATCTTAGGTCTGAGGGATACTTATACTCATATCCACTCGGAACATCTCTCGATAGTAGAGCATTCCAGAATTGGTCACGTTTAGTGAAATGTACCTCTACACTTTATCTGTGTGATATATCAGTGTCTCCACACTACTTGGTTAAGAGGACAACCAACGTATATGTCACACAATGACCTAATCTCGATTATGTTGTCGTCCTAGGTAATAGCATATCATTTGGTTGCGAATAGGTTTAAGGACTCGAAGTTAAATCCTCCTTTAACATAAAATAAGTCCTAAGGACTTTATCATATAAGAATTCATTTGAAGATGTTCAATAAAATGAGGAATAATGCCAAATAACACTTTATTAATTTATCAATTCATTTACAAAATTTAATCATCAATATGCTGACGATTGATTTTTAGGATACAATTTCCAATAGATTTTTCATGTTTATCTTAGGGAGGGTTACTTAAAATTATCTAGGGTCTTAAGTTTATAAAAGAGGTTGTAGGGGGGCATTATAAGGCATCCTAGAGTAAATCCAGAGTTGAATTTAGTCTTGTTCTCTTATGAGAGAGTCGGCTGTAAGGCTTGGGCGGTGTTTGTGCCGATTTCGGTCCTTGGATCTTGTGTTCTAGGACTTGGGTTAGTTGTAGATACATCAATCTCCACTAGATTGGGCTAGAAAGGGATCCCTTCAATCCCTTGCTAGATTTTTTTGCTTTCATTGTTCTTATTATTTTATTCTTCAATTTGAGTGGAATAAAGTTCAGTTTGCTTTCATTATTGATTTCTGTATTGAATTATTCCATCGACGTTATCTATAATCGGTCTATCATCAGCGTTACTTACAATCGGTCCATCATCAGCATTTTTGAAGGGCGTACAAAAGGAGCGCGAGGTAAAGAGGCTTGGTCAGGGGCTTTGGACTGTGAGCCCCCATCAGGCCCCCCTGCACGGGTGTGGGAGCTGGGCTTGAGCCTGACTTGTTTTTGCCTAAATCCTATCAGGGTGCGAACTATTCTTCGAAAAATCTTAGGAGCAAAATCGTCAGGATCACAAGAAGAGAGAGCAGGCTCCATCCAGCTCTCCTCTCCTAGACTCCTCCGGTCTTCTCTACCCCAACACCTCCTTAGCGGCTCCGTTCAGCCTCCTCCGCCTCCGCATCTCACACCCCCGCCTCCTCCCTCCCCGCTATTCGAGGGAAAAAACGCCCGTAAAGCCCTTCTCCTCCCTAGCCTCCTTTGGCGCCGACTATGTTTTCGCAAAAGATCACTGCGTCGACTGGGGATCGTCTTTTCCTCTCGATACCTATAAGGCTCTCTCTTCCTCTCTATTTGATCGCCATTTCTTTTTTTTATGCTAGATTTTTTTAGATCCAAAAATCTAATCAAAGAAAGATTTTTTTCCAGTCTAACCACAATTTAGTTTTCTTTTTTTGTTTCTTTCAGTTTTTCAGATCTGAAGATTTGTTCTTCTAATTTTTTCTAGTCTAAACATGATTAGATCTGAAAATCATTCTTTCATTCTGATTTTTCTCACAAAGATTAGTTTTTTTTCTAAGACTAGATTTTCAGATCTAAAATATCTGGCATTAGAAAAAAATAAATGACGATTAAATAGGGAGGGAAAGAAAACCTTAGAGGTATCAAGCAGAGAAGACGATCTCGGGACACGGCGATCTTTTCCTTGGACAAAGGCAGACATGGAGTTGGCACCGAAGGAGGGCTCGACAGAGTATTTTTTCCTCGAACAAGGGGAGGTTGCGGGCTACAATACTACATGAATTAGTTTCTGAATTGGTAGCCTCTCGTTGGCTTAGTCTACAGCAAATCTGGTAGGCTGAATCTACACGAGAATTTTCACCGGCTTTGTCTTCTCCGATCCGCCAAGCAATCATACCCTCCATCGAACGGCCCATTTATTGCACGCCACGCGTACACACCTAACGGCTACTTCACTCAATGGGCGCGCAATTGCCGGAATTCGAACGTCTTAAAACTTCGAAGCTTTACCCGCTCCAACGGCTATTTTTCTCCTTCCTGTCTATTTGCCTTTGGTTCACACTTCTCACCTATAAATACCTCCAAGCCTCCCCCGAACGCTCACCAACATAATTCCCAATACAGGAGCTTAAAAGAAAGAAACCCCTAGTTTCCTTTTCAATTCCAAGCTCACCTCTTCTTACCAAAAAATTTGCAGAGATGGATATGAAGCTTTCCCTCAAAGTTTCTCTGCTTATTCTGCCCCTTGTATTGGCTGTGGTTAGCGCTCAAGATCTCGACATGGCTCCGTCTCCGGCCCCAGCAATGGAGAATGGATCGGTTGCGGCAATCCCAGGCTTATGTGCTCTTGTGCTTGCTTCTCTGGTTTCTTTCGTTGCTCTCTTTTCTCATTGAGGGCAACTAATGATTGCGAGATTAAAATATGAGCGTATGAGAGGCCTGTTTCTTATTGCTGAGCATGGTCCTTTTGGGGCTATATATAAATTATGTGCTGGATTATGCTGCACTCTTCTGTTTATGGATTTTTTGGTAGGTATTTAGATGCTATTTCTTTCATGCTTTGGTTTACGTACATGATACTTGGTATGTTAGTCAGCATGTAAGTCAACTTTTTTTTTTTTTAAAAAAAAAAGTCATTCTTTTCTTTTCTATTATTTATCATGTAATACCGCTCCAGTAAGAAAAAAAAAATTATTGGCCATGGCAGCTGGCTTTGTAGCGTTCCTAAGGACACATGAAGAGTTCCCTAGATTTAGCTATTCAAAAATTATTAGTTGGATCAGATCCAACTTAAACTTAAGATGAAATCATTCTTGGTAAATTCATTTTACCCTAATAATTTGTCCAAATTCACACCATTTTCTGCCAGTCATACTTATTCTGCTTTTGCCACGTGGCAACTGAACTTGTTCTGTCACCAAAACAGGCGCGCCCGAGATTTACTCCACGCCTGATGGTGGATTCTCCTCTGTGCAAGTATTTGAACTAGTCCCGGCACGCGCAGTGCCGACAATAGTTCAAATGTAATATAATTTTAAGGTTCAGGACTTCAGCCTTATCAGACATTAGGGGCTCATAGATATTTTTTCTTGAGCAATATCTTTACAGGTTCTGACAATTCGTGTGCTGGGGTGAGGAGATGTAATTCGTAGTACTTGATACTAAACTTTGCTTGGAATTCAGGGGGAGGTTTTTGCATCAATTGTTTTGCTTGTAATTTTCAATCTGAAAAGGAATAAAATAAGTTGAACAGAAGACTCTCTCTAGTCCTCATTTTGTGTATTTGTCGATCTAGTTTGGTGTGGGTATAGAATCTTTTAGATTTTATCTGCTAATGTTTCTGTATGTTTTTATCTGTTGGTCCAAGTTCGAATTCGACATATTGCTTTAGTAAGATTCTTCAGATGGTACATCTTTTTGAGATTTTCCAATTGAATTTTGTGAAACATAGGGACTTGTAGTTAGTTTCTCCAATGCCATAGTTGAAGCAGTTTCAGCACAACCGCCTGGACTAGTCCAACAGTGAGTTGAAAGCATTTGATCGTCGCGGTTTAACCGATCAGGGTCTAGCACTAGACCAGAAAAGATAAGGGCTGCACTTCACGTTGATGTCAGCTATGCGCACCTTTTGCATCTGATGACTTAGTCACAAACCTAGTAATCTAAAGGAAGGAGGTGGATGGCCGGCTTCCCTCTTCCTAGTATCCTTTCTTTGGAACTTAGCTTTAGTGGTTCAGGCTATTTCTCTAACTCATTAGTTGGTTGAGAACTTCAAGATATTTCTCAATTACTTGCATTAGTGTCTTAGATATTTTTTCTTTTTATAATAATTACTATAAGAATTGGCTATGCAGCTCGCTGCAACGTTTTTTTTTAAGTTGGGCCACAACATGAAGTACAAGATGGAAATGTCTTTGTTGTTTGAGAGTTCACCGAAGTGGGGCTATCAGACAGGAGATTGGTGCACTCCATATGTAATACTTGAATTAGGTCAAAAAAAAAATCTAATCGGACTTTTATTTGGGTTGGATCGAACTAGATTTAAGATTCACTCGAATGATTTATTGGGTTTTAGGGAAACAAATTGGATAAGAAGTGGTCCAAAATCCGAACAGAAACCATGAGGAATATTAGAAATTAATTATTTAATTTATCATAAACATTATTTATGTAATCTCCAGAATTATAATAGTCCTGAACTTATCATGCATATTTTTGTCTCTGGATGGACAAAAGCCCAAGTGCATGGAGTGGGCTCAATCTGTGGTGAAGTTATGGGCCGTCCAATAGTAGAAATATATGCATGGAGTCCAGGCCATGGATTTGCTGTCATCATATCAATTCTATGTAGACCGTCAATTTTATTTCTTATAAATCATGTCATTATTTTTTTTCAGAGAAGACATCATTGCATGTCGTGATGTTATCAATTTTAGCATCTGAGATTTTCTTGCGGTGTGATCTATCTATTTTGATGATAGAATGCCCGGAACAAAAATTCCATGATTCACAGTACCTGCTTGAAATGGCACTCTGCCACTTCCCGGGCATGGCATGAAGGAGACACGTTAAGGTTATAACAGGGGTTTGTTCCAACAGTCACTCGTCTAGCAACGGGGGATTACATAAATTCAATCTTAAGTGGTTCATCCCTAAGTATATGCGTTTAGATTAAGAATGCATTTGGTTCGCGACTAGGGTCGAAATCGGAATCAGATTCAGAATAGTTGGTTTGTACTCGGAATAGGAATCAGATTTGAATATTAAAAGAGAGTAGGAATTAGATTTTAGACGATTGGGATATTTTTATTTTCTTCTAGAATTAGAATAGGAATGAGACTCCCCTCAAGTCTCCAACCAAATGGTTTGAGTAGGAGCCACTCATTCTCATTTCCATTTCGGAGTCCAACTCCCAACCAAATATGTCCTAATTGTAATGCCGGCAATCCTTCCTCTTATTGACTGGCACTCTATATAGGCCACTGGCGTGCATGGCACAGGAGGGACCATAGGGAATAGGGCAATAATAAAACCTCTTTTTGTCCGACCAAATGAGCATACTTGTTCCTTATTGGGGGGGTTTATAAGTTGAACATAAAAAAAAAAAATGGGGAGTGGCATTTGTGATCAAAGACTACTACTTCAGGATGCTTGCTACGGGAGGATATCATTCCTTAGAAGATTTAGTTTTTGGGGTGGAGCTCAGGGCTGCATGGGAGGGACTCTTTTATGCAAAACATGTACTTGATGCCAGGTATCATACTAGAGGGAGACTCGGTCTTGTTGATTGAGTGCTTACAGGAGGAGGGGTAGGGGGATGTTGAGCACCCCGCTCCTAGGGGACATACGACGCATGCTGTGGGAGTGTCGTGTTACCCAGGTTAGGCACGTCTTTTAGAAAGCGAACCAAGCTGCAGATTGGGTCACCTCATTTGTTGCTCATCATTTTGGAGTTTTTCCGTAAACCCAGCAGTCATCTGTTCCTTCTGGTTTATGTAGTCTTATTTATAGTGATATACTGGCTGTGCTCATGCGAGAGCAGTGTGAGCAACCGATGTACCAAAAAAAAAAAGAATGCGAGGCAGGGGGTGAGAACAAAATATAAAGAGGTAAAAAAGAAAAAGAAGGGGAAAAAAGTATCATCCTTGGAGGAGCGCAGCTCTCCGCATCGGCCATCAGCTAAGGGTGGCAAAATATGGCCCGACCCGCCAATCCGACTCGTGTTCAACCCGCCATAAACAGGTTTGGGTTTGGCCTAAACATGTTCAAGTCGTAAACAGGTTGACCTGTTTAACCTGTTTATTAATTGGGTCAGATATATATTTTAGATGTCTGACCCGTTTAACCCGTTTAATAAATAGCCTGTATAGGTGTGGACATCAGCAAGGCAGCCCAAGTTTTGGAGGGCTCGGAGTAGGGAAGCACTGAAAACTAAACTAAACAAAGGAAACAACATATCTGAAACCACAACTATGGGATCTTGCCTGAAAAAACCTAAATTCTTCTAATCACGACGAAAAAACCCTAAATCCGACGGCACGGATTAGAATGAAATAGATCTAGAGGCAGCAGATCTTACATTTTCGTGGGATTTGACCTCGGTTCTCTCAGATTCGGCGAACAAAACGAGCAGAACGGAGGAAGAGAAGATATGGGATCTCCCTAGGTTTTGAGAGGAGGATGGGACGAAGAAGAAGCAGAAGATCGACAGAAAGGCGTCGAAGTGGCGGGCCCAATTGAAGACTTCGATTGCGGTTTCCCACTTCTTGTGGAATGCCAGGCCTTCGATGATGCCGAGGAGGTCGGGAGGAGGGACTTGATGATGATGATGGCGCTGCCAGTGTCAGGGTCGGAAGAGGGGGCCAAGGGTCGAAGGATTTCATCGAGATCCGGAGGGTCGTCGAGGAGCGGAGGAGGGAGTGGTGGCCGCGAAGGGAGACGTAGGGGTCGATGGCCCAGTGCTTGCTGCAATTGGGGTCATGGGACCTTTTGAGGCGGGGCTTCCGGGAGGTGGGCGGCAGCCGCAGGTGGCGGATGAAGGAGGAGGCAGATGAAGTGGGAAAGGCAGCGTCTTTGGGGCTGGAAGGGTGAGGAAAGAGGTCTTGGAGAAGAGGGGTGAGGGGAGAACGGGGAGAGGAGGGGGTTGGGTCGGGTAAGGGTTACCTATTTATTAAACAGGTTAAACAGGTCGGGTCGAGTTACCTATTTAATAAACAAATCGGGTTCAGATTGTAATTTATGGCCTGTTTAATAAACAAGTCGGATTTAGGTTTATGATTTTCTGATCCGACCTGCATCTAATCCGACCCGTTTATGTTCAACCCGATCTGATTGCCACTCCTACCATCAGCCCATCAGCGGATGACGTCCAAATTAAATAAAACAAGTAAAAGCTAATCTAGGACACTTTTGGGGCTCACAAACTCGGTCCAAATGCAACAAGCACGCGTGAACATAGTATAATCATTGCAAGCACCATATAAAATCTACAGACCGGTCGAACTTTATCCATCCCCCTGGGATCTCCTTACATCATATGGTTTCTGGTGATAAGATGGAGCTTTTAGACCACAAGAGTCCCCTCTTTTCTTTTTTTTTTTTGCTGAGATGGAAGAGCCACTGTTTGTCATAGCTATCTCCTCCAAAGTTCCGTCGGCATTCATCATTATCCTCAAGTCGGCAGTTCTTATCCATGAGACTACAAGAGAAAGGATGCGGAAAAGCTTGAGCTTTGAAGCATGAATCTTTTTGGGAGTTCTGACGAGACATTGTTGCTCCATAAGCGGTACAAATGGCATACTTCCATCATTGCCAACGTCGGAAGCCACATGCTCATCAACTGTAGGTTCTGCGGCTCCCAGTCCACAGCAGCCCAGATTTTATTTGAGGTCCTTCTTTATCTTTAGCAGATACACAAGGCTAAAAGAGACGTCAACTCTCACCATATAGCATCAATTTGGCAGCACTAAAGATTATGCTGTAAATAAATTATGTGAAAGCATAATGGATTTGAACAAAATGGTAGTGCAAAAATGTTACATAAGACTAACCGGCGCACTTATTTTTTGTCTATCATTTCTAGAATTATCAGAAAAGTTGCTCGTGGTGCAGCCGCTGGACTACAACACTAACTAGTTGCATCAATTGAGATCAAGTTCTTGAAATTTAGCTTTATACTGCCTCATTGCTCGAATGGCCATAGAAGAAAGACAGATATACGCGCACACGGTGCGAATGGCAATGCTAGCTCCGTACTTGGTAGATTGGCCGTTGTCAAATAGGCTTGGATTAATTATATAATGCATCTATATGAATTTTAGAAGTGTGCATTCAATCCACTGCAGTGGGAGTCAATTTAGAGCCAGCTTTTAAATAGAAATGTTAAGCCAGTATTGATGCATGATTCATCTAGCCTTGACCTTACGGTGTCCGCCATCTGCCGGAGGCCCACGGAGGTCCATCAGCAGGTGGTTGTTGGTAGGACCGGCATCTTATTGAGCCCGGATGCCGGTCAACTCGGTTCCAATAATGAGAGTATTATTGGGTTGGCAATTATTTCAGGGACAAGCAGCAGAAACCTTGGGCCCTAGTACCTATATACAGTCATTCCTGCCCATAATGCTTTAATCTTGTGTAAATTGACAAATTTGAGCTTCACTCTCTTACCAATAACATCCTTATGGGGTGAAGAGGTTGGATAATTTGAGTGGCAGGATTGTCATCTGGGAGACAAATGACCCTGCTTTGGATAAGAAGCAGGTGACTGCTTACGTGCCATTACTTTTAAAAACACACTTAGAAATGCTAGAATGGAGGATAAATCTTGAGGCTAACATGGAGGCGGGACATTAAACTGATTAAATGAGCAAAGGGATGATAGGATGAGAACTGGAATCCATAGCTCGATATTTATTGGTGAGGATCTAAATTGAATAGTTGGATTGCAAGCACTTATTGATCTACTAGGAAGAGCGGGGCGGATTCTAGTTATTTTATTAGCGGGGCTTCTTCTCGAAGGTGTATAACCTTTAATTGCTTCAGATGTTAGGTATCTCTTATGGTAGAACCATTGCTTTTAGCAAGTTGATTTGGTAGTTTTATATCATGTATAAAATACCATGTCGTTGATTGGATAGCCTGTTTTTACGATTAAGGCTTATTTGAGTTGAGTTTGTGATCGGATGGCCTAGTATGTTAAATTAAGATTGACACATTATGACGATAGTATATCAATCTTTGGTGGTTTGCTAGCTGAGAAATCCCAATAGGGTTGAAAGTAACATTCGAAACAATGGCTAAGACAAAAAGGAACCTTGTTGGTATATGTTTGGCATTTATGAGTTTCAAAACATGATATTCTTTTATAGTGTGTCAGGAATCCAAACATTGGAAGCACCTCTGGAACAAGATAGCTTGATTTGCATGCCAAATTCATTTTACTCATCAATTTTGCTTTTTACGATATAGATTTGATAATCCACTAGCATGTCTTCTCAAGTCATTGGACAAACTTTTGTTTGCTAAAATAGATGGATGAACACTTTCTTCTTATCCCTAAAATTATAATGTCCCAACAACCTACCGCGCTACAAAGTGAAAGAACCAAAGTGAAACAAGCATCTAATTTTTGTAGATCCAAAATATCTGGGTAAAATTTCTGGTGCAAGGTTATTTTACGTAGGTCCAAAATAGCTTCCTATGCATCCATGATCTCACTTTAGTTTTGATAATTTTTGGCTATGCTTATACACCCTTTGAGACCTTTAATTATAGAATTTGTAAAAATCCCAGAGTGCTTCTTGCCTGCATTATTTTCTCTCTCCAATTATTATACATAGATCCTCTTTTCACTAAATATTTTAACCTCTTTCATTAATGTTTAACTTACCTTAAATATATGCATGTATGGATATATGCATGCATGTGTGTGTATACATATATATTATATATAAGATTACCTCTTCTTTAGGGCAGTAGGCAAAAGAAATAAGAAATCTAAACTCAGCTCCAAGAAATGAAAGGAAACATATGTCTATAATTTTATAATATGTATTTATCACTCCCACCTGTTTGATAGTAGTGGTATACCACAAGGTCATCCGTTGGTCAAAGAATTGGAGAGGAGAGGAAACAAAAAGAAAAGCTATTTTCACACGCATTGAAAGAGGCGGGCAAATTCCGTTGCTGGCCCGTCGCCATCGCACCAACAATGACAATAGTACCCAAAAGCCGGCAGTTTTCTTGCTCTCTGTGCCGACAGCGAAAGCTGGGAATGGGAGCCGGCCACGTCGCGCCCTTCTCGCTCCTTACGTGCTCGCGAGATCCGCCTCTCCCAATTCGAGTCTCTCTCTCCTCCAATCAGCGCCATTTGAGAGTATTACATCGTCGGATTCAATGGATGATGGGTAATGGCGATACTTTTTATTGACTGCTCACTGGATTTCCGTGCAAGGCCACAGTCCTTCCACCGGATTTGGTCTCACGTGTGGATCTCTCCTCTTAAAAAAAAAAATGATGACAAAAATTCTCCTATGAGCAGGGATTTTTTTTTTTAAATAGATGGCGTAGATTTTTGTATAAATATATTTAAAAAAATAAAAATAATAAATCACACAGCGTTTGAGGCAACTCTCCATCACCAATTTATAGGTTCTCCAAAGTGGTCAGCCACATATGAGGTCACCCAATCCGCAGCTCCATTGGTCTTTCCATAAACATGTTTAGTATAAAAAGCGACATCTCCTCCAAGCATAGTCTGAATATTCCGGAACAAGAGGTAACACCCAACCACGCCACTGGTGCCTTCCTGGATTCAGCCAATCAACATCGTCGAATCACGCTCGAGCAGGATTGCGCTGACCCGCATAATACGTAGGCCTTAACACATACTAGTCCAAGTTGCCCTCAGCTCCATCTTCGATACAGAGATGTTAAAGATCTGGCACTCATCAACAACAACTAACCTAAAGTTCGGACCTCTAATGACAAAGTCTGTACTATTTCTTTTACTACTATCTAGCACGCAGTGCTGGCTCGAGCCTTAGGCGACCGAGGCGGTCGCCTAAGGCCCCCGGCCCAGGGAAGGCCCCCACCCAACCTTTTTTTTT
>JAOXJJ010000725.1:7321217-7340897 GCA_025769935.1 Phoenix roebelenii | reverse complement strand
TATGTGGATGATATTGTAGTCACTGGAAATGATATGGAAGGAAGAGAAGCCTTAAGGAGGTGTTTGATCAAAGAGTTTGAAATAAAAGAACTTGGTAGGCTGAAATACTTTATTGGTATTGAAGTTGCTCACTCACGGCATGGAATCTTTATTTCACAGCAAAAATATGTGATGGATTTGCTGAAAGAAATGGGAAAGTTGGGGTGCAAACCTGCTGGGACTCCTATAGAATTCAATCATAGACTCGGAGAAGCTCCTGAGGATGCCACAGTTGAGAAAAGTGCTTATCAAAGACTGGTAGGAAGACTGATCTACTTGTCACATACCAGACCTGACATTGCCTATGCAGCTAGTGTTGTAAGTCAATTTATGCACAACCCCAAGGAGGTGCATCTTCAAGCTGTAAACAAGATCTTGCAGTATCTCAAGGGAGCTCCAGGAAAAGGAATTCTGTTCAAGAAAGGAGAAAAATTGACTCTTGAAGCCACACAGATACTGACTATGCCGGGTCCCCAGTTGACCGAAGATCAACATCAGGTTATTGCATCTTTCTTGGTGGCAACCTTGTAACCTGAAGAAGTAAGAAACAGAGTGTTGTAGCAAGGTCTAGCGCACAGGCAGAATTTAGAGCAATGGCTCTAGGGATTTGCCAACTATTGTGGCTCAAGATCATTCTAGAAGATTTAAAGATAGAATGGGAGACACCAATGAGACTCTACTGCGACAAGTCAGCCATCAACATAGCACACAATCCTGTACAACATGACCGCACCAAACATGTGGAAGTTGACAGACACTTCATAAACGAAAAGCTAGACAGTGGTCTGATTTGTACTCCTTTCGTTTCTACTAAAGGACAACTTGCAGATGTGCTGACCAAGGGACTAACTAGTGTGATATTTCAAAAGATGATTAGCAAGCTTGGAATGGATAACATCCATTCACCAGCTTGAAGGGGAGTGTGGGAAAACACGATTTCTTCTTAATAAGGAAACTGTGTGTGTGTAATAATAGGAAATCAGGAAATCATTGTATTTATGGTGTAAATTGTTATGCTTTATTTAGGGGATTTTTGTAGTTATGACAATCCTTTGTTTGTGGGGATCAATCCCTTAATTGTGGGGATTTAAGTTGGGATAGTTTCCTATTTTAGTTAGTCTTCCTAAGTGTATAAATTCAAAAAACTGTGCAGCAGATTTGAATAAGGAGAATAATTTTCTCTCCAATTCTTCACATTGCTTACTGGGTTGTTTAGCTCATTATACAATTTTTTGTTGTTTTACAGATTCTGAGAACTAACCTATCAGGGTTTCAAAAGGGAAGAGCGACTAGAAGGATGGTAGCACAAGCTATTTTTGAATTAGGATTTATTTAGGTTGAACTGTCATCTTGGACAATTATTATGATTGTTAGACATTGCAATATTTTGTTATTTAAAGAACTAAGTTTTGTATGTTGCTAAATTTATTATTCCGCTGCGTATTTAAAACTGTGAGACTTTATAACTTGAGTTAGTTAATGGAATAAGATTGCATTTATCCGGTTGAATTATTTTATATATTAAGATATTTGGTTAAGATGCCTTGCATGCTCGTGGGGAGAGTTTCTACGGCTGTGCGGCAGTTGGCGTGACCTCCGGCTCGCGATATCGGGCCGAGGGCGTGATAACTTAAGTGGTATCAGAGCATGAATGAATAAATTCTAAGATAAGAAAATCTGACATGACATGAGTGTAGGTGGGTAAACACTAGAACATTGGGACATTAATTTATGATGATTGTAACAACCATCCTATATACTTGTAATTAACTGGTAAGCTTATTATTGGCATGCTGCTATCTGATAGATATAGATCAGGATGCCTCCACGCCGGATAAGAAAGACTACTCGCGGAGCTACTGATAAGGCACCAAACCCACAAAATGGCAGCACACCCCAACAAGTTGGTAACATCCCTCAGCAGGAGAGAGTCGTCAATCTTGCTAGTGATACTCAGACAGGACAACAAGAACCGAGCTTAGGCCAGGTTATGCAGGCCTTAGTTGGTATGATCCAGATGCAACAACAGGTGCAACAGCAACAGGTTCAATAACAACAAACGTCGTTGCACCATGCAGGACGAGGAGAGCAGTACGAGCAGCGTAGTAATATAGCTGAGTTCAAGAAGTTGGTTCCTCCAGCCTTCAAGGGGACTACGGAGCCTTTGGAAGCTGACAATTGGCTTACAGAGATGGAGAAAGCGTTCGCCATTCAGAGATGCCGGGACGACGAAAAGATTTTTTATGCATCATACATGATGCAAGGTAAGGCATTCAACTGGTGGCAGATGTTGGAACATAAATATGAGCAAGATTGGGAGCCACTCACTTGGAAAAGATTTCGAGGAGCATTTTATGATAAGTATTTTTCTCGAAGTGTGAGGACGCAAAAAGAGCAGGAGTTTATTTATCTAAAGCAAAGGAATATGATTGTTGCAGAATACGAAGCTAAATTTACCGAGCTGGCCAAATTTGTTCCAAAGTTAGTCGAGGATGAGCTAGATCGAGCGCATAAATTTGAGATGGGACTAAAGACTGAAATTAAAAAATAAGTGGTACCTTATGAATTGACTACTTATGCAGCTGTGATAAATAAGGCTTTAATAATTGAAAGGGAAGTTAATGATGAACGGTTGAAAAGGAAAAGAAATCAAAAGAAGAGGAACAAGTCAAATGAATTTTAGGGGCAGAGCAATGAAAACATCGAGAGTTCAAACAAGAAAGTAACGAGTGACAACCCTAAGTAGATGAATAGCAATAAATGTTCCAGATGCGGTAAGGCTCATGCTGACAAGAATTGCCATTGGAACATCGGTGCCTGCTTTAGATGCGGTAAAATAAGTCATAAAATTGCAGATTGCCCATAAAGAAACGAGAATAGATCTACTCAGGCAATGGAAGGAAGCCAGGGGCCAAAGACTCAAGAAAAGAGTATTTGCACTTACACAGCAAGATGCACAGGCTTCTGATGTATTGACGACAGGTATTAATCTAGTCCCAATATTTATTTTTATTTATTGTCTAGCCATGCCCACTGCTCTTTGTTAGACAACTTATTGTGCTGCTAGAAAAAAATAAATAGTTACATAACATTTTTTTTGATTAATTGTCAAAAGAAGAATATGAGCTTTTGAATTTTGAAAGTGTTCACACGGATTAAGACATAATAATGAATGTACCAATAAGCAAGTAATTCTAAAAAAAATAATCTAGACTTGACACGGGTATGTTGAGGTTTAAATCAAAGTGTGCAGAGGAAGAGTGTTATTTGACACGGGTTAGACAAGACTTTGATTTGAAGAGTATTATGACTTGATTTGGAAGAAGTATTTTGTACTCTTGAACTGCATGAACAAAAATTTCGTATACGAAATTTCTTTTAAGGGGGGAATGATGTGAGATCCTGGAACTGACTCACGTGCATCGCACGTGAGGGCACGGGATGAAGGGAACCATCCCGTAGAAGGATCCCCTAGTTTTTCTAGGGCGTCTTCCTCCTCTTGTGAGGCCATCCGAAGAAGTGCAGCCGCCCAAGAGAGAGAGAGAGAGGGAGCCGTTGAAGCCAGTCTTCTTTCATCCGGGTGATCCTCTCCTATTGCTGCCGGAGAGAAAGAAAGCCGCTGGATCCTCACCGAAACTGAGGTAAGAGTTCATACTCCTCTTCTCTTCATCTCTTGGCATTTGGATGTGATTCTTCATATGTTTGAGCCAGCCAATCGCCGGAGTTTGGATTTGGGATAGGGCGCTATATTTCTTCGCCGTCGGCTCGTGTTCACCGCCATCAGGAGCCGAGGTTGGCTGAGCCTACCTCGCCACCTCTTGCCGCCGACGGGGCTGGCCACCGCGGCCGCCCTTGGACTCGACCGAGGAGGGATGAAGAAGAAGAAAGGGGGGTCACGGGTCCCTTGTTCTGCCAAAGAAGAGAGAGTATGGAGAAGAGGGAAAGGGAAGAAGAAAAAGAAAAGAAAAAAAAAGAAAAAAAAAATAAAGGGAGAGGGGTGGTTTACCGGTATGAATCCGAACTCGAACTCGGGGCGCTAGACACTTCTGCAGGGTCGGCCCTGGGAGGATATTAAAATTTAAGTTTTATATATATTATGATGAATTTTAAAAGAAAAATATGATTTTTGGATATTAGGTTTTGCGAGGGATTTGTGAGATCAATTGGATTTGTTGAGGATCGCGTTCGATTTAAGTAATGAACTGCATTTTCTAGACTCTTCATTTATATAATATTATTTTTGCATCGAATAAATTGTTAATGAATTTATATGTGATTTATGAATTTTACGAGATGATTTGAATAAAAAAATAGATATGTGAATTGGAATAATATTATTCGGGCTATTGTTATATTTACTGTTCTTGCATCGTACATGCATATTTAGATCGGATTATGATATATCTATTATGTTACCAAAAGAATTTTGATGTGCACCAGATTTGGAACTCTCAGCCTAACTATGTTCTAGACCCTGCCAATTGAGGGTTATGCATTGGCAATTCTGGCCCTACCATAGGGTATAGGTGCGGTATTTTGGCCCACTCCGCAGGGTATAAGTGTGGTTCTGTTTCTGGCCCCTCCACAGGGTATAAGTGTGGTCGTAGTTAAAGGCTGTTGAGTTGAATGTGATTTGTTTCGAATCGGATTTATGATTATGTATATGGATATTTGAAAGATATGAATTTCAATTGATTTGTGTTTGAAAAAGAATTAATTATGTCATTATGCTGATTCATCGTAATTTGTAATTATATTCTATTATATGAATTGTCTAGTTAAGTTATTTATTGCTTACTGGGCTGTTTAGCTTATTATACAATTTTGTTGTTTTACAGATTCCGAGAACTAACCTATCGGGGTTTCAAAATGGAAGAGCGACTAGAAGGATAGTAGCACTAGCTATTTTTGAATTAGAATTTATTTAGGTTAAACTGTCATCTTGGACAATTATTATTATTGTTAGACATTGCAATATTTTGTTATTTAAAGAACTAAGTTTTGTATGTTGGTAAATTTATTATTCCGCTGCGTATTTAGAACTGAGACTTTATGACTTGAGTTAGTCATGGAATAAGATTGCATTTATTCAGTTGAATTATTTTATATATTGAGATATTTGGTTAAGATACTTTGCATGCTCGTGAGGAGAGTTTCCTATGGGTGTGCGGCGGTTGGCACGAGCCCCGGCTCGCAATATCGGGCCGAGGGCGGGACAACAACTATTTGATCATTCTATCACATGCATCACACATCACTAAAATTAGAAGGTCAAACCCAAACTAGGATTTATATATAAGGATTAACTTAATTTTCTGAGCTTGACAAGAATACTAGATAAACCTGATTGCAATCATAACACAAAAAGTCCCCAAAAAAAAGAATAAACCTTTTGTCCATGTCAAATCACTTGTTTAGCCACTTTTGTTATGTATGAGTCGATGATATAGGGATAATATAGGAATGAGTTTTACTTGAGGAGCATCTAAATTACCTCTACATTATATCAGTCTGTTGTTTACCTCTCCTCTGAGTCTTTTTTTTTTAATATGTTTTTTTTTCCTTCCAAAATGTCCTTGCATTCTTCTATTATATTTAATTTTAATCTCATAACGACATTTGTGTACTTATATTAAGATGACCTGTTAATTTTTAGATACTGCAAATAAGATGTTAACACTGCAAGAAATGGTCTTTCATGCTAGAAGCTGGGTATTTTCAATTAACTAACTTAGTGATACATTGAAATTAAATAGATACCAGATGAATGAAGAAGTGGTATAGATACCAATCTAGATAAATCTGGGTATTTTCAATTAACTAACTTAGTGATACATTGAAATTAGATAGATACCAGGTGATGAAGAAGTGGTATAGATACCAATCTAGATAAAGGTGGTACTCAAACCTGTAACAGCTATCATGAAATGAAACTTGTGATCCACACTAGGAAGGTTTGTTAAGAGGGCAAATGCAAAGGATTAAGAAACTTTGCATCAAATTGAAGAAATATAGTTTTATGGTAAAGATAAGGAATTGATACTTGGTAATTGTTAGCTTGGAGAAAGCATATGATAGAGTTCTTTGGTATGTAATTTGGTGACCACTATTTAAATTCTTATGAATGTGGATGGAGTGGTTACCAGAGTTGGAGAAGTGGTTGTGGAAAGGTTAGGCCCCAAGCCTATATCTTTTCACATCATATATGGCCTTAAAAATAATGTCCAAGAATTATGACATGGTTTTTTTCATTCTTAAATTATGAGAATTGGGTCAAGGTTTGTGTCACAAATTCTTAATTAGTATAACTAGGTGTAAGGAATGTTATTTTTGTTGAACATAACAAAAATAAACTCCAAATTAAAGTTGATGCCCAAGAGATAGACCATGTGATCATTTTATTATATTGCAAATTGGAACTACTATAAAAAAGAACACATAGACCAACAAATGTATTTCCAGTAGACCCATAGCAAGAGATATTTTACAGAGGAATATCTCTAGATTGTTATGTAAGTGACTAAAAGTTTTGGAGCTTAGATTTGCCAAAAAGTGTTCCTCATTTGATATCTCATCTCCAGGTACTTCACTGGTCTTCTATCTCCTTGGAAAGGTATTTTGCTTTTCAGCCCTCCAGGAATGGGAAAGTTTTGTATTTGTTGGATATGCTTTCCTTCTTTTCATTTTGAATATAAACCCAGACAATTATATATAAACTTTTTGGTTTGTAGCATTTCTTCACTCCATTGGGAATTTTTGTGATTTTCCCCCCAATGGTGGGTGGTCATTTTGTCTGACCTGTCTTTTCAAGGTAGATGAGTTGTCGACCACTCTTAACGTTGCCCTCAATCAGTCTATCTTTATTTGCACATTTTGTTCTTGTATGCGAAATCGATGGCCCTGTACAGGAAAATATTGGATCAGGGGCAATTAGGCAATAACTGCCAGGTCATACTGGTTGATTGGCTTTGTGTGGTACGACAATCTCTTCTTCAGATATCATTTACAATGTTCATGATAGTTAACATGCAATTACTTCTTTGAGTTCATTGTGCTGACATTGTATGTAACATCGCAAATGGGAAATCCATTAAGTAAATTCGACGACTTTTCTTACTGTTATTACATCTTTTTATAGGCTCATCAGGACTGCTCAACTGATGAGCAAACAACTACCTCATCCTATTCAATCACTTGTGTTATTCAGATATTGTCCGTGGTACATGTAGTAGCTAACTCTGAATTACTCCATGTTTGGTTCTGCTGACATCCTGTGCATCATCATGCATGTAGAATACCTACTGTGTAAACTAAACCGGCACTTCAATAAGTCTTATAGCATTTTTACATAGATGCCAAAAAGGCTGCTAATTCGATAGGCTTTTCTATCTGATCTTGTTATTACCATGAGGTAATTTGATCTGTGTTACAAGGATCCTCTCTCCTTTAAAAATCTTTTTTGAATTTTAATTGAATGAACAGATAATTGGTGTTCAGGCAACAAACATTTGCTATTATCTTCTGTTTCTCTGACATAAAATTGTTGAATATTTGTCGAGTTCCGTGCATGAATGCCATTTATTTTATTGTGTTATGGTATCGACTGATGCAACAACCAGTATGGAATAGAATCAGTTTTCCATGTTTAAGTTCCATTTTGGAGGTGCGGCATTTTTTTCTTTGAAAAAGAGTGGGAAATGATCTCCATCTGCATAGCTGTGATCAGTTTCTTTCTTCTAGTACATGGGATGCTTTGTCATCCTTTTATTTTAAAAAATGGGCATGAGATTTTATTTCTATTATTTTCTTCGTTTGTCAATAAATCAGATCCCACTCCTAACTTCTCTATATCTCAGTAGTTTCAATAATCCAATTTATGCTTCTCTCTTGATTTCCTTTTCTTGACCATCAAAAAACAAACAATATTGCTGAAAGTATCTTCCTGTGAGCTAATCCTTTAATTTTATAAATAATTCTTGTTTAGATGCTCTGCCATTCTGTCATGATATTAACAGTTCTATGTCCAACACTTGTATGGTATATGTTCCTCTCGTACCCTGTTGCCTATATTAATTTCGATGCTGTAGAAATTTAGAGATTACATATACTCCAGCCTATTAAATATCCTCATTTATTTGAGTCTCAATCTTTTCATTCCAGACAATGCTTGCAAAATCTGTGGCTACTGAATGCAAGACTAGGTTTTTCAATATTTCAGCATCATCAATTAATTGTCAGCAAATGGCATGGTATGTTTAAAATTGGACTATTATTTAATAATATTTTTTAAAACTTTTGCTCTTATTTTGTTGCATTTTCCAGGCTTTCTTTTCTGCCATATGTATATTTTTTTAGTGGCATGTAATGAAAAACTGTTATGATCAGTCATCCCATTTCCAATTCCTTTTGCGGACAATTATGATTTAGTTTTTGTTGTATTCTGGTTGGAATTTTGTCATATATAGTAAGTAGTAATTTGTTTTTGTTTTTTTGTGTGGAGATGTTACAATGATGCTTTTTCTTTAGAAATAGAAATCTTCACTTTGTCTTCAGCTATAGTAATTACATTATATGCACTATAATTAATTCCTAGGACATAAGGATCTTACGTTTCACGTTAGAAATAATTGTCAAACTTGATTAATGAAATGGGCTTGTTTTGCTTGAGAAACCTTGAGTTACCTTCAGGCTAGACATTGGTGTACAAATAATGGTAGATACAGAAATAAGAAATGTTGGTACTTCATTGTATAGCTCTTTTGTCTAGCCTTCCAGTAAAACTGGTATTCCATTTATTTGGATGTTATGATACATTCTATCAAAGATCCACCTTCTTTGTTCTCTATCCTAAATAATAATATAAACCAGATGTATATGCTGATGGAAGTTGGTTTGAATTTTTCCGTTTCTTTAGGATCAAACTTGATGTGCAAGTATGCAAACCTTTGTATTTTTGTAAGAATGCAGGTGATTCAGAAAACCTAGTGAAAGTCTTATTTGAGCTTGCCAGGCACCACACACCATCGGCCATATTTCTTGATGATATTGATGCAATCATGAGTCAATATGGTGAAGCACGTGGTGAGCATGAAGCAAGTCCATGTTTGAAAACTGAATTACTTGTACAGGTGATCTTGGATAACACCTCAAGGTGTTTTCCTTTTGTGTGGATATGTATCTCTAAACATGTCTTTATTTACAGTTTGCAATTAAAAGAAAGCCTGTTGTGAGGGAATATATGGTTATTTACCTCCACAGGCCAAGGTCAATGTCATTAAGTTTTAGGAATACAGAATGATCTTTCGATACAATGACTGATACTAAAAGGTTAATTTTTTGGAGAGTCAGCAGTACATAACCCTTCATTTTTCTGGAGAGCCATGGTCTACTTACATCGGTGCAACTGTCACAGGAGCATTGCACCTTTTTATTTCCAGATAGATTAATTTTTCATTGTAGCTTGCTCACTGTCGTTCAACCATGTAAAGTTGATAAAGACATGATGCAGGGCCGGCTCCACCTTTTAGTTGATCTGTTCCATCACCTCAGATTCTTGAACTTTCCAGTATCAATTACTATATTGCACATATTTACCCCTAATGTGAAGCTGTTAACACATCTCAAATCAAAATCTACTTTCAGGTTTTTGCTTTTGTTCCGGCACTTACTATTTTATTGGGCTAGATTTTGTACTTTCGTGTGTGTGGAACATCATTGCCGTAGAGACTTAAATTTGTGATGCAATCTCTTGCATCTTATTAGTAACTTCCTGACTTCCACATGCTGCTTCGAGATCCCTTAATTCAAAATTTGTAGTGCCGTGTTGGCACTGTTACAGCATGAAACATGAAGAGCATGATGTAAGCATAGGGAAAATATAACTAAAGAGTAATAGCAAATCTACCACAGTGAACTTGCATAATTTAAAAATCTCATAATTTTTACCTAGATCTCTAACCTTGGCTGTAGACAGTTTATTAGCTTGGACCATATATCTGTGAAATGTTGCTATTATAATTTAAAAACATTCTTTTTAACATGCAGTATAAAAAAGTGGAATGGTTTTGTCTGTTGTTGAACTGAAATTATTACCAATCGCTGTGCCCAGAGAGTACAGGTATGACCATAGGCTTGCATCTTAGTCCTAAAGAAATTCTCCTAATAAGTTTAATATCTTTATTATGTTATTTGATGTGGTTGAAATGTGCCTTACTGATGTTTGCCAGTATATTATGTATCTCATTTTACTCTGATGTCAGTTCCTAAACCAGGCTTTTCTTATTGGAAAGTACTTAGACCTCGTTATTTCATGAAAGATTAAATCTAGGTATTGTACCAAAAAACCCAGTTAGTTATTCGAACACCAAATAGGGTGGCCTACTTTCTTGCAAACAAAGCTCGGTCGCTTGAAACTGAAATGGCGTGGATAGAGATCTTACACGGTTTTTTGGTTAACTTACTCAATGCAGATATTGCTGCTCAGGTTAACATTATTCCTTGTCATCTGTTAAAAAAGTCTCTTGGCATCTGGATTCTGTGATCAACTAGCAACTATACATTAAGTTTATATTCTCTGCTTCAGTGAATGCACATAAGTGATAACATGGGCATTCTTAATTGTCTAAATGAGACTTGAAATCGATGAAACCTGCAGCACAGTTCTGTTTTTCGGATCTGTACTTTCACCTTAAACCATAGCTGAGCCGATTATGACCTGCAAAGTTGCCAGAAGTTGGTCCGGTGGAACTTAAAGATATAGAGCTGGCTTTGAGGAATATGAGACCATCAGCTTATCTCCATGCTCATTGCTATGAAAAACTCAATCAGGATTATGGCAGCAAAATTCTTGATTAAAGGTCAGCTTGTATATGCTGCTGTAGTTGGATGGCATTACTCTATTCTTTTTCAAGGATCACGTGGTCACAGATACCATCATCCTCAGGATTCTTGATACGGCTTCATTCAGAAAACCATTATTGATTTGGAGCACTTCACCATGTGATGGAATTTATAGCAATTAGAGGATCCTGGTCTTTGGAAATTAGCTAGTATTTTATGCTGCAAATCGCCCACAAAGGTTACATCGGTTGCTGGACACAACCACCCTTAGCAATCTGAAGTGTAATATATTTTTAACTTGTTGCTGGACGCCCAAGGGTAGCGTAAAGGTGGGAATAAATGGAGTGAGGCTAGATAGCAGAGAGGTCTATTCTTTAAATGGAGTGAGGCTACTTCTTTCTCTTCAGAAGCGCCTTTTATGGGGTAAAACCATAAGGGTAGCGCATGACACGCCCAAGGGGCTAGTACCTACGCAGACCCTCAAGGGTAGCATATGACGCACCCAAAGTGGACAATATCTCTGAGGGAAACCAATCGCCTCCGTTATCTGAGATCGATGGAGACGATGTCGGAGGGCAGCAGATCCCCTCTTAGCGCTGGACGCGCGGGCCGGAAGCCGACCTCTCTTGACCTCATCAATGGTGAGGTCCGAGGATGAAAAATCCCTCCGTAGCGCTGGACGTGCGGGCTAGAGCCAAGGTACCATATTGTTAGGGCTGGACAATTCTTTTCAAACAATAAGCACTATTAGCTACCATATAGATAAGGTAGTTGACTGACTAACAGACTTTCTGGTTATTATTGTTTTTTTCTAAGTAAAATGATATTGAACTTTTTTCACTAAATGAATTGATCAACATTTATCCAATCATTTATGATTTATATACAGATTTTATGACTTATGTTCAATTTGTTTATAACAATGCTGTACAATCTTTTGAATGGTCTTTGTTTTTGATGTTTATTGTTGTTACCTCTTCCATACTTCTTTTCACCGGGCTAGATATGTATGTTTTTGAACAATTTGCCATCCTTATATTTAAATTTTCCCCATATTCTTAGATATCCGAATTCTTTCGGAACTTTTTTGTAATTTATTTGCATTTCTTTGTCCAAATTCTAAATGTTTAGCTTTAGCTAAGTTGTTCAACTCTAGCCAATTCAATGCCATATGCTGTACAAATTAGCAAGGATCTTCTGCGTGTAGACCTGTTTTAGAGAGAGAGAGAGAGAGAGAGAGAGAGAGAGAGAGGTTCATTAATTTTCTCACAAAGAACCTGTTGCAGCTGTATTAGACGGTCAAAGGGCATATTCTGCATGCTTGTTGCTGACAAAAATCAAGGCATCGCACCAAACGAAATTCAACGAATGACCAGTTCACCTGTATTTGCTACAGTCGGAAGTTTTTAAGGGCGTCCCTACCAATTAAATCATCTCAATTACAGCGTGGCTACGTACGTCCGGGGCAGGGCATCTCTACCGATTAAATCGTCTGAATTACAGCGTGGCCTATGGTTTAACCCGGCCGTCAGCTAAGTTTCAACCCTTTGGACTTGCATGCCCCTTTTTTGGGCACGAATAACTTGGGCGTCTTTAGTTGAAATTTCCTTGTATCTCTTCAGACGAATTGATCAATCACCTCATACATGGGACATCAATCTACGTGTAATGATTCATGCCTATAAATATCATAAGTTTCTATTCAGTCACATGCCCATACATATCATAAGCTATGTTGAATAATCAACCGAACGTTTAGCGCACAATGTTGATTCAAAAGTTACGAAAGAGTAGCACCAAGTGTACTTGGTAGTGGCTCAGGAACGACGGCAGGCAAAGCTGGGCATAACTAAAAGGTACCATGCAGAGTTTCATCTCTTGAATGGCTTGATACTGTCGCAACCGGCCCTGAAAGCCGCACTAACATACCATCACACCAGAGACAAACAGCAAATTCAATATAAAAAACAAGCATGCCCAACAAAAGTCATCCCAAATAACTGATGATCCACAAGTTCAAGAAAGACGATTAATAAAAGTATTTGCTCTCAACATCACACCCAAAATACAATGAGAGCGAACAAAACATATAGATATATCTACCAACTGATCAAGGGAACCCCTTCAACGGGTCGGCTGTTTTCCCAGATCTTGCATCAGACCAAGCTTTGGCAATCGTTCGTTTCATTTCATCATCACCTTCCTCGTACATGTTCTGCAACGCATTGACGTTTTAACTCACCTCAGGCAACTGAATAGAATGAAACAAAGGAAAAGAAATTTTTGACACTGTCCAGAAAAAAAAAAAATCACCTTCATCAAATCCATAATTCCTGCCATTGGGTCTTTATCTTTGTCTACACCTGGCTTTAGCTGCAAATCATAAAACAATTTATCAACTATCAAATTGTATCCAAGCCTCCATGCGCTCTAGAAGTGTAGTGAATGGTGTTGAAAAAAGTCTAATCCACCAAAGAAAAAAAATCAGAAAAAGGTAAAGGACATGACAGCAAAACACTTATTTAGCAAAATTCAGGCTAAAAGAATCCATGGTAGGCATTAAAACCACTAAATCTCTGGAGAGAGGTTGAATACCAAGAATCCTATAGTATCGACTATTCTACTATCCGAAACTCCACTGCTTGATTTGTGAAGTTCAGCAATGTACCATTGCCACTCCCATTCTTAATAAATATATCTTAGAAACAATGGAACTGCACATCCCAGAATTTGAGTGCATTACAGAATCACATAAACGATAAGAATTTAAATTGAACTGGAAGGCCACGGCCATCCATAATAGCTCTCTCAGAGTAGCTCTCACATGTCACATGCATCCTAATAAAAAGGCATCGCAGTGCACTGGGCTCCTGTCCTGCAGGGTCTGGGAAGGTGTTAGATATAGACAACCTTATCCAGAAATTGTTTTCATATTTCAAACTCATGACATCCAAGTGCAACCTTACCATTGCGCTAACCCACCCTCATATCTTATGTTTCTTAAATAAAAGAAAGGATAAAAGAAAGATCGGTCAAATTACGTCCAACACCTCGTGGATGATAGAGAAAGAGTGTAGTAAGTGATGGATGATCCATGGTTGGACATTTCATCTGGGTTAATAACTGTAAACCAGTAACCTCTTCATGCTAAAGCTTATTTGTCAACAAAACGTGGCCCAATTTATTAAAAATAGATGAGAGGAAAAACGAAAAGCTGTTGATTACCTTGTCGTCTTTGAAGTGCAGGTCTAACCAGTTTCCTTTTGAAGCTTTGGACAGTGTAACAACAACCTTTGTTGGCTTGACCACCACTTTACATTTCTCGGGAACTATTTCTTTGTTTAATTTTGGTATAGAGAATCGATAATTTTTCCCTTGGACGTCATGAAACTTGATGTCCACCAACATATGCTTAAAAACAGTCTCCATCCTCTCTTCTCGTACACCTTCAAGAAATACATAGAGCTGAAGCACAGAAGACAAGTTTGCAGGATTGAATTAGTTTCAGCAAGACAAAAAAATATCCAAAACAAAACAGGCAGTGATCAAGCATCCGAGAGTTCAAAAGGGAAAAAGAGGAGGAAAAAAAAGGACTAAGCATCAAATTTGCCAGTCGGGTTTGCACAGTTAAAAAAGGGTAATTCTACATATTTCATAATTAAAATTCATGTTCAATCTCATCTCTTGGAAGGAAAAGATGGGAAAAACCTGATAATAAATAATAAAAAGTGCTTGCTTGGGTGCACATATCATGCATGCATCCATAGAAGGACATTTATATGTCATGCATAAACTGCACCTTTACCTGTAATACTACCATGACTACAGCAGCCACATGACTACAGACAAGATGCAACAGCTTCTTTCAAGTAATTATGTCACAACACCAAATAACCTCCATATATCAGTAGTTCCACATAGAATGCCTTTAAAAAATGTAACATCAACCAGAAAATCTCATGGGTTATTAACATGTCAAATCCCCTTCAAAATATTTTCAAAAAAGCCATAACGACAATCAAAATCAATTTAACCTAGATTATATTCAGCTTTCTGGATCCTACATTTACTTCTTATCAAGGATGGCATTTCTGGTCATTGCATTTCTATTTTCAGATTCTTCATCACAAATGCAAGCCATGTAATTTAAGTTTTCTCCATTAAGTAGGGCCCCATCTTCTTAATCAAGCAATCTTTGAGTGTTTTACCACACAAACCTGTACCTGTCTAGATTTCAAACACAGTCAACTTATCTATCCAACACTCGCTTATGTTCTTGAAGCATTTGCCAACAGTTTGATGAACAAAACATTGCTTTCTTTTTTTTATTTAGAAATAAATTGATTGTGACAGAAACAAGAATGTTAAAATGGATATCTGTTAAAGCTATAAAGGATGGATTAAAGAATGAATATATTAGAGATGTGGGAATTGCATAAATTAAATAAAGTGATGAAATTGATTAAGATAGTATAGATATGTGCAACGAAGTTCTGAGGCTTTTTTAAGGAAAGGTACTTTAGTTTGTGTTCAAGATTGTAAGAAAAGAAGAGGAAGACCTGTATAAACATGGATGGAGATTGTGAGGAAGCATATGAAGAAACTTGAAATAACATCAGAGATGGCTCTGACAGAAATACTTGATGAATGAGGATAAAGGCTAGATGATTGTGGCTATGATTGTTATTTAGAAATTTCAATGAATCATATGGCATTTGCCACGCCAAACATACCTCCTACTTAATCCACCTTTCTCTAAATCTATGTGAATTCTTTATTTATACCTCCTACTTAATCGAGCTTTCTCTAAATCTATGTGAATTCTTTATTTATATTTGTTAATAATATGAAGATCCAAAATCATGAAAGATTACAAGTAGATATTCTTGGAGACAAAACTCTAGGGACTCATTGGATCCACTAAAATTGCAAGTTGATTATTTTAGACCTTTAAAATCTAATCTTTTTTTATCCAAGATGTTAATTTACCTCCAGCCATTCAATTGTCATCAATAAATGTTACATCATGCACATAGACCATTTCTATAAACAATTATGTATTATCTCAGAAATCAGTTAGACGTTTATAATATTTATCTTTTACCCATGATTCTAACTTGATTTTTGACCCTTCCGATCTTATCAACAAAAAACTATATCATCCTCAAATAACATGGAAATGAATAATTATACATTACGTATCATTCACAATATGATCTATATGGTAACAAATCCCTAGTACAGAAGACAATCAAATCCTTCTGAATACTTCCATGTCATAAATTTTCATGAAATCTTGTTCTTTCCTCGTGCTTTATCAATACCTCTTCTTGTTAGTGTCCACACAAATCCCCTCCCCCATCCAAAAAAAAAAAAAAAAACACAAAAGAAGGTGTTGCAGATGATCAAACATTGTGAAAACTGAAAACAGCTTTTAACCTTTTACTAATGAATCATAATTAGTTCTACCCTGTGAGCTTTCCTTGATGTGCTTGTACCTAGCTTTACCCCCTATGAAGTTTCAATTCAGCAATTCATATAATGAATTAAAACAACAGAATACATTGATAACATGCCATCTTTATAAACAAACACAAACCAAGTTCCATGAAAAATTTAGGTTACAAGAGTCGATTAATGTTCTAATATTTCCTTTGATCAAAGGATAATGCTGTCCCAGAAAACAAAAAAAAAACTGAACCATTTTCCCACGCATAAAATTGGGCTCAATAAGTTTTTTACCTGACCCATTGACATCTGCAACCATTAATGACTAACCTGCAAGTATTTTCTTGATATTTTGTGTTTTTCTGACATTTTGTTTGAGTTCATCTCCATTGTTAATGATATAACAAATTACAATTGCCATTCACAAAAATCTTCGGTTTTCTGTTCTTCCTATGCTTTGACACATAATGAAGCACCAATGCTTATCTAGACATCCTCACATTTTTCTTAACATACCACAACTTTCATCTTTATATCTCTGTGTATTTTTTTAAGAAAAACCTTTATGGCCCGACTCCTAAATTTTACTTTTTACAGTATGCCATCATACGTAACTGAGAGCAGATTTAGCATATAAACCATCCCAGAGGATACTCTTGGTTTCCTCTCAAACTTCATATCCAGTTAAATAGACAACTCCCTGTTGGGAAACGGAAGAATAAGAATCCAATGGGCCCTTTTTATTTTTTTTAAAAAAAATATGGTATGAATCTGGTATCACATTCTTTTGTTGCTATACAGTATGTCTCCTGTCCACATGAGTTATGGAAACTTAATCATGTTGTATTAACTTTTGCATGCATCACACTTGCCAAAAAGTTATTTACTGCAACTCCTAAATTTATCTAAGAACTCATTCCCATCTATTTCCTATGTCTATCCACACTCATCTCAACCTTCTCATATCTGTATGTTCATATGATGTTCCTGAAGCCCTCATTTAGTTCAGTATTACAGTCCACATAACATAGCTAAATTTACTTTTGCTGGTAATAATTTCAGTTAAGTGTCCCAAGCATAAAAAGACTATTTAAAAAAAAAAAATCATAAGCATCCTGTAACTCTGTCTCATCTCACTTTAATTCTAGTGGAAATGCTATAAAAAAAACTCTACATCTTACTATTTCACATTAGAAGCAAGCATGTGGCGATTATGATCAAACTCAAATCTCAACCTAAATGCATGATTACTTAAAAATGTACTATCCAAATAGTGACTTTAAATCATTTCTTACTCTTTTTCCCTTTTTTTAAGTAAAAAAAGGATGCACCTTGATCTTGTCATTGTCTTGATCCCAGCTAAACGATCCGAGCGTAACATAATTCAACGCGCTCGCTGCAGCGGGAGCCTTTTCGGCAGATACCGCAGGCTGTGCTGCTGCTGCTGCAGCAGCAACTGCTGCGGTAACCTTCGACAACTGCGAATACAACAAACAATAAATAGATAATAATTCATAGCACGGAACACTCAACCCCACGATTCAAAACAGCATGAATCAATCAATCCAGACAACTTCAGGGAACAACGATCCAACAAATGTCAATGAATCGATCTAACTTCTCCAAGAAAAATAAAATTCAAATCGGTAGCGTTCAAAGAAGTGGATTCTTGAGTTGAAAACCCGCTAAAACTCGGATAGAAAGCGAGCAAGGAGAGAGCGGATCGAAGAGGGAGGAACTAGTATCAAACCCTAAGTAACCGAGAGAAACAGAAGGTGCGGAGGAATACCTTGGTGTCGATGTTACGGATCTCGATGGAGAGGATGGAGAGGACGCGGGGCCTCTTGGCGATGGACTCAAGATGGCGAAGCTCCTCCAGGTCCAGCCTCAGCTGCTGCTCTTCCGCCATCGCTCTCCTTCTTCTTCTTCTTCTTCTTATCCTCCTCCTCCTCCTCCTCCTCCTCTTCGGTCACGACGTTACCCCTCTCGGTGGAAGAATGGAAGGGTACTAGGAGGATTTATTTAGGGTTTCGTTTGTTTGGAGAAAGAGAGGGAAGGTTCCAGACCAGAGGACGAGAGAGAGAGAGAGAGAGAGAGAGAGAGAGAGCCGTCCCAAGTGATAGGAATGTTCCAGAAGCAGCACCGTTTAGTAGGGCCGCATCTAATCTTGGTTTATTTGATCATTGATGATGATCGGATGCCGCGCTGGCGCTTGGTTATACATTGTGATTCCCAAATAAATTGGCTTTCATGGCCATGATCATGTAGATCGAGTTTTAATGCAACAATCAGTATGGATCCGTGTATCCGCATTCATATCTATATATATATATATATATATATATTTATGAATGCGGATAAAAAATAGATAATTAAATTTTATAACTATCAAAATAAAAAAACTTATATCAACTTAATATGATTGGTTTTTATTTTAAAATATTTTAAATATTGTATATGATTAAATAGAATTACAAGCACAACAACATATTTTTATATGGATTAAATAAATGTTTGTTTATATTTTTTTTGATGGTTATAAATATGGATGTAGATACGAGGATTAGACAGATGCTTAAATTTATATTCATATGTGAATGGATCTAAATACAAAAACGAATCTAGAAGCATATTATTCAATTAACTTCTGTCCCTAGAAACCATATTTTTTTTAATTAAAAATGAGAGAATGACAAGAGGAAGAGGACCCATCCGTATCATAATTATTCAGGTTCAGATATTTGAAATGTGATTCTATATTCGAATCCAGAATGTCTAGTTGCTAGAACAAAAAGCATGATCATTGGAATAAAACCTAATTTACTTGGTCTAAATTTGTCCTAATTAATTGTACAATCAATTCAAATTTTGATTTACCAACACATGCTATTTGCGTGTGTGGAGACGCAAAGTCCTCCATGCCGAAGCTCTGGGAATGTAGTTGAAAAAATAATTTCTTTTTGATACTAGAAGGGGCGACCTAATTAGAACGATTATAGCCTAAGATAATCTAAGCATTTTGCTGAAAAGCCATCTTGTTTCGTGTAGCCTCTATTTTACAGAATAATTGAAAAAATAATTTTTTTTTGATACTAGAAGGAGCGACCTAATTAGAACGATTATAGCCTAAGATAATCTAAGCATTTTGCTGAAAAGCCATCTTGTTTCGTGTAGCCTCTGTTTTACAAAATAATTGAAAAAATAATTTCTTTTTGATACTAGAAGGGGCGACCTAATTAGAACGATTATAGCTTGAGATAATCAAAGCATTTTGCTAAAAAGCCATCTTGTTTCATGTAGCCTCTGTTTTACAGAATAGTTGAAAAAATAATTTCTTTTTGATACTAGAAGGGG
>JAOXJJ010000725.1:7285262-7309736 GCA_025769935.1 Phoenix roebelenii | reverse complement strand
GGGGCACATGACCATTACGTGATAGCATAAAGTGGTTGTAGGGCAAAAATAACTTTGAGAGAATGTTTGGAAAATCCAATAAGATTGGACTAGATTTTTCATTGGATCATGAATGATACATTCTATTTAAGCAACATCTATATCAACCCAATATCTCTCCAATCCAAATTCTGTGGGAGAACAACAACAAAAAATCTCCTAAGTCCTTTTTTCATCCTGTAGTCCAGCAAATTCATAGATGGGATTTAGGCCTAGATTAAAATGAGTCTTTTGGAAAAAAAAAGCCGGACAGGTTAATATGTCCATTTCTATAAAAAATCCAGCTCAATTTTGCTGAATTTTTCAACCAAGTCCTGCAATGTATTGAATGGGATGGAGTCTCAAAAGATCTTTCATGCGAAACAGATCTCAAAATATCCTTAGTAGATGGCTCATAGTTAAGGATCACTCACCATGCGGATCCCATACCTCATCATTTATATGCAGCACAGATATCAAAGCACTCTTAGTATATGATACATAATTAAGAATTACCCGCCATGTAGATCCACTCCAGACCCCTTCATTCATCTGCATTTATAGATTTCAAAGCATCTATGGTTAAGGATTGCCCACTACATATATCTCAAAGCAATCCAAACCCCTTAATGCATCCACCGGCACATACCTCAAATCACTTTTAGCATATGGCTATAGTTAAGGATCACCGCAAATATCAAAATATTGCAAATTCTCTATCTGGCTACCTGCACAGATCTCAAAGTATCCTTGGTATATAGCCTATTTTTAAGGATCATCTACTGCATGGATCTCAAAACACTCTGAATCTTTCATTCATTCATTTGCATGGATCTCTAAAGTATTGAATAGTATATGGCCTTTAGTTAAGGATTACCCATGGAATAAATCTCAAATCACTCCGAATACCACTCATCTAATTGCATAATCTAAAAGTATTCTTAGTATGTGGCTCACAGTTAAAATCATCCATCGCACAACTCTTAAAGTACCATGAACTCTTTCGTTCATCAATTGGCTAGAGAGTCGGAAGACCACATCGGAACTATTTGAAAACTCGAAAGATAGGTTTGAAATTTTTTGAGGTTGAGGAGGTATCTCTAAGACACGCCATAGGGTATCATTATAATTTTTCTCTAAGGGAGATTACCATATAGATCTGGCAGTTTAGCGAGAGAAGCGAGACCCTGGTAGGGAAAAATCTCTTTCACGAGCGATCGGACATCCTTCTCTTTGGATCTTTTGATTTTTGAGTGCTCTACGGCGCCGTGAGTTGCGTTTTGAGACGGTGCTCTACGGTCCGTTTTCTTCTCTCCTCAAGTTGAATTTCATGGCGAGATTCTGCCAAACGGACATTAATCAATTGACAATTTTGAAACTAGTGAGAGAAGGGCACATAACTTATTTATTTATTTATTTATTTTTGTTATTTCTGGATATCCCATCATTGTCCGAGGCCTACTGCTCGCCTTCCCTTTATTGTTGGATGTCCTGCTGGGGCCAACTGCCGTGTGCCGGAGGCCAGAGGAAAAGGTCAGTTCCAGCGCGTCTTACATCATTCAACGCATGGCCCCTGACGGTCTCATCAATTTGACTGGTCATATGTGACTGATGCAAAACTCTTCTTAAAAATAATTTATAAAAAATCAAAAGATATTATCTAAATATTTTGATCTTATATAAATATTGAAGAACTATTCGGCTTACGGTCTATACAGACCTAAATACATGTCTGCTCGGATCTTCATGACTAACACCGCATTAGATGAAGAAATCACCCTAAGTCCTGGACAACTATGTCTTAGATAACAATATCTAGCATCATATTCTGAAGATATGATATGGCTGCAGTAGGAGATAAAACAAAATGGAAACTTTATAATGGATCGTATGTATGTATGCTAGATATCTTGATTTTCTAGTAACTAATGGACTATTATTTTGCCAAAAGTTATTGCACGGATGGAAAATTGAGAAAGGGCAACTTGTGTTGAAATTGGTTTTGCAATTGCCTTACCTATGTGATACCTTGTATCTAGGCCTGGTCCATTTGACTAGCCCAAAGTATTTGGCCCAGCCATTTTTGGCCCTGAGCTTCACATGTGACGTACAGGAGGGAGGATCGAGAGGAAAACTTCGGTTGGGGGTTTTCTTCCTTCCTGATAGCTACAGGGATCAGAATCTATCGCCATCCAAACATCGGCTAGATAAGGTCGAGATTGCCTATTTAAAGACCTCTTCCTCTCTTTCGAGTCCACCCGAGATCAAGTCATCGATTCCAAGAATTTCTTCTTTCGGTTTCCACCGGACCACCTCGTTGGATCGAGATAGGTGTTTTTCTTCTTCTCCTTCTCTCTCTTGCTATTTTAGCTGATATTTGGGTCGACGAATTGTCAGAAAACCATTCGAAATAGGGTGCCTTATTTCGACCCTTTTTTTCTAGGTTTCGCCGTCGCCAACCATCGTTGCCAGCAATGACTACGGTTGAGAGCTGTTGTGGCCACATCGCTTGAGGCTGAGCCACCATAGGCTGCCACCCCTCTGACTGAAGAGGAAAGGAAGAGACAGACTCTCCCCTATTTGGAAGAAGAAAAAGAGAGTCTCTCTCTTCTTTCTCTCTCCTGCCTCTCTCTTTCTCTTTTCTCTCTCTTTCTTTGTTTTTATTTTCTCTTTCTTGATTCTCTCTTCTGAACTTTCTCTCTCTAATCTCTCTAGAGATGATAGATCCAGCAAGACACTTCTCTTTATGATTATGGATCAACTTTGGTGAAGGGCCATGATCCATGTTCGACAGGCTGCACACCAACCCCCATCTTAGCCCTTTCCAAATACTATTAGATTTGGTCAGCTCCGATCACCATTAAACCATCTGTAGCCTAATTCAAATATGATCATATGAGTTTTGCCTTGACTAGACCACTCTAGATATCAGGCGTTTCCGTTAAGTCAGCCCTATGAAAGTATTGAAATTAGAGTTTCTATTCTTAAAATAATCATGATAAATTCTAATAAAAATATAATTTTAAAAAAATCTAAACTTAGATTTTTTTTTTGAAATTGATTATACTGATACTTTGGATTTTCTCACAAGGTAAGTAATGCAACCCTTTTTATAGATTTATCAGCAAATTATAAATATTTTCTGAATTGAATTATTCTTGGTATATGAATTTGATGCATGGTATTTTATTATTATATATGCCTTTTTTAGAATATTGTATGATTCTCGGTCGAATGTATTGGTTTTAATATGGATTATATTTGATTGATTTCGATATCACATCTTACGATTTAGAACACTGAACATATTTTGAGGAAAAGAGTTTGTTTCGATTCGAACTCGCAGTCAGACTATATTTTGATACCCTGCTAGTGGGGTTGTTCGATACCCTACCAGTGGGGGTTATACATTAACACTGCGATACCCCTAGTGGGGTTGTACGTTAGCACTTCGATATCCTGCCAATGGGGACTGTATGTTGGCACTTCGATATCCTGCCAGTGAGGGTTGTACGTTGGCATTTTCGATATCCTACTAGTGGAGGTTGTATGTTAGCATTTTGATACCTTGCCGGTGGAAGTTGTACGTTGGCATTTCGATATGCTACTAGTGGGAGTTATACGTTGTTACTTTGATACACTGCTATTGGATGTTATGTGGTGGCACTTCGATATGGTAATAGTTTTTCGTTGTCAAGTTAAATTTGATTGTTTGAAAAAAATTAATTTATAAACGGTATTTAAATTTTAAAAAAATTGAATTTAACCTACATAATATTTTGATAATATTACATATTTAAATTTAATTTAAATTAATAAATTTTATATACTTATTTTTTATAAATAATTATTTAATATATTATATAATTCATCAAGCTAAAAAAAGGTTAAGCAAGCATTGATTCGCGCATACCTCGAGTTTGGTAATGAGCCAGTCGCGCCTTGCCATGTCAATGCATAGCCCTTGCATCCAGGCAAGTGTTGGCAGCGACATTGCGAAGAAAAAATCACCGACAAGAGGCTTTAGGGCCTTCCTGGACCAATTAAACCCATTGTGTCCTCCTTCGGAAGGACCATGTGCCTTGCAAGTGCTCCTTAAAGGCAAGGACACCGACACTGTTGTGGTCAATCACTACCCATCCATTTGAATGGGAAAAGAAAAGAAGGAAGAAAGAGCATGGGGCCACGTAAGGCATGCGAAGCTGTAGACTTCCGTCCATTCCGGACGAACAATTTGCATGTGACCCCTCACCGGTTCTGGACCTACCAAACTCTCTCCCTCCGAACAAAACAACCTACCACCTGAAACTATTAATAACTATGGCAAGCTCCACAGCTCGCCAACTAATTGACAAGCGACCGCCATCAGCATCGTGGGGTCGATAGAACGGCCGAAAGATCTCCCCATTGAAGTTGTTGGGTGGAGTCCAAAATAAATAAATAAAATAATGGCAGCATCCAACAGGGTATTGGTGTAGTCTTCTATATATAACATGAGGATACTCTTTAAGGATAGTTGTGGTAAGAGCTTTTTATCAGGCCGTGAAAGTCATTGGGCTAGCCGAGGCTGATTCATCTGGAATGGCTAGAAATATCTGAGACCCTCTCTCTGCTGGTGTTGTGCCCATGCATACCTTGCATCTTGGGAGCCTCCATCTTTTGGCCATTTTAAGATGAATTTCGATGGTAGTCTGTTTGCTGATGATGATAGTGCTGGAGGTACGTTCGTGATCAAGGACTAGGCCTCCAAGTTGGTTGCTGCAGGGAGCGTCGTACTTTTGAGGCTTCTGCTTTTGGGATGAAACTCAGAACTATATGGAAGGGATTCTCCTATGCAAGACGTGTGTTAGAGGCTAGGTGTATCATCTTTGAGGAGACTCAGCCGCGGTGATTGAATGCATATTGGAAGGGGGCAGAGTACTTGCTTCTAGATGACATTCGACTGATACCGAGGAAGTCTTGTGCTTTACAGACCGTGTATATATTTCGGGAGATAAATAAAGCTACTGATTGCGTTGTCTCATTTGCTGCCCAATATTTTGGAGGAATTTTTTGGACTCGGCATACTTCTGTCTCTCCACCATTGTATAGTCTTTTTTCTATGGAATCAGCTAGTTGTGTTCACGCGAGACTAGTGTGAGCAGCCGATATACCAAAAAAAATGCCAAGATCTTTGCTTTCCTCGTTGGGGCCGTTTTTTGGTGTAAAAATATCACAGATAATTTGATCAAATAAAAAAGTTAACCAACTTTCTAAAATTGGCTAATAAAAAAAAGTTAACCAACTTTCCACAATTGGTTAATAAAAAAGCCATATTCCCATATTTCTCTGACTAGATAAATTATTTATATATAGCATTTATGTATGAAATTGAAAAAGAAAAATTTAACCCTATAGAAGATGAATAAGCCATTTTCCCATCATCTAAAAAATAATTTTTTTAATCCTAAAATACTCCGAACTCTACAATATAATATAATATTTAATCACGTAATAATATATTAGTATAATATAATATAATATAATATTTAATTATATAATAATATATAGTATAATATAATATAATATTTTTATTATAAAGAGTATTATGGAAACATGGATAGATCATAGATCTTAGAGAGTTAATAAAAAAACTCATGATGCAAAAAAAAAATAGACAACAGATTTTAGAATTATTTTTTAATGCATAGAAAAATAAATAAATTATTTTTTATTTAAATATATCTGAAAAATATTTGAAAAATATAAATTTTTGGATAAACTTTTTACCATCCAAACGGTCCGGCTGCAAGTTGCTAGCCTATCAGAGTTTCCGAGGCAACTACCAGAAAGCTGTTTCCGGCTGACTCTGTTGCAATCTTTTCTACTCTTTTCTTGAATAAACTAAAAACAATCAATATATGTCTTTTCCTATTGAAATATTGGGTTTTGTCGTTATCGTCTCAGTCAAAGGGAGATGAATATTTCATATACAAAGTATTCAATCAAACAAGAAAGGTTACAATCCCGCTGATATCCCAGACACTGGACGCCCGGCCGAGCAGCTATTTGTTATTTTAACTGAAGTGATCAACCAATATCGTCTTTTGCCCTTCTAAAGTAATATTTGCTCGTTCAACTTTGAATTTGATATCTTTCGTTGGTTTTAATCATCTATCATAAGAAAAAATAATAGATTATTACAGCTCACCGTGTTTAAATTTTTTTTGATGCAGAAATTTGAATCAATAAAATTTGCTTTATTAAATAAGTCAAAGAACTCATAAATCCCTAGGCTGTAATAGATTGCATGAAGAAATCTATGTTTTGTAGCCCAACCAATCACATCCACCCGGCTCAAAAAAAAAAAAAAAAACCTTTCAACATAAAAGGGAGGGAAAAAATATCTAAAGTGGGTTTCAAGATTGTCCTTTGAATACAAAGTTATTTAGGACTTGTTTGGATATCCCTACGAGATTAAACAGAAAAAGCTCGTAGAAATTGGATCAATTAGCTCGTCTAGCTTGCATTTTCTAAGAGCATGTCTAAACTCAGCTCTGATCCTAGCCTTTGGGTTACAGAAAGAAAAATTTATAAAAAATATATTTTTCTTCCTACAGTATTTGAGTTGGGTGGAGTTTAGTTGATATAGGATCATGCTCAAATGGATGGTCCAGTCTAAGAATTCTACATGATTTCCAACATAATTTGGTAGGAATAGCCAAATTTTATTTAACTAAGTCTCCTCTAAGCTAGATTTTCCATCTTTAAAATGGACCTTATTTGGGTCTAACCCTTTGTTTGGTATGAAGGATAGATTAGAGGAAGAATGGGTAAGAAAGAAAGGATGGATGAGGAAAATAATGGATGGGTCTTCAATCCATCCTTCACTATGTTCGGTGGAATATAAAAGAATAGATGAGAATGATTCTATTCTTTATTCGTTATAGATGAAATAAAAGGCTGATGAATGATAATTGTATAACATTTTTACTAAACTACCTTTTAATAAAAAATAATAATATTATTATCAATTTATAACATTTATTTATCCTAAAAAAGTAGAGCATTATATAAACTTATAATTATATAAATATTTAATTTTAATTTAATTTAATAAATGATTTTATAAATTAATTATATGTGAATTAATTCATTTGCATATTAATCATATAAATAGTTAACTAAAAGGTAGTGAATATATGTAGAAAAATATAAATAGTGTTAAAATTTTGTCGAAAAATTTAACGAAGCGTAATTTTGTCAATGTAGAATTTCACCCTTCATATGCTATATCCATCCATCTCTGAATCCTTCCAATTTAGGAGAATGCAAATTGGGAGGATAAATAACCAATCCCTTCTCTCATCTAGTCTTTCTAATTTTTTTTAATCAAATAGTGAATGAAGACCATCCACCCTTCCAACCCAGTCATGACAGTCCATGTGGTGGATATCAACTGCCAAGGTGTTGCAAATGAATTATTTGTATGAACCAAACCAGTATTCAATATGGCGGTCTCTCTTCTAACCCTTCCCCCTTTTTTATTTCTTTATCTTTTTAAAAAAGGAATAGACTATTCCTCATCCTTTATGCCTACTTGATTCTCCCAGGCAAACTGAACCACTGCCCATAAAATCGAGAATTTATAAATGCAAAGATCAATGCAACGACGAATATTCTTCGGAATGACCTCTAACCCCTTGCTGCATTGGGCAAAGGCTGTGCGTCCAAACCGACGTTTGATGTTGCCTTGGTCCCAAGTTGCACAAACTATTGCTAGGCTCGGAGGCCATCCACCAAAAATTCGTACAGAATTTGGACGTGACAATAATAAATTTTAGAAAAATCAAAGTGGGACTTTAATAATGTGCACAGATACTGAAGTGAACGAAGCAAAAACTATAAAATTGCAGCTACAATACCGCCACTAACTGGTAAATTGAAAAAAAAAACATAAATGAAAGGATTAAATGGTTTTCAATTGCTTGCTCACCTGAGAATAATCTGGAGGACAGTTCAGCAAAAGTAAAAATAGGTATTGGTAGAGGAAAAAATGGATCGTCCAGCCTACAATCAAAAGGCCGCTCAATTTTGGCCTAGTAAACGTTAACGACGGCCGGCTGAATTTTCACTTCGGCCCAGGGCCAGCTTGTCCTCGGAACTCTGCCGAAAGCTTTACCAACTCCAAACATTTGCCGACTCCCCCGAACAAGCTCAGAATACCTCCAGACAATCGCCGACCCGTTCCGACCAAGCTCGGGGCGCCAATCCCAGCGATACGCTTCGACCCTTGAGCTCGGGGCGCTCCACCGAGCACATCTCGGAATCCGGAAAGCCGAACTACTCCCAGCACCCGCCAAGCCGACCTCGTCAAACGCATGACGCGACTACTTAACAAACTCGGCCTCGCCAACAACCATACCCATGTGCGGGCCTACGCCCACCTATATGGCCGTACTTCACCACACTACCGTGTCATATCTCCATAATCGGCCAACAGCAATCAGACGACATCTTGACTACTCCGGCCATACCCTGCCGTGACTGTCAACACCCTACCGTTCTCAAGAACGGGCTGTACCGCACGTCACCAGCCAGCCTGAGCTGCGCGCCATCCGGCTCAGAGCCACTCCCCCTCATGATGAGGGCTGACAGTATCTTCGCCACCTGGGCCACTCCACCGAGGTTATAAATAGCTCGATCAAGTAATTTCTAAGGGACATTTGGCTGGACTAAATTTATCCCACTCTAACTTGATCGTCGGTGGGCCCTCACCGGGAACACCGGTGAGGCTTTGTACAGGTCTGTGGCTGTCGAGCAGAAGGTGGCTCCCGTCTTCCCTTTTCAACCACCGGCAGCTCCCTCGACTCCACCGGTGTGGTCACCCTTGGGCCAAATTTGAACCACAATATTTTTGGCGCTAGAAGGGGGGGCCTGAGTCGTGATCACAAGGATAATAAGCCAAGGGGCCCCAAACACGTCGAGTAGTCGGAAATCAGCGCCCGACTGCTCTCTCCAAGGTCCACCTCCTGCATCACACGTCCCTGCAGATCAAACCTCTCAAATCCAGTCAAAGCAGTTTTACCTGCTCGCCCAGCAAGTCCAAACCCTGGCCGTGGTTATCCAAACCCTTCGTTCGGCTGGAGTTTCGTCAACCATCGAACTCGACAAGAAGGTCGATGAAGTGGGGCGACAAATCCAAATGCTTTGGAATCATATCGCAGAACTCCACGAGGAGTATTACTGACCGAGGAGCAGGTCCCCTCGAAAATCTGGGAGACATCTCTCCTATCGAAGTTTTGAGGAGTATACTCCTCTTACGTCCTCTCGGGCCAAAATCCTCACGGGAATTGAGGGTTGCGGCTACCTCCAATCTCCTTCGAAGATGTGATCATCCAAGTCACGAAAACGCTTAGGCAAGTACTGCCGCTTCCATAGAGATCATGGCCACAACACGGCGGACTGCTATCAGCTCCATGATAAGATCGAAGTGATTGTCCGCCAAGGCCATCAGGGCCGGTTCGTTGGCGGGTCAACCAACAAAGCGAAGCTTGATGGGCAGACTTCGGGACCATCTGACAGACGCCCTAGTGCAGGCACTACTAATACCCCGCCTATGAGTCTTACGTAGATGCCGCTTTGGCCCCAAGGGGCCGAGAAGAGGCCGCGCTCACCGGCCCGAGGCTGGTGACCCCAGATGTAAATTACTCCCCCAAGGAAGGACCTTAGCCTCCTTCAGGTCAGGGCTTTCTTCCTTAGACCGTAATCTAAGGAAGTTATCTTGCGGAATTCTCCCAAGGTGTCTCTGAAGTATCCTAGGAAGCTCGACGCACGTTTGATATCCCAGCAGCACAAGTCGTATGCCGACGACTTTATAAAATCCCCTCCCTCCCAAGGTTTGCCTCGGGCTGCCCTGCAGGACTTAGCGAGAGCCCAAGGGTCTCGCAACTGCAGGTTCCATCTACAAAGTCACCCTTTGAGCTCGGCTTAGGGTGCCCTGCGGCGTCAACGGGGAGCCGAGGAAGAGCATCCCCGTCCGCAGGATTCTACAAGTCTGCCCCTGATCTGAGTGGGGGCATCTACAAAGTCACCCTTTGAGCTTGGCTCGGGATGCCCTGCAACGTCAACGGGGAGCCGAGGAAGAGCACCCCCGTCCGCAGGATTCTACAAGTCCGCCCCTTGATCTGAGTGGGGGGCATCTACAAAGTCACCCTTTGAGCTCGGCTCGGGGTGCCTTGCGGCGTCAACGGAAAGCCGAGGAAGAGCACCCCCGTCCGTAGGATTCTACAAGTCTGCCCCTGATCTGAGTGGGGGACATCTACAAAGTCACCATTTGAGCTCGGCTCGGGGTGCCCTGCGGCGTCAACGGAGCCCGTCTATAGGACTCTACAAGTCCGCCCCTGATCTGAGTGGGGGGCATCTACAAAGTCACCCTTTGAGCTCGGCTCGGGGTGCCCTGCGGCGTTAGCGGGGAGCCGAGAAAGAGCACCATCGTCCACAGGATTCTACAAGTCTGCCCCTGATCTGAGTGAGGGGCATCTACAAAGTCACCCTTTGAGCTCGGCTCGGGGTGCCCTATGGCATCAACGGGGAGCCGAGGAAGAGCACCCCCGTCCGTAGGATTCTACATCTCCGCCCCTGATCTGAGTAGGGGGCATCTATAAAGTCATCTTTCGAGCTCGGCTCGAGGTGCCATACGGCATCAATGGGGAGCCAGGAAAGAGCACCCCCATCCGCAAGACACTCGGGTGGATTTCTAAGTCTCGAGTTGGCCTCGGTTCTCAAGAAGATTCCTGCTCACAGGAGGATGCTTGTCCTCAAACTCGCCTATGCTCCTGAGTTAACAAGAGCCCCCGGACGGCTTCTATCCTTAAAATGATTTACGATTGTTTGTCTTTCGCTCTCCTGGGCAAGGTTTAAAGCGGCCGGCACTATTAAATGAAGAGCTACGAGCTCGCCTCACATGAGGTTTATATTTAGATTGGGGGTGTACCAAACCCGGAGATCCCTACAAGTACTAAATGCAACTCCTGCTATGCGAGATGGGCCCGGGTTTGGGTTACATAATTCGGATCTTAATATCCGAGCATGAAGCAGAACAAACTCAAAACACTTGTTGAGAGAAAAAGAATTTTATTGATAGAAAAGGCCGAAGGCCAGATACAAGAGTACCCGACCTCATGGTCGGGAGAATTACAAAGGGCCTAAACGGCCAGTCTTACAAGAATAAGGATAAAAATTAATCGACATGGATGACCTCCGCATTAGTGTCGGCTACGGCCTCCGACTCGGTTACGGCCTCGGGAGCGCCATCCCCGCCTGCTTCAGTGGCTTCAGCTCCAGCCCCGGCGTTAGGAACGACTGATGATTCCACCCCGTTGGCAGCTTCAGGGGCAATCTCCAGCCCGGCCTCAGCAGTGGTGTCCACGACACCCTCACTTGCCTCATCAGCTTCGTCCAGGTCTAGTTCAAGGCCACTGAGGTGACTCCGGGGCAGAACTGCTGAACTTGGAGACGACAATTGTCGAAACCTCGGATCATAGCAGCAGCAGCCCCCTCCGCCAGCTCAGCGAGGTACTCCTCTAACCGACGGAACCTCTCAACGGCCTCACGGACGGACGATTCCACCAGACCCTCGAGCCGCCCGACCTTCAGCTCCCACTCCTCCGCCTCGCCCTGAAGGCGAGCTAGAGCAGCTTCAAGCTCGGAGATGCGGCTTGCAGAGGAGGAGCGAGCCCGAGAATGCTCGGCCTCCATGGCTTGGATCTGAGCCACCTTATCCTTTATTACAACCTCGGAAGCACGCACCTTCTTCTTAATCTTCCAAAGCCATTGTGCAATGGCAGCAACTCTCTCTTCGTCTTCACGTCGCTGCTGCTCAATGGCTGCCGTCCGATCCTCGGCCTCCTGCTGACGCTGCGCAGCAGACGCCACTCGGCCTTCAGCCTCTTATCCTTGGAGCTCGGCACGCTCCGTTCTCAATCGGAGCGCCTTCAGCTCCTTCCGGTCGGCGAGTATGTTGGATATCAACACGTCGACCACGTGAAGAGATTGGAACAGAAAAAGAAGTGTCAGTAAAAGTTAAACATCCACAAAAGAAACAAACAAGGGACAGAAGGACGACATCACTTACTCGTATACTCGCCGAGTAGACATGATGGACGAGGTCGCCAAGGTCGTCCTCCATTAATGCGCAGTCGCGCGGAAGCATGATACTGCGCACAAGCCGGCAAGCAACCTCTTCGGATCTGAGGGCTGAATCACCCTCAGGTACGCACCGTGATGGTTCCCCGTCAAACTCGAAAAATATTGGCTCAATCCTCGCCAAAGCCGGAGCTTTGGAGAAGGTCGCAACCTCGGCGCATAATGAGACCGTGGGGGGGACTAAAGTCCCGAGCCCACGCCTCGGCTTGGAATCCGGCCCGGATGGATGGATTATCATGGCGATCTCTGGACTTGGTCGGTAGGTTCGACTGTCGCTCAGATGGGAGGATCTCCCCCAGTCGTCGACTGGGGCACCTTGGGCTCTCCCTGCCCGACCTCGAGTCCGGAAGGGGCAGCAACCTCGGGCTCTCCCTACCCGACCTCGAGTCCGGAAACGTCTCTTTCCTTCTTTGGCCTCCCCTCAAGACGGACCCCTTTGGGGGCGGCCCTCTTTTTCTTGGTCGGTAGGTGCGACCGCCACTCGGATGGAAGGATCTCCCCCAGTCGTTGACTGGGGCACGGGGGCCCTCTTCTACGGGTCCCCGGCTAGGTCCGACCAGAGAAGGGGCAGCAACCTCGGGCTCTCCCTGTCCGACCTCGAGGCCGGAAGCGACTCTTGCCTTCTTTGGCCTCCCCTCAAGATGAACCCCTTAAGGGGCAGCCCTCTTCTTCTTAAATATGGCCATCAACATTTTGGTATTGAAGATCATCCCTGCAATATCTATAGACAAAAAGTATTATCAACATCCTCGACATAAAAGGGAAAGAAGGAAAAGTCAAACTATTCTTATCCTCGGGACGAGCCGGGCTCAGGCCAAGATTTATTAGGGCCTCCTTACTAAGCAAGTCGGGGAGCTGAAGAGTTTCTTTCAGCCCGAGCAAACTATCCAAGGTCTTATGCTCGGACTGCAATAATTGCGGGAGCCTATTGTTTACTGAGGTCGGCGGAAAGCTGCAGATCAGATTAAATCCCCACGACTGCTTGGAGGAGATATAGAAGAAATTATCCTTCCACCCGTGGATAGAAGTAGGCAAGCCCCCAAATAGCTTATAGCCTCCTCAAGGGGAGAAGTACCACCACTCTTTATCTACAGAGTTGCCTTTTAATATAAAGCAACTCTTGAAGACATTTACCAAGGGGGAAGTTGTGTGCCAGGTAGAGGGCGAGGAAGCCGATGATTAGCCTCCATGAATTCGGGGCAAGCTGCGCAGGCACCAGGCCGTGCGCCGTCAAAAGCTCACCCACAAACTCATGCAGAGGAAATCTCAGCCTTGCTTGGAGTGTATCTACGTACACCCCGACCCAACCACTGGGTGGGTTGGTGACTCAGCCTCAGAGGTCCGGGAGTTCAAGTACAAACTCCGGAGGAATGAAGAATCGGGCTCGAACCGAGCCCAGATCCTTATCAGTCATGAGCGAGCCCATTCCATACGAGCTTGGGCCCACCTCAAGTTCAACCTCTTTCACCTCAGAAGAAGCCGGAGCTCGTGATGGACCTACATCGAACATCGATGTCCTTGTCGGCGAGTCAATTACCGTGGTCTTAAGATTAAAGAAAAAAGGGGGAAGAAGACGAAAGACTCTCTGAGCGACCAAAAGAAGGAATAAAATGCCTACTTGAAAGCTCGCCGGAAAGGGACGGACGGGCGGAGAAGGAGAATGACTCCCGGAAGAGAAAATCATCAGGTGGCGCAAAAGTTAGCAGAGGGCTCCCAAGAACGATCGGAAGAAAGCTCCAACACTCCGGCAACGGTGGCTGAAGAAAGAAGATCAAGAGCAAGGGGAGGGTCAAGCAACGACCCTACGACCCCTTCTTCAGGTCTTATATAGGCCACTGCAACGGCTCCGATCGGACAACCTAAATGATCATACGGCCCGAGATTCGCCATGTGGCGAGCCCTAAGACGGCCTCAACAAATCTCTTCGAATCGCCTCACTAAATGCTGACCATTATGAAGGGCGCTCTAGAGCTCGAAATATTGTTGATTAACCTCCCGCCTTCCGCTGAATGAGACGCTTCAGAGAAGGGAGCATTAATGGCCAACTCCTCATGTTCCGTCAAACAAAACGTTTAGGGGGATGGGGAATTAATGGTTGAAACCCTCCTCATCCCGATCCAACAACTCTCCAGGAACGCCCACGTGGAACCCTGGAAAATTTCTGTGGCGAATTCCATCCCTGAAAATTTGGTAGCTTAGACGTCCCAAGTCCGACGTCAAGCTCTCAGCCAAGAACTGCGCCAAAGCATATCCAGTTCGGTACGCATTTCTTTTTGCTTATATAACTGAAGCGCTGGATAATCGGGAGTCTGACTACTTCCATCGTCCGAGCCATAAAGCAGCTCGACCTCGGAAGTGGGAGGCAAATGATTGAGGGAAAAATGGATCGTCCAACCCACAACCAAAAGGCCGCCCAGTTTCGGCCCAGTAAACATCAACGATGGTCGGCTGAATCTTCACTTCGGCCCAGGGCCAGCTCGTCCTCGGAACTCCGCCGAAAGCTTCACCAACTCCAGACATTCGCCGACTCTCCCGACCAAGCTCGGGGTACATGTAGACAATCGTCGACCCACCCCGACCAAGCTTGGGGCGCCAACCCCAGCGATACGTTCTGACCCTTGAGCTCGGGGCGCTCCACCGAGCACATCTCGAAATTCGGAAAGCCGAGCTACTCCCAGCACCCGCCAAGCCGACCTCATTAAATGCATGACGTGACTACTTAACGAGCTCGGCCTCGCCAATGACCACACCCATGTGCGGGCCTACGCCCACCTACGTGGCCGTACTTCACCGTACTACCGTGTCATGTCTCCATAACCGGCCAACAGCCGTCTGACGGTACCTTGACTACTCCGGCCATACCCTGCCGTGACTATCAACACCCTACCATTCTCAAGAACGGGTTATACCGCACGTCACCAGCCAGCTTGAGCTGCGCACCATCCGGCTCAAAACCACGCTCCCTTATGATAAGGGCTGACAGTACCTCCACCACTTGAACCACTCCACCGAGATTATAAATAGCTCGGTCATGTAATTTCTAAGAAATCTTTGGCTGGAGCAAATTTACCCCACTCTAATTTGATCGTCGAAGGACCCTCACCGAAAACACCGATGAAGCTTTGTGCAAGTTCGCGGCCGTCGTACAGGAGATGACTCCCATCTTTCCTTTTCAACCACCGGCGGCTCCCTCAACTTCACCGGCATTGTCACCCTCAAGCCAAATTTGAACCACAACAGGTATTGTTCCATGATTTTTTTCAATAATTTGGATTAAATTTTTACCACCCCCAATATCATTTAGCTCCATACATCAATACTAGCGATGTTACAATTTTAAATTTTTGTTGGACTATTCCTGGCATTTGCTGCTCTATATTACTTTTATATCCTCCATATCGCAACTGCGAATCATTTCCTAATGCGATCTGAAACTATCATGAGTTGTTGAGGCGGAAAAAACATATATCATGAGTTCAAACTTCAAACATCATCAAGCATTAAGAGCAGTGCACCCAACCATTTCGCCAAATTATATTAACCTACTATCAAACACAGAAAACTCACAATGAAGATTACAAATACAACCTTAACAAGAAGAAAAAGATTACAAATACAAACCTAACCATGCAGATTTACAAATCACATAACAATGCCCTCGGCTGATATTAGACTAGCTTGTTTGATTGAAAATTAAAAAGGAAAAAAAAAAAAGATCAAACTACCCTATATTTGAACTTAACAAACAGACCTTTTAGAGAAATCAAAATTAAAGGATGCAACGAACTATTCCGCATTGCATTAGCTGGTAAACTCAAATTTTCCTGTCTATCCAACAGCAGTCCAATTGCTACCTCCACATTTATCCCCTCCCTACCTGAACCTTTTTTACATACATATGTGAAAGCCACGTATAATGAAAATCAACAGTACCTGGATTAAGAAAAATGACAACTATCTAGAAGGGAAAAAGAAAGAAAGCGGAAAAAAAAAAACAATGACCTTACTCAAGGAATAGTGTGAAGAGAAGGCAAATTCCTACTGCCAACGCAACCCTACATCCAGGTCAGACCTTGTGGGTGTGTCCTTGCTCGAGCCTCTGCTAGTGAAACAGCCATAGCCAGCATCATTTGCTCCTCGAAACTCTCAGGAGGAAGGTGGTCTGCAGCCATAGTAGCACCTTCGGAAACCGCAGCTCCTGCATCCACTGCAACAGCAGAGCTGGCATAGCTGGTCCCTACCTCTGCGAAATCTGACCTGTGGTCCATTGCCCAATCACCATCCTCCCTTCCTATCATTTTCCCACAGTTCGATGACACATCAGGCCACTTCTCAGACTGATAGTTCTCCACAATCCTGTTGTCTCCCACAGGTAAGCTGCTCAGCTGCCTTGATGTGCTGAAAACTGGGGCATTGCTTCCGGCCAGAAAAGTAGAATCCCTGTTCATGTGCTGATGCTCGGCCAGTGCAGCAACTGCACATGCAAGGCCACCAGAAGGCGAAGCTTCTGTTCGAACTATTGGATGGGAATCACGACAATCACCTGATAATCTGTGGCCACATGCTAGATTCCTTTGGCCTCCTCTCTCCTGTTTGAGCAGAAGTATTCTGTTAGATAAAGAATCCTTGGGAAGTAATAGAGAGAAATTTTTCTCCTCAAAAGTGTTGGTTATATCAAATTCAGTATCCGTTAAAGAACACTAGGGGTGGTCCAATTTTTACTAGTCAAGATGCAACTAGTTGCTTTCCCCACAGCTTTGTACTGGACTAAGCTACACGATCAACACTCAATAACAAGTTCAACAGTCAACACCTGCTGCATATTATTGGAAAATACCAAAAAGAAAAAGAAACAGCCGCAATAGAAAGAAAATAAAATTGCTATTTTAAGACATTAGGCAGTGAGTCTTGGGATGTTTTGCAATCTGTCGAAGAGAGCAAACGCAATTCAGCGATGCTTCACAGTAAGCGAGAATTGCTGAAGGTGTCGGCATGTCAGTAGTGGACTATTTAGTTTATCTTCAGCTACAGTAGTTAATTGGAACTCGACAGCTGCTATTTTTCCCATATTGATTTTTTCCTGACAAGTAGCAAGTAGAAACAAGATCTGGCCGACAGAAAGATTAAAGCTCTTGATCAAATAAAGACCTAGTCATCTAGACTCCAATATTGACTCAAAACTCCCATTGCTGTCATATCAATTGCTTAGAGCTGGTCATATCCATGCTCAATTATTTATAAATAGGACTGATGGCATATTGCCATTTTATGAAACTGAGATACAGCATAATTCTGAGTAAAACTATAATGAAAAGGATAGTAAACTTCTATCCTAGCAATCATTACAAATAGGTCACTGCAGGAACAAGCATATCATCTAAAATTATTACACTGACATTCCAAATATGCGTAATCTTGTAGGTTTCTAAAACTAATGACCAACATGAGGCACATAAGGCATGCTTCTATGTAACTTAAAGCTAGCATTTTGAATTTGATCACAGAATAATGAAAGAAGCAAATCTATCAATGAGGAAGGTCCTGAAAGAAAAATTAACCTTTTATATACTTAAACATCATTTGAGAATCAAAGAATATTAAACCTCATGAGAAATGGTTATGATTGTAGTGGTGATTCAACAACTTAACACCAGCTTCTGTTTCCTTAAAAGAATTGTTCTCTTTTATAAGAGCAACAAGCAAGAAAACATCTCACCAACTGAAAGCGAAAGCATCAAAACATACACCATAGTGATGGGGAAATGCCAAGTCTTAATAGCTCATTACCATTGATGCTGATGCCCCACTGAATTGTGATAGCAGTACTACTTACCTAGCCAATAATCCATTCTCTTGTGCACAAGAACCACATGGAGATCAACTTCATTTAACTTGTTATATACAATTTCTATACTCACTTCTATATACATGGTATGCTGAGCAAATTGCTAACTGCTGTACTGAGTACAAGAGCATTATTTGGTTAGCCAGGAACCCATTTTCTCTTGATCATAAGCACATCAGAGTCAGCATACTTGGTTTGGCCATTTACAATTTTCAAACTCTCACTTCAGTAAACTACTATAGTCTGAAGATTGAGAATTTTCATGCCACAGAACATATGGGTTGTATATAGTTGTATATGTTGTACTAATCAGATTCTATGTATAGTCTGTGAATATGGAGATATTGCAGAACCATGTGTTATATGAGTATTATGTCAGAGGGGCAATCACATATTGCAAAACTTGCAATCAAATTACACATGCAATAGTAATTATGTAATTGTGATAATGCATATAGCATCAACTCAACCAGCTCCGTCCAGCAAAAAGAAAAGTCTCCTACTTTAAGATCCCACTGTCACATGCTCTAGGTGTTAAAGTTGACTTAAAAGAATTGTTTATAGAAATGCTAGCAAAATACCAGAATAAATATCAAGAGATCGTATACCATGAGCTTTTTGAAAATGATATTTAAGTTAAATCTGAGATGGTATGTTAGCTGTGTTGGTTAAAACAAACCAACTAGGTCTCAAAGGAGTATGACAAATAATTCTTGGAAGAGATGTCCATGGCTTCTGAAAAATATTGCAGAAGAATATCATCACTCAAGAAGAGATTCCGTACAGGGATCTTAAGATAGGCCAACAAATATGCAGACAGACATAAGCCAACAAATATGCAGACAGACATGCCAGAAAAAGTGCTCCCAAGGTATCCTTACAAAGATAAATTAAAAATAATTCTGTACGAGCTGAAGAACTAGCAGCTTACCACAGATTTTCCTGATACAAAGCACTATAGATTTATGTCACCAACTGACAATTGCAGTGGTATACAAGAGTGGTCAGTGACATATTTAGTTTGTACTTCACTATCAGTACTTGTTGAAACTTAAGGATTTAAAAATCATAGACGAGAGATGAAAACCAGAAGTGGAAAACTAGATGTTTTTATAGGTGAATCATGAAAAAGAAAAGACCCGGGCAAAATACAGTAGAAACTAGAAGCAAAAGAACAAGAAAGAAACTATGCAAATTGTGAGATAATGCTACTTCAACAGCCAACAAAAGAAAGACCAACTAAGAAACTAAATCGAGTACCCCTTTTCTTTAGCATGCAAAATGCCCTAAAGTATACATCATGCCACTTTTTGTTTGCTTTTAAGAATACAAAAACACCATGTCAATAGAAAAAATATAATTGAAATACATAAACAAATATTCTACTTATATGTTGCTCCCATAACATGTATTTGATTCAGCAATATGTCTTTTAAAAACATGCTCATCAACATCTGGAGCATTCTAGAATCGATGAGCTTCTTCCAGAAATAGATAATACAATAAGTGGTCTCCTATAAATTCTGAAAAAGTAAAATTAAACATTACCTGAATAGAAAGCCATATGGCTTCCATGACCATTATGTCTTCAAGATCCATGTCAAAGTTATCTTCCCTGCAATTCACAGGCAGCAGTTCTATTAACATCATAAATAAATACCTGATCGAATTATACTACCCATAGATGTCATGTCTAATAATTAAGGTGTATGGTTATAGTTGTCTGGGATAATAATAAAACAGGAAAATAATGAATTGCTACCTTAAGTGATAAGTGGAGTAGGAATACAAATTGACTAAGGTACCTAGCACGTTGAGACAGCAAAACACAGCTAACCAACCAAAAATTACATATACAGCAAAGACAAGCACCAATAGCTATTTCCATGAAAGCAGCGGAAGCCTAAAATACAGTATCAGAAATCCAAAAGAGGCAAAATGATGCAAAAAATGATAGACAACACTCTAAAGATTCTAAACAGCCACTAACTGTGAGAGATATGCCCTTCTATCCTCGAAATAAGTAGCTCTTTCATTCAAGATTGTTGGAGCAGAAGCCAAATTCTCTCTAAATTTATTATGGTGACAGAGCAATAAAGCTTTAAGGGCAATGAGATGAGGAGAAGAAGAAAGGAGGAAAAAGAGAAATAAATTTAGAGATGGCAAGATCATGGACAAAAAGCTAAGAGCTCCTTTTGGGGCTCTTAGTCAGTAGGAAAGGTCAAACTGATTACTCTCATATATACATAGGCTATGACCTCAAAGTAATATAATGACCAATAAACCAAGTTTGATCTCAAGCTAAAGCCATATTCCAAAGCAGCCAACTTAAGTTGGTCTTTTCTCCAACATAAGGTGACCTTGTAGTCATAGGATTTTGTCAGCAGGACTCTTATTCTTAACCTCCTCATGGAAGTTGTTTCTATGCAACTTGTTCTCTCAAGATAAGCACAGCCTCTCACCACAAATGACACATCAGAAAACAACACCATAAGGGTGGTGGCGGATAGAGCTATCAGGCACGCGGCGGAGGTCATCAGCATCACTTAGTCATCGTCTGTTGGGTTGGCTAGAAAAATCTGGGACTCCTACTCTGCTCTTGTAGCGTCCAGTATAGTGTTTGTCTCTTAGAAGCCCCCACCCCCTAGTTTTCTCGAGGCGAACTTTGACGATAGTGTTGGTTAGGGAGGCGGCTGTGGCGGAGTGGGATTTGTCATCAGAACCATGGGGCCAGACTGGTGGCGACAGGGGGTCGGAGAATTTTTGACACATCTGTCGTCGGCGCCGAGCTCAAAGCTGCATGGGAAGGCATCACTTATGCGAGATTTGTTCTGAGTGCTGACCACCTATTCCTTGAGAGAAATTCGGCTATACGATGATCGACTGGATCCGGGGTTAGGGGGCGCGGATGGTGAGAGTCCCCTACTCCGCGATATTCGCAGACTGTTGGGAGAGTGTGGCTCCTATCAAGCCACGCATGTTTATAGAGAAGCCAACGACGCCGTGGACTGGGTTGCCTCCTTCGCGGCTCAACAATAGTGATTTTGTCTGGACCAACCATGGGTCCGTGTCGAAGCCACTGTGATTTTCTTTTCTTGATTTTGTTGGCCACGCTCACACTTGCTATGTGTGATATGTGTGAGCCGCCGTGGTATCCAAAAAAAAAAAAAAGAGTACCATAGAGCATCTCATGACAGATTCATCTTAATAGAAGGTGACTCCAACTCGTATAATCAGTGCATGCCGGGACTCAAAATTCTACTTTTATGATTAACCTTGCAACAACATTTAACTCTTGCTCACAAGCTACTTTAACTTCAGCATGTGTACAATACTAATAGTTGAACATTAATCAAAAAATAGCTACAAACTACATCTAAAGAACTTTCGAATATGAAATGTCTACACTGTTTGTATACAATCCCTTAGCCTTGAGCATATATATTATGGTACAGAAATGAGGATTTCAAAGTAAAAATGTTCTAGGTTGATTGAATATACAAAATTGTAGGATCTAAAATTTATTTCGAATAAGCAAAAATTCTGGGAATAAATTCAGATTGCTGGAAAAAAAAGGGAGAAAACAAATATGTTCTTGGGGTAGCCTTATTATCTGGGGCCAATCCTCAAGGCAAAAGATGAGAAGAAGAGGATAAGAAAATATGGAAAGTCTTTAATTTTTGTTCTATTAATCATCAAAACTACTGTTGCACCATCAATCTCCTCCTTTTATAGCTAAAGACACAATCAAACTAACTAAATATTTTCCCCAAATTACTAGGATACCTCTAGAAATTTTACTTAGAAAGAAAGAAGAGAACAAAAAAAAAAGTAATAATCTCAAGGTTTGCCGTCTTGGTACTGAACTCGTACCTGTGCCACACCAGCACAATGCTAATATGGCATAGTGCAGAATTTTTTCGGCTTACCAAGTATTGGTACGCCACCCGTACCGGTACCGGTATGGTATACCATGTATTGTCTATTTTGGGCCCGTACAACAAACCTTGATCTCAAACCTTCTAAAATTAGAAAAATGTCATGTCTATGAAACTTAACAAAGACGGACATCAACATCACCAAAAAAGCAAATCCCAGTAAAAAACACTTTCCTAACTCAATTTGACCAGAAGCTAAACTTGTAGATAACATTTCTACTCAAAATATGACACAAAACCTAATACAAAATACAGCCCTGATATCACAAGAAAATAGAAGACACATAATCTTCTTCTGATATTACAGGAAACATCTCCTTTAGACTCAATAAAACAGCAAAAAACTTAAACTCAAAAAATTATCAGTATCAAATCTGAACCTTGTCCACACCTAAACTACATCAGTTTTCTTGGTGTATTTTTAACTAGCTGAGGTCATGAATGGTAGAAGAATGCCAAAGACTCTCATCAATTTATAACTTATTTGTTGGTCTTTCAATGCTTCCCAAGTCATCTCCAACATTAAAGTCTACAGGGGTGTAAACAGGCTTGCTTTATGTAATCCAATCTCTATAAGAGACCAGTTTAAAACTTTTTTCCATAAGTTGACTCCGAGAAGATGTCTAGCTACCTCCACTCTATCAACATCAGTCTACAAAAATCTACAATGTGAAAATGATAGCGGGAAACATCTTCAACTTTTCAACACCTTCGACTTACTTCAGTACAGATTCATAGGTACCAGAGGACAATGTTCTTGGTTGAGTTGTAAAAAGATAGCTAGCAATTAATTTGAATTTTAAGTCCATCGCATTTTGCTGTCTTTGAAATTTATGAAACCAGGCTGTTAAGATATCTAGCTTATATGTATTATTCTAGTTATGAACTTATTATATACCAATTCTTTACGTATATATTATTGATGTCTTCTCATCATAGGTGACTATAATCCTATTGCATCTATGCTTGGGCTATGCCCTAATAGAGGGCAGTCTTCTGTCCAAGCCCAGCACTTCTTGTTACATCATAGTCAGAGCCATGGTAAGATCCATCAATGCCATGGACATCGATTGAGTCATTTATGCTTGGTCCAGCCACCTCCTTGAGCTCTTGTGCTCCACTAATGTTGGACAAGTCCCAATCATCCGTAGCAAACATCACCAAACAGGTCATGGACCCCATTAGTGACAAACATTAGTGGACTCTTCTCGACCTCGGCAAGCTCACATCTATCAATTCTGGATCAAACCAGCAACCGACCATTATTGAGCTCACAGCTCCTCCCTTCAACTAAACACCCTCAGTTCCACCTTCATTTTCTAAGGCTAAGCTTTCAACTTTAAATCTGTGCTTAGCTTTGCAATCTAAGATCAGTTTGACTTCATTCAAGGCATTCCTTTATTTGTGTGTTGCCAGATCCCTTAAGCTTCTTCGTCTTAATAGCAAGGTTACCTGCCCATGACACCCACCAAGTGTCTAACAAATTGTCACAAAAATCAAACTTCAGTATCTGGGTGCCAAGTTTGCAGCTTGATTGCTGCCTAGCCATACAAGTCGCCATCAAAGCTCCACGTAAGTGCAAGGGCTCCATGATCAAACGCTATGCATGAGCTTGGCCATATGTGACACTGCATCCCACCAATAGTCTACGTGTTTGGATGCACGGCAAGTATTTGGTGACTTGTTGCATAGGCTCTGGTTGTACTCGTTTGCATAAACTTGCTTTGTGGTGCCCAGTTTAGCTACTCAACAACTGCATGCTGCATCCTATGTGAGAATTGTGTTTGCATAAATTTGTTTTGTGTGACCACTTTAGCCACTCAACAATCACTTGTTGCATCCTATATGAATTCCCTATAGGATGCTTCTAGATTATCTTGGGTATATTGGCCTCATTGCATTATAAAAATCTCATGGAATCATCACCCTGCTATAGATGTTCAACTTACTATCCGAATGCCATAGTGTTTTTCCATTGAAATGGTATGGTATTGGTATGATGGTATGTACAAAAGTGACAAAAAAGAATGGAAAACATTACAGACTGGTTGGACCAGTCAACCTATATGTACCAGCATGGATGGTTTCAGCATCCCAACATCCGCATCAACACCAGTTTTGGGTCCAAACAGTATGGTATCAATGGTACCATATCACCCTGCTGGTTTTCTCCTTGATTACTAGTGATGATTCTTTGACTATCCTGCATTTGACGCAGCATCTTCAAAGAAATTTTGAGATATAGGATCTCGGCCCTATTCGTTACTTCTTGTGTCCTGACATTGCTTACCATCCTAAGAGGTACCTATTATAACCACAAAAGCACACCTCTAACTTGATCAGTTCTGCTTATATAGTCAACCCGCCCATAATTGACACACTGATGGAGCTTCATCGAAGTTTTATCGTACAGAAAATGACCCACTTCATAATCTCGCTCAGTATTGTTCGCTCGTTGGACTTGACTATACCTCTACTCAACATTGC
>JAOXJJ010000725.1:7272181-7285162 GCA_025769935.1 Phoenix roebelenii | reverse complement strand
CAGAAAATGACCCACTTCATAATCTCGCTCAGTATTGTTCGCTCGTTGGACTTGACTATACCTCTACTCAACATTGCATATGTTGCCCGTGTCATCAATCAATTTGATAATGCTCCTGGTTCTATTCTATGTTACTATCCTACTCATTCTTTGCTACCTCCATGGGGCCCTCTCTTCTCCTCCACTTTGGCTCCATTTACATCTTTAGGCTAGCAGTGCACATGCCATATCATGCCACTGATAAAAAATATATAAAATAAAGATATGTAAAAAAATAAAAATCTTTTTCAATTGAAAGGATTTAGTAAGTGTCACGATGACTCAATGCCAGTACTAGCCCACCAAGGTACGTGCTAGCAGACATAGGCACATATATAAAAACCTTGTACTAAATCAGATTAAATTAAGCAATTCATAATGGTGCACTCCTTATTTCCTCTACCTTTAGCACATCCTGTTGCAATGACACAACCACTTCATCCCTGTGGTCAACCCTATTTTGAAAGTTATCACAATTCACAAGCATAAGGTGTCAAGATTTTCCCTAAATTTGGGTGTCAACTTGTAAAATCACATAATTGTTGTTGTTGCATTAAGAGATATGTTACACAAAACAACGACACCAAACTGCTTGTGAGACAAGGGACCTGCACCCCTACTTAGCAAATCATAGTTAGCAAAAAACCTGGCAATCTTTAATTTCTTAGTTTCTTCTTTCCATAGCAATGGTCAGAGGGTGCTAATGAATCAACAATATTGACAAGTAACATAACTAAGGCAGGTCCATATTGTTCCACATCCAAGTCAAAAATCTGGCATCCTTGCAAACCAACTTTTCCACCCTTAATTGTCTCTAATAGAGAGTATTTGTAATGAACCCTTGTAGCAATTTTGTGCAAAACTTGGATGAGACTTAATATTTGTTTCATTGGACTCAAAAGTTGAAACTCTTAGAAGCTCATTAATGTTTATTCAGTCATTAAGAAAGTGAGGTTTGATAAGACTCTTTTCTACTCTATTTTTATTTTTTAAAAGTTCAAAAGAGAAACATATTATTAGTCAAGGAAATGGAAAACTTCCACTCCCTTTATTAATTTCCCCTATAATCTGTTCATAACTTCACATATCCTCTCTCATATCTACAAGTCTGAGGATGCGACCTACTCTTTCATTCACTAAGCAACAAGCTTACTTTTTATGCAGCATGTCTTTAAGATATATCTTCTCTGCTTGCATCAATACCTTTCCACCCCAAACAAGTGTCATCATACCCTGGACAATGGCGATCTTTTTTTCTTTGCTTTGCAATCATGATCAGCCACACCATGATGACAACCACAGCTTTCTACACTCCTTATCCTTACCTTCCAATTGATTGCTTTCTTTTTATTTTTGCCCGTCTCGCTCTTCTACTTTTAAGGGGTATTGACAGTGGGGTGTTGGCAGTGGAAAATGGTTATTTACTTGACTCTTACTTTCTATTATATCATGAATAAATATTTTCCTTATAGAAAAGGACTTTGTATCAAAAATCAGATTTAAAAAGTAGCATGACGACCTAAAGGTTGAGAAAATCAGCTGTTGCTTAGCTGGTTGAGAACTATCATTTTGAGATGTGTAATTAATAAGACAAGTCAATATTAGTCAATGTACCAATTTACTAGCTCTCATGTCAAAACTTTCCCTTAACAAAATGGGTGGGCAAAGAGGGTATCAATTGAGTTCTACCATTCAACATCTCAAAACTGCTATCAACTGTAATTCTACTTCACAATGGACAAAGAGTTGGTTAGCAATTTTCTTGTGGGCCTTTTTTTGCTCACGTCAGTTATTATAGGGGTGACAATTTATGACTCAACATGTCAACCCAACCCAAAAACAACCTGCTTTAAGCAGATTTGGATTTGACATAAATGAGTTTGGGTCATAAACTGGTTAACCCGTCTAGAGCCGTTTATTAAATGGGTTAGGTTCAAATGTAGAATTTTGATCAGTTTAACCTGTGAGGACCAGTGCGGGCGTGTGTTTAGTCCCACATCAGTTATTCGCTGGGTAGACCTTGGGTACTTATATAGAATCAAGAAACCCAAATAATATCTTCCGACTAGCTTTTTTGAGTGAGGTCCTGGGTTGTGACAAAATAGTATCAGAGCGGACCCGGCCCATAACCTATGTGGAGTAGGGGACACTGCAGCACGGATCTATTAGGATTGACCATGGGCCGATCGTGGTGCTTGTGATTAGATTTATATGGATTTGAATCCTTAGCCTAGCGAGAATGTCAAGGCTTGAATGGAGAGAGTATGTGAGGATCCGTGCGGGCGTGCGTTTAGTCCCATATCGGTATTCGCTGGATAGATCTTGGGTACTTATATAGGATTAAAAAATTCAAATAATACTTTTCAACTAGCCTTTTCGGGTGAGGTCCTAGGTTGTGACATAACCCATTTTAACCTGTTTAATAATTGGGTCAAATCATGACCGGATCCATTTAACCCGTTTAAGACATGTTTAACCTATTTAAAACCTGCTCAACATGTTTCTATCTTGTTTAACCCAACCTGCTTAACTTGTTTAACCTATTTAAATCTATTTAATCTATTAAAAATCTTCGTAGCATGTTTAACACATTTAACCTGACTTGACTTATTTAGTAAATAGGTTATGCAGATCGAGTTGAGTTACCAATTTAATAAATAGGTTGGGTTCATATCTGAATTTTTGATATGTTTAATAAATAAGTCAGGTTCGGGTTAGCAAATTTTTGATGTGATTTGAATTTTTGACATATTTAACAAACAGGTCGAGTTCAAGTTGGCAAATTTTTGATGCGACCAGCATCCAACCCCACCCATACCTGACCCAACCCAATCTAATGGCCACCCTCAGTCATCGAGTGGACATTAAACTTTATTCAGGGAATTAATTGTGATAGAAAATATCAAAGGTGGAACTACCATGAGATGTATATATGTAGTCAATTCAATTTTTTTTATAAAAAGGGGAACATATGGTCATTAAAATTCATAAATCAACGATTCCCAATAATTTCCATAAGCATTAATGTAGACAAACAACTCAAATAATTACTTTATGAATTACAAAGGCCTAGGGCCCTTTTGAGCATTTGACCTACTGAGTGGACAAATCAGTTGTCTGCTCCCTTATTCATTAAATTTCACATAGGTTCTTTGATGTTATAAGTTAGGCTTTGAATTATTAGGCCTCTATTAAGCTGATGAGACATAAAAAGGCTGAGGTATATCAAAACAGAAGTTGGTAAAAATTGAACAAATGGCTAGAAAGAGATGAACCAATTGAAATAATTAATTGACTTACTTTTGTCCTTGTCCTAGCACCAACTGTGAGTAATGTTGAACTCTCTAGTTGAGATGCAAAGATCTATGGATCCTTTTGGTGAATATGAGTGACCTGAATCATCACTTATATGAACTTGCATGTACTTACTAACATCAGGCGGCCATATGCCACTCATAATCTCATAATGGAAATGCTTTATAACTGACTATATCTTGTAACCTTTGTAGTTTCTCCACAGTTGCACCAACAAATTCCTTTACCAATGTGAGAGATCACCTAGATTTCCCCAGCAAAACACCCATGACATGATTTGATTCAATCGACAAACAAAATCTATTCACTTGGGTTACCTTATGTACTCAGGATTCAAATGAGGCACAGCTTTGTTTTTTGTGCAAGTCTTCTAGCATTTCATATTTATTTTTAGGTTAATGTTGAGAGGGTTAGGAGAGTCCAGAAATGGGTTATATGAGCCATTATTGGCGATAGTTATCCTATGTTAAGTTGCTTATTAACAATGCTTTGGGCATTTTTATGGGGTTTGAGATATTTGATTGAAGAAAAGGGGTTAAGTGCATTTTAATCAGTTTCCTGAATAAAAGCGTTTGACCGCACTTATTCAGGTCTCGGATTAAATTGCTTCACTTTATATTATGAAACACAGCAATGATCTTCAATGAACTAAGAAATGGTCATAGATACCTAAATGAAGAAATGAAAGATTGGCTCTGTTATTTGGGAATATATGAACAAGAATATGTTGTGTTCAATCACATTGTCATCAATAGCAAGGTGAAGAACCAGATCATAGTAGACTCAATGATTTGAAGAACTAGTCAATGAAGATCAGATCGATGAAGATTTCCATGCTAAATATTGAAATTTCTGATAAAGATTACATAGAGCAAGATCTTTTGGATTAATATACAAGACTTGATGATGTATCAGATGAGAATCTAACTTTCATGATTCTAAAGGACAAATGCTTTGAAGCCAACGATCCAATGGATAGCAAAGCTGCTTGCTGAAAATGCAGCCATTCACCCACTACAGAACCAAGCTTAGTTTGCAAGAGGAGCACACAGTAGAAGATATGGTTGTTAAAATAAACATTCATGATTTCTATTAATCTTAATTGCACCTTAATTATCTAGTGAACCATACCATCTTGCGGATCCATCAATATACACCTTCTGGCATTTGATCAAGAATCAAGACCAAGGATGTGAACAACTGTAGTTATGATTTAGTGGTTTTATCACAAGGCGTCGTGGAAAATCAGCCTTCACCATCAAATCATGGCAATTGAATGGTGGAACTATGACTTGGAGTGCAATCAAGCAAATCTGAGGACAAGATCTGAATAATAGTAAACGACAATGTACTTGAGGGTTAGATGGGGCATAGCTCAGACTTCATGAATCTTCCGGTACTTCTTCATCTATTCAGGGTGTTTTTAGAAGGTGTTCAGAAGGTTCTATAATGGAGTTATTTGAGCCGACATTGCTTAAATTATGATATGCACAAATTGCTCACAGGTTAAGTTATTATGATTAGGGATGTTTAGGGGTTTAACTATGATTTTGGCTCATACTATTATGAAATTTAGTGACATAGACATTCTAAAAACAAAAAAACTCCCCCCAACCCTCTTTCTTCTCCGGCTTTATTCTTCCTTCATAATTCCCTATCTATTGTTTCACTCAAATCTACAAATGGATGCACACTTTTCCATCTCCTTTGCTTCTTTCTTCATTTCCTATTCTTCTTTTTCTTTTCTTTCCAGAAAGATAAACATTCTCATTTTAATCTGAAATAAGCATTAAACAAAAGATAGCTGAATGAATCCTTTGGTATTTTTTTCCTGACAAATCACAAGGCATGGTTTGCTCTTACTTTGATCCCACAGCCTCTACTTTCTGAAAAAAATACTATCCAGGTCATGCTTGTACTGATATATGAGAATCATATAAAAGAACAACCTAACTCAGACCAAACTTTTGTTTCCATTAGCTTTATCTTTGCATAATATTGTTGAGAGAAGAAGATGAGTTTGAATACAATCAAGAATACAAAATTCAAAATTCTATGGCAATCAAAGTATGCAATATTAAAGAATCAAAGTTACAATAAATATATAATGTTCATCACAAACTCATAAAGATGTCATTTAAAAGATGCAGTAATGCTCAGACATAAATTGAATAAAAAATATTGTTGTTATGTGAAGAGTAAGTAAGTGCCTAGACAAGATAATTGGAAAAGAAGTGGATAATCATGTAGTTGCATCACTATAAACCTGCTTTGCCTCATTTGTGATGGCTGTCTGCTTGCTGGCACAGTTAATGAGCCTTGGGAAGGAATGCAAGCATCACTTTGGGCTGGGTATCTCAAAGATGGCACTGCAAGTGAAAAATGCTAAGTCACCATGTATAAAGATAATATATGAAAGAAAACAAAACAAAAAAGGATTACACAAAAATCTATAATAGCGAGCCCTAATTGAACCTGAAAGCAAGCTATTTGATGGATCATGATATTCTACTTCTGCAGCCATTATCCTGCTTGATGAACTTGCATCTTTTCTCTTTTGAATTCTTTCATCTTCATCCTGAAGTTCTTGCTGTCGCATCCTTATTTGTGCTTCTATAACCCTCTGTTCTTCCTGTAATTCCCAAAAACCAACATGAATGAAAGTCTCATCCCTTACCAGCAAAAACAACTGTAAACCATTTCTTGTTCATTGATGAACACGACATACGCTAGAGTAGATCTTGCACTCATAAGTAAAAATAGGAATCAATTTATCTACGAAACAACTCCTCCAACTCATAGAAAAACAAAATGACAACAACCATCAAACTTACTACTTGTTCCAAGCCCTTTTCCTCCTTTGACCTAGCACCTCGATATTCCACAGCATAGTTCGACGTTTTGCAAAAGGGACACCTAATAGTGTTAAGAAATTAATTTTCCTTTCTTTTTAACAAAAGAGCAAGTCCAAATCTAATAGAGCAAAAGAAAAAAAAAGAAAAGAAAAGAAAAAGAAAAGGATACTGTGTTGGGCGAGTGGAATGAGGTGGCTTCATCTGGAGAAAACACTCTGCAACGAGAACAACAATTTGACATTGTTAAAAAACGACTTAAAAAAAAAACACATATAAAAGAAATAATCCACAAAATAATTTGCTAATTGAAAGCCAAGTGGCAGTACCTGTACATATGCCTTTCATACAACATCTTGAGCGATTTAGACTCGGATAATGCTAGAAAAGAAATTCAAATATAAGATCAGAATGATGTAATGAATTCAATCATGCAGCTATCACAGCGAGACAAATCAGAAACTCCGTTAAACATATACATATATGTCTATATAATTTTATCAAGTGTCGATTACTGATAAGAATAAAAGATCGATGATTGGACATCAGAAACGGACGAAGAGAGATCTGACCAGAAAGCAGATGGGACACTCCTCAAGATCGAGACTGCTCTCCTCGTCCCCAGGGTAGCAAGGCGCCAGCTTGGACTCGAGAATGAGCTTCCTGAGTTTCTTGTGATCGACGTCTCGATGCTGGTAAAGACCCTGCGGCCTCGTGTACTTCTCATCCACCACCGGCCTCCTCCTCCCAATCTTATTACCCATCACAAAAGAGAACAAGAACCCTCTTCCCACCCTCCGTCACTCCTCCAACTCCCAAACCAACATCTCCATCCCCCAACCCTAATCCATACCTCGGATCAAACCAAAATGCTCTGCTGAGATCTGAAACCAGATAGGAAAAAGAATCGCGAGATAAAAAAGAGAGGAAGGAGAAGGAGAAGAACAAGAAGCCCAAATCTTGAACGGATCGAGCTCCGCAGCGATGAAAGCGAGGGAAGAGGAGAGATCTCAAGATCTTTTGTTCCGATGGGATCGAGAGAGGGATTGGGGTACCTCGTCGTTGCCGGATATGGAGGGGAGAGGCCGGGGGGATCGGAGGGCCATCGTCGGCGATCGGCGATCCTCGTACTCGGTTCTTGGAGGCACGGGAAGGATCAGGAATGAGAGGGATCGAGACAGATATACGGAACGTTCTTTGGTATCACAGGATTCAGAAACTCGCTCGCTATGCTTCTCACTGGCCTATCTATTCCGTTTTGTCTTTTTTTCTTTGGAGAAGAGATTTCTTCGTTTTTAGTTTTTATCTTGGTTTCATACGTGGACTTGTGCGTGGTTGTGTGATGAATTGTTTATTTTATTTTTAATCATGTTGTCGACTGCTGCAGTTCGTCTCGTGTTTTGTTTCTCATACTTTCTATCTTGAATCCTTGATTGGTACGGCCTCGGATTAGAAAGGGATTTCGGCCGGTGCCGACCGGACCGGCCTGGTCCGAGCAGTCAATCACTTGAATATTTATTTTTTTAGAAATTTTGCATGTAATCTGTCAAAAAGAAAAGTATTGCATGTAATTTTTTTTTTCCGGCATTTGAAGAAATATATCTATGAAAATTCTATACTCCCGGATTAGCATGCCCCAATTTCAGTACTTGGTCTGGCCAAAGATCTAGGCTTCGACCTCAACAAATGTTTTAGCAAGTATTTCTCCTACAAGCTTGACTAACAAGAAAAATGCAGTAAATAAATTTTTAGCAATACTTTTGAAAGTTATCTTTTTAAAGTAAAAAGTGAAGATTGTAACAGCCATTTAACATTGTTCATTCTAATTGCTCGAAATGAGTTAAAACAGATAGAGGGGGAGTTTGCTATTGATTGATGTCAAACTTCTATTTTCCGCGAGTTAATTGGGTGAAGCTCATTATCATTCATGCATTGCAGTCATCCTCAAATAACGATCAACGATGCATGTATGCAAACACTTGGAATACCAATAACTATTCTATTTAAACAATTTGCAAAAGAGGAGAAAGTCAAGATTAAATACACAAATAATATAAAAAATATATATAATTTCTATATTCTTGTTGAATAATTGATGATAAAGATTTTTGCAAATATCAAATTTTTATAGATATATGTGTAAACTTTAATTGATAATTATTCCTTAAGGTGGCCCCCACACTACATTCCTTCTTGATAAACACATCATTATGAGGTAGTTAACCAAAATCAACATATCTGTACTATGTCTGTTAGTATTATGTGATAGATCGAATGCTAATATTTATTACAATAAAGAATTAAGGGTCCTTGGTCTTGCCTATAAAAGGGCCTGTGTATATCCACTAGTACGTCCCATAAGATTAGAAAAGGACTAGAAGTCCTTTTTCTCACTAAAGTGTTCTTTCTAAGTTATCTTGATCGGGACTTCAATGCTAGAGCTTAAAAGACAAAAAACATTCACTATGGCAGGAAATATACATTCCTATTTCCGCTGCTTTATATATATGATATTCGGATTATTCATATATGTTTAAAGTCTTCAATATGCACATGAATATTATAAGGTAAGGATTGTTTTCCAGAATATCAAAATTTGACAAAGATTACTGTGAAATGTTCCAAGGTATATGCAACTTCCTTTTTATTCTTTTTATGGGAATACCTTCCATATACCAGTGTTGGCATGATAATGAAGATGTGAGAGTTATTTTATTTTAGATAATGATTGAGCTAGCTTCCTAAAATTTAAGTATGTAATAGTTTAAAACTAATTAAATTCTTATATCACACACTGATGCAACCCTTTTCTATGGCACCCAAGTTCCACCATATTCATCCAACGGCCAAGGGTGGCAACGAAACATTATTCACTTAGCAACCTCCTTGTGGCCAACATTGCAGGAGGCTATGGAGGATTGTGATTACTCATTACATAAGTTGCTTCAAATAACTGGATTTTCTTATCAGCACTATGAGCAGTTGATAAAGATGTCCCTAACTCAAATCGAGCATCCCGAGAACTAATATAATTCAAGTATCTGCTGCTAAAAAAAAAAAGTTTTCATGTATGGTTCATAATTCCATCTGTAGGCTATTATGTTATCCGACCAACGGATGGTTGGTGATGCAATTCATTAACTTGTGCTTTTACTCTTATTTTAAATCATTGATGCAGTTTTGTTTTATCACAACAACTTCACATGAAATCTATGCCCATCGTCTTTAGATTTAAAAAATGCACCAACCTTCCTAATTCTAATGGTTCTGCCTCCCAACCTCTCAACAAAATGAAGAACGGAAATAAAAATAAACATCATTTGCAACAATTTAATTTAGACAATAAGATAACAATTCTAGATTTTTAGTTATCCTACGAAAACTAAACCTTTAGACAATTAATTGTTGTATGACCAGACAAATAGATAGTAAATTCAATCAACTATTTATTCTTTTTGGTAAGGGACAATAATTACTATATAATGCATATATTTCGTGCATTGGAAACCTATAAGTCAACTTGGTATTGGCATATAAATGGCAAAATATATCCAAAAATGTAGTTCGATCTCGATTCATTACAACACTAGCTACTGTAGAATGGGTGCCAATTCATTAATACCTTTCCCGTATTTTATTATTTGTATCATCTCATTGATTAATTAATTTTTATGAATTAGAACTGTAAATCACTTTTAGCATGTTTTTTGAGCTCGATTTTATGGTTATACCTAGATTTGTCCCCACAAACACCTCCGTGCCTACTTCATCATTCCTTATGGCAAACCTAGCTTCTATCACTTTCTATCTACATATTTTATATTAAGAATAATGTGTCATGCAGAAAACAGAGATCTTGCTATCATTAACAAACTTATTTGCTTGAAGCATATTTGATGTAAATTATTTGAGATAGAAAATTCTATAAGAATATGTAATCATCTATAATAAGAATAAAGCAAAACAGTCGAAAGAATATGTGTTGGAGAGTGAATATATGTAATTATTTTAGTCTTATTACAATGCAACCAGTGCTATAGTAAATTTTCTTCTTCTTTATTTGGATAAATCTGGTGAAATCCAGTTAATTTTTTTTGGGCTAAATTTTTAATTTGCTAAGCTGTTTTATGGATGTGCATAATATTTTACCAAATGTTATATAAAGGAGTTTGTGGAGTGGGTTGTTGATGTGTGATGGAGCAAGTATTGGAGTTAATTGACTAGGTTTGTACCATAATCAACTTAACAAACTAACATCACTTGCATATACTTTGTATACTCATTTTTTTGATACAAAATTATCTCAATGTGTTCTTCCATATGCAAAAAAAAATGTCATTTGAATATCATTGGAAAAACCAGTACATGGCTACAATTTATGACGATGAGGACTAAATCAAATTGGCAAGATCCACTTTATATGAACTAAGTCGGTATTCGGACTCAAATCGGAGTTATGTTGGAGGAAATCAAAGCGTCCATGTTGATATAATGACGGCTATATTATTAATTATGCATCCTATTTTCTTTATGTTCTTCTCTGTTGGACATAATGTGAGAGTCCAGGATAAAATTTTTAACAAAATTATGCCCACATGAACATCCACCGAGTGTAATTGGTGTGAATCATATAACAACAGACCAAGAGAAGCCTCTTCATTTCTGGCATACCACATAACAAAAGGGGTTGGTGTGAATCATATGGGAGTTTTATGGTGTATATATAGCACCAATCTTCTTTTGACACATATTAATAGAACCTTTTTGGTTTCAGATTTGAGCTCCAAAACATTTTATACAAAATCAAATACAGTCTAACCACCAGTGAAAACCAGCATTAGAGAGTAATTATTACTGAAAAAATAACTATTCTAATGAATTGTTGCTAGAAACAACTAATGGAAGATAATTGATTATGGAAAACAACCTCTCTTACTTTAAATGTCTAAGGAGGCCATATTATGGGAAATCCCTACACATACAACATCAATTATAAGAATGTTATAGCTTTTTGTATCACATTGTGCTTTACATCTCTTCATGATTTATTTTTCAAGTTCCTTTAGTTAGTTATAGGTTGTTGCCTTTGATATTTTGTATTCCAAATGTTGTACTTTAGAGCTTTCAAATCTTTGACATTGTAATTTTAATCCTTTAACAGATAACTCATGTCATGATTTTTTACACCTAGCGTCCACCAAAAGACATAAATGTATGCATCAAAATGGACTCCCATATCTCTAAATCATTTCCTTTTTTTATTTAATTTGTCACTTGTACGTTGGAATCTTTTAAACATTGTATTTTTAGTTTTTTTGAGTTTCTACTTGTGATATTTCAAATTTTTAATAGATAATGATCATTTAGGATCATGCATAAATTATAGTGATGACTGTATGGAACAAAGAAAGTCAAATCATCAAAAAAATTAAGAATTAAATCATGGTTCACTCGTTTATTATATGATGAATTTTTTGAACTCTTTTTGCTGAAAGCGTCAAAGAACCTCTCAATTTTCCAGTTGATCATTAACAGCCGATTGCTTAGTCATTGATCATAAAGAGCTGTCTGCCGGCAAAAAGGAATTTAGACATGCAAATATAATTGTAACATAAAATAAAAATTCTTTTAATTCAAGAAATCAGATAAATCGATAACTAAAAAGGAAAAAGGAGAGAGAGGAAGAGGCGGTGAGATTGAGATTTTTGAGAGGAAAAAGGAACTTTTAAATGGAAATATTTTGGTCAAAAATACAGCTTTTCGACAAAACTAAAAACAGCGTTTTCGGAAAGCTCCAAAATAAAGCTTCCCCCCAAAAGCTGTTTTCAGTTTCCCGCAAAAGCTGAAACAGCTTTTCCAAAATTTTACCAAACATCATTTTTTACCTACAAGTACTTTTGGAGGGCCAGAAAGTACTTTTTGGCTCTCCAAAAGCTTCCCCAAACAGGGCCTAACTTTCTTTGCTCTTGCTTTTTTTTTTCTCAAATCACAAATGTTTTCGGGTACTAATAGAAATCCAAGCAACTTAACAAGAAATTATGACCTTGTTAGGGGGAGGTTTTGGAAGGCCAAAAAGCACTTTCTAGCTCTTCAAAAGTACTTTTAGATAAAAAATGGTGTTTAGTAAAATTTTTAGAAAGCTGTTTCAACTTTTGCGGGAAGCTGAAAACAGCTTTTGGGAAGAAGCTCAAATTTGGAGCTTTCCAAAAATGCTGTTTTCAGCTTTGTCGGGAAGCTGATTTTTGGACCAAAATATCCTCATTTAAATCTCATTTTTTCCCCTAAAACTCTCATCCCGCCTTTTCCTCTCTCACCCATCCTCTCTCTCTCCCTCTCTATCTTATTCTTCCTCTCAACGCCGCCACCTCTGTTCCTTCTTCCTCTTCTTTTTTTTCTTTTTTTTTTGTTTTGGGAGCTCATGGCTGCCCATGGTGGTAGCCACCACGCCGGCCACCACCCATGGCCGGTGACCCCTCGATATTTCAATAAAATAAAATAATAAATAAATAAATAAATAATAAAATAAATAAAAAGAAAAATAATGAGTAAGTGGCAAATAATCTGATCTAAATAAATAAATAAATAACTAAATAAAAATATTAGTAATTATTTAACCAATTCTATCACCAAGCTAGAAAATTTGTTAGAGAGATAAATGGTTATTAGAAAGATGAAAAATTAATTTATACTAATAATTATAATATTTTATATATTTATTATTGTATTATATTATAAATATAATATTATATTACATTATATCATAATACATTGATAT
>JAOXJJ010000725.1:7238476-7268214 GCA_025769935.1 Phoenix roebelenii | reverse complement strand
ATATTATACTATATCATATATTTATGTATTAATACATATTATATTTTATTATGCTTTGTTGTATAATACTATGTAATGTCCTTTGTGGTCATTTTGTTATATCCAAAGTACTTTTTCTGTTTGTTTACTAAATACATGTTAAAGTTCCACAGTACTTTGGAAATGTAGTTACCAAACAACAAGCAGCTTTTTATAAAAGCTCTACTTCCAAAAGCTCTACTGCCAACAACTCCCTCAAACGAGGCCTAAGGCTTTTGGGCTTTGTGCCTACTTGAGGGTGTGTCGAGAAGCAGCGAGCTGGGGCTTGAGACTACCTTTTGGGGCATTTATTTTTATTCTCTTCATCTTTGGTGGAGCTTCTTTGATTTTTTCTCGAACATTTAGCGTAGGTTATAAGACGAACCATGTAAATCTCTTCCGTGCTTTGTGTTTTGTTTGAATTTGTAGTTATGCCTTTGATTTCTCCTCTCTATGAGAACCCTAGGTCTGCGTATTAGCTGCAACATGAATCATGTGTAAGAATGTCACCAAGGGAATTTTGGATCATCTAGGATTGTGAACATGGGACCATAGGTTTTATTTGGAGGTTGCATTGATTGGTTGTAACTGTATGTAATTGTTTAATTTTACATGTATTAGGTTAGGTTGATTCTCTTCTAATAGAGGCATATTAAACAACTATAGTTTAACTCTTTTAGCTCTCTTATTTTGAGATATACACTCTTTATGGTGGGTCTTTTGATAGGTAGTTATGTGTGAGAACACAAGATAAGGAGTAGAGCTGAAAAAATAAGTGTTGTTGATAATTTTCACAGTTTTAGAGAAAAGACCTTTCTCTTTGGGCGAACTTTTAAAATGGAAGAAAGGAGAGGTACAACTCCTTGGTGATTGTGGTGTTGGGGATTTATGCATGAATTTTTAGTTGATATACATTAGGTTCTGAATCAAATATGCCTCATGGTTCTAAAATTTTGGTTTCGGGCATGCAATACTCTGCAGTAGTTGAAATTCTGAACACAACATAATAATATAATTCAAAATGTAAAATCATTTTAAATGTGAAAGTTACACGAGTTTATAGATACGATAAAATATAAAGCATAAACCATTTTAATTATCAAGATACCATTTTTGCAACGTACAACATGAAATAGGGATTTATCATGCTCATAGAGTAACAAAACGAGAACACAAAATTGATAGGTGATTTATCACATAAATTATGAAATTTAGGTTCTAAAGTTGTTTAAGAGGGACAATACCTAGCTATGATCGTGGCAATCCGGGATCCTAGGAGGGGCGAGAGATTTCAGACAGACCTAAGCTTTAGCATTTTTTGCACAACCGGCTGCTTTAGACTCGAACCCATGCCATTGTGCTTGTTAGGCCAAGCCTTTTACCGTGGACCATGGTTGTCTAAATTATGAAATTATGGGATATGAATATGTAAATCAGTCAAGTCATAATCAATGCAGTGCATAACATTTATTTTTGCATATTTTCTGGATGAAATCCAAGTGGTTCCATTGTAAATCAATGCATAGTTTTAAATTTTTGATCAAGTAATGAAATATAATGAAACTTAATTATTGCTATCATATGGGAAACAGACTGCCAGAAATAACTAAGCATATGTATCTGTGCTTAGTTAATGCAATGAATATCTTCCGTTTATATTTGTGTATTTGTCTGATAGTCAAGTTGTTTGATCTGAAACACATTAGAAGGCTGCTTGGATGTCGGAAGATCTTATTGATGAGATCTCATGCTTAAAGAATATGTAGAGAACTGTTTTCCTAAGAGAGATTACAACAACTGAAATAGTTGATCCTTATTTTCTAGAATAGATAATCCCTTTCCAAGGTGATTGAGCTTATTTGTTGCTTGGCTTCCCGTTGCTTTAAACCATCTCCCTACCTATTTATTTTTAGAGCATAAGCTCCCATTGGAAGACTTTTGGGGTTAATTGTTGCTTGGCTTCCTATCTTTTGGCATCCAAATAGGTCCTTGCAACAATATGTATACACTCAACTAAATTGGTTTCGTTCAAAATAAGGGCCTAAACTAGGATGTACTCATTAAAGTTCTACTTAAGTTGCTAGGATGGGCCAGTATTTCATTTGGATCATGGTTTTATTTCTACCTTGGAGACGAACACAGCTTGCTATAGGAAAAATTGTAATCTTCCCCCTTTGTATAAATTATTTTCTAGGCTCGGTGATTTTTAGAGGTTTTGCTCCTTGGTTTCATGAACTTAAATCATGACCAATAAGATCCTTTTTCTCATTAATGACTTATTGGTTTGATCACAGGCCCCTCTTGCCAAAGTCTAACTTAGCCATAAATTCAACACCAATATTTACAGGGTTGATTGTAGGTTGGTACTCATAGTAAAAAATTTAAGTCCTTCCATGGAGCCTCAACTTGGAGCTTTGCACAAATTGATGAACCTGCCCATATTCAATAAGAAAAAGGCTTGGATGATGATGATGATGTAAGGTTGTTATGACAAAAACTGGAAAAAAAAAATGTTTTGACCGATAATCAAACCATGCATTTTTTTGTGTTTCTTTAAACTAGAATTTATTCATTTAAGGAACCTCATTCATGTTCTTCCTAGAAGCTGGAGGTCAAAAGAATTGAATGAAAATTACTGTATGCTCAAGTAAGATATTGTTGCTAACTGTCTCTAGGTTTGAAGTCCATGCTAATGCCATTTGTTGCTTATGTATAGTTGGCAACAAAAATGTATCTCAATTTATTAAAGAAGTTTTATCAAATAATGTGTTACATAATTAGGAATCTTGGTGGTGCTCCTATTCATTTTTAAAGGGGCTAACAACTAGTGAAGGATCTAAGCATGGTCTGCTATGCCGGTACCGGGCACCGGACAGGTTGCCCGGCGGTATGAGTCAGTACGGGCCTGTGTCGTGCCATGCTGGGTCTGTATTGACACAGTAGAGGAGGCAGGGGAGAAGGCAAACAGGAGAGGAAAAGAGAGAGAGAGAGAAGCGGTAAGAGGGAGGGAGAGAGGAGGGTGGCGGAGGCCGGCGGAGGGCCGTTGGAGGCTAGCACCCGAGCAGGAGGTGGAGGCCACGACTGGGTTTCCTGTTTCATTCGAAATAGGGGTCTGGGCTCCTTTTTAATTTCGCAATATTTAAGTAAAGTCGGCAATAAATGAAGTTGGCATGCGATTTACTAACTTCACTGAAAAATCGCAAAACTAAAAGGCGGCCGGACCTCTATTTTGAACGAAACAGGGGACCCGACCATGGCTTCCGCCTCCTGCCCGGGCGCCGGCCTTCGACGACCTTCTTCTCTCCCTCCCTCCCCCGCCCGCCCGCCCGCTTGCTCTCTCTTTTTTTCTCTTTCCTTCTTCTCCTCCTTGGGCAACGGTTTTCGTTTCTGTTGCCGGAACCGTCCTGGTCTGCCGCCAGGACATCTTGGTGCGACTGGAACCGTTCGGTTTGGGACAGTTCTACCGACCCTGGATCTAAGTGTTCAAGACCATTCACATGATATCACATTAAATGTTCTTAAAAATGTTGAAAAGCATTCAATATCATTCACATGATACCACATTAACTAGTTCATAAATTGAACTTAGATAATTATCCTGCCTTTTTAAAAGCTTTCACTTGAATTAATGAGTATCCTGGGTGCTGCAATCTCTTTTGGGAAAGTAGTTGAATGAAAGCACTCACGAGTTGCAAGATATGTAAAGTGCGATGTAGGAACTCTAAGACGAGTGTTTATGTCGAGGGAATTTGAGTTAGTTGAAGCAATATATGTTGAGATTGATTTAAGGATGCTTTTTTTTTTGTTTTGGCGTGTTAGTTATATTTCTCCTTTAGTTATAATGTCATTATTGAATAGCGCTGTAAACGAGTCAAACACGAGCTAGCTAGGCTCTGTTTGAGCTCAGCTTGAAACTATAAAGGATGAGCTTGGGCTTTGCTCGAGCTCAATCCAAGTTGAGTAAGCCCCACTAGAGCTTGGCTTAGATATAGTCAAGCTAACTCAAGCTCTGCTCGCTTAACCTTGGAAACTAAATCAAGTCGAGCTGCAACTTGCTCAACTGATTCAAGCTGATGCAAGTGCTTCTCCTTGAGAACACCAAGGAGTACTGTTGCTCAAACCCATCCTTGATGAGATTCCTTGATGATTGATGATATGATAGGCCTCTAGGTCCATGGCATTAAGGGAGGGCAGAAGCCCTGATCTGTCAAGGGAGGAGATCTGGGAGATCCCTCAAGGACCCTAGCTTGCAGAACTGATGCACCTTTGGATCTCCGACCAAAATCTCTTTAAGGTTAGAGACTTGATAGAAGACAAGTAGTTTATGTTGTCAGATGCCATAGAATCTCCGAGCAGGATGTTAACCAAGCTAGAGGTCTAATCAGGGAGGGAAGAGGGGGAGGAATGGGTTGGAGGATGTAGAGGCGGTGGATAGTGGAAGAAGAGAGGGATGGGGCAAGTGCGGCTAGGGAGTAAGAGAGCTTTAGAGCTTCTTGGTTATTTTGAATATTAAACTCACTCTAAAGATCAAACATTGGATCTTGATCCAGTGATTGGATGATAAATAAGTGATTCAGCCATTTGATTAAGTTCTGTAGCTAATAAACTTTCATAATAAATTTATAATTATTTCATTTCTTCAAGTCATACTATGTTATATAATTTTATTATATAAAAAAAGAAACTTCGAACTACAAGTTGGACCTAGCTTGATCTCACCTTGTTTATATTTCAAGCTCAAAAATCTGGCTTGAGCTTGCTTGTTTGCTAGTTGAGCGATCTAATTTCGAGCTAACTTTTGAGCCAAACATGAGCTAGCTTGCGAACAACTCATTTGTTTGAGTTCCTACTTTTTACTCTAGAAGGTATTTAGTGGTAGAGTAATTACGTGGCTATTTATTTGAGTTCCACTTGTGGGCCCCATGTTGACAAACTACCTTATTTACTTTTTTGCTAATCTTAAAATAGGGCTACAACATACCAGAATTTTAGGAAGAATGAAAAGATTAATTCGAAAACTATAAACTTAGATGAATCACCTATGACTAATATGGAAAAACTATATTTATGTAAACATACAATTAGGCCTGTTAACAAGCCGAGCCGCTCGGGATTGACTCGATAAAAGCTCGACTCGAGCTTGGCTCGTTAGTCAAACAAGCCTGAGCCCGAGCAACTCACGAGCCTAAATGGAGCTCGGCTTCGGGATTCGAGTATTTCCTTGCAAGAAACCTAATCAACAAATGTTTCATCCATGTCTCCCCTAAAACAGAAATCGATGCCACAGTCCTCGCGCTGCGCGCACTATAGCATTAAATGCCATACAACGCGCCGCGACATTAATGCCACAATGCGTCTGATAGAGAGAGAGAAAGTGATAGCTCGACCTGGCAGTCTAGGAATGATGACATGGTGCCCTCTATAAGTAGTCTATTTTCCTATGACAACTCACCTACTCAGTGTATCAAACTCTTACTTAGGACATAGTACTGAGCAGAGATTGGAGTGGCTGTTGTATCTCATGCTTACCGACTTCGACCTCTCCCTCAAGTGCGACGGCCCCACCTCAAGTTCATTAATGGGACAGCGACGAGCAGCGTATCTTGTGACGGCGGCTGCAGCTGCCTCAAAAATATCTTTCATAGTGGCAAAAAAAATAATAATTTAAATACCCCCTTATGGCATTAAATGCCGAGCCACGGACGCTGTGGTTTGCTACGGCGATGCATTTAATGCCAAAAATACTTTTTGTAGCGGGAAAAAAAAATACTCCTTAAAGCATTAAATGTTGCTGCGCGCCGCGGGTGCTGTGGTTTGCTATGTCATCGCATTGGAAACCTGGGGCTCGAAGGCCTATTTAGAATAGGCTTGTTAACGAGCCGAGCCCGAGCCCGAGCCCGAGCCTGAAATTCTGTGAATGAGAGGCTCAGGCTCGGCTCGGCTCTTTAATAGGCCTACATACAATATCATTGGGACAAATCACAGGCTGCCTTTTGTTTCAGATTGCCATGTCATGATATTTATTATGGAATTATAGATATTAAACATGCAAATGAATTTGTTTGGTATGCATAGTTCTGTGGAACTATGGGTAATTTTGTAGGATACCAGATTAATCATAAATAATATGACACGTATGGTCCATTTTCATATGTTTCGGAGGAAATCCACATGGTTTATTTGCAAAAGGGGGCCAAAAAAAGAAATACTCATTTATTCCTTTTATCTGTTTGAAGGCCACTAAATAGAAATACTCATTTTAGCCTTCATTTGGGCGACATATTATATGCTTATTTTATCGTAAAGCTTGGAGCAAGTCAAATCAAATAATTATTAATGATTTTCTTTTTAATGTAAAACTAGCTTGTTGCTTTTCTTTTTTTTTTCTTCTGGAGATATTTGAATGTTTATATGATAAGGTGATATTTGTGGTCAGGCATTCATATTGTCAATTGTTTAGGGTTTGTCCATTTGATTTAAGATATGTATCCAGTTTAGTATGTTTTGGAGGAAATTCAAGTGGTTCATTCAAAACACGGCCAAACAAGGTTATAATCATTCAGCCTATTTAAGGGGTTTATAAGCCCCAAAATGGACCTTTTGTGAAGTTTTTCATTTTTCTTTTATTGGCTAGATTGGAGCTAGTCAGATGATGTTAGTGCATAATTTGTGTGATATTGAGTAATATGCTATTGATAAAGTAGTTTTAGAGAAGTTAGACCGTGGTTTGCTGAACCGGCCTGTATCGGCCGGTTCAGCACGTACCGTACCGGTAGCGACCCCCACCGGTACGGTATAGCCACATAAAGCGGTTCAGGGCCGGAACCGAGCAGGGAAGAAGAAAGAAGAGAGAAGAAGAAAGAGGAAGAAAGAAGAGGAAGAGGAAGAAGAAGAGAAAGAGGAGGAGAAGAAGAAGAGAAAAAGAAGACGGTTCAACGTACCTCGGGCCGACCCCCTTCCGAGCACCCCGACGTGCGCGCAGCCCTCCCAACAGTTCCTTCCTTGCTCGTGGGAGAAGGGTGGAAAGAGAGGAGAAGAGAGGAGAGAGGGGAAGGAGGAAGAAGGGAAGGAAAAAAAAAGAAAAAAATCTTTCTATGCACGGGGAAGCGCGCCCGCGAGCGGGGAATCGCTCGTCCCGCACGCGATTTCACATGTAGGAATCTCAATCCCACGTGGTTCCCCGCGCTCGCATGGTTTTCCTGCGCACGGGGACTCACGTGGGGCAGCGAGCCCACGCGGCACCGCGCGCGAGTGCGAGCCCACGTGGGGCCGCGTGGGGCATTTAATGCCACTTTGTGGCTAAAACGCGAACATGCGCGCGTGTCGCCCTTTTTTTTGGTTTCGGTTCAACACCGGTTCCAACCGGTCCCAAACTGGTACCGGAGCTCACCGGTACACCGGTTCGGTCGGCTCGGCGGACATTGAGTTAGACCCTTGTTCTTGTTGTTTGTTTGTACTACTTCATGCTTGTCATTCTAGAGGATGATGTTAATCATTGAACAACAATATAGATGTTCAAGATTTCCTTGGGTGTTTGAGGCATATTACTATGTTCCAAGGATGGTGGAACCATCCTGAATCATCCGGTTCGGGGCGTGCCGAGCCGTACTGGCAGTGGACTGGGATGGTTTCAGCAAGCAAACCGAGAAACCGATGATAGAAGAGGAGAGGGAGAAGGAAAGAGAGAAAAAGAGAGAGAGAGAGGGAGAGGGAGGAGGAGAGATTGATGCCAAGAGAGGGAGAGAGAGGGGGCTTGGAAGCCCTTCTCTCCTTCGGTCGTCCGTTGGATGGGGTCGATTCCTGTTTCGAACGAAACAGGGGCTTGGCCTGTTTCTTTAATTTTTTTTGTTTTGCTTCTTTAAGAGAAGCTGATACATCCTATTTCGAGCCCCCTCTCTCTCCCTCTCCCGACATCTCTCTCTTCCTCTCTCAGCATCTCTCTCTTCCCCTCCCTCCCTTTCTCTATCTCTCCTTTCCTCTCTCTCTTTCTCCCTCTCCTCCTATGGTGTTCTTTTGTCGGTATGCGCTGGAATGGACTGCATGGTACTGTACCGTGCCGTAGCATAACGCCGGCCTACCAACACAAGAGCCGATACTGGTACTGCGGACCTTGCTATGTTCAATCTATTGTAGCAAGTGTCGGATGATAGCGACCTTTCCATATCTAGGTAAGAATTGACCTTTGAGGCAATATTCAGGCATTGATGAGATTATACGTTCATAAGCTTTGTTTCCAAATGAAGATAATATTTGTTTTAAGTCAGTAGATTGTGGGATATGCATGGCTCATGAATGAATTTAATACTGCTGAAAATGGTTTCTCATGATCTATTTTGTGTTAGTGAACTAAATTTCTTTCTCATTTAAAGAATCTCATTTTTGGTATCCCTGTGCAATCTGGCTGTGGATGATAAAAATGGAGTTCTATAATTTTTAGGTGTGCAAACGAGCCGAGCCAAGCTGAGTAGTAGGCTGCTCAGGTTGAGATTGCTGTATGATGGGGGTACACAAGCTTGAGTGGAACTTGAGTGGAGCTTAACTGGACTTTAAGCTTTGTTTGTATGAGATCTGAGCTGAGCTTGAACGAGCTTCTTATGGAGTCGAGCCAAGCTCCTATTTACTTTTGCAAGCCTTTAGTGTTCAGGCCTGGTTCATTATGAGTTGATCTTTGAAATCTTTCTGAGCTTGGCTTTGTTTCCTAGCTGATCCAAGCCTGAACGAACCAACCAAGCTGATCCCAAGCAACTGGAACTTGTCAGATTGTTTGCAGTATAATACTTTTCATTAGGTTCTCATCAGGTTTGCTAGTTATGTTATTTTGTTTGACCTAGGGTTCAATTATTTTGGAAATGTGGAATTCCTATACTATTCACTGAGTAAAAAATTGTGGGTGGTTGGGTGCAATTGCGTGGCCGCTAGGTTTGTTGAAGTCTGTTTCTTTGACCACAAAATTACATCTTTTCAGATCACATCCAATTGCAATAAAGTATGATTTCAGGAAATGTTTCAAAATTGATGTGGTCATACTCCTTTTGAAACTATAACTTGATTGGATATTTAGATTTCATTTGGAACCCTCATGTTCAAGATTTTTTTTTTTGAAAAAATCTTCAAGACTTCATAAGTATTTCATCCAGCAGTGTGTCAATCTTCTAGATTGATTCTTTCTCTCATATATACCCTGAAGGAATGCCAAGTATGACTGACGTAAACACCCTTTGCATGTAGTCGTGGGAAGGTACTTGAAAAGAGTTACATAGGAGCTTTCACAAAGGTGCAGCTTGGTGGTTGATTTTAAAGTTCTATTTTAGGGTCAGTTGGTCATACAACTCAAAATTTAAAGTTTATTATATCTTTCGTGACTGGTGTCCACCAGCGTATTTTAGGGTCCACCATATCTGTTGAACTTGGATCTGGTATGTTTTTTGCCTAGAAAAATTTTAGAAAGAAAGGGTAATATTTTGATCATTTATTTGAATTTATCTTTGAACGGGGCCGAAACAGATATCCTGTATTATTTATTTTATGCTTAAGTTACCTGTCAACCTTATGTTTCATGAATTCATACAAGAAGTGAAGGAGTTGTATATGGCTGCCCCTTATTGTGATCTCATTTTCTCATGCTGAAAGGTGTTTTTTTATTTTCTGTTTTTGGGGGTAAGTTTCTTATGCTGAAAGTTGATAAATTTTGGGCCTCGGAAGGTTTATGTTTAGAGAAAGTGGGGGTTCTTTTATGGCCCTCCTACTCCTTTTATGTAATTGTTGTTCATAGGATAAAACAGGGCAATACGAAATTTATGTTTGGTTGCAAAGATTTTATACTATACAATGATTACACCACAAAGCTGGTAACTTCTTCATTACATCACTTGGATACCACAGCTAATGATTATGCCACAAAGCTGGTAATCTTTTCTCTGGAAAGACAAATATGCCTTTGCAGAATAAAAGGGTGCATGGGGGGAAAGAGCGTACAATACCACTCAGATATCTCAGTTCTACCCATCCAGTAGAACTATTATCTGCAGGATCTCTACCTGATGAGGATAGGTATTTTACTGCTATGGTTGCAAAATTTGGCTGTCTGGCAATGACCAATCATATCTGACCCTTATCCAGTGCTTATTCGCAAACCAGGCTAGGCCTTAAAGAATATCTGTGCTCTGTTTGGTATGATGCAAATGCCTAAGGTGATAACCCCATCAAAGATCTAGGTGATGACACATAGTTTGTAATGGTTGTGAAGGCTTTGCTGATTATGTTGTTTTGAAGCCTTTTGCATCTTATTAGTAGACGGCAGTATAATGACCGTTGTCTATCTGAAGAATTGCAAGTGCCATCCATAGCAGCTATAGGCCTTGCTAAATATTCTGAGAAGCACTTGGCACAGACAGGAAGGAGAGGCTCTATTAATTAATTACAATTAAGAATTTTTCAGTCTGTAGGACATATCCCTTCCACTTTCTCCGAACTTGTGGTGGAAATTTAGGCTTGTAAGACAGCTCTGGATTTTTATTGTTCTAATCATGCTTTTCTTTATATTTCCCATATGAATTTTCATATATTTTTATTTAGTTTATATATATTACATTTCCTCTGTTAATTATGATAAGCTAGTCTGTAGGCGAATGTTTGACGTCTTTGAATGTGCATTCTGAAGGTACTTGATTGTCGTATTTGTGGTGACCCCCATTCATTTCTTCGGTTTGCATTTATAGAGTTTGCTAATGAGCGTAAGTTAACTTGTGCCATCTAAAGCTTAGCACCTATATAGCAGCTTTATGATTTTTACAAATGGAAGCGTAACTGTGGACTATTTCAAACAGATGGTGCAAGAGCAGCACTAAATCTTACCGGGACCATGCTAGGTTACTATCCTGTAAGAGTACTACCTTCAAAGACTGCCATTTTGCCTGTGAATCCTACATTTCTTCCGCGGGTAAGCTAAGTGATTCTAACGCTGCATTTCTAAAATTAACATGGTATATTTTTTCTTATAAAATAGCATTCTCTGTTAAAAAAACTTTTTTCGAGACTGAATACAGTCTGAAGATGAAAGGGAGATGTGTACAAGGACAGTTTACTGCACAAATATTGATAAAAAGGTAGAGTAGCTTCTTTCGACTCTTCCATATTGCTTTGCACATTTTAAGAAAATACAAGTAGAAGTTACATCTGTCTTCAAAATTGTGCAGCTTGATTGTTTTATTTCTAGTTAAATGTATTCCTTTTTTTATCGATGGATAGTTTTGGCTTTTCTTCTTTTGCAGGTTACTCAGTCAGATCTAAAAGAATTCTTTGAGCTCCTTTGTGGTGAGGTTAGCACACTGCCCTCACTCAATCTGGTATTTTTCTCATCAGTCGGTTAAGACAATTATGTTTTCAAAGATCTTTTAATTGTTAGCATGATTTTTCTTATACAGGTTTCTCGCTCGAGGCTTCTTGGGGATAACACGCATTCAACTCGCATAGCATTTGTTGAGTTTGTTCAGGTAATTTGCATTTCTCAACTGCATGTATCTTTTTTTATTTTTCTCTGATTCAGAATTTGCCAGCCTCGTTGGTGATGTTTAAATATGATCGTGCTCTTACCTTTCTGGGGCTTGTATGTTCATGAATTCTATTGCTTGAATGCATAATATGCCTGCTGTATTGTTCTAATATTCACATTTTGCTTTGTGATAACATCAAAATAATTTCTCGGCTAGCCTTGCCTTGGGGAATCAAGCAGAAGTTGGTGAATCCACTCAGATTTAGTCAATGCTATATAACAGCAATGAACACAATGTGCTGTCCTGAGGTTCATACATTCCACTTACCTGTTTACTTAACCGGTTGTTTGGTTCAGTGTTCTTGAACTTGCTGTTCCATTCCAGCATTTTATAATGCTGTTTGCAGAATATTAATAATGCTCGCATACATTTCTTAAAAGTCGCTGACTAGCTGTTTAGTGGTCATATTTGTCATCATGATATGTCATACAACTGAATCCCCAAATAACTCGTGTTTCAGTTGGACATATACAGAAAGATAATTCAATAAATTTTTGTAAATATAAGTCTATTGGTCAATATTACAAGCAAGTTTCTGTGACAGCCTGAATGAATCTCAACTATATTTGGCCAGAATCTTTCTCCGAAAAAAAGACCAGAATCATAACCACTTTTCATTCCATTAGTGGAAGTTAGCTTCATCCATCAGTCTTTATCAAGAACTATGAGCTATAAATACAAGCTTGTTAAAGTTCATCAATTACACATTCTATTCGGGTTTTCTTAGGTCCTCTTTTTCTGATAGTTTGAGCTAAACTTTACAGTCTTCCCTTACCAAGGGCACATTTAATCTTTCGTATATTGTGCCTAATTCATCTCAATTTGTTCTTTACTACTTCAGCCTCTCTTGCCACAGCTGCTAAACTTACCTAGATCATGAAGTAAATATGCAAGTTCAAATTCATAAAAGCTTATCATGAGTTGGAAGCATCTTGCTTATGTTTCTCTTGCATCTTGATTTGTATCTCGTTTATTTCTTTCTCAATTCTGATTTACTTCAGAAAAGGCTTCTTCTATAGCAATAAGGAGTTGACACTATGCAATCCTTTTTCTCCTTTACCACTTCATTTTAAATTGTTTAGCCAGATATTGGTTTGAAATATATGGCATGATTCATGGTTGAGCAGGCCTTGGATCCTGAGATGGGTCCAAGATAGGGTGCAGCACTAACTGTACACTGGGAAAGGGGTGACATGTGGCCTTTTAAAAGGTCCTCACTGCATCAATTACTTGACCTTTTGGTGCATTCTTTTGACTTATTGGAAAAAATGTGAATGTAATTTTGTGACATTAGTGCCTATGGATGAAGTGATTCTCATATATGTAGTACAGTTACCTTGATTTCAATATGATCCATTTTGGAGGAGCCCGTACGCAGCTCTTACTATTAGGCATGAGGCATGAGCTAGTGTTTCTTTTCTTCTTTGTACAATGCGCAATGAATGCAAAGTTTCGCTCTAGTGATTGTTGGATGGAAGATCAGTTGGCTGGATGAGAAAACTGTTGTCATTCATGGAAGATATGAAAGTAATCCGCTAAAAGAAGTTCCTCAAATAATTTAATAAGATGTCGAGATAATCATGCTTGTGCATGTTTATTCTTTAGTATTTGTAATAAATCCGAAGAATGATTCTACAACTGAGATTTTCTGGGAGATGGATTAGCATGTTTTTATTTGGAAAGCATCAAGTGGTGCAGAGGGGGAGATTACTATAACAAGCTAAAGACTTGGAAAAAGAAAATCTGGCTAGAGGCCTTAGGTTCAGATGATATTCCAATCATGGTTTCAAGTGCTGCTTCATGTCGGGCCAACACGAACACAGAACCTAGGGCGGCAGAGCACCTAAGTCCTTTTTTAAAAAAAGATAAAGGACTATCATGTGCCTCTTTTTCCTAGATTTTGGCAGAGAATGTGTCGTGATGGCTATTAGACACCACTCCCCATGTCAATGAGTGTAAATCCTTGATTCTAATATTGATGGAAGACTATTATAGATCTTTTAATGATATTTTGAAATCTAGCATGATAACTCATGATTGAGGAAGCACAGTGATCTCATGTTACGAATAACATATCCGAAATTTCACTAGATATCATTGTGTTGTAAATTTGAGTGATAATATGGAGCGATAAGGCTAATTGGCAAAACAATATTTGAAACAGGTAACAAGTATATCAACAAACTACTTTAGTTTTGTGCCAGGGAGTGACAAGTCGAAGCAATTTTCTTGCATAGCAATGAAAGAAGAGATTCTTATATGGAATTTATTAATCTAAAGGAAGTATATGGTACAAAGTACTTTAAAAATGCATATTGTCTCAGTTCTTCGACTATTACATAGGTTGTGTATTAAGGTTGTAAACAAGTGCTTGAGTGATGTGGTGTGAATGAGTAGTTTCATTTTAGTAGGATTGGATAAGAATTGACCTTAAGTTTGCGCCTACTTTATGCTAGTAATGGACATGTTGACTCCAGATTTCAAAGAGAGACTACTTGATGTTTGTAATTTGCAAATGATGGTGTTATTTGTAGGGTTTAATGCATGATTGTAGATATGGAGGAAACTTTGGATGACAGAGTGAAAACTAGTTGTGCAAAAATACAGATTGCTTTGATTTCTTTTTTAATATTTTATTTGTTTATGCGTTCAAGGGGCCTGAAAGCAGTTTCATTCACCACTAAATTATACAATCTGTAGATCCTCCTAAGGTGTAATTTTAAATCTTGTGATTTTTTTCTTTTAGTTTACAGCATCCTCCTTGTAATGTTGATTGTAGATGTCCATATTGGCAAATCTTATAAATAATGGTCTATATGCTTATCTAACTATTTGTTGAATCAAATGTTTCAAATTGTTGTATAAGACCAAATTATTCTCCATTATTATGTTAATTACCCGTGAGATATGTGTTATCCTTTTCATCCAGTTTTCCACTTTTATGTGTCTCCACCTGAACTTGCAATCCTGTAATATAAAACACATGGCTTTCTGGAAGCCCAGCTTCCAAACAGAATTCTATCTGGCAAAACCAGTATACTTAGACAAAAAAGGTTCCTTTAGGGGCCTTTTGTTATGCAGTTGGTCCACCTATACTCCCTACTAACAACCAGTCTCCTAGGTTTAGTGGTAGACCCTTGTCCTGCTCCAATTTGCCTTGAGCTGATTCAGAACAAGAGCTGGAAATACATTTAGAATACCATTTTCCTATTGAAGTAAACAAGGTATAGGGATATTTATATTCATGAAGTAAATAGATTTTTTTTTATTATGCTCTCCAAGAAACTCCCAGCTACTTGGTTCTTGAAAGTTGTGTACTTGTGGATATCAGCCACCATCTATAAAGCATGGACACGGATATAGGATGTGGATATGACAATACAGATAGGTTGATCCAATGTATCTTGAAAAAGTACGTACACTATGGCTAGAATACGATAGCGAACAAATCTATATTTTTTACATATATGTAAAAATAGCATCAAAAGTATAATTAATTATCACAATAATGTAGTTCATAATGTAAATAATAATAATAATAACGTCTACAAACTCCATTTGAGTCTGTTACAATCAATGCTTTATGTAATAGGATCAACATCACAAAGTCCAAAATTAACCATTCATCACACAAAAGGTCAGCACGTGTGTGTGAGAGAGAGACCATCTGTTGAGTCATTGGGGAAGTATATTGGATGTAACTGAGAAGTATCCAGTGTATTTATTTAGATTTTAATAGTAGAAAAAATGAAATTCTACATGTATCCTAGAAGTACCCAATAAGTATTGGTATTTGATGGGGGGATAATGTGGAATTTGATGTATCTGTTCATCATGGGCCATTATTTATGTAAAGATGATAATAGAACTTTTATATTGTGTGATGAAGTGATGTTCTCATCTTTCGAAGCGTCTTTTCTGGGCCTTTATGAATCACTGATTGTGTCAAGATATCTGTGGCAGGCGGAAAGTGCCCTTAAAGCTCTGAGTTGCAGTGGAAGGATCCTTGGAGCTTTTCCTATTAGGTACGATTTTCAACTCTGCCACTCAATTAGGAATAGTTTCATTGTGATTTCCATTGCCATGACTTTTTGTCTGTATTGGCCTTCTTAGGGTAAGTCCTTCGAAGACTCCTGTCAGGCCTCGTGTTGCTCACACAATGCATTAGTTCCAGTTTACTTTGTATTCAGTCTTATGGGCCTATTTTCACTGGAGCAAAATTTGTGGTCTGGAAAGGGCTGATGATCATTTGACTCTGGTTATTGGTTGAAAACATTTTTCTGGATCTAAATAGGACCCACCTTCCAGCCGGCTTCGATATTTAAACTTTAAACAAGACATGTCTTATGGCTTTACAACTGTTGTTATCTGTTTTATTTGTTATTTATTTGCATAGTTAGAAGTGTCGTGTCAACATCAGCTGTTGGTGATCCCAACCAGTGTAGTATTCTGCAGAAACCTGGAAACTGTGCTGTTTTTCTTTAATTAAGGACAAAGTTTTCTGAGTATTCTACTGCTTTTTTTAGTTGTGAATTTCAGTTTCCTATTTGCAATTGCTCCTTCACTGATATACACTCAGTATATGTTGTAGGCTGGGGTCCTCGAATAAAAAAACCAAATAGGTAAACAGCAAATAGTGAGTCCTTACATAATAACAACTAATCAAAAAAATTATTCAAGAACCTGGGTAATCAATAGGTCGTGATATTAGCATTCTTTTGATGCTGTTGAGATGTTGGGTCTGTGGCAATTATTGCTGTCAGTGGAGAAATCCTGTAATGTTTTGTTAACAAGAGACAGGAGCGTCTTATTTTGTGAAATTGAGCATAGAGATACATGATAAAAAGTGTGAAGTTACAGGGAATGGTTCAGACTCAGGCTTCTGCTGTGGCATTGGTTTGGCCTGTCTCATTTTTATGGCCATCCTTTCTCCTCGCTTTGAAATGCCTGTTCCTGGTGATGCTGGAAATTGATGGAATAGCTCCCTTTCTGATTTGTTGTGTCCATAACATGAGTCTGGTGGAGGCCAGCAACCATGGTGGGTGGCCCACAGAAAATGCATGCAGCCACTCATCTGCCATTTTCCGACTGTGAACGAAAGTCTCAGCGTATGGGTGGTCATGCTTAGTTAATTCCTTTCAATGGCTATGCACCGTAAACTCTTGCACTGTACAGGGCTGAATATAATATATGCGACATATAAGATAATGCAGGATTGTTCCCTTTGTTTGGCATTATTTCTTGGTGCTTTCCATGCATAGCTATTAGTATGGTTTAGTTGGTTTTTTCATTAGTATGTTGTAAAAGTATTTGAGCAATCGCTGATCCATGAAATATATGTATCAACTACACAATGATATGATTTCAATACATTTGGTTGAGATTTTTATGATCTGCCTTTTACCATTGTATTACAGGTTTCTGTTTATGAAAATCAAAATCAATGCATAAAGGATATGACAAACCGAATCGGTTCTTCTCATGGTATCAGTCACCCAGATGGCCGAGATGTGAGCCTTAACCTTGATAACCTTAGCATTTGTATCGCTCTTATTCTTTGATGAATGATAGAGGGAGGCATCAAGATGGGCAAAGAAGCGACTCCCCGCTTGTCATCCGGTGCATAAATAGCGTGCCTCTCAGCCTATGTGCCTTCAAACCCTCTTCTCATTGGTGGAGGGCAAAAAGTAAATGGACAGTATTCAAATTGATACAAGGCCCTTCTCTTTAGTTAGAATCTGGAATTAAGGAATATAAATATCCCTCCCTCCATTTTACCTTCGGTGGACTGCCTTCCAACACCCTCTCCTCTGAAGCAGGGGAAAAGAAGACTATCCAAGAGAAGCTCCTAATCTCCTAGAGACGGTTTCTTTCTCCTTAGACAATAGAAGGAATAGCCTCTTCCTCCATCCGTATTTCTGTTTCAAAGACCAGCCCTTTAAAAACTACCAGACCTGATCTCCCTGCAATCAGAACGACGACATCCACCAAACGCCTTTCCTCCGCAAAATCCATCATCACCAAATCCAGCAGACTTGAGTCTGTTCCAACTCTCCTCCCGTGCGATACGCTCACAGATTACGTAATTTTGCATCTGGATAATTATACGGCGTTAAGAGTAGTTATTTTAATACTTCAGCATATACATGCATGTGCATGTATAGAAAGTACGTGTTGCATATATCCATGTATGCATATAATGTATATTGAAGTCCATCTGTTGATATCTGCATGCAATGTGAGGGAACCAATTGGTAAGTGGTTGGGGATTAACAACAACAAACTGAGCTTGAGTCACGCTCTCATGGCTAGGATTATTGATGTGTGTGTGTGTATATATAATAGTAGTTTAAGATGTGGTATAATGGGTCGTCTGATATTGTGTGTGCACGTTGAGAACTTTGATAGAGAATGTGAGACTCTGCAGCAGAAGCGCTTTGGAAAGCTCCATGACGTACTGAGGAAACAAATTGTGGAATGGATACCAATGCCATGGACATCCACAAGGGTGCAGCTCCCCGCTCCCTAATGCCTAAGCGATGCGAGCAAAGATGAAAGGCCCGTCCTCCTTTATCGTGCCCCCGCGCTCCACCCAGGTGAAGCAAGTTGAAGAGAGAACTCGCACCTACCCTTGTCCTGTATTTGGTTGGGCTCATGAGAGGAAGGACAAATCGAGTTGGAAGGATGGAAAGCCTCCATCTACCATTTGGTCCGAAAAATTTTAAAAATGATGGATGAAAAGAAGGAACTGTCATTCATCCTAGCCCAGTAATTTGCATCATTTTAATTCGGAAGGATGCCACAAAGGATGGATGGAACATATGATGAATGGATTTTTACATTGACAAAATTACTCCTTATTAATTTTTTTGACTAACACTTCTTCTATTTTTTTAATTTATATTCACTATTTTAATTAATTACTTATATACAAAATTAAATAACTATTTAGCCTAAATTATAAATTAATTAGTTATTTTTAATAATTAATATATACAAATAAATTAATTCACATATAATTAATTTATAAAATATTTATCTGATTAAGTTTTAAAATAGATATTTATATAATTTTTAATATCTTTATGAATTAAAAAGATTATAAGTTTATATATTGTCCTACTTCTTGTGTTATAAATTGATAATAATAATATGTTTTTATCAAAGGATAGTTTAATAAAAATATCATACAAATATCATCACCTTTTCTTCATTCCTCCTAAACTAAACAAAGGAGAGAATCACTCCCATTCATTCTTCCATACTTCAGCCAATATATGAGACGATGGATGAAAGACTCATCCATTCTCTCTTTCATTCATCCTTCCTTTCTTATCCATCCTTCATAACAAATAGAGGGCTAAGATCCTCCCTAACTCTCTGGGAGATAGAGAACAAAACAAACACAACAAGAGATGGAGAAATAAGAGAGAGAGAAAAAGAGAATGCTTAAAATATATCATAAACATGTCAAATTCTATTTTTTTTTTTGTTTGTGCCATGCCAAAATGTAGTAATTTTTGGTCCAATATTCAGTTGCCTATTTGAATTAAATACTTCTTGACCGTATAGCATTTTTTTTTGCCAGAGAGAAAAATTATTTATATAGAAAAGATACAATTGAAGGTGTCAACTTATGCCAATTCTCGCAATCAATCTGTTAAGTTATTATACCAATACATGGATGCAGATTTTTTGAAACTTTTTTTTTTTTGCTAAAGCAGATGTATCATATATCGCAAGTACGAATACACCCAAAAAAATTAAAAGACAACAATTTTCGGAGCACTCCGGATAAGTCCTCCTACCCCATCCAAAGAGTCTCCTCAGAATGGTTAGCCACGTAAGAGGCTACCCAATCTGCTGCCCCGTTGGCCTCACAATACACATGCTTTGCTTTAACGACCATCCCCCCACATATCATAGCCCGAATATCCCTGAGCAGCAAGTGGCTATCGCCCACACCACCCGCACCCTAATGGATCCAACCGATGACTGTCGTCGAGTCACCCTCCAGCACTATAGCGCATGCAGGCAAAAAGTGTTGGGCATAACTCAATCCGGACCAGGCTGCCCTCAGCTCCGCCCCCGGGACCGAAGTGTCAAAAATCTGGCAGCCATCAGCTGCAATCATCCTGAAGTTCGGACCTCTAATGATAAAGCTCACCCCTCCTCCACTTTTGCCATCCAGAACACATCCATCGAAATTCACCTTGAGAAAACTCAGGGATAGGGGTTCCTAGGTGAAGAACACCGTGCGAAGCACTCCATGAGCAAATGAGGAGCCCCAGGTGTCCCAAGTTATCAAGAGTCCATCCAACAGATGCGACCGAATAACCTCAGCTGCCTGGCTCCAAGCCTGCTCAATCACGAGCCGCGAAAGGAAACATCTCTTGCCAAACGTCCAGGCATTCCTGGACAGCCAGATCTAATACGCCATATAGGTCACCACTGTAGCCGCATGTCTAGAGTGTGGTGAAACTGCCCACTATCTGGTCATCTGCAGAAAGGACGTCAAGTCTCGCCAGCCTCCGGAAGGAACCTTGGCAAGCTCCCAAATCCTTCTCGTACAGTGGCACTAGAATAGTGCATGGTCCACTAACTTTGCCACCTGGCAGAAGGGGCATTGGGGATGGATCTACAGGCCCCTACTACTCAGGACGAGCCTCGTCGGTAACTTGCCCCAAGCAACCTTCTAGATAAACAAGGCCACCCTCGGATGCAGACTGAACTGCTAGACCTAGGAGCAGTCGACCCCTTTGTACTGCACACTCCGAAAAAGGCCGAAGACATTGCCAACCCTGACTCCAGATCTGCATGTCGAGCTCCATACCCGCACATTGGGCTGGGGTAAACTGGCACTGGTACTGACCGGATTCTCTCAGCAAGCTGGTCACCCAATAGCTAGGCTAAGCACGTAATGTCCCAGTCTACCCCACCAGGCCGTAGGAGGTCACTAACTCGCAGCCCTCTCGAGGTGTCGATGTTAACCATGGTCGGCCATCGCCCTACTGAAAGCAAGTCCACTCAGGAGTCTGCCACCACGTCCATGCTCTATCTGTCACCTATCAGCCACCTACAATGAGACAAAATCAAAGGTATATACATGTCGATCTCCCACCACAAGGGAGAGCACCGTCGACTCCTAGCCTGAGGCTCACCAGCTCGAGCCAGGCCATATCACGACGCCATCACTTGACTCCAAAAGTATTGGGGCTCCAATATGAATCTGGCTGTGTGCTGAGCGATCAAAGCCTCTCTCCTCGTCGGTAAAGACTATACCCTAGCCCATCTTCTCAGATCAGAAGACAGATTGACTCTCAAGCTACAAGGTGCACCCCATGGCCCTCGCTGAGAGACCCCCAAATGAATTTCTGGAGAAGCCGTTCAATCCTTACCAGCACCATTTTAGGGACAATGGTGCAGGACATGAGATAGATCGACATGGAATACAGGACCGATCTGACTAGTGTCACTCTGTCCATCATGGAGAGTGATGCCGCTCCAACCCTCTAGTCACTCCTGGACATGCTGCACCACCTCAAGGCACTCGGACCTGCGTAGTCTCCTCCCGGAGATAGGGACACCTAAATAGCACCAAGGCCCCTCTTGCTCTCTAATCACAAAAAGTGCGTGGATCTCCTATCAAACCCGCAACTCTGTACTCGGGCTGAAGCAGATGGCGGACTTGTGGAAGTTCACCCGCTGACCAGACGCCTCGCAATAATCCTTCAAAACCTGCTTCAACGCTCGCGCATCCTGCATCCTTGCCCTGGACAAAAGAAGACAATCATCAGCAAATAAAAGGTGGGATATCGGTCGGGCCCCAGGGGCTGGGACATAAGCCTCCAGCTCTCGCGCCCGACATGCGGCCTGCAAGGAGTGGGAGTGAACATCAACACAAATAATAAATAAATATGGAGATAAAGGACATCCCTGGCCTAGCTCGACGGTCGAGCGAAAGAAAGACGATGGTGTGCTGTTAATCAGGATAGAAAAGGATGGCCCCAAAACACAGCCAAGTACCCAGTCGATCCACGTCCTGTGGAATCTGAAGCTCTCCATAGCCTACCGAAGGAAAGGCCCACCAGACTCTATCATAGGCTCGCTCCATGCCAAGCTTGACGGCCATAGTGCAGTAATGTCTCGGAGCTCGATGCAAATCCCACATCATCTCTTGGGCGATCATAGTATTATCTGTGATGCTCCTCCCTTCCATAAAGGCCCCTTGTTTCTGACAGATGAGGTCGGGGAGTAATAGCTTCATCCTACCTACTAGGATCTTCGCAACCACCTTGTGAAGGGTAGTGCAGAAGCTAATAGGCCTATAGTGGCTTGGTTCAGTTGCATCACGCCACTTCAAAATCAGGGTGACCAAAGTAGCCTTCCAGTCTTCTGCCATGACTGTCGAACTAACAAATAACTAGACAACCTCCACCACTGCCTGCCCAACAATACCCTAGTACCTCTACAAGAAGAATGGAGGAAAACCATCGGAACCTGGGGCTTTATCCTCCCCAAGAGCCCAGACCGCCTTTCTTATTTTCTCCTCAAAGACTGCGCTAATCAGGGCAGCGTTCTCTGTCACCCCCACCGTGGTCTCTGGTCATGGGAGTGGGGTGTCGCCTCGGGATCCGCCATCCTCCATCCACCTAGCTTTGAAAAAGTCCACCAGGGTACTGCGGATCGCGCTCTCCTCCTCCACCCGCTACCCAGTCCCATCTCTCACGGAGCGAATCATGCTCCTCTGCCTCTTGACAATGGGCGACTGGCGGAAAAAGTGTGTTTCTATCACCCTCCATCCGCTGGACCTGAGACTTCTATTTCCAGAACACTTTCTGCTGCCGTAGTAGTGAATGGTGTGTGGCAAGGTGCTGCAGGAGAGAGCTCAGATTAGCTTCCGGCAGCCCACCCAACCTCTCCTCCCTCCCTTGGAGCTCGCCTATAGATTCTTCCACCTCCTCCGGCCTCCTGAAGATATTTCCTACTACCTCTTGGTTCCATCTTCAGAGTCTGCAGCTAATCACCTCCAACCTTCTCGAAACTCTTTGCATGGCATCACCCCGCACCAGCAGTGCCCAAGCCTCCCGGACGATGTCCTAGGATTGGGGGTATTCCAGCCATATCTTCTCAAACCTGAATGGGGATCGATGGTCGACGTTATTAGTGGTCGAGATCAGGAGAGGACAATGGTCAAAGGCAATCCGGGCTAGATAACATACCTGAAATGTTGGAAAACGTTGAATCCAGCACGCAGACGTAACTGCCCTATCAATCCACTCCCAAACTTTGGCTCGACCTTCGCGGTTATTACACCAGGTAAAGCGCGGACCGGAGAAGCCAAGATCCACCAGTCCATTCCTAGCTAGGAACTCACGAAACTCCCTCCGTTCCACCTTGTCGGTTTAGGCACAACCCCCCTATTTCTCGTATGGGCCCATAATATAGTTAAAATCCCCAGCTACTAGGGTCGGGACCTCTTGCGAGACTAGGCACGAGATCTCCTCCCACAGCAATCTCCTCATTTTGTATTCAGTGCTAGCATAAACACCGCATAAAATCCAAGAAGGTTCGTAAGGTTTGGAGATACCATAGCAACTTGTTGGGGGCAGTTTCGGAACATATCCACCATCGCCACCCCCGCTTTCAAAGAAGTAGGATGCCTCCCGACAGCCCCTGAGACTCTACCGCAAAGGACTCCCAATCAGGCCCACAAGCGGTGCTGGATTCGACTGAGACTGCATCCAGACAGCCTAGTTTCACACAAGAAACAGATATTTGGGTCATGCACCTGTACCAGACGTCTAAAGGATGAATTGAAGGAGGGCTTTGCTTCTCCCCTGCAATTTCATCCCAAGAACTTCATAAGACACTACTCTGCCATGTGGGCCCCCGCATCTCCGCACTGCAGGCCCCAATTGTATCTTCCTCCGTCTCGATAAGCCGTCTATCGAAGGCGGCACCTTCCACATGGGCCAGACCATCTCCCGTTGCCCCCATCTCGGCATCGAACCAGAAGTCTGGCCCGTGCTCGGAAGCCCGAGGGGAGTCCAACCCCAACTCCCCAAGCTCCCTTGGTAGGCCGCCCCATCAGGACGCCCCCGCAACCCCCGCCCCATCAGGCTTTCCCGAGGGGGCCGCCGGGGGGAGCCGGAGCCGCCGCCGCAGTGGCTGGCCTAGCTCCCGACGGGGGTCGGCCTCCCTCAACGGCAAGTGGGCCCTCCGAAGCCGCGGATCCCCCTGAGCCGCGGAAGAAGAACAACCCCCCCCCACCGTCGCGAACAGTGGCTGGATCCCCCTCTCCGCCTCGGGCGTCCCCCGGGAAAGCCGAATGCGTCACCTGGTTGGCCGTCCCAGCCCCTGGCGGGGAAACCCTCCCAAGCCGGAAGGCCAGGAGAAGGGCCCGACCCTGCAACCGGTCCAGCCCGAGTCCCGCCCCCCTTTGGGCTTTGACCCGAGCCGAGCCGGATGACACGGTCTGCGCTCCCAGGCCGGCCCATCAAGAAGGTTGTCGGGCCCGCATCAAATGGGCTGTCCGACAACCTGGGCCGCTTGTTCTGTTGGGCCGGGTCTGTCGTCCAGATTCCTGGGTTGGCCCGCACCGTCCCCAACCCGTCACTACCACTCGTCCACTCGCCGAGTTGACCCACGAGCGCAGAGTCGGCTCGGTCGCCGGCAGCTGATCCTGACCCGCCCACATCGACCGGCCGAGCCATAGGCGGGGATTGGCGCCGCGCTTTCGGAGCCAGGGTAGCTGGGTGAGATGGGCGTTGGCTGCGGCCTTAGAGCCAACGACTTGGGCTTCGACCCGGTGGTCTTCTTCGGCATTGGCTAGTCCTTGGCCGCCCGGGGCAGCCGTATCTAGCTAGCAGTGGGCCAGGGCCCGAATGCCAGCTGCCTCGAGGCAGCTCCGGGGCTCGTACCAAGGTCACCACGGAGGGCTACCTTCTCCGGTTGCAGAAAGGTGCAGCTCTCCCCTGCACGCCCGATCCGCCGGCACCGGAAGCAAACTCCGGGCAGGCCCCCATACACGAAGGGTTGCCATAAGGGTCTTCTCGTCCCATGGAGCTGGACATCGGGTAGAAGAGGGGCGGTGACATCGATGGCCACCCGGACCCTCGCAAACCCCATAACCTTCCTCTGCTCTGTGAGGCTGTCGATGGCGATTGGCCGGCCTGCCTCTGCCTCGATTCCGAGTATCGTTGCGCTGTTCCAGTACTCGACTGGGAGCCTAGGCAGGCAGAGCCATACCACTGCCGTCTTGACGGCGTCATGCCCTGTGACAAGGTCCGGCGACCAGGGTTCCATAGCGAGTAGTTGTCCTGCCACCACCCACGGCCCGTTGGACATTGCACGGTCCCTGTCTGTCGTCGTTTTGAACCGAAGCACGAGGTGGTCCTTGGCAAGAGGCACCGCGACCACCTCAGCATCCATTTTGGCACAAGCGGCCGCATCCTTCGCCACTCATTCCGCGAGCACACGATGATCGCCCGGTCCATCCATTCTCGATGCTCGGCTTCAATCGGCTCTGTCGGCAGGTCAAGGAACTTCGGGAAGAGATGCCGCAACTCCTCGATATTCGCCTCCGAAGCCAACTGAGTAACCCAACCGCCGAATCTCGGCCGACCTTTCACCGCCTCGCTCCCCCCCATCGGCGGAGCACGTCTTCCCCCCCACTGGGTCCCCACCACGCATCGCCTTCTCGGAGCTCTCAGCCATAGGATGGCGAGAGTCGGGAGGGCCAGAACTCTCGGACTAGGGCGATGAATCTCTCGCCGGAGCGGAGCTCACCCAGAAACCAGCAGTGTCCATACAGAACACCAGTAGCAACAGCCCCTCTCGCCGGAGCGGAACCCCACGCCAGAGCTACGGGCCGGTACCCTCTCGCTGGAGCGGCGCTTCTCGGCCAAACTAGCTGTTACCCTCTTGCCAGAGCGGAAGTCTCAAAAACTAGCCGTTAGCAGCAACAAGTTTATGCTTTTTTGAAGCTTCACAATATATGTAACAGACTTTGATAGAGTTCCAAAGTAGTCCGTCAATGTCAGAAAGGCAAGGATGGTCAACTATACAATGGCCTAGTTTGGAAGAGCTTTTGGAGGGCTAAAAGATGCTTTCTAACTCTCCAAAAGCATTTTTAGATGAAATAAGGATATTTGGTAAAAATTTCGAGAATCTATTTCAGCTTTCTCTGAAAGCTAAAAACAACTTTTTGGAAGAAGCTTTATTTTGGAGCTTTTCGGAAAAGCACTACTAGACCCAGTCGGAAAGCTATTTTTTTTGCTAGGATGAAAGCTATTTTTTTGATCAAAATACAAATATAACAATTACACAAAATGTGCTTTTAATAATTGTTTAACCAATTTTATCATCTAGGTAGAAAATGTGCTTTTAATAATTGTTTAACCAATTTCCTTGCAAAACCCTTTCCAGGCACCTTAAAGCTTAGCAAGAGACATAGGAAAGGGGAAAAATCCATCAAAATTCAAGTTATTGCACCGATCCATGGCCAAAAGCAAAAGATGATATTGATAGACGGGGTGCTGCTAACCACATCATTGACTTCCCACTAAATACCATTTCATTAGAGCATGCCAGAAAGTTCATAGTCTAAAATACTTCGGAAGTACATTTTGGCATAATTCTGGTAGCTCATAAATCCTCGGTTTTGGAGGCTGAAATCTTCATTTTTAAACTTCCCCTCAAAATTCGGGAAGAAAAAGAAGAACCTTCCTTTACCTCCCCTTAGCAATTCGAATCCATGTTAGAAGGCACCTGCTTCAAAAATCGTGCACCCTGCTCGGCCCTTACCCACCCAGGCTGTGTTTGAACGCGGAATAGCTAACCGGGAGTAGATGGATTTAACCATTTCTAACCACTCCCTAACCAGCTAACTAACAGTTTAAATTATCCATTACCTGGCTGGTCAACTTTGTTTCACCCTTTCCAAACAAAGTTATCCGACGGTAACCACCTTATGGGACGTCCGACCGAATAATATCATCCATTATTTTTGGATGACGATTGAATACAGCAACCAAACAAACCATAGGTTTTAGGAGTCCAGAATTTCAGCGTATTACAACTTATATCCTACAGCGCGCGGTCTTACAAATGTTTGCACCAGCTTCCCGGAGCATTTAGCTGCAGGCTTCCATCATGTACCTGTCACTTTGGACCAAGTCCAGGCGCCAGTATCATCAGATGAGCGTCAACAAATCCAATAAAATTAAACGCGGAAAGCTAGTAAGCCACAGCCAGATTACAGGAAATTCCAACATATCAGGCACAAATAAGTGGTTTCGCACGATCATTTCAAAGCAACGCTATCTTTGATATGAACAAGAGGGACATACTGGGAATTTCGAAACATCACTCCTTGACACCCAAGCAGAGAATCGAGGGAAAAACTTGCACACAAAGGAGATTCCGGGAAAAAAGGAAAAACTGCCTGCCTCGAGTTCCAATATCTGCTATTTTATATGAAAATAGTAAAATGTACCTATATTATCATGAAACTGAATATTCCTTGCTAGCAAAAGGGGACTTAAAACAGCAAATTTTGACTACCCATGCATATATGAAAACGCACCTTCAACCCAACAAAGTGACTTACATCATATAGTATATAACAGCAGCTTGAAGGATTAACATCTGACAGCCAGCAAATCCAACACTTCCATTTCATTGTTACAAGCAAGCAATTGCTGAATTGACTTCCAAAGTAGACACGTTATAACAAGCAAAGTGCAGCTGCAATGTTGTCATTCATGCCCCGCTGGCATACAGACGGGTCCATTCCTTGGCTGCACAATTCCAAATAAGTTGGTAAAAACAATATGAGAAAACCCCAGTAATATCAAGAAAGATGAACCACCAACATGTAAAATTGCTATTGCCTAATACAATGATCTCGTGGCCACGTTGTTTATCATGAACCGGCAAGCATAGAATAATGATCTAACCTGTTTCTACAGCTTCAGCTTCATTTGTCTTCCAATGCTTGGCAATGTTGTCAGAAAGTGGGTCATCCGGATTTGGAGCACTCAGAAGTGCTTGAATACTGATGAAAAATAAAAGTGATAACGAACAGCATTATCAATTAATCAGCATATAAAATTGATAAATCTCTATAAATCAACAAGCAACAGCAAATGAAAACCGAAAATATTGTAACTTGATTAGAATAATCTAATCAAGGACAGCTATTATCATTTTCTGAGACTTATTTCTTAATAGCCACAGGTACTTGCACATAGCCCTCGAGTCCCAAATGGATAAGAACTCAATAATAACATCACCTCTTAATATGTTGAAGGATTAAAAAAAAAACAAATGAAAACAGGACAACAAATTTCTCCTAGAGGAAACAAATTTCTTCTAACAAGCAATAAAGAATCGTGCAAGACAGTAACAACAGCATTAGTGCAATGCAAATAATCATATGTTACCTCAGCAGCACAGTTCGAATCTGGAGAGCTGGACTCCATTTGTCCTTAAGAATATCAAGGCATATTCTTCCAAGCTGCATGCATCAAAATATTGAAGTCAAAAAACATTCCCACCAGGAAGATAACAGAGAAAAGAAGGTGATCTACTTGCCTTGTCAATGTTAGGATGGTAAATCTTGGTAAGAAAGCGAACCTGTTTCAACAACAATTAAACCAAATATCAATAGATGGTTCACTATACCATTCATGATGAGGATGAAAAAAACTAAGGCTTAAAGCTATCAAGAGACTAAAATGCTAGAAACCAGCTAGTTTATGGATCATAAATGCTTACTGGTACAATAAAAATATTTAAGTACCAATACAATAGAATGGATAGTCCAAACAAATTTAAATAAAGATTGTAACTGAAATTATTTGATAACAAAAAATAACAAATAAGGTATTTGAACAGTGCATATAACAATGCCCGAATGTTCGATGTCATTAGATAAGAAATTGACCTCATAGGGAAGATGGTAAAGATATACCTTCATAATATGTAGTTCTCATATATAAATTACAGAAAAAAGAAAACGAATTAAAAGGCAACATGCCTTAATTTTACATCTATCTATAAGAGTGGTTGTACATCAACAGATAAAGTAGATGCCCAATGCGACAGATAGTTTATATCTATTCATAACGTACGGGGTAGCATCCCAAGGAATTGGAAGAATCATCAGCTATAGAAAGCTGCATGAAGTAAATAATATATATAGAGATCCGATCATTGAGACTGTAATCTGTAAACATCACAAGCATGTCCTAGAATTTTAACATTCTGAGTATGCCAAGAATATAAATTGGAATCAGACTTTGGTTATTTAATGTTGGAAGACCAAATAATGGAGAAAATAATATAAATCACAAAAGCGAACTAAGAGATAAATTGTGGGATAATAGTAGCAGAAGGGGAGGGCTATAAGGGAGAGGTCGCCCTTCTCGAGCCTTGGAGACAAAATTTGAACATTGGCCATCATAATACCATTAACAATCATCCATCACAATACAAAAACATATAATGACTATTATATAAGCATTATGTAATTACTACAACAATACTAGTATTTAGATAATTTTTTAGCTTCATATAGGCATCATATGATTTATCAAAATTCAAAATGGCCATTATAACTATCTATTTTAAAAAATTAAACTTTGAAATTTATATTATTACGAAATCTTGCTTACTATTGACGATTAAAAACCACTGACCAGAAAAAATGTGAGTCAGAAACAAAAGAGAAATCGGAAAAGAGAGGAAGCTATAATCCACTATCCAGTTAGCTCCAATATATCTGTAGTATGAACACAATACTAGAAAGTATGTAAAGCTCATGTTTATGCCACATTCTAAGAGGACACTATCTTAATCATACCTGCCTTCCTGCCACACCATTTTCCTGTGCCATAAAATATTTTAAAACATAAATCTTTGTAATGATTGTATGTGACAATTAATGTTTCAATTAGGAGTGGCAAAATATGACCCGACCCGCCAACCCGATTTGTGTTCGACCCGCCATAAACAGGTTTGGGTTGTAAACATGTTGACCCGTTTAATCTGTTTATTAATTGGGTCGGATACAGGTTTTAGATGTCTAACCCGTTTAACCCATTTAATATATGGTAATATGGCCCATAGAGAAGTGAGGCCAAAGGCCCAAAATGTTATAGA
>JAOXJJ010000725.1:7209108-7238416 GCA_025769935.1 Phoenix roebelenii | reverse complement strand
ATATATATAGTCGGACCCCTCTATTTTGTTGAATATTATATGGGTCAGGACCGTCGGGTAGGGTACAATTGGCTGCTTGCGGCACTCCCATTAGCGGTGCTCGGTTCATCAACCCAACTTCTCCGTCCCCATTAGCAGCGAAAATGAAACCCTTAAAAAGAGAGCGAGAAGCTAGATTGGTTGCTAATGGCGAGAGGCTCGGTGGCGTCATCGGGGGGAGTGAGCCCTGGCTTGGTGAGGGCCGTCCTCTTGTTGATGGGGTTGAGACTCGCTGGATACATAGTTGGACCCCCTCTATATTGGCACATCGCCGAAGCCCTCGGTTCCTCCTTCGCCTGCTCCCCTTGCATCTGCGACTGCTCTTCCCAACCCCTCCTCTCCATCCCTGAAGGTATTCTTCTTCTTATTCTTCTCCAATCCGCTGCTCTCCTTCCTGTTCTTACTCGGATCTGAGATTTGATCTCCTCCTGCCGTGGATCTCGAGCATGCCCGTGAATAAAGATCGCATCTCGAGCTGTCGTCGAGGACGAGGCCACCTACTTCGCGGGCTCCTCCCTCGCCCCCTTCAAGGACCGCAACAAGGCTGCGCTCCATGGCTCGGCTCCTTCGGCTCACGCCCAATTCCACCACCACCGACTCTTCCGCGGCCGCCATCCCGGATATCCTCCACCGTAGAGATCCTTGCGCCGTCGATCTCGCTTCCTCCAACTCCCCCAGCCCTCCGATCTGAGTTAGACCTTTGCCTTATTAACCTTTATTTTTTTTATTAAATAGGTTAAACAGGTCGGGTCGAGTTACCTGTTTAATAAACAAGTCAGTCGGGTTCAGGTTGTAATTTCCGACCTGTTTAATAAACAGGTCGGATTCAGATTTATGATTTTCTGACTCGACCTGCATCTGACCCGACCCATTTATGTCCGACTCGACCCGATTGCCACCCCCGGTTTCAATGCTTCTATTGGTGCACATTCATGCCACAGGATAATTACATGAAAATAACCCCTCCACCATTTATTAAAGTTGCGACAAGCAACTAGTAGACTCGTAAGATAATGCATGTGAGGCAGTATTATTAAGAACTTTGACAGATGAAAACTACGATTAGATGGCTTAATAATTCAGATTGTTACAGTTTTTCACAACCATCAGATAAAATAATAATTGATTGATGAGTAAATAACTCAACTAGATAATTTTATATAGGTTTGTATTGATATAAACTCATGGCAATCATGCTGCTATGATCTCTCTGAGATTTCATGTAATGAACACCATATTCTTATTAATGGCTTGATTTTAGTGCTTAAAGCCTGACAGATTCAAATGGGGAAGAAATACATGACATTGTGCACAATTTGCAAGCTTCCTTACTGAAAGAAATTCCATTTCTCAGTTTGTGGCTATCTGTAACAATGTAGACAATTTACTGTGCATGATATCTTCGCTAACATGCAGCCATCCTAGCTTTAGTAAGAACTGCAATAATCGAAGAGGTTGTGCCTACTTCGAACAATCGTCAGATTTTTCAGCTACATCTGTCCATTAAAATTGCTTAACAGAAAACCATAAGCCAGAAGTCTTCATTAAATTTCTACAAATAATGACTACAATCAGGTTGCAATATACATGATCATCATGATGCACATATGCCCGATGTGAACATCATAAAATGGACTAGAACTACTAATTTCGACATGCATGGACAACTAAGATTTTTTTTCCTTTTTTCAAAAGTTGAATCAGAAAATGATCATACTTTTTTTCAAAAAAAAATTCTAGTCCACACCCAAGAATAATACATAAGGCTACCATTTTGTTATATGTATGGCGATAGTCAAGACATGTCTTTTGAAAAAGTGATAGTAAATTAATCTTTTGAATGAAAATTAGCCTTAAAAGATTATTCGGTACCAACTGCTGGAACAGTCTATCATTTACAATATGCAAATGACTTATGGGATCTCTACTGACAGCCATTTTACCTTTGGGGCAGCCATCGGATACTCTTCAGGCAAGAATAATTCGAGCTTGAAAACTCCTCCTATTCAGGCAAAAAATAAAGAAGATATTTCATATTAATGAATATCGAAAGACCAAGTTGATTAAATTTAAAATTTTAAATTATATTCCCATATAAACATTCCCCCCAAAAAATCCATCTTTAATTACATTGAATTGTGTAAAGACCTCATGTACAAATATCTGATGGTAAAAATCAACATGGTCAGTTAATTTCAATTCTGACATTAATTCAAGCGTGGAAATAGAGGAAAAAATCTAATTATAAGTCCAATATTTTGAGGACTCACTAGATGAGTGCAGAAAAAGATGCAGATATAGCTCATCGTTGATCAAATTGGAACACAATAATACATGGAGCCACTCACAAATAATTAGAAAAAATATAATATGCAGGGAACAGCCAGTTAAAACCAGTGTCATAAGTAACAATGCATTTAGCGGCCATCACAGATGAAATAACCAAAAAAGATTGAGCCTCACCAAAGGGCAGGCCAGAACCAAGGTTAAGAGAAGCATATTGACCTTTTCTAAAGAAGATTGGTTTCTTCAAGCCATTTAAATGGTGCAGATGCAGATTATTAGGCTTAATTGGCTGTATTTTCTACATTACAAAAAAAAAAATGTATCATACTCAATTTGCTCAGGAATTCTTTCAGAATATGGCAAGTCTATAGGATTTTACTTTAGATTCATTAAGAGTCCTAAGTAGGTGAAAATCTACTTCAAGGGAAAAACTCGACCATATAACCAAGTCTATACAAAAGGGTTGGATATGGACAATTGGGTCTTTGGATGTGTTGTTTTTTAATCAGATGAAAGCAAGATCTAGAGAAACTCTCCATTCATAGTTTCATAGTACAGTTTGAATCCCGTATGCCTTATCAACTTCAGATTTAGATTTCCTGCAGGTTTCCCAGTGGAATTTACATTAGGAGATAGGATATCTACCTAAGGTGGTGCAAACACTTCTAATTCTTGATCTCGCTCCTACACCCACCATTTCAATTTTCAAATGTTTCCAACTCATTTTAATAAATTATGTATGTTACCAACATCATTTAAAAATTTAATCTCGTCCAATAACATATGTAATATTGATCATTTATCTCTTCTGTTAATCTCCATATGATGTATTTCCTTAAAAAGCTTGAAGGTTGTGCTCATGTTGTTTTATACAATATAATAAGACATAAGACTGGCGCCCCCAAATGCGCCGGGTGGCCGTTGGAGCGACCTGCACAACTTACCAAATCTGATTGGCAAGAACGCTCGACTTTTGGTGAGAGTCGTCCGTCCCCGAGGTTCGTCGTGGAGCGTGCTCAGGCACAAGCAACAAAGATCACTCATGCAGGCTTAGCACATGGCCTTTGATAGCTCGGGACATCTGGAGCCCTCGTTCTGCTCAAGTAGTGTCTTGTACAGTGTTCTTCACTTAGGAGCCCCCACCCCCGAGCTTCCTCAAGATCAACTTCCATGGATCCATGCTGGACAACAGCAGAAGAGAAGGTACTAGGTTTGTCATTAGGGGCCCGAACTCTAGAGTAGTAGCTACTGGTGGCTGTCAAATTTTCAATAATTCAGTTTCTGGAGCAGAGCTGCGGGTGGCTTGGGCCGGCCTGAGCCATGCTCGACGCATGCTACAAGTCAGCTTGGTTATACTAGAGGATGACTCGGCCACCGTGATCGGCTGGATCCAGGGTGGCCCGAGTGGCGGTGGAGAGGAACACCCCCTACTTCGGGATATTTGGGCTATGGTGAGTGACGTTGTGGCTTTTAAGGCTAGGCATATGTTCAGAGATGCTAATGGAGCCGCGAACTGGGTGGCTTCTTATGTAGTCTGTCACTCCAAAGGTACCATATGGGCTGGGGAGGGAAAGTTGCCTAAGCACTTCGAGACTCGTTTTTTGAGTTTATTGGATGTATCCGTACTCGAACTGTATGAAACACCCGCTTTAGAAAAAAAAGACATAAGACTTCCTACACACTTCTACTCCCCTTTTCTTTCCTTCTGAGGTGCCTTCCTTGCCCCTGAAGTCGCTAAGGCTTCAATTCAGGTTTATATTTGTCAGTAGCTCCTTACTAGATATTTTCATCTTAAGACACTTTTAGCATGTATTACTTTCCACCAATTAACAATGAATAACCAGAATAATTAGAATCATAAGTACAGCTACTAATGTACTTGGGCCATCTGCCATGTGTTTCACCTTGGCCTGGATTAAATGCAGGCCCAATTTGGCTTGGGCCTTAATTCATTTTCTCTCTCTTTTTTTGGGTGGGATTAGGCTTAGGCATGGCCTGGACCAAAATGTCTAGGCCCAGGCTCAAGCCCAAGGCATGAATGCTACTTCACACAAAACCAATTTGCTTTTTATATGTTTATTTCCATTTCACTAGATTAAAAAAGAAACGAAAATCCTTCACTAGAACAACACAAGTCGAATCTTCAAACCCTTACCATATCCTGAGAATATTGGCTTAAATCCTTAGGAACCCAACCTAAACACCACCACTACTCCTCTCCTTTGCAGCTCATCACCTCTTGTATTGTTCCTTGCTGCCCACATGCCATTGCATCCTCTCCTTCATCACTTGTTGCCCACCATGTCCTCTCTTATGTCACTTTCTACTTACCACATCACCTTTCATTTCTTTGATGGTGAAGAAGAGATCTCACAATCTCACAAGTTCTCTTTGATAGTGGCGGACAATGTAGCATCAGCTATGTACATCAGTGATGGGTGGTGGCACCGTGCAACACCCTAGAGAGAAGAGAAAAAAGGGAAGAGGATGGGAAGGGTTAGGAGTTAAAAAGTATTAGACTCAAACTAAGGATATTAAGAAATGGGTTCATAGGACCAATGAGCTAAGGTCCGAAACAAAGTAGACTTTGAGCCTGTCCAAATCAAGCCAAAGCAAATTCAAGCCTAAATTTTGAGGCTTCGGCTCAACCCCATTATTCATTTTCATAACCCCAGCCAAGCCCAGTCAGCATGTGCCCAGCTCTAGCCATTAGCAACCTTGATCATGAGCTGTTAATCCATGATAAACTATATTTCTGTTTTCTTAACATTTTTAACAAGATAATACTGCTAATAGCAAATTTAAGCCTACAATCTTGACAACCAGTCAACAAAAGCATGGAAAATTATCAAACACTACAGCATTCCAGTTTTAATAACATTAGAGGAAGTGCTAAATAGGAATGTTTGGCAAATAAAAATTCATAAAGCCAAATTCAAGCCTACAAGGTGGAGGTATGATGTTATCTCGACAACCAGTCATCAAAAGCATGGAAAATTATGAAACACTGAAGCATTCCAGTATTAATAACATTAAAAGAAGTGCTAAATCGGAATGCTTGGCGAATAAAAATTCATAAAGCAAACCACAAATAGTTAGGGGTAGGCTTAATGTTATTGTTACCTTCAACATTTAACTAGGTAATTACAAATTAAAGATCATACTCATTTGTAGAAATGCCACGTTTTAATTGATTTGAGTAGAATGGGTCTACAGGTTAGTTAAATTATATCTACTAAAACTGCTGTTAGTGCTCCAAAGAAACTTTTATTTAAAGCAAGTATTGGTGTGAATATTATAAATTTTAATGATTAGCTGCTTAACTACCTCTTTAATACCCCTTTGATCAGTCATATTTCTTCCTAAACTCTAACAAGCTTGACACCATCAAATTATTGATAAATCTCAAACCTATTTCTAATGTGTATTTGCATGGACTTGTATATTCATCTTTTATTAGTCAATGATGACCAAACCTATAAATGACATAACATTTATCAATCTAACATGCAATACAGTGATTTGCCATATAAGTTTTTTTCCTTGTGATTGCCGAATGTCCTGATACATGTTCTTACATTCTGACTTGCTTATATTCGAGCATGCAAAATAATGTTAATTCATACACTATAGATACAGGGAACAAGCAATAGATGATGATAGAATGAACAAACACACAAGCTAAACTATACATAAATAATACAACTGTTGTTAGGTATACAGTTCCAAATAATCAATCAAGATCAGGTTATAGGGGTCTGCATCAGATTTCTAAACTATCACAATTAAGCTATAATAATATAGTAAAAAATATCAAAAATTACCAATCTTTGCACCAATTATGGCTCGCATACATGCCAAAGAACACCACTGAAGTAAGATGCAATTAATGCCACCATGATTCTCAACTCTAAATAGAAACTAAGGAATGTATGTAATCCATTCTTGCAACAAGCATTCAAAACATTAAGGCACATCAAGATACATCAAAGTCATGAGCCAAAATCAGATGATGCAAATTAAAAATGATAAGAAAAATTGCATCCATCCTTTATAAAGACTTCTTTTGAAAGACAAGCTGCCTTGGTCCCATGAACTTTAAATTTTATCATCCTACTTGACCAACAAGCTTATGTGACTAAACCTATGCACGAAAAAATTAGAGATGAAAAGTAACTTAGCCAAATTATAATCCATTACATGATGCGATCTATTTTATGATGCAACAAGAACATTTGTCAAGTGCAGTTCAAAAAACCTCCAATTTTGAAATATCCCTGATATAAGACGCATACTGTTAAGCAAATTTCATCAACTGATTACAATAAGGAAAAACACATGAATATGAACACCTGCAAATTAAAGTAACCCCCCAAAATCTATCAAGCTTGGCTAGAAGAAAGTCATGGCAATACGTTTCATATAAGTTCTTGCATGCCAGAGATAGAAGTACGAATCAATTGTAGTAAGCAGTTAGAACATCTACTAATATGCAAAACGCCCAAATCAGGAGTTGCGCGTCTTAAAACGTGCAACAGAAGAAATAATTCAAAGCAACTGCCACATCCTTACGGCAGGCAAGCGTACCAGATTGAAGGACAATAGATGCCGTCCATGGCATTCCGATCAAGATGTTTGAGATGATCAAATTATCCAATTTGTGATACTAATAGAAATGTAAGAACGAAATTTTGGCAAGCTAATCACCTTCGTATGGAGATTGCTCCGGTCCAAGAATCATTACATTAAAATAGCGCATATTGTCCTCTGACGGAGAGGCACTTATGCCAGGAGCTGCAACAGATCATCGCAAGAATTAACCAAAACCCTACCTCAAAAGAAAACCCCAAGAATCCACTGCCCTAAATTTAGGGAAAAAAAACCAAGAAAAGAATATTCCCATCTACCAAACACCACCATCTCAATTCACAAACAGATCTCCCAAAACGATCAACACAAAATCAAATAAAAAACGGCACGAGATTCAAAAAAAAAATTAAAAATACCTGGTTCGCTGAGGAGGCGCTGCGTTTCCTGCTCGATTCACGAAAGCCAAGAAACCATCAGAAACAAGAGAAATCCAAACCACATATAGAATTCGAATTAAAAAATTGGGACTTGGGAGATCAAATTCCCAGAAACGGGCATCAAATCCATTCCTCCATCGAGATCGAATGAGAAAAAAAGGGGTGGCGGAGGGGGACGGATGGTGTGAAGAGAATCCGATCGGAGGCGGATCCATGGGGGAACTACCTTGATGATTCGTCGAGGTAGATTGCTGTTCGCCATTCGGCAGCCGGAGCTAGGGTTTCCGCTTCTCTCTTTTAAGGCGATGGAAGGACGAGAGAGGGAGGCGAACAGGAGAGCTAAGCGAAACAACCCGGAAGCCGGCGTCGTCGTCGGGTTTGGGTTTATAAAGCTTCTCGAAATTATTGATCTCTTTTAATCATTTCTAATTTAAAGACAATAATAATATATAATATATTTTTATTTTTTTTTGTAATTCTTAAAATCGTCCTTTTCCTCCGTCCTTACGCGACGCGTATGACGATTCGGACGCCGACTGCACCAACGGCAGCGAGCACAGGCGAACTTTAACCGGAAAGGATGATTTTTATACGAATATTCCTTGCTCCTCGGGTTTCTCTTTATATATGAAAATTCGAGAGGGTGCCCCCTAGACCATATAGATACCATGACGATTGAGTAGATCCAAAGATAAAAATGCTCAATCAAAAATCGCTCCACGACATTCGCAGTGTACTGAAGGGATTTGACTCTCACCAGGCCACACATATATATCGAGAGGTGAATCGTGGCTCATCACTTTGGAAGTTTATTCTGGACAGACCATGGAATTGTGCCAATGTCCTTGTGCAGTATTTTATTTTTTGATTTTGTTGGCTGTATTCACGCCCATTAGATGTGAGCCACCGATGTACCAAAAAATAAAAGCTCGCTTCTTTCGGCACTTTCTTATTAGATGGTAATTGTTATTCTTGTTGCTGTATATACTTTAAATTTTGAAGTGTAACTCTTTTTTATCCTGATTTTTGTCATGCATTTTTATTTTTATCCACCATAGTGCCATCGTCACCAAGATTTCAAGAGGAAGACTATTATGGTAAGCTATTAGTAGTATAGACCCATGTAAGTTAAAAAAGAGATGTCCATCATAAAAAGCAATCAACAAGCATGTCGCACCGAATTTGTAATTGATCAATTGAAAACTTGCATGCCTAATGATATAATGCATGGCTCGTATTGAATGTTGCTCGCCACATAATAATATACCCAAGCTACGACGAGAAAGCATACGAGAAATACATGCATCGTGGGCTACATAACTCTTGTAATGTTTAGTTCCATCTAGTTTATGAATGGAGCTGACGTGCAATTGCCCTTTGATCCAGATACTGGTCAACAATTGTACACCATGTGGATACTAGACTTGCATATACTTTTAATTAGAAAAATAGATGTTCTTAAGAAATTTGAATTGATATACTAATGAATATTAGCAAGGAAGGGATTGGAAAAAAGTGGGTAGCTGTAGGGCGCCGGCCAGAGTTATTGTCAAAAGATAATTTGGCACGCTTTCGCTCTATAACTATAAATATTGCCATTTTTATTGATTTAAACCATCAAGGTTTAAGATTATCTGAAATGAAAGATATAAGCTAATATGCCATAATGCATCCTGATGTTGCAAATTGGGACAACCAAGGAATAACAACAGTGAAAACATATAGACATGCAAAATCAAAATTTATAAATTCTTAAGCAAGTCATCATGTCCCAAAATATTCATGAATTAACGGTTAACCAGTGAGTGCTATAATTATAGTTTGAAAGAATTTGGATAATTTGAGTTATTGTTGTCCAATAAATCAGATTCTTATAATTTGGATAACTTGGAATATTGCAAAGAAGTACCTGTGGTGGACAAGCCTGCCAAATAAGAAAGCATCCCATTGAGACTAACTTGGGACCTTTTTCACCAAAGAAAATAGCAAGGACTCATTTAGTTCGCAGGAAGAGAAAAAAAAAAAAGGTACGTTCAATGAAAAAATAGAAAAATATTTCATATTTGATTAGAGTTTTCAAAGGAGAGAGAAGAAAAAGTAGAGTTTTCGAATAAGATTTTGATATTGCATGAAAAAAAAACCATGTGAGATATCAGAAAGTCACTATTTAGAAATTAGCATTTTTTTTTTCAAAAATATTTTTAAGCTTTTAGATAAATTGAAAGAAGTTATTTTTCTTTATTATAGGCATAATAAGTATTTTACACAATTTTTCTAATGGAATGGATGTTCAACCAAGCATGAGCTATTCTAAAATATGCTATTTTTCTACTGTGAACCAAAAATATAAAAATCACTTTTCCAAATATTATATATTCAGGCTCCAACTTTCTAAAAAAAAATATTTTAATAAAAAAGTTCCTAGCCCTAAGGTTGATTGGCATCTATTGTATCCAACTAATTGGATAGCACTGTCCTTGACATAGCAACTTGCATAGCAAGAACAAAGAGAAAAAGGAGGTTGAGGGATGAGGCAAGCGTTAGCCCTACGCTAGCCCAAGCAAGTACAGACGAAGTTCTCTGTTCCCTTTTATTCCTTTGGCACGAGATGGGAGTTGTTCTGAAATAACCGGTTAAAGTTGCCTTATGCTTTTGTGCTCCCATTTTTAGACCAGAAACCAAGTCCAGAAGGACAGTTGCCGCACCTGCATGTATTCTAATAATAACCCACCTCCCAATAAGAAAAACTTCTTATTTATCCATTCAGTGAGGCTTGATTAATGTGGGAAAGGAGCGTCCTTAAGAATCGGCATTAAGAAGGTTACTGAAATTTTTTAATCCCTATATGATTGGCTGAGCTCGCTTTACAAGGTGATGGGGCCATTGAATTATTATAATGTCTGAAATGCTCTCTGTTATTCTATTACTATACCGATATATTCCATACAAAAATTAGATTGGCATATTCAATATCGATAAATTTTTTATGCTGTATACTACTATCCAATTTGATATGATATGGTATAACTTGCTCTTGATAATATAATAAAATATATTTTTTTAAATTTCCAAGAATCTAAATTTGACACGATTTTGGCCTTCATAACTAAGGTCATGCAAAAAGCCTTCACCTTCAGCGGCTTTTACGCTGGAGACTCCAAAGGTGATATGCTCCTCCATTTCATGCATCATTTCACGTGCATGGCATATTTTTAGGAGTTTTTTTTTATGGGCAAACGGATACTAACCATCCTTCGAGATTACTGGACTTGTACATAGGGATGCCCAAATTAGTGCTGACTTGAAAGCCTACGATTTAAGTAACTTTCACCAAAATATTACATTTACTCCTTCAGGTTGCATGAAATATACCCTTTTCGCCTTCCTTTTTTATAAGAAAAAGAGAAGCAATAGTTTCCACCAATCTTGTTTAAATGTAAGAAGAAGGAAATTGCTTCATCTCTTGGTAAGTTTTCAATACAAGAAGGGAAGAAGGAATTGCTTCACATGCACCATCAAGGTACAAGCGTATCTTATATTCCCATCAATTTGAAGGGTAAGTGCAATTTTCTAACCTAACCGGCATATTCGATACATTTAGAGAGGATTTGCTAATGATGCCATATTTTGGATTAAATTACAAACTGCAGGAAACATTAAAGAAGAAAAAGGAAAAGCATTGTGCTTAACCACACAATTTGATATATCATACCAATCATGACCAACATACATATACTTAATATGCACCATATTTTTCACAATAAAATCTAAACATAGACAAATAAGCCATTCAATAGATGTCACATATTGGATCTGCAGTCTAGCGTCCTACCGAGAACTACTCATTGTCAGCAAATATGCCCATCATCTATACCTATTATAAAAGGCATGATGCAGAACACTATCTCCTTGTATTTTGGTTCCATCACTTTGCTAGTTTTGAGCTTTTGCCTGAATGATAGCCTATTTCACTACCTGGAATCTAAATTCTATTTGGCCTTCACTATGCTGCCTCCTATGTTGCTGCATGGTGACTTGTCCACTTCTCAATGCCCAGATGGTCCAAAGATGGACAAAATATTCAGATCATGCCAATACTGACGAAATCTTAATATCTAATCCTCATTGCTTGGACCCATCATTTCATGGCCATGGGAAACGCTGTCAAGCTCATGAAGCAACAAAGGATTAAACTCCACCATGAGCTTGCGACTTTGTGAATCAATCGAGTTCTTTTTTCTGTGTCGAGTTTTGTGCGCTTCATATCAGGGATCATAGAGCAATAGCCCTCAAGGAAACAATTAGGAAATAGATACAGAGATTTTAATCCTTTGATCTTTATAAGCATATAATTTTCTTTTAAGCATCCATTTAAAGCAGTCCCACAAGGCTAGACGCCTAAAAAGTAAAGAGAGCAGTAAAGTTTAGTTTTGTTTTCCACCGACCATAGACAGTGGAAGAACTACTTTCTATATTAAAACCTGAAAGAAAGTAAAGAGTTCACCTTTTCTTCCCTTGTTAGCTGTTGGGCTTAAAGAATACATATGGTAGGGTTAAAACCTTAGACAATTAGGTAATTTTGTGCATGTACTTATTGGGGGATTTATCTCACCTTCTATACATGAGAAAGTTAATGCCTTGATCTAAACTAAAGCTAGATGGCTTATAAATTGAGAGTTGATTCCAAACATATGCCATTGTTGAATCAGATTTTTGATTGTGGATTGGCTAAAGAATCAATGCATTTCAAAAAGATACTGTTATGGAAGCAAATTGATGACAGGCAGTCAAAATGGATAAGTTGATAGGCAGGAGAGTTCATATCAGAAAGCTGTGCGCCTCCTATCAGAAGACCGAACTCTTATTATTTTAGAAAAAGTTTCAAAACTATGTGATTGCTTAATAAGCTTATTTAGATTGAAATAAATTCATTGTTAAATCGAGTGATAAATACTTATATGAAAACTTACAAAATGGCGGTTTGATAATGGTTTGCCTTTGATGGGGCATGGTGAGTATGGTGTGCGTGTTGTGGGGGGTTCCCGAATTTAGTCCCACATCGACCGAGTAGCGGAAAGGTCTGTGCTTTATAATGAGGAGGCTTAAGCCTTTCCTCTTGAGGGTCCTTTTGTGAGACAAAACCATGAGGGGCGTTGGCGGGTGACCCCTGTGCGAGCTTCGCACCCACAGACAGGTGCGCCCCTTGCGTGAGCTCCGCGCCAGCAGGGCATATCCAAAGCGGATAATACCTCGAAGGGACGCAGTCGCTTTCGCTGCTCGGATCGGTGGGGGACTGTGCTGGTGACGGTGTGCAAATCCCGCATCAGATGGCGCTAGAGGAAGGGCCTGGCCCTTCGCTTTCTCGGCAAGGAGCCTCTAACCCGGCACAGGACCTTCCCGCTGGGGGGCTGTGTTGTGGGGGGTTCCCAAAATTAGTCCCACATCGACCGAGTAGCGAAAATGTCTGTGCCTTATAATAAGGAGGCTTAAGTCTTTCCTCTCGAGGGCTCTTTTGTGGGACAAAACCATGAGGGGTGTTGGCGGATGACCCCTGTGCGAGCTTCGCGCCCACAGACAGGTGCGCCCCTTGCGCGAGCTCCGTGCTAGTAGGGCATCCCCAAAGCGGACAATACCTCGGGAGGGACGCAGTCGCTTTCGCTGCTCGGATCGGTAGGGGGCTATGTTGGTGACATGGTGCAAATCCCGAGGAATAGTTGGCGCTAGAGGAAGGGCCCGAGTTGTGGCCATGAAGTTGAGAAGCAAAGGAGCCTCCAATGCCTCCCAGTGTCTCCCACCAAGTCCTGGACACTCTGTCCAGAACTCGCCACCTCCGGCTGACCCAGCTCCCCAGGTCCAGCCGGAAAAGTTCAATATCCTGGTGCAGCAGGTTCAAGCCTTGGCTGCAGCTGTCCAAGGCCTGCAACGTGAGGAAGCCCCACCTATGCTGCCTCCGTAGGCCCAGGTCCAGCCAGTGCTTCCTCCAAATAGGCCGGTGCCCCAGGGCCAAAACCTCCATGGCTCCTCGAGGGCCAACAATGAAGAACGGTGCTGTCGCCAAGGCTCAGCCCGGGCGTCTCCCTGGAGAGAATTGCTAGGGAGGAGAATGGACAGAAGGCCGCAGATTTCGGAAGCCGAGTCAGCCCCGGACCGTCACGAGCCGGAGCAGACTACGATGGCCATTCCCCAGGCTGGGGAGCTCGACAGGAAGGTCGAGAACCTTGAGCACCAGATTGAAGCGCTTCATAGTAGGAAGGCAAGGCGCGAGGGTGACTTTGAGTTTACCATCAAGTCCCCCTTCTCCCGCCAGATTGAGGATAAGCCGGTCCCATCGAGGTTCAAAATGCCCTAAGTGGAGCTCTACAACGGAACTATCGACCCCCTCGATCATTTGGAAAGTTACCGAGCCCTCATGGCATTGCAAGGGTCCTCGGAGGCTGTGCTCTGCAAAGCCTTTCCAGCAACTCTTCGGGGAACGGCTCGGCTTTGGTTCTCTGGGCTGAAGTCGAGCACGGTATCCTTCTTTGAGCAGCTTGGCAGGCAGTTCGCCACCAACTTTGCTGCCAGCCGACGCCAGCGGCGAACGTCGGATTTTCTTCTGGACGTCAAACAAAAGGAGGGGGAATCCCTCAGAGAATACCTCGACCACTTTACCGCTGCAACCTGGGAGGTCCGCGAGCTCGACCAATCGATGACCATGTCGGCACTAAAGACTGGGGCTCACTCATACAGATTTCTTTTCTCCATTGAGAAGAGCTTCCCTACCGATTTCACTGAAATGCTGGCCCGAGCTTGGAAGTATGCGAAGGCCGAAGAGGCTATCGCCTCCAGGCGGGGCGCGATCGAGCAGGCCTTAAAGAAGCAAAAGAAGCGTCGTGAAGAGCGCGGCCGCCTGAGAAGCCGATCTCCCCATCGAGATAAGAACCTGCCTCGGCTGAGGAGCCCACCTCGATAGCGGGGACGGCTTCGACCAAGGTCCCCGCCTCTACCGAGATCTCCACCGCAGCCACGAATGCCCTCGGGGAGGTACGAGAATTACACCCCCCTAAATGCCCCTCGAGCAGAGATCCTAATGGAGATAGAATGTCGAGACTATTTCCGACCTCCACCTCCGATGCGGGATACCGGAGCTCGGTACAATCCTAGAAAGTATTGCCGCTTCCATCGGGACCTCGGCCATAACACGGAGGATTGCTTTCAGCTCTGGGATGAGATCGAGGCGCTTATCCATCGCGGAGTACTCAAGCGGTTTGTGCGGAACCAGTATGAAGAAAGGAAGCCAGTGGAAAATGCCGCACCGCCCGAAAATCCGAATGACAATGGGCCTATCGCCGACACCATCAACACCATTGGAGGAGGAAGCTCGGCTGAAGAACTAATCGAGGGAAGGACCCCTCTGAAGTGCCCGCGCACCTCCGAAGCCATCTCATTCTCGGACGATGACTTGAAAGGAGTTGAGACTCCTCATGATGATGATGTGGTCATCTCCATGATTGTAAACAAATTTGATGTAAAGCGCATCCTAGTTGATAATGTAAGCTCAGCTAATATTTTGTACTACGATGCCTATAAAAAAATGGGGATGATGCAATGCCAGCTTCGAAGAATGAACGCTCCACTGGTTGGATTTATCGGGGATTCGGTCCCGGTCGAGGGCGAGGTTGGCCTCCTTGTCACGGTCGAGCTCGCTCCCCGAGAAAGTACCGTAAGGATGAATTTTCTAGTGGTTCGCCTATCTTCGGCCTACAACGCCATTCTTGGACGACCAGAGCTAAATGCCCTCCGAGCTGTGGTTCTCGGCCTATCACCTGCTTATGCGGTTTTCCACCGACCGAGGAGTAGGCAAAATTCGTGGGGACCAGGCAATAGCTAAGCGGTGCTACATAGCAACTCACTGAGCAAAGCAACCAGCTAAGAAACCAAGCCGAGAGGAGCTACCAGCCAAGGCGCCAACTCAAGCATCAGATCAGATGCTGCCCATCAAAACCTTGGAAGTGCAGGACGATCCCTGAAAAGGATAGGTAGAACCTGGTGAGCTTCTTACCCAGATTCCTTTACAAGAAAAATATCTGGTGCTAACCGTGCAGATCGGCTTCGGCCTGAGCTCCCTTAAAAGAAACCGCCTGATCGAGTTCCTTCGGTCCAATATGGACATCTTCGCCTGGTCGCCCGCCGACATGTCGGAAATAGAACCTGAGGTCATGATTCACCGACTCTAGGTGAAACCGACCTGTAGACCTGTGCGGCAGAAGAAACGGGGCTCCGTCCCAAAACGACAACGAGCAGCGGCCGAGAAAGTAGACAAACATCTCGAGGCCGGCTTCATCTGGGAGGTCTCCTATCCAGGCTGGCTCGCCAACGTGGTCCTCGTGAAGAAAGCTAACGGGAAGTGGCGCATGTGCGTGGACTACACCGACTTGAACAGAGCCTGCCCAAAGGACAGCTTTCCACTCCCCAGCATTGACCAGCTTGTGGACTCCACCTTGGGACACCAGTTGCTGACATTCATTGATGCCTTCTTGGGATACAATCAAATCTGAATGGCGCCGGAAGACGAGGAGAAGACGGTCTTCATCACCGATAGGGGCACTTACTGCTACAAAGTGATGCCTTTCGGGTTGAAAAATGTTGGAGCAACATATTAAAGGCTGGTCAGCTAAATTTTTAAAAACCAAATAGGCCAAAATATGAAGGTCTATGTGGACGACATGCTGGTAAAGAGCCGAATAGCGAAGGACCATGTGGATGACTCAATGAAACATTCTCTACACTCAGAAAGTATCGGATGAAGCTCAACCCCGCTAAGTGCGCATTCGAAGTCACCTCGGGCAAGTTTCTTGGCTTCGTAGTCACCCAGCGTGGAATCGAAGCAAATTCTGAGAAGATCCGAGCACTGCAAGAGATGGTGCCACCAAAGACGGTTAAGAAAGTACAGCAGCTCACAGGGCGGGTCGCGGCTCTGGAAAGATTCGTTTCCAGGTCGGCCGAGCGGTGCCTCCCATTCTTTACAATCCTCAAGCGATCGAAGAACTTCTTGCGGTCGGCGGAATGCCAGCAAGCTTTTGAAGAGCTTAGGCACCTCCTTGCTTTCCCTCCATTACTCACAAAACCCCAGCAGGATGAGCTCAACTATTTGTACCTGGCTATCTCCTCGGTTGCGGTAAGCTCGATCCTGGTCCGAGAAGAGAATAAGCTTCAAAGACCAGTGTATTATACCAGCTGGATCCTGAGGGATGGCGAGACCCGATATTCCAAACTGGAGAAAACAATCTTCGCCCTGGTCATCTCGGCTCGGAGGCTCCGGCCCTACTTTCAGACTCACACTGTGGTCATACTGACCGACCAGCCTATGAGTAGACTCTGCAACACTCGGATCGCGCCAGGAGGATTGCCAAGTGGGCGGTTGAGCTTGGAAAGTTCGACCTCGAATGCCGTCTGAGGCCGGCGATCAAAGCCCAAACGCTCGCCGATTTCATCATGAAGTGCACTTGGACAGACGATCCCGAGCTCCCACTCATGCCAATGGAGGAGACCCTGAGGCAGTCATGGATCCTATATGTAGACAGCTCCTCGACCTCGGGGGGTAGCGGAGCAGGTCTTATCCTTACAAGCCTAGATGGGGTAGTTGCGGAGCAAGCCCTACGCCTCGAGTTTCCAGCCTCGAACAATGAGGCAAAGTACGAGGTGCTTATCACTGGGCTCAAATTGGCAAAGGAGCTGAAAGCCGAGGATCTGAAGGTCTTCAGTGACTCACAACTGATCATGAGCCAGATCCTGGGGGACTTTGAAGCAAGAGAGCCATCGATGCAGAGATGTCTCCAAAAGGTGAGAAACCTCACATCCACCCTGGGCTCCTTCAATATCCAGCACATCCCCAGAACAGAGAACCTAAGGGCAGACCAACTGTCGAAGCTGGCGACCTCCCGCATGAGCGATCTTCCTAAGGCAACAATGCTCGAATATCTCCAAACGCCCAGCACGGAGGAGCCTGAGCCGATCCTCTGCATCGAAACCAAACCGAGCTGGATAGACAAGCTCATCAGTTATCTACAAAATGAAGCCCTTCCCAATGACGAGCCTGAGGCTTGCCGAATCAGGCGTCTAGCCTTCCGTTATATATTATATGAAGGCAAGCTCTACCGGAAATCCTTCACCTCTCCTCTCCTCAGATGCTTCCGTCCGTCAGAGGCGGACTATGCCATGTGAGAGATTCATGAAGGGATATGTGGGAACCATCTGGAAGGCCGGGTACTGGTCCATAAAATCTTGTGCCAAGGATACTATTGACCCACACTTCAAAAGGACGCAACGGACTTCATCTGAAGGTGCGATCGATGCCAGTAGAACTTCAACATCCAGCGCCGACCCTCGATCCTGCGGACCTCGATCAGTGCTTCCTGGCCATTTGCCCAATGGGGGATCGACATCCTAGGACCATTCCTCCTGGCAACCGGGCAGAAAAAATTTCTGGTCGTCTTCATCGACTACTTTACCAAATAGGTCGAAGCCAAAATAGTGGTCCGGATCACCGAGCAAAAGATGCGGAACTTTGTTTGGAAGTCAATAATCTGCAAATTTGGACTCCTCCGCATCCTTATATCTGACAACGGCCGTCAGTTCGACAACACCCATTTCAGAGAATTCTGCTCTGAACTCAGCATCGATCACCGCTTCACCTCGGTAGCCCATCCACAGACAAATGGAGAAACTAAGATGACGAATCGTACCATCCTCCAGGGGCTCAAGGCCAGGCTCGACTGATCCTAGGGGCAATGGGTCGAAGACCTCTACAATGTCCTCTGGGCCTACAGAACCACGTTCTGACTTCCTACCGGAGAGACCCCCTTCAACCAGGCATACAGAATGGAGGCTGTCATTCCTCTGAAAGTTAGACTCCCTTCACCAAGAGTGGAACATTACAACGCAACCTCCAACTCCTCCCAACTCAGAGGCAACCTGGATCTCATCGAGAAGACAAGGGAGGCAGTCCGAGTTCGTATGATAAGATAGCAACGAAAGATGACGCAGTACTACAACACCAGAGTGAAGGCCAGCTTTTCAAAGCAGGAGATCTTGTCCTCAGGAGAGCAGAAGTTTCTCAGCCCATCGAGCAGGAAAATCTTGCCCCGAACTGGGAAGGACCCTACCGGATCGCACAAGTCCAGCGGCCCGGAGCATACAAATTGAAGTTTCTCGAGGGGACCCTCATTCTACGAAGCTGGAATTCCAAAAATCTTCGGATGTAATACCACTATCAACGATTGGGAATACAACTCTCGCCCCCTACTTATGATAATTCGTTTATAGCTCTCCCTTAATTATTCCTTGCTCTTCCTGATATTGGGATGCTAATGAATCTTAGGAAACCCGACCAAGCTCGGATGCCCCAGCCAAGTCTGGAACGCCTCGCCACGTCGATGTTGAGCTCGATCTCGATCTCCCTCAAAGACCCCGACCAAGATCGGGATGCCCCATTGTTCGACAGTGAGCCCAAGCTTCTTCGACCTCGAAAAGCATCACCAGGTCGACAGCGAGCCCAAGCTCCCTCGACCTCGTGCTCGATCCCTCGACTAAGGTTGGGATGCCCCATTGTTCGATAGTGAGCCCAAGCTCCCTCGACCTTATGCTCGATCCCTTGGCTAAGGTCGGGATGCCCCATTGAGTCGACAGTGAGCCCAATCTCTCTTGACCTCGGGAAGACAATGCGGACCCCTTGGCTAGCAGGCGTGCCTGAAGTAGACAACACCTCGTTGGGAACACAACATCCTCCCCTGCTCGGCCGGTGCAAGCTATACTGTTGCGCGAGACCTCGACCAAAGCGCCATCCCTACAACAGATAACACCACCTGTGGAAGCGGACTACAGGTCGAGGAACGCCCCTAAAAGCCGACCACAGGGCGGCGTTGCTTACCTCAACCTGAGATGACCGACACCGATGGTGTAAGAGGTATAACCCTATCCAGCACCTATGTCATTTCATCTACTTATTTATATTACAAGACGATCGACAAAACCCCCACCAAGCTCGGGACCCTCTCCGACCAAGGTCGGGATGCTCTCCTGAATCAACCATGAGTCGAGGTCCCCTCGGCCCCGTGCATACTCTCCTCACCACCAATCTTCGGTTCAATCTTCACTTGTTCCGGACCCCTCTGAACGAGGGCCTGACCGAGTCTAAACGTCGATTCAAGCTGAGACGGCCTGTAACAACAACTTCGAGCTCCGCCTGATGATACTCTAAGTGAGCTCGGAAGTGCCAAGTCACTCACCGTAAGTTCTGATTCTACTTCTTGATACTCCGACCAAGTTCGAGATGAAAAAGCGCGAACGATAGCCCGACCTCGGTCTACGATCTCTTCGGAGTTCGACCTTAAAGCTTTGATAAGTTTATCCTGGAAGCCGAGCCCAAAAACTTGGCAAAATTTTTCAGAGGATAAACCTAAATGCCTAGCGGGATCTCTTCGAAATCCGACCCTAAAGCTTTGGCAAGCTTGTTCTAGAAGTCGAGCCCAAGGATTTGGCCAAATTTTCGGAAGCTAAGCCTAAAGGATTAGCGAGACTTCTTCGGAGCCCGAGCTCAAAGACATAGCAAACTTTCCTAAAGTCTAAGTCCGGAGCCTTAATGCGATCCCTATCAAAGCTAAGCTTGACGATCTAGCGAAGGCTGCCGGAATCTAAGTCTATGGATTTAGCCGAGATTGAAGACTTAGGGAAATTCGTAGAAAGGAAATTCAACCTAAAGGTAAAAGTTTACCTACAATGCAGAAAAGAGACAGCACAAATTTAGAAAAAGGCTCTTCATTAATAAAGGTCCGAAGGCTAAGTACAAAATTAAAGTTCGGCCGTACAATTACTTCAATAGCCGACCTTGTTTACAAAAAAAAGAGAGAACAAAGAAAAAGAGGAGGTTAAGTTCTAGGAGGCTGCAGTTGCATCGGCGTCGACCTCAGGGTCGTCCACAATGATCACTGAGGGTCCTCGGCAGGAATTGGCTCGGGACCTTCCGCGGCGGCCTCCGATGGGGCTTCGCCTATGGCCTCGGGATTTCCCCTGGCAACTTCCCCAGAAGGAGTCCCTCGAGCTGCTTGCTCGGCCGCGTCAGCTTCAGCCTCGGTAACCTCCTCCTCGGCCTCAGGGGTTGCAGGAAGATCGAACTCGCTCTCTTTGCCGATTCCCGACCTAGGTCGAATCCCCCTGAGGCCGAGCTGGGGGCAGAACCTGTGCATCTGCCTCCAAAAATTTTCGAAGCCGCGGAGAAACCCATCCACGGCCGCCTCCTCCAACATGTCGCGGAACTCCTCCGACTCCTTGAAGAGTTCCACTGCGTTCTAGGCCTGCTCCAGCGTCCTCTTCTCTTGAGCCTCGAGCTGCTCGACTTTCAGGCAGAGAACCCTACCCTCGTATCTGTGTCCGGTGGCCTCCGAACGGGCCTCAGCCAGATGCGCCTCGGAGGTGCGCAACTCTGATCGCGCCAAAGTGTGCGCAGCCCTCTCCTCCTCGAGCTGCCGACTGTTGATCGCCGCTCGACCTCGGCAGCCTCCATCCGCGCGATGGCCTCCTCCCGCACGGCCTCAGACTCGACGAGCCTCTTCTCGGCCATCTCCAGCTGCTGTTGGAATCGCCGAGCCTCATTCTAGCATCCCGAGGCTATGAACACCAGTGTGTCGATCTCATGGAGATGCTGCAGGAAAAATAACGATAAGTGAAAGTGGAGAAAATGCTGATAACCAAAGCAAAAATGAGAAGGCGACTTACCCAGACAACATTGCAGTATGTCTGATCGACAATATCCCCGAGCTCGATGGCTTCGAACACAGCCCGATCAGCTGGGAGCAATGCATGGTGAAATACCTCATGCGCGATATTGCTATTGTGGAGGGCTGAACCGCCCTCACCAATGGGAGACTCTGGGTCGCTATATCCCCTCCCGGAGTGACCTCCGACCTCCAACGAACTCGGCTCGCCCGGGCTCGTAATGGCGGGACGAGTTGCACTCGGGACCCCGGGGCCTCTGCTCGGCTCGGGGCCCGAGCGCCGCAGATGAATGACTGGTCGGCCTGCCCGTTGAGAAATGGAGGCGGGGCGGAGCCCGTCGCCCCCCGAGAACCCGAGCTCGCTTGCTCGATAGCTGGGGCCTCAGCTCGGACGGACCCAAAAGGTCCGGCCCTGGAGCCCCTCACCTCGGCAGGGGCGAAAGTTGAGGCCGACTTGGCCTTTTTCCTGGGCTTGGGAAGAGCCCCGCCAGCTTCGGCCGCCCTCCTCTTGAGTCGGGAGAAGAGCGCGGTGTTGCTCGTCACCATGTTGGGAACGTCTGAAAAAGAAGAAAAATTTCTAAGTATTAGATCAGCGTTAAGAAGCAAATAAGATAAAAAATAGCAGAATGAAGAAGGAGCAGTACGACTGCTCTTACACTCGGGGTGCGCCGAGCTCAAGCCGACGTTCACCAAAGCCTGCTCGCTCAGGAGACCAGTCAGAAGGATATTGCCCCCGAGGCCGCGTAGAGCATCAAATGCCCTCTGCTCGTCCGTCGAGAACTCGGTGAGTCAGTTGAGGGCCTTCAGCCGGGGATGCCTCCATCTCGGGTCAAATCCCCACGAAAGCTCGGAGGAGAGGAAGAAAAACCTTTCCTTCTACTCATGATTAGAGAAAGGGGCACCTGAGAAGAGTGACATACCGCCCCGAAAGGTGAAGTAAAACCACTTTCCGTCCGCCGGGTTCGACTTCAATAAGAAGCATCGATGGAAAACACTTATTAGGGTCGGTATCCCGTGCGCAAGGCAGAGGGATACGAACCCGATGATGGTCCTCCACAAGTTCGGAGTGAGTTGTGCTGGGACGAGTCGATACTCCACCAACAACTCATTCACGAACTCGTGAAGAGGAAACTGCAGGCCGGCCCAGAGTGTCTCGACGTACACTCCGATCCGACCTGGAGGAGGTCTCGTCATCCGGTCCTCCGACCCCGCGAGCTTAAGACGAAACCCGGACCGGAAGAAAAAACGAGAACGAACCAACTCTAGTTCCTCCTCGGTTAAGGTAGACCCGACCTCACCGAGACCACAACCCATCCCAGAAAAGAAAAAAATGATGGAGAAGATAAGGAACAAAAGGAGAACGAAGGAGAAAACAAAAAATAAACGGAAAGAAGAAGAAGAAAAGTTCCTCCGAGCTAATGTGAGAAAATAACCTACTGTGGAACCACCGGAAATCGCCTCAACACACCGCCGGGGAGACTCGGTCGCGACAATCGAAGAAAGAAGGAAACGAAAGGGAGAAGGGAAAAACAGTGATGGCCAAATGAGATCTTTTTAGGGCTAGCTCAAGGGGTTTATATAGAACCCCCCGATGGCCCAGATCGGCAGGACCAGATCCCACCCTCCGCCCAAATTCCGCCATGTGTCGGCCCCAAAAATCGAAGCGATATATTTAATCTGGATCGACGCTACGAATATAGAATCAAGGCAGCATCCCATCGGATCCCGGAGCCCCATCATGAGCCTACCACGCGAGGCGACCTCGAATGATGAAAGGGCGTCGCCCCATCTCCTCTCATTAAAGGTGCCACGAAGCGCGCAGAACGCCGGTATAATTTAAGGCTCCCTGGTCCCCACTAATAAAATAAAGGCAACAACTTTCCAAGTCCGAGCTCGCGAATGGCTCGAACTCGGAAGTCGGGAGGTAGTGTTGGAAAAAAATAAACCGCTCCAAAATACGTGAGCACGTCGCCAACACGTGATCAGAGGCGCTCAACCATAGAAGCGCCCGACCTCGGACTCCCGACCAGGCGCTCGACCTCAAAGCTCTTGACCTGGCGCCCAACCTCAATATTCTCGACCTCGGATGCCCGGCCTCACCATCCATCCGCCGCGGTCACATCCTTCTGCAACTCGATCGGGGACCATACCCTGCTACCGCTACCAACAATCAATGCGCATGGCCTCTGCTGATCTTCGGTTCACTCAACAATCAATGCGCATGGCCTCTGCTGATCTTCGGCTCACTCAACAATCAATGCACATGGCCTCTGTTGATCTCCGGCTCACTCAACAATTAATGCACATGCTATCTACGGATCTCAAGCCCTCCACGGCAAATAGTTGACCCGCTCGGCTACGTCCGATCAGCCACGATGACTCATTGGCTCCGGCCTGATCTTCTATGGCAATGCATTAATTCATACGACATGCTCAATCATGACGGTAATCTGTTCGTCCCGTTACATCGCAGGTAACCCTGTACCCCTCTATAAAAGAAGAACCCCTCCCTCTTAGAGAAGGGTGGACTCTGAAACTGAGGAGACATATTTTCTCCCCCCTCATACATTTGTCTCCTCTGACTTAGGCATCGGAGGGCCGGCACCGGAACCCCCGGCCACCGGCTTTTTGCAGGTTCCCCGGATGACGCCGCCTACCGACGGACCGCCGCCCGCCATCTTACGCTGGAGCTCTTCCTTCTCGGCCGACGGCCGCCCCCGGGTCCAATTTCCATCAACAGTGTGCATCAACCTATTATCCTTCAACCTTTAGAAGGCATTTGGTGTGGGGTAATGATCCTAAGATGAAGGGTGATATAACTGTAAAATATTTAGCTTCCCAAGATATTCAATATGCATTGATATTCACAATTTATATAATTGTTTCTCACATTTTACATGCTGTATAGTTCAATAAATCTCGCTATTTCAGGTACAACAAAATTGGAATAAACTATGATATGGTAGAAACTGAATTGACTTTGTCATCTTGAGATTTTTGCTTGTGATCAGCTGAGATGTGGTCAGTACCACTAACACCCCTCCGCAAGCTTATGGGGGGCAAGAGCACTATGATCTTGTCATGTAGAATAGCAAGGCGGTGAGAACCAAGGCCTTTGGTGAAGATGTCGCTAAGTTGATCATGAGTACTGATGAACTTGACACAAACGTTTTTGTTCAGTACCTTCTCGCGAATAAAGTGATAGTCCACCTCTATGTATTTTGTACGAGCATGGAAAATAGGGTTGGATGCTAATGCGATAGCGCTAATGTTGTCACACCGTATCGTAAAAGGAGAAGGAAGTGAAATCTGTAAGTCACGCAAAAGCATTCGCAACCAGTAAAGTTCGACCATGGTGACAGAGAGGCACCTCTATTCAGCCTCAGTGCTGGACTTGGAGATAATTGATTGTTTCTTTGCTGACCATGAAATCAAATAATTGCCCCAAAAAATGCCATACCCCGATGTAGAACGATGGTCGTCTGGTGAACCTGCCCAGTCGGCATCACAAAATGCTTGTAATGAAATAGATCCATGAGAATACCAGAGACCAAAATTAATCGTTCCTTTAAGATAGTGGAGGATCCGCTTAGCAGCTGTTAGATGTGTAGCGGTGGGCTTGTGCATGAACTGACAAAGTTGGTTCACTGCAAAGGAGATATCGGGGCACGTAAAGGTGCAATATTGCAATTCACCAACAAGTTGGCGAAACTCGGTGACCTGATCACTTGGCAGAGGATCGCCATTAAAAGTTGAAAGTTTGGAGCCACTAGAGCAAGGAGAGTTCACAGGTTTAGCACCATCCATTTTTGATCGAAGAAGAAGATCATAGATGTACCGTGTTTGGCGCAGATGTAAACTAGAGTGGTCACGGGAGGTTTGTACTCCCAGAAAATAATTCAGATCACCAAGTTCCTTCATTTTAAATTCACCCTTCAGCTTAGCAATGAGGAGAGCAATAACATGTGGATGACTATCCGTAAAGAGTAAGTCATCCACGTAAACAAGCATGAAGATGTGAATTTTGTCCCTGCGAAACAAAAACAAGGAAGTGTCCATAGATTAGGCAGTAAACTCGAGACCGAGCAATGATTCCAAAATTTTAGTGTACCAGACACGAGGAGCCTGTTTTAATCCATAGAGAGATTTTCGAAGTCTACAGACATAGTCAGGATAATCAAGATCAATAAAACTTGTGGGTTGTTCCATGTATACCTCATCAATGAGAAAACCATTCAAGAAGGCATTAGACACATCTAACTATTTAATAGGCCAATTGAATTGTACTGCTAAGGCCAAAACCACTCGAATAGTGCTCTATTTGATAACAGGATTGAACGTCTCTGTAAAGTTAACTCCAACTTTTTGATCGAAACCATTGGCAATGAGCCATGCTTTGTAGCGATCAAGGGAGCTATCTTCCTTCTGCTTAGTCCTGTACACCCATTTATTCCATAAAATATTATGATCAGCAGCTCTAGGACAAAGCATCCAGGTACCATTAGCAATAAGAGCGTCGAATTTCTCACCCATGGTAGCTCTCCACTTTGGCGATAACACTGCTTTTGAATAATAGTTAGGTTCGGATGGCAAAGTTGTTACTGTTAAGGCACAAAGAGGATGTTTTGTGGTGAGAAAAAGTTTGTGATTAGGAAAGGTTTTAGGTTTTAGAGTCCCAGATTTAGAACAGGTCGTCATAGAGTGTTGGAAAATATTTGGTACGAGATCAGGTGCAGCAGGGTTGGGGGTGATATTGGGTTGAGCGAGATTAGAATGATGTGAAGGAATAGGACTAGAGCCACTTAGTATGGGAGGAGTAGCATCTAGCATGAGACTATGGCTTGGTGAAGAAGGCTCAGGATCCGTCAGAGTTGGCAAGGGCAGAGAGACTATAGGAGAAGGATCAGGCAAAGTGAAGTGTGTATGAGTTTGACTTTGTGATGATAACTAAATAGATGGAATAGAGATCTCACCTGATGTTTTGCCAAGAGATGCAGTAGAACATGGCAACATCGAGTGTTGAGGTGAAGGAGTGATCGCAGGAAATCTACACTCATCAAACATAACATTCCTAGATATACAAACTCGACGAGAGACAGGGTCAAAGCAACAGTAGCCTTTCTATTGAAAACCATATCCCAGAAAAATACACTACTTACTACGAAACATTAATTTGTGGTTATTATAGGGAGTTAGCAAAGGATAACAAGCACAACCAAATGTGCGTAACAATATGTAATCTGGGGTTGTTCCAAAGAGTTTTGTGTATGGTGAGACATGATCAAGAACCGGAGTTGGTAATCTGTTTATTAGGTAGGTTGAAGTTAGGAAAGCATCAGCCCAAAAAGTCATGGGTAGATGAGATTGTGCAAGAAGAGACAACCCCATTTCAACGACATGTCTATGTTTTCTTTCGGCAAGGCCATTCTGTTGAGCAGTATATGGGTAGCTTAATCGATGATAGATCCCAGCTGAGCTAAAAAAAATGAAATGGAGTAGAGAGGTATTCACCGCTGTTGTCGGTCGAAATTGTTTAATTTTTGTGTTGAACAAATTTTTAACAAGTATTTTAAATTTAACAAAGCAAGTGAAGAGATTAGTTTTGCGTTGTAAAGGAAAGAGCCATGTGAAACGAGAAAATTGTCGATAAATAAAACATAGTACAAGCTGCCGGTTAAAGATTTGGTAGCACAGGATCAAACATCAGAATAAACTAGCTCTAAAGGAGACATAGAAACTCTAGTAGACTCAGCAAAGGAAAGCTGCTTAGCCTTGCCAAGTTGGTAGGATTCACATATGCTTTCTTTATTCAACAAACTAGAATCATGAAGCTTATGACTCGACACAACACGACTTAAAATAGAATGAGATGGATGACCCAATCTCGAATGCCAAATTTCAAAGGGAACTCTTACGCCGAGAAAGACCGTTGGATTGCTGTGATTTTTGACTGTGGTCCTCCCTAAGTGAATAGGATATAAACCTCCTTCACCTTTGCCCTCGAGCATTGTCATGCCCGTCCGCATGTCCTTTACAAGAAAATGAGAATCGGTGAGTACAAAATAGCAATGGTTATCCTAACAAAATTAATTAATGGACAAGAGATTGGCTAAAGCTTTAGGATAGTGAAGGACATGTGGAAGTGTTATTTTTCTATTGTGTAAGGGAAAGAAAATAGAGCCAGTATTTGCAACTGTTAAACCTGTACCGTTACCAACAGCAATAGTATCACCACCAGTGTAAGGCTGATGCAAGGAAAGATTTTCAATATTCACATTTATGTGCTGGTTGGCACCAGAATCAGCATACCAAGTATCATCTTTTGGAGGAGAAGAGCGTCGAGCCACCATTGCAGCAAGTTAAGTAATAGGAATGCGCCCTTGGTAAGAGTGATCCAAATGTTTGAAACAATCAAGTGCACCATGACCATATTTACCACAAATTTGACATTTCTCACAATTATCCTGGAATATTTGAGCATTACCACCCTGCTTGTGAGAACCAGAGGAAGACCCTGAATTGGGTTTTAGGGTGTAGTTGCGTTGAGGAGCTCTGGTGTTGTTGCCTTGCTTCTCCTTGAAGTTACTTGCAGAGTTGTTATTGTTGGATGGCTGAGAAAATTGTTGGTTGTTATACTTTGCCACCATAGCAAATGTACCTTTCGGTTGTACAGTTTGCTGGTGTTGTTCCAAGAGATCCTCATGAGCAAGAAGCTCAGATTGGAAGTCCTCAAAGGAGAGAGCCTGTTGGCGAGTAGCAAAGTAGAATGATGAGATAAATGATGTGTACGATGAAGTCAGACCACTTACAATATAGCCAATCATGTCATCATCTACTACTGGCTTGCCAACAGCAGCTAACAGATCAGCAATGGCCTTGGCATTGTCTAGATAATCTTGACAAGAAGAAGTGCCTTGGTGTAGTGTTTGGAGTTGACATTTCAGACGAGCAACATGAGAAGCTGATTGCAACGCAAAGCGCTAGGATAGAGAAACCCAAGCCTGACGTGCAGTAGTAATACCATACTTGGTGGAGAGAACCTTAGGAGCCTGTGTAGCATTGATGATGCTAAGAATAAAATGTTCATTCTTATGCCAAAGGGTATAGGCAGAGTTGACAAATTTAGAAGTTCCATCCTCAGATGAAAGAAATTCTTCAGGAGCGGTGCCAGAACCATCCACAAAACTCTAGAGATCATTAGACTTTAGCACAGGGTGAACTGTGCAAGCCAAGGAAGATACGAAATTGGACCATCCAACTTGACAGAAATAAGTTGTTCAATATTAGGAGCAACAAAGGCAACAGAATTCTCAGAAGAAGCCATAGGATTGAAAGGATAAAAGAAGAGGTATTACATTTGTAGGAATAGGCTATGTTACCATGTAAAATATTTACCTTCCCAAGATATTCAATATGCATTGATGTTCACATTTTATACAATTGTTTCTCACATTTTACGTGATATACAGTTCAATAAATCTTGCTATTTCAGGTACAACAAAATTGGAACAGACTATGATCTGGTAGAAACTAAATTGACTTTGTCATCTTGAAATCTTTGCATGTGATCAGTTGAGATATGGTCAGTATGATAAGTGCTAAATAATGCATAAATTAATATCTTATTCATAGCACTTATCATTATTTTAATTCATATATTTTGTAAATTCAACTAAAAAAAATGTGTTATCTTCATCATTGCATTTTAATAAATTATTAAAATAATTCGAGTTTTACTTATTTAATTACTGATTGAGCCTTATGTGTCAGGTCGAGTCAAATTCATTTAGGATGATCCCTGAACCCAAATCGCATGATCCATGGGATAAAATCAAAACCCAGCTTCTTTCGGATTGATCCAAACTCCATGCTCCCATTTCATTTTCTTATCATCATCTTCCTCTCTCCCACTGCACCCACGGATTAGATCTCTCCCGAAAATCTTTCAATCCCGTTTTCATGCTCCCCACGACCAAGCTTCCTCCACGTCACTTGTGATCTTCCCTTTATCTCAACATCTTTTCCCAGCATCCTCATCCCGTGTCCCATAACAAAACCAAACCATCAGCCGAATCCAAACCTCCACATCCTTCCCAAATCCCCTGTTCCACGACATTCAACCAGAACCGAGTCCATCCCAGCTTCTCCTGCTAGATCTCCTCCACGGATAAGCTCTCAACAACGTCCCCTGCTTCAAGATCGCGA
>JAOXJJ010000725.1:7164035-7209008 GCA_025769935.1 Phoenix roebelenii | reverse complement strand
TTTTAATTGCATTTTTTTATTAAATTTCTTAGTTTAATTTTCTTCACAAACTCTTCCTTTTAAATATTTTTATTTTTTAAAGAAAAACAATTGTACCCCAATCCCTCTGGATCGATACCCGTAATCACTATTCTACCAGATACGTGCTATTGCGTGGTCTTTAAAGTTGACTATCACAGTACCACTAACAATAAGTAGAGGCGACAAATCATTGTGTTTCGTTGTTCCAAGGTGATCCTGTATGATGGTAGTTCTAATTTACACTCATTCTTCAAATCATTACTCAACTCAATGATGGGGAACTATCTTTGAGAACGAATATCTAAGATCATCCTAAAGCAATGATCTTAGACTGAAATTTAAGAACAAAAATATCCCTTAGGCCAGCTAGAAAATTGATATATCAATATACCACTATGTCAATGTTTACATAATATCATATTGATATATATATATTATAATATATTATTAACCATATTATTATTTAATTATATTTTTTTAATTATAATAGAAATATATTATTATACTTTATATATATATTATGAAATTTAATGCATTACTTCTATTTTCTTATTTTTCTCATAAAAATAAATAATAGTATTAAAATAACAAATAATAAAAATATTAATTCTTTAATAATAATTAATATACTTTTATAGGCTTAATAAGTATATTTTTATGAAATATATTAATAATTTATTAAAATATGTTTTTTATAAGTAATAAATATACTGAGACTACCTCACGATGTGCTATTGCTAAGTTCGTCAAAGGCAAAACCTACAGGTTGAAAGCCTGCATTTGGTGACTCCGCATTGGACAAAAGAAAGCAATCTTATATAAAGGAATGGAATATTTCATCTTTTCCAATATTGGGCTATTCCGAGTATGCATAATAACAAGAAGTAGAGAGATGGATAGGATGGGCAAAAAGAACTTTGCATCATTAGAATTGTGAGGACCCATACGACCATGTGTTTAGACCCACATCAGTTATTCGCCAAGAAAATCTTGCGTACTTATACATGACTAAGAAACCCAAAAAAATAACTTTCAGCAAGTTTTTTTGGATAAAGTCCGGAGTTGTTATAAATGGTATAAAAGCGAATTCGGCCTATAACCTATGTGGACTAGGGAACACTACAGTACGATTTTATGGAGGTTGACCATAGATCGATCATGGTGCTTATGATTAGATTTGAATAGATTTGAACCCTTAGCCTGACAAGAACGTCAGAGCTTGAATGGGAAGAATATGTGAGAATCTGTGTGGTCATGTGTTTAGTCCGATATCGGTTATTCGCCTAGGAGATCTTGGGTATTTATATAGGACTAAGGAATCCAAAAAAAATAACTTTTAACTAGCCTTTTTGGATGAGGTCTAAGTTGTTACAAGAATAATTGGTTAATGTGGAATTGTGGATGAAAACATGTCGCATAGAAAGCATAGAACGAATGGTGATATGATTATATGAATCAGTGATAGTCCTGTCGAAGGATCCATTTCAAGCGAAAGCAAATGCAGAGGTTCCTATCTTTGGTCACTTAGATTTGCTTTAAGGTATGGGAGTAGTGGCATAGGTTCGCTGAAGTGCAAGAGCAAGAATCTTACAGGCTGTTGGCCAAATGGCAAGATCACTTTTTGTATCTTAACATCCTCTTTTGGAGAAGAATTTCTTGGAAGTACATTAGATATGCCTTTTGGCATGCCATGCTCTTCTGCTGAAAATTGTAGAACTGCATGCTTCTTCTGTCGGCAGATGCATTGTTTTCAGTCAATCCTTTTATTCCTTAGGACCAATAGATTGTTTTTACTTGATTCTAGCCTTGGTTTGTGTAAGAAACCCATATATTGGCGGTGAAAAGGTTAAAAATTATGGATATATCATTAGGTGATATTGTCCCTAGATTAATATCTAGGGACCATTACTCAATGCAATGGTTAAAAGGTTTTGGCTAACAAGTGCAATGGAGCATGGGTTTCAAATCTCAGGACAGCACTTTGAATAAAAAGATTCCAAGTATTAGATCATAACTAGTATTAATGACCTTTTTTTATAGAAAAATAAATAAAAGACCTTTTTTATTTATACCAAAGATTAAAGGTTTTGTCTCCATTTCATCCAGATTGTTGGGATCATAGCTAGGTTAATGACCTCTTTTTTATAGAAAAATAAGATATCATCTGCTTTAGTTTGTAGACGCGAAAGATGTTTTTCTCCCTCAATAGCAATTGCTCATTGCTAGTGTTGCGTGTAGATTATCATCGATTTGCTCCTATGGTGAGGTTTATATATAAGTTGGCATCTGGTTGCCTCTCTACATCTCTCAATTATCTTGAACACAACCACTCAGTTCAACGTTCTTTATTAATGTTATAAGACAAGATCCAAATTCAACTAAGTCAGCTATTCAATCAAATAACAAGATCTAAGTGGCGACCTAGTCATCGAAGTCGAGGGAGGGGGATGGGGCGGTGAAGACGGGTCTATCATCGGGGAATCGGCTTCCTTTTGGTCCGTGGTTGTCGACATCCAGGATCTGATAGCCGAGGGCGAGCAAGCCGGCAAAGAAGATGACTGAGTCAAAAGGTGAGGCACCACGGGTACACCAGTCACCAGAGCCGGGGCCGAGTTCTCCATGTGCGGCGGCGAGCTCTCCCAAGTCGCCTGTGGACACTGAGGGGTGGCAAAAGCCAACCAAGCTGGCCAGACGGAGGTCGCCGGCGAAGGGGGAGGCGAGTGGCTCGGTGGCCACAAACGGTGAGTTCACCCATCTCGGAGTGGTGACTGGGTTGACCGGGTTGGCCCGGAACTCAGCTGGGGAGATGGGCCAGAAGTTGGGCCCAAATGAGTCAGTCCACCAGGCAGACCATGAGTCGGCCAGGGGTCAGGGCCCAAGCCCAATGAAGCGGGCTAGGAGCCCAACCAAGCCCAGTCCAGCGTTGGGGGCGGGGAAAAGTGTGTATGGGCCGGCCCAGTGCTTGCCCAGAACTGCGTCTTCCTCCTCCTTCGACGGTCTGGAGAGTCGCCGGAGGGAGGAAGGGAGGAGACACTTCCGGAGTGCCTCCTTACCTCCGGTGAGGGCTCCTATTCAACTGAAGCCGACCGGAGCTCCTGTCAGGGGGGTCGAGGGGTCTTCAACGGCGTTGCGGCCGACCTCTCCACGGGTTGATGGTGGTGCTGCGTCGGGCGGGATGGAGCCGTTGTGTGGGATGATGTCGGAGCCGGCGGCGGAGGCTGAAGATGGTGGGAAGATTTCAGCCAAGGTGTTGCTCCCTTCCTCCTCCCCGGACGACGGAGGCACCACATCGAGTCGGATGGTGCTGTCGAGCGGGGGGTTGATGACGCCGGTGGCTGCGGCTGATGACGGCGGACCGGCTCGAGCCGAGGGAGGAAAGCAGGATGGAGACTTTATGGTGGAGCTGGGCAAGGAGAAGGGGGTTCCAAGGCTCCCTGTGGAGGTTACGGCGAGTGGTTCTCCCATTCTGTCGACCACTGTGTCACGCCTAGCTGGGAGAAGCAGTTCGGTTGAGCCGGGCAGCCCGATCCCAGTGTCAAGATTGAATTTGCCAGTAGGGGCGGTGGTGACGAGGGGCGTGTCCGGGTGCTCAAGACAGGGGTCTCCTATTTTGGATCATGGGATGGTTGTAGATTTGTTGAGAGCTTCAATCTAGGAAGGCAAGCTAGCTCCTGGAGTGGGGGAAATCAATTAGTACTTAATGAAGGTGCTAGCTAGGAATTGTAGGGGGGCGGCCAAACCATCCTTTTTCTCCTCATTCAAGAGGTTAGTTCAGCTTCATAATCCTGAAATTTGCTTCCTTTGTGAAACACAGGTATCCGGTGACGGATTACGTCATGTACAACGGCGATTGGCACGTGATTGGGAATCCTTTGCAGTGGAGTCCCGGAATTTATCTGGAGGCATCCTGATGTTGTGGAAGCGGGGCATAGGCTCTGTGGATGTATTTTGTAATTGCTCTCAACAAGTTGTAATGGTCATTTCAGAACCAAATGAACTCCCGTGGGTGTTGTGCGGGGTTTATGCTAGCACCGACTACAGGGTAAGGAGAACTCTTTGGGGAGAATTGACTAGTTTGTTGACTCAGGGAGTACCGACCATGGTGGTAGGTGACTTTAACTGTATCTTAAGTCCAGAGGAGAAGAGAGGAGGTAGACAATACTCTGATTCGGTGGATAGGAGGGAGTTTCGAGAGTTTTTGGGAAGGAATGGGCCGGTGGACCTCGGCTTTTCTGGACCTTGTTTCACTTGGTATAACAATCAATCTGGGCAAGCTAGAGTGTGGGAGCGGATTGACAGGGTCATTGCATCCCCAGACTGGATCCAGCACTTTCCAGCCTACCAGGTTAGTCATCTAGCTCGGACTGCTTCTGACCATTGCCCTCTCTTGATATCGACAGTGTCAGGATCGGTGCATCATAGCCCCTTCCGCTTTGAGAAGCTGTGGTTGTCATATCCCCAGTCTTGGGATGTAGTCAAGGAGGCGTGGAGTGTGCTAGTATGAGGTGATGCTATGCAGAGGATGTCACGCTGGTTGGAGCTCACCAAACGCCGTCTTCGGCGTTGGAACCGGGAGACCGCGGCAATGTCTTCAGGAGGTTAGAGGAGGTGGAGGCAGCGATATTGGAAGCCCAGGGGCAGGAGGATCGAGGAGAGGAGCTTACAGAGGCCGATATGGCGGACCTATGGCGATCACTAGCCTCCCACCATTCCTTGTTGCGCCAGCAGGAGATCTTTTGGAGACAGAAGTCCAGAATTCAGTGGGTCAAGGATGGCGACCGGAACACTAATTTTTTTCACTGATCGACAGTCATTAGAAGGCAAAGAAATACGATCCGCTCCTTGAGGGTTGGGGCGGGCCACCGTGTGGAGGAGGGTTCGGCAGTTAGACAGGTATTATTTAAGTTTTTCAGATCTAGATGGACTGAGGATGGGGGGATATTTGAGACGGATCTACTTCCCCGGTCGGAGATTAGAGTGGATGAGTCAGAGAATACAGCCTTGATCCGGCCAGTGTCAGAGATGGAGGTGCAGGAGGTGGTTTGGGGTCTTGCAGAGGACAAGGCCCCTGGACCGGATGGCTTCCCACCATTCTTCTTCCGTAGATATTGGTGTATTATTCGGAGGGCAGTGGTGGAGGCAATACAGTTTTACTTTAGCCAAGCTGGGATGGCAGATGATTGGAAGGCCACCTTCATCAAATTGTAACCGAAGCGTCTGAATGCTTTGGAGTCGAGTCACTACAGACCCATTAGTTTGTGCACTACCTTGTATAAGGTGGTGGCAAGGATCATGGTGGGGAGGCTGAAGAACCTGATGCCACGGATCATTAGTCAGGAGCAGGGAGCCTTTGTGGGGGGGGGAGGAGCATCTCAAACAACATTTTGCTGGCCCAGGAGATGATGGGGGATCTGCAGTGAGCCTCGAGGAGGCGATGTTTGATGGCAGTAAAATTAGATATGGAGCGTGCCTATGATCGGATCCGGTGGGACTTCCTACGGCGAACACTAGAGAGCTTTGGATTCCACCAGGTTTGGATTGACTGGATTCTAGGATGTGTGCAGGGGTCTAGCTTCTCCATTTTGGTCAACGGCACACCAACGCCCTTCTTTCATGCTACTATGGGGCTGCACTAGGGATGTCTTCTATCCCCATTTCTATTTATTATTTGCTCTGATGTACTTTCCCGAGCTTTGCATGCTGCTTGTGAGAATCAGGAGCTGGCACCCTACAGTCCAGCCCCGGGTGCCCAACCTATTTTTCACTTGTTATTTGCAGATGACTGCCTCCTACTTGCTAGGGCGAGGGTGTCGGATGCTAGAGCCCTCCAGGGCATGCTGACAGAGTATTGTGTGATGTCCGGGCAGAAGGTTAATCTATATAAGTCCGCCATCTTTTTCAGCCCTAGCACTAAGGGGAGGGTGCGCCGGGAGATCAGGGCGACTCTAGGGATATAGGAGTAGACGGGGGCCCTAGTGTATCTTGGGGTTCCCATCACAGGGAGGAGGTTACGGGTGGCAGAGTGCTCTACCTTACTGGAGAGTGTGCAGAGCAGATTAGAGGGATGGAGGGCATCATCACTTTCTATGATGGGAAGATTGACGTTGATCAGGTCAGTTCTATGTTCCATGCCTATTTATTTGATGGCTCACACAGCGGTGCCGAAGACCGTGCTGGTGGGGATTGAGCGGCTTATGCGGAGCTTTCTTTGGGGCTCCTACCGGAGGGGCCATGGGATACATCTGGTGGCTTGGGAGAGAGTGTGTTTACCACTGCAGGAGGGTGGGCTGGGGGTGCAGTCACTCTTGGTGCGACGCGAGGCCCTCTTGGCACGAAGGGCAGTACAGTTTGTCTTGGAGCCGCACGGTCACTGGAGCCAGGTTATGATAGCCAGGTACGGTCGAGCGAGTCTCGAGGGCCAGGCGATAGCCCGGCAGAGGAGATTCTTTATGTGGCGAGAGATTGAGAGGTATGTGCCTATGGCCCTGGCGCATTCGAGGTGGCTGATCGGGGACAGACAGAGTATTGATGTGATGGAGGACCCATGGGTGGATGCAATTCCCTTGAGACTATGGCCGCCGACTCTCAGTACTGAGGTGGGGGAGGGACTCCGAGTTTCTGATCTGCTCCGGCCGGGAGAGGCGGAGTGGGATGGCGACAGGCTGGGCCAGCTGTTTGGAGAGCATCTAGTAGAGCGGGTTCGGTCGATTCCCCTTCCGAGATCAGCAGGTCCATATGTCAGGGTCTGGAGCACCACCTGTCGAGCGAGCATTGGGATCGGCGAGGTTGCCCGGCTTCTTTAGCCAGGATCACAGTCGGGCCTAGACTGTGGCTGGGTGTGGAGGTTTGGGCTACACCAGAGGGTTGCTCTCTTCCTCTAGAAGGTGGCTTGGGAGCGGTTGTCGATATGTTCAGTGTTGTGTAGACGAGGTATGAGCCTTTCCCCCTCATGTCCGGACTGCAGGGTGGATGAGTCGGTGGATCATGTTCTATTCCACTGCATATGGGCGAGAGGTGTTTGGAGTTTGACTGGGATCCCAGGGGACACTTGGAGTGGGAGGGATTTCTTCCTGGAGGAGGTTCGGCTTTGGGCTGGTGCTCCTCAGATGCGGGGATTGGCTATCAGGGCATCTTGTACAGCGTACCAGATATGGCTGGCTAGGAACGCCCGGGTGTTTGGTGAGCGTCGGTTGTCCCTACAATTTGTGATGGAGCGGGCTTGCGTTCAGGCTGCAAAGATTATCCAGGTAGAGCCAACTCTTAGACCTTTGATAGCTCGGGACATCTGGGGCTCCCACATTGCTTCGGCAGCTCCACATAGGGTATTCTTTACCCGGGAGCCCCCACCTCCGAGTTTCCTCGAGGTCAATTTTGATGGCTCTGTCTTGGATGGTGGCAGGAGGGGAGGGGCCGGATTCGTTGTTAGGGGCCCGAGTTCTGATGTGGTGGCAGTAGGGGGCCGTCAGATTTTTGATATTTCTGTTCCAGGGCAGAGTTGCGAGCGGCCTGGATGGGCCTGTCTTATGCGCGGCGGGTACTCCGGGCGAGCTCGGTTTTTCTGGAGGGTGACTCGGCCACGGTGATTAGCTGGATCCGTAGGGGCCCGGGTAGTCATGGATGTGCTCATCCCTTGCTTCGCGACATTTGGATGATGGTGAGAGAGGGGGTTACATTACAGGCCATGCATGTATATCGTGAGGCCAATGGAGCGGCCGACTGGATGGCTGCTTATGTAGCGAGCCACTCAGGAGGCATCCTATGGGCTGGGGAGAGAGAGATGCCCGGAATATTTCGGGACATTTTGTATTCTGACTCTTTAGGGTGTATTCGTACCCATTATATATGAAATGCCCGCTTTAACCCACACACACAAAAAAAAAAGTGGTGACCTAGTAACAAAGTGGCATAAATTCAGTAATAAAAGCAAATTTATTTGACATGGCTTTGGAGAATGAGGTATGCTTGGTTGTTGGAGAATGAGGTAGCTTTGGTGTACTTCTCACATTAAAAATTATTTTTTTAAAAAAAAAGTTGCGATCTTTGAAGGCAAAAAATCCCATTTCCAGGACTAGGCAATTGCAGATCCCAACACAGAAGGCTGAACTTGCACTTACTCTTCACAAATAAGCTGATGGAACTACAGTAATCCAATCGAGCAAAGGGCTTCCATAATGCCATTATCCTGCCTCAAAACCATTGTAATAATCAAAAAAAATATCATAACTCACACTTGCAAATAGAGCTGCAGCCTAGGAGTTACATCCCTGTGCTGTCAAGAGGATCTCTGTTGAACCTTGAGGGCAGTTTCCCCAAGCATTGGCTTAGAAACTTTGATTACTTACATGAATTGATTACCAGTCATCGCACCGCTATTCTAAAAATAATATATATGAAATGATTTCCAGTCATCACACAGCTATTCTAGAAATAACAGAATGGGAACTTTTATGCAACACAGAACATTGCCTCAGAAGCCTTATGTGCCGAAGAAAAGGATTCCTCTTGCAGAGGAACTACCACCTTTCTGCATTGTCTTTTGCTCCATGTATGGGCTCCGCATATGAAATAACTCCTTTTCTCAAGTCTCAGTAACATGCTCAGAATAGGTTCTGGCAGTAACCCCCCTGCGAGTGCTCGGAAACTGTTGATTACAAGGCAGTGATAGAAAACCATACTTCCTTACTATAAAAATCAGAGATGTGGCTATCAATAGAGACAGTCAGATTTTTGAATTGAAGTATGATCTAACAAGTCTGAGAACTATTCAGGTGCAGAAGAGTCCTGCAACAATTTGATCACACCTATTCTTGAAGTATACATACTGAATTTTGCAGAAGGAGAAGCACCTAAACTTCACACAAAGCATAGTTGCCTTCCTATCCATGCTTGAAAGCCAAAATACTTTTCTTTTTTGAGACATGAAAGCTAAGATACAATTGTTTCAGTGAAAACTGTGAATGAGATTTGATCCCAAGCTATCTTCTCTCCGCAAATTATGATTCCTCTTCAAGGATTTCTTCTGCAAAGAGAGGGCTGCTCACTTGGTGAGAGAAGGTTGGGAGATCCAATGCATCTCTTGCAACAACCACATCTTCTTCAGATAATTTTAAAGCCTCTAATATATATTGCTGCAAGAACAAAAGTTCTGATCATACTAGCAGGCATATATTAGATTTGATAAGTAAATTAGTAGTAAATGAGTATGGATTTTAGTTCTTTTCTTCTCGCTAGGAAGGTAGAGTTAAAATGGGCAAGGGAAACAACTAGGAGTTGCATGACAAAGTATTTAAGTGAAAAATATTGTTTAGTATGATACTGAGATGTGCAATGAAAATTGCAGACAGTTGCTGAAAGGGTTCTCGATTCTCACAAACACGAGGGCCAAAGGGAAGGGGAGACCAAGTAAGACCAGGATGGAGGAGGTTGAGAAACATCCAAAACACCTGCAATTTTTAAGGACTTTGTCTTGGATATGAAACAATGCTACTAATACCAAATTGATGGGAGAAAGGCTTGTTAAATTTAGTTTACATTTAAACAACTATAGCCAACAATAATGCTTCCTAATAATTATGGCTAGCTGCTCTTCTTTCAAAATGTTTCCTAATACTTTAGTACCTCATTTTGCAGCTTCCGAATGTATCCAACAAACAGCAGGTGCAATCGTTCCTTTGTGTAGCTGTTGATATGGCCGATGAGCCGTAGTTCCTGCAGGAGGAAAAATACCAATTGGGACCGAGCAACTAATAAAATTTAATATCCACCTTGAGAGAGAATTTCTATCTTCTGATGTTTTAGAAATAGTCATTTTAGAGGCCACTATAAGCATGTGTCGCCAAACAAAGATTTATAACTAGACATCCAATGCATACTCAGGTGACTCACAAAAACAAAAGGAAAACTACATGTAAAGTTGCAATGAAAAAATCGAGCTGATATATGAGAGGACATGGAGAAGAAATCTTCGCAAAGGATTCTTCCAGTCTCTCAAGATTCAAAGTTCTTAAGCATAACAGAATTCACAGAATGTACTGTAAGACTCCGGAGGAAGAAGTTTTGACAACAACCATTGTATGCTTCTTAAAAACAGGAAATGCCATTATCAGTTGAAAGTTCAGCAGTCATCATTTAAGGAAAATACATGCAGGTAATAAGAGGTAACAAGTTGATTTTTCTTCGTGAAATAACAAGAAAATGTTAGATGAAATTTATCCAATAAAGCAAACTATTGTCTTAAACGAGAATATACAATCTAACTTTTAATAACTGATCAGAAATCAATTATAAGATACTCACAGTTACTCTTTTAACAGTGCCCAAGGAAATGTCCCATCCAATGCTCACTACAACCTTAAAGATTCCATGTAATTCAAGTTTGGCCCAACCAAAGAAGACTCCGCATACTTGATCAGGAACAAATTCATATGAAGCATTATCTGTTTGTTTACAGAATAAAATGTCAAGCGAAACCTACAAGCAATAACTATGCATGGATCAAATAACAATCAATACTACAATGCCCCAATAGATGCACAATATCAGATGAAACATTAAATCGAGAAGTTTACTGACCTTCAGTTATTTTAGCAACAGCAAAGCCATCATGAGGAAATAGCTCACCTAGCAGATCTTTAGCATACAATGGTTCAATTGGCAATGCATTTTGAACCCCTGCACCATAACAGCATGCTTTAATGATAGAATGTAACCACAGGAAATATGAAATGAGAATGAAATAGAATTGTACAGTCTTCAAATGCTGGAAGGCCCCATAACTCAGGCTGAAACTCTAAAAGTGAATGAAGCACACAATTTGCAATTGAATAACGTTCATCCTGACATTGGAGAGATGGAACAGCCACTACCTTCGCTCCAGAAGCCTTTGCAGCTCTCACACCAACCCTATATGAAACAACCCGATTTACTTCAAAGAAATAGATGCCGACATGCATGATATGTTAATAGCTCCTCTTGATAAATTAAGGTAACAATGCAAGGCAGGAACTTTAATCTAGCAGTGCGCAACACGCTAGCCTGGTAAATATTTCAGATCAGATTTTATGGGATTATTGATCGCCCTGCAGCTTTTACCATGTGACTTGCAGGTTTTCTTAATTAGCCACTAGTCATGCTACCTTCCACATGCTATATCAGTTTTCCCAGCAAACTTTTGCCATTGTGAACCACTTGCATTCGCCACAAAATAAGGGCTGCCACCTACTTTTGCTGCTTATGGGGTATGTTTGGGAGGTAGCATTGTTGATGTCAACTTATACTCGAGTAAGAAAGAAATTTTTCATTGTAAGAAATTTTGAAATGCACTCATCAATCATCGTACATGGAGAGAATTAGATCTTCTAGCTTTCTGCTGAATTCTATTGCCTCTATAAACTACATGAATTTTCAACACATACAGCATTATTCTATAAATTTTTGAGGCTGCAGAATGATTCAAGTAACATGAGAGAATTAGATCTTCTAGCTTTCTTCTGAATTCTATTGCCTCCATAAACTACATGAATTTTCAACACATACAGCATTATTCTATAAATTTTTGAGGCTGCAGAATGATTCAAGTAACACGCCAGAAATCCACTAAAAAATTCTTTTAAATTTTTTTTTGATGAATATTACATTTCCTTAAGTAATTTTTTAATGTTTAATCATCTAGGCAGAATATCTATGCAACATCCAAACTATGTCTAATATTTGTTTTTTGCAGTTCTTGTGAACAAGCAAATGCCCTTGTTAGCTACTACATATAAGTCAGTAATTCCGGCTTATGAAATAATGGATGTTTAAATCCAAACTCTTACTGGAAACTTGTCTTGACCATGTCCAAAACATTCATATTATTTAAGAGAGCAACTTTCATTGATGAGTAATGGTATCTATATGGAAATATCAAATAAAGGATCACATTCTGGTGATCAATTGTATGTGGCTAAATTTACTAAAATATTATCCAGTAATGCTGTATAAAAACTAATCACACAACGTTTCCAACACCCAACTAACAAATATCCAGTTCTACTCACCGGGAATCCTCAATCACTAGACAGGCTGATGAATCTATGGCAAGTCTTTTTGCTGCCTCTAGGAATCTGAAAACAGATGTAGGACAGCAACAGTTAATCCTAATGCAAAAACAATTCAAGCCAAGAAATGAGGCATGTTATATCATTTAGTGAAAACACTCACATGTCAGGAGAAGGTTTTCCATGTTTAACATCATCTCCACCAAGTATGACAGAAAAGGATTCCTTCCAACCTGTATAAATGTTTCTGATAGCAAATGAAAATATGCATACACAATTGATGAACTGCAGGCTAATAATTTACAAAAAAAAAACTTGCACATCAGGATATCATTTTCCCTGGAGCTATCTACAGCATGTTGACAAAAGACAGCATGATGTTATGCTAACTAAAATATAAATCAGCTGCAGTTCTTGTGACATTTTTTTGCAAGAAGGCACAATTTAGGCTGTACAGAATTTATGCAAAGTGTAGGGTTGACATAAAACAACATGATATTATGCTAACTAAAATATAAATAAGCTGCATTTCTTGTGATGCTTTGGCAAGAAGGCACAGGTTAGGCTGTACAGAATTTATGCAAAGTGTATGGGTTTTCTTATCTCCATGCCGCAGCCATAGGAACATGTTAAAGATGGAAAAGCCAAAGGCAAGTCTAAGCTTTTGCAGAAAAATATTCCAAGAATGTGTTGTCCAACTACCTTGGAAAACCTACTAGCAGTTCAAGCATGTGAAGGGAGAGGGGGGAGCTGTCGAGTACATACTAATACATAAAAATTTTAAGCCAGAATCCTGAACAAGAATCTTTTTCTAAGACAAGAAAATCAAAAATGTTTCAGAAGAATATAAAAGTTCATAAAAATTCAAGGGAAAGTGATAACCTTGCTGGTGCGAAATTTTTGTCTCTATATGTCTCCTGATGGAATTTGAAGCAAGTGCCAAAGGAACTCCATGCTTGTGAAGATGTCTAATGAGGCGATTAACACCTGGAAGTGCTTTTGCTTGTGGCCACCTAGAGAAATGGAATCACACAGATTCAGCCCTTTACAATTCCTTCATTCAACTGTAATACACACTTTGGCACTTCTAAAATAATATATTGTACTATTAAATCGACCTTGCCTTTGTGATTTTCCATCCAATGGCTTAATAAGAGATATCATTCAAGCTCGTGGACTGCTAATTGCCCAGAAACCCTATCAACTATTCCACCAACTAGTGTATATTATCAAGACTTGTAATAAAAGGTCCAATAAAGGGCCATTCGAACAAATATTAAAAACACAATCTGCTATCATGAATTGATGATACTCCAAGCGAACGTGGTCATATTCTACCCATACGCTTACTTATTGACATAGAAAGATAAATGGAAAAGACCTTTTCAAAGGTGCATATGTTGAACTTGAACCCATGAAGCGAATTTGCACCACAAAGATTTGTTACCACAAACTTTGCATAGAGTTCCTATGTCCCTTCAGAAAATTAATCTATACTCGATAAAAATCCAATCAAGAACTCTTTAGCTTGAAAGCTCTTCTACTACAATTTCATAGTAATCTATACTATGAAGGGCGGAATCCAAGTGACATATAAAATCAAAACTAGGCACATTGTCTCTGTTACCCACAATTCTGGTCAGGCTCACTTAGCAATGCAAATGGAGCAGGTCAGGCCGAGCAAATCCAAAATTTTCAGAAGACTTAGTCACATCATGTGGCCTGAAAGAATGTAGCAGTACTCGCTAGCTATAGTTTATGCCAGATGATTAAATGCTTGACTCTAAATAATGTTAAGCTCTCATATCTAATCGCATGATAAATATGAATTAGAATCTAACAAATAGAATGATGCATCAATCTAGCCTTTTTTTCTCAAAAGGAAGACCTCACTTTTCCTGATACATTGGCATGATCGCCTCCGAGAATTCATCGGCAGTCAGTGGGAGGTCATAATCCTTCACAATGGCAGCTGCCGCCTCCTTCTGCATCTGTCCCAGCCTCCTCTCCTCCTTCTCTGCATCCGGGACCTTTCCATACCTGGCCAGGAACTCCTTCAGAACATTCTTTGTTGCTCTTTCTACATGGAAGAAAAATTGCATTAAAAACCGATAACCCACACACAGGGGGAGGGGGGGAGAGGACAAAACGAGACAAGAAATCAGAGACCAGTGTCCAAAAGGGTGCCGTCCAAATCCAAAATGACGGCCAAGAGGCGATCTTTCTCCATCGAGAGAGCGAAGAAGAAGCGAATATGGAGGCAGAGAAAGGAGATGGGAGGTGGCGAAGAAGAGAAGGTGGTGGCGGGGATTTAAGAGGGAGAGGATGGAGAAAAGGAGGAGGGAATGGGAATCGATTCGGAGAGCCGTGGGGGATCGGAGTCCTCAGGGATGGAATGGAATGACGGGTTGTATCTTTCGCGGTCCGCACAGCTCTCAAAGAACTCCGAACCTACCATTCACCAGCCTGCACCGATCTCAAAGCCACTATGGCGCGCTCCAACGGTTGATTCGCGCGAAGGAGGGTGAATCCTTCTTTCGCGCGAAAGATACAACCCTGTCCCCCAATTTATATACGGATTCCGTCTTACCTGCGCGGCGGCAGCAAGGTGCGGTATCTGATGCTTTTAATAGGAACAAAGGATATTCTTTTCGATTATTTTTAAAATTATCGGTTATTCATATCTGAGATCAAATGGAATTGATACATTTGTGTTTAATTAAATTGTTTGAAATGTTTTGATTTTTTGAATCCATGGGATCATTGCCATACTCAGGGGAATTGAATTCTTTGGTGGATTCAGTGCTTGAGTTTTTCTTTAATAAATGATGGTAGTATCCCTTGGATATGCTTATCAAGGAGATTGCACTCTAGTATTCCTTGTGTTCTGGAATGGTTGTGATGCCATGTTCTTGGGATTTTAGAATTGGTCCACTTGAGAGTGAGGCTCCAATGGCATAATATGAGGCTATTGGATGGCTTTTCACCCAAGAAACTCATGCTGTCATGCAGTCGAAGCAAGCATCAAGGATGAGGCCATCATTTTTGGCGACTGCAATTTATCTCTGAAACAGTGAAAGATTATTATTTTTTAGAAATAAAAATAGAAATAATTATAGATTAACTGCTAGTGCTCCCATCTGTGATTTATGTTAAAATCACCACTTGTCCCAAAAGCTTAAACTGATAAAATGAGGTAGATTTATTTACATATTTTATATTTTCTTACATTCTCTCTCACACATGGGCCGGACTTTTTTTTTAATCGGTGAGCCTAATATGTAAATTTTTTTAATAATTGGATTAAAGAGTGCGGAAATAGAGTTTGAACTCAGCACCTCTGCTCTGATACCATGTTAAAATAAAAATAGAAATGATTATAAATTATCCATCTGTGCTCCCATCTGTAATTTAAAAATTAGCACTTAATCCACCAGAGGTCAGCTTCCGCCATGCTCTGTGTTACCCGGCTGTGGTTTGACAGGATGCAAATTTATCTTTAGAAAAAGATCTAGAGCTTTTTTCACTCGATTTGAATCCCTGTTTCTCTCAAATCTCCAAACTGAAGCTTGTTTCTCTAAATCCAAGCATTTTTCTTTAAATCTAAGCCTCTTTTCACCAATATAAAGCAAACGAGCAAGCTGAAATCCACTAGATAAGATATACTCGCAATTCTTGAAGAACAAATATGTTGTGGTTCAAATTCAGCCCGAGGGTGACCATGTCGGAGGAGTCGGGGGGAGCCGCCGGACGGGACGGAGAAGGAAATTGCTTCCTGCACGCTGACGGACCTGCACAAAGCCTCATCGGTGGAGTTCTGGTGAAGCCCCTCCGATAATGAAGTTAGAGTAGATTTCATGTGGTACAGCCAAAAAGTCCATAAGCGTTACCTGATAGGGCTATTTATAGTTCTCACGGAGGTGCCTAGGTAGCGTGCAGTCAGGGCTTGCTTGAGGCATACGGTGTAGGCCGTCCTTGTGAAATGTATGGCGTCGATAGAGGTGGCGGGGTATGGTTCCTGGTTGACATGTCGTAGAGTGGCTAGCAAACAAAGCATGGCGCGGTAAGGTTGTAATGTACGGCCATTTATGTGGACATAGAGGCGCGCGTAGGTGCACACGTGGATGTGATCGTGGGCGAGATTGGGCTCGCTTAGAGGCCGCAACCTTTACTTGGTGAAGTTAGCTTGATGAGCACTGAGGTCGGGCCGACTTAGGGGGCCGCGACATATATTTGGTGAGGTCGGCTCGGCGGACACTGAGGTCGGCCTAACGTCCTCGGCTCTGAAGTCAGCTCGGTAGGGCGCCCTGAGCTCGGGCCAGGGCATCATTATGGATACCTGCGGTCGATGAGGCCTCTTCGGCTCTTGGTCGATCCTGCAGAGCGCTTCGAGCATAGAGGTCCGGCCGAGGTCTGTTCGGCCTTTTGTAGGGTTCGAGGTTGGACTGGTACTCAGCGGGACCGAGGTCTGGCCTACTCAGTGTTGATGTTTTTTTGGCTGAAATTGGGTGGTCCCATGTTGTGAGCAGGACGATCCATTTTGCCCCCTATCAATGACCATAGAAACATTCAATGTTCAATATATATATCATGGAAAACAATATTTGAGAACAAGTCACTCTATAGATAATTGATTAGAATAAAATTAAAAGTTCATATTCCTGTATAATAACCAAACAATCATTTTCTCGTCATTATATAAAACATGAGAAAACAATTAAGAAATATATCCCTCTTGGTGGTAAATAATTAATTGTAATAAGGGTCAAGTATCATATTTTTGTATGCTAACTATAGAACCATCGTGTGGCCATTATATAAATATGACAAATTTAATTTAACGATGGAACCCTCAATAGTTGATTGATTATATTGTGATCGAAATTTAAGTTTCTATAGAGTGACCATGGACTTGCTGTATGAGATAGGGGATAAAAAAATTTAGAGACTAGTTTTCTTATAATTCATTAACTATAATTAGATCTAAATTTTGTGTTTCAATGGGGTGCTTATAAGACTATTTTGCATTTGCTCTGCCGGATATATGAAATAAAGCTTAATGTCAGATCCATTTGTGGTTCGATTATTTATAAAAGTTCAAATTTCATACTTTCATATAATGACCATAAAACTACTTTTGGACACCGTATTAAATACGAAACATAAAATTTAATCATAAATATTTTATACTTATGAATCATAATCAAATCTAGTTTTGACTTTCGATGTAATAACTAAAAAATCATTTATATGCACCTTGTATGAAACATTGGACTCGATGATAAAGGAAAGCCCTGGATTCAACATTGTTTATACATTGACCAAGGTAAGGACTCTGTCTTAACTCATTTCAGGTCGCTTCCGACAATCAAATGTCTAAAACGACTTGTCTAAAATGGCTCCAGATGTCCACGTAATCCAAACTATTGTTCGATTAATTAGGTCATTTAGCTTAAAATAAATTTGCTATCCCAAATCAGATCATGTCGACGGGCTACAACCAAATGAAACACGTGTAATGTTTAAATCTCTTCATCTAACTTGTTACATTTACTTTTTAATTTTCCTTCGACGGTTGAGCAAGTTAAAGGTGGTCGTACAGGTACAATCAGCTGTTCATGCTTGACACCAAACAGCTCCATTTCTCCACTGAGTGGTTGCTACGTCACCAGATCTGCGGGACCCACTCTCCCAAAAATATAATAAAGTCCGCCGAAAGTTTTCCCGCGAAACACCATCCTGGACTCATTTATCTGAAGCTGGCTGTTCCTGTCGCCGTTGTAGTCTAAAATCGAATCTCAAATTCTCCTAATCAACTGCCATGTGTCCATATTTATTTGCTCGACTCGAATGAGAACGAGGACGAGAGCATATGGGATCACCAGACTGAGAGCAGAGCTTCTTCGCCTTGTCCATGCCGAAATGAGCATCCGAAGCGAAACGAGGACAGAGAGTTGTACCGAAAAAGAAACGAGGAAAGAGAGAAAAACGCTATTCCTAAGTCCTCCAAATCCAATGGCGTCCCCCTTCGATCCCATTTCGGGATCCCCATTCCAATCCGAAACCTAACCTCCCCTCCATTCCCACCCCCATGGCCCTTGCTGCCGGCCCCTCGACCCCCTTCCCCCTCTCCCTCCCCCGAAAACCCCCGCCATTGATCCCTTCCGCCGCCGCCGCCGCGCCCGCCCACCTCGAGACCCCATCCTTGGCAATCGACCACAAGCTCGTCGTCTCCGGCGGCCGACAGCTCTCCGGCCACGTGGACATCAGCGGCTCCAAGAACGCCGCCCTGGCCGTTCTCGCCGGGTCCCTCTGCTGTGCCGCCGGGCCCGCGGTGATCCGCGGCGTGCCGAACCTATCCGACACCCGGACCATGGCCGCGGTGCTTCGTTCGGTGGGGGCGCGGGTGGAGGAGGCGGGCGGTGGGGAGGTGGTGGTGGACGCTAGCGGGGTCAGCTCCGTCGAGCCGTCGCCCGACGATGTGGGGAGGATCCGGGCGGGGTTCTTCGTGCTGGGCCCGCTGGTGGCAAGGTTCGGGGAGGCCGAGGTCGCGCTGCCCGGGGGGTGCAATATTGGGGCGCGGCCCATTGATCTCTACGTCCGGGGGTTCTCGGCTCTTGGGGCTGTTGTTGAATTGAGTTGAGTCTAATACTAAACTCCGTTGATCTGTTTGAGAAGAAATAGCATCAAAGTTATGATTTTTATAGCTTATACTGTTCGTTGAATGTTTTGATGCAAGTTCTTGAATTTTGTGACTGATGATAGATTCATAGGGAGAACAATCACAACATTGGAGAAAATTCCTTTATGATGTTTAAATTAAATAAAAGCGGAACTGAGCTACGAACAATTGTACTATTCTGAAACACAAGCAGGAAGCAGGGTTGGATCATGAGAACCAGAATTTGGTTACTGGTGATGAGAAGAAACAAGCCTTCCAGTCGAAATAAAGTTTGAATCCAAAGGGATTGTGATCCAAGGCATTCATTGTATATATCTTTCATTTGTTTTTAATCTGGTCTGTCATTTAGTAACTGCAGAAATTTTAGCATCGGTATGAGGCGTGGGAAAATATAGAAAGAATATTTGGTCATCAGCAAGTTTCCAGTTGAAAACACACACATGGATTGTTAGACTGGAATAATTTATCAATTATCTCTTAGTTTTATCAATAAAGATTTAGAACCAGATAGTCTGATATTAGATACTCAATGTATTATTCAGATCTTTTTTATAAGTAAATGATGCTCTTTTCGACAAATATACTTTGACCTTGCTGGATACTTACGTATTCTGCACCACTTAGTTCTGAATGTATTTGCCCGAGCGGCACCTTTAAGAAGATCAAAGTGTATATAATTAGATAAAGATTAGACCTTTTTGATTGAGGTATTTGCGTGCGACTTATGAGTTCAGAAATCAATTGTTTTCAGCTAATGATTTCTGAGCCACTTAAAATTAACAATAACCATGGCCTCTACATCTTCCTTCTTTACTTAACAATGCTTGTGATAATCCCATGATTTGAGTTTGTGAGACCACTTATAAGCTGCTGAATGCTGGGAGCAAGCACTGACATAAATCCGTGCATACTTTTTTCACAGGCATGGGAAAGTCCGAGTACATGCAGCAAATGGCAGAGGCCTCATTGGAGGTCGGTTCCATCTTGATTATCCCAGTGTTGGAGCAACTGAAACCCTCATGATGGCGGCATCTATGGCAGAGGGGGTGTCTGTACTTTCAAATGTAGCTGGGGTAAGATCTTAAGGAACCAAAATTAGATCTTCTCTCGTTTCTTTGTCTTATAGAAATTTCAGGATTATATCGATTGCGTTGCAGGAGCCAGAAGTGGCCGATCTTGCTCAATTTCTAGTTGCCTGTGGGGCGTGTATTGAAGGGGCTGGCACAGGCACACTTGTTATTACTGGTAGAAAGCAGCTGCATGGTGCTGAATTCACCATAGCACCTGATCGCATTGAAGCCGGTACATTCATGGTCGCTGCAGCCATTACTCGTTCATGCATTTCACTGTCACCTGTCATCCCATATCACTTAAGTAGCATGATAGACAAGCTTTCCGCAGCTGGTTGCAGAATCACACAGAGAGGGCCTGGTATTCTAGAGGTATGAGTAGCTTTTATCTTCATCTTCTATATCTTGTTCTCTGTAGAACCTCAAAGGCTTAAGAATTTTAACCACTTTAGCAGATTTCAGCAGTGCCTGCAACAACTGGAGGAGATCTTCAAGGTTTTTATCTGAAGACATCACCATATCCTGGATTTCCTACCGACCTTCAGCCTCAGTTCATGGCCTTGCTAACAACTTGCAATGGGTCAAGCATTGTTGAAGAATCCGTCTTTGAAAACCGTATGCATCACGGTATGCTGTAATATGACTATTGGATCGTTTTTTTTTCATTTGGCATCCTTCTTGTTTCATTTGGCTTGACTGACATATGAGTATGATGTTCAGATTTGCCTTATTGCATGAAATTATAGATCAGATTTCAAGCAAAACCATACATCTAAGAACTTTTTTCTTTTTTCCTTTGCGCAGTTCTTGACCTTATCCAATTTGCTGTTAAATCTAACTCTTTTGAAGCCAAAGGAATTACTCGGTGAAGTTAGCTATGTGCTATTTAAACTCAGAGTATAAAGGGATGACATGAGACCTTTCCTCTCAGTGTCGTGTAATAGAAATACAAAACCCTCCATTCACTGGTCTTATTCAAGTTAGCAATAATGTGCTTTGATCGGTATAGGCTTGCAAGTTCATGATATCAAATCTTCACTTAGTGAAAAAGCTGCATGTGTTTCAGTCAGTCGAGTTGTTTTATCATACTTTAGGTTAGAAAATGAGATTCCATATTGAGATTGTGTTTGTTTATGACTGCTATTCTTGATGTTGCCTCTTCAACGCACTTCCTTTTTGGGTCTCTGTAAGGCTACTTCTAATGAGTTCAAAATCTATCTCCAATAAATTTGACATGCTAAGAATATACAGTAGTACGTTTCTTATTATCTGACAAGCATCATCCACTGTCTTTCTGCTTGTGATAGTGGAAGAGCTGCAGAAACTTGGTGCCAGAATTAAACTTCATGGAAGCACAGCACTAGTTGAAGGAAGAAAACCAAGGAGGTAATTGTTATATTATTTCCTTGATCGTGCCTATAAGAAGTATGAGAATGTATGCAGGTACCATTTTAGAGGTTAATTTCTAGCCGTATGACCAATCTTTTTCCTGACAAAAACATCAATCGAAATACTTATTTAAATCTTCCTTTCTAGCTTTGCCCTCTATGGTTGTCCCATTGCTGCGGCTGATTTGAGAGGTGGAGCTGCCCTGGTCTTAGCAGGAATGGCAGCAGAAGGGGTCACGGAGGTTGGCGGTGTTGCTCATATTGACAGAGGTTATGAGAATTTTGAGCCGAAACTTCTTTCACTTGGAGCCCAAATTAAAAGAGAGGCGACTCCAAACAGCGTTTTGTGAAGATCATTGCTTAATCCTTATGGAAAACCTCCATCAGTGGAAGCTTCATGACTGTCTCTGGCTCTTGGGGGGTGTAATTTTTTTATATATTTTTAAATAGTTGTTTGTGTTGCACGCTCTTACTTTCGTATAGTTTGGGTTCAAAAGAGAATCTCTTTGTACTGCTACATCGGGCTATATCCACGTACATGGCTTTTTATCTCTCGCAATTCAAATTTCGTGCTGTATTATTCTAGATGTAGGAACGGACCCGCATGAGTTTGATAACTGATCGTCCATGCTTCCTAAAAAATTGCTCCCTTTGTTCTCTAGTTAGAGAATTTAAGAAACATAAAGTATTATAGTTGATGTTAAAAATTTTAAGCACCGCATAATTTGGTGATCGGGATTTAAAAAATACCAGCCATGGAAGAGTTCTCTTTCTACCCTACAGATAAATCCCAATGCAATAGGAGATGTGTTGCCCAGCTATGCAGCCCAACAAGAGGATAAATTGAGTTTTTCAAAAATTTAAAGTAAAATACAGTAGAATAAAACTTGATGAGTGCATACAAGTTGAAATGAGTAATTAATAAAAGTAAATATGTAAGATATCAATGTAAATAATACATGCATTATAAATACAACAAAATTTATAGTAGTATGATGCCAACCCTGCACCTACATCCATTTTTCAAGACATCTTTTTTGAAATTTTCTAGTATAATCTTTTCAAGATTGCAGTCCGATTGTTTTAGTCGTGCTTACAATTAACCCAGTTGATTTTTACTAGCAATCAACCAAAACCACAATCGAGCCTATCTCCCGGCTCAATACAATTTAATTCAAGATTTGGATAGACCTTTTTCTCAAGTTTCAGTCTTTGAAACTTGACACACTAGTGTATAGAGAATAATATGTAACACAATAAAAATATAGCTCTTTAAAGAGAAATACAATTAATAAATAGAGCTCTATTGGCTGGCCCTGATTAAACTTGAATGTATTTCATCCACTCTCTTAGTCGTAGAAAATGTGATTTTTTGGCTCTTAATGAATATATTTGAATATTTTTCTTTTTGAGGATCTTTTCTTTTCTTTAGCTATTCAATTTATTCTATTTTTCTTCTACTTTGCTTTCTTTTAGTGTTCTTATGTATTTATAACATTTAGGAGTGATTGGAAGACTCTCTTAGTATTTAAACAGATTCAAAGAGCTATTATAAGATAAAGACAGCTGTTCTGATTTACATAAAAACTAGATGTTATTGTTGTCGGGTGTAGAGAGTCGACTCAACGTTTTCAGGGGTCGACCCATAATCTTCAAGAATTGACTCATAATTTTCAACAGTCGACTCAGATTAGCTGTTGTTTTTATTGTGCTCAGTCTTTCTCCTGCGACCATTGTGAAGTCAGCTCTTTTGGTTTAGGAGTTGACTCGTCCATTAACAGAGGCCAACTCGTTATCTTCATGGGTCGACTCTCCAATAGACTGAATTTTTACTGTTCTCTATCTTTTCTCTGTAGCTATTCAGGGATCAACTAATTTACTTATGGGGTCGACTCTTGTTTGACTGGAGTCAACTCATGTTCTTCATATGTTAACTCGCCAATATTGTAAAATTTATAGCTCTCTATCTTGTCTCTAAGACTATTTGGATGTCGACTCGTGATCTACGAGAGTCGACTCGTGAAAGCGTATCAATCTGTATTGATGTGCCATGGTTGACTCGTTGCAATCTAAGGGTCAACTCTTGAGATAGCCCAAGTCAAAATTTTATGTATTTATTTGTTAGCACTCAAGGGTTACTTCAAGGCCCTTTTGGAGTCAAGTTTCTTTGCATGAGCTTTGGGTAATTAATCTTCATTTGAGAGTTACTGCAGGCTTTCTTCTTGACTTTGTGCAAACATTCATGTATACTCAAGGCAATTGATTAGTAAACTTTTTACTCAAATATTTTACATCATCAAAATTAAATCTTTAGTATCACCAAGATGTTGCTGCTATCAAAAGATAACTAGGATGGGTGGGCTGGATCGGCCTTAATCGAGCAAGGATATTAGAGCTAAGTCAGCAACTGGGTTGGGCTAAATCTTATATATATATATATATGCTCAATATATATATATATATATTGTGAAGCCAATCAGTGTGCTGATAGGCTAACCAATTTTGTTATTAACCATACACAACCTTGTCCCTGGGCTGTTCATTAGCCTCCAGATCTCATGAACTAGGTGGCTGTGGATGCCACCGTCATGCATATATCACGGCATGTCACACAGTTGTCTTCTTGCGAAAAAAAAAAAAATTAACAAAATGCAAGATAAGTACATCTACTGCATTTAGGGGCTATCTGAGAAATCCAGTAGAATTGGATTCGATTTCCTACTAGCTTATTTGGATATGGCCCATGCTAATCCTACACCTTAGCAGCACCAACTATTGTAGGAAAGAGGACTTCCATGGACTAGAGTTTGATATGGGCCATGGTAATCCAACACCTGAGCAGCATGGCTTATTGTGGGAAACTTCATGGATCAATTTTCCTGCAAAACGATAGGCCTACAGCCTAAAATTTAGACTACAATTTGAACTTAGAAGACTACAGGTTCGACGGGCCAACAAGCCTTGTTCCTAAAAGATATGCATACAGGAATACTCAAACAGATCCTTGGTAATACCTACCGGCCCTAGAAAAGTTCTCTTTCTACTCTGCAGCTAAATCCCAGCGCACCAGGAGATGATGCTACTGGACACAATAAAAATTATATCCGCTAGATTTGGTAATATCTTTCCATGGGCAGGTCCACAGGTTGGGAAGCACATGGCCGTAGTCTTCTGTGTTTAAATTTAGGGCATGTTTGACAACATGCTGCCAAATTCAGATGAATGGATAGGGGTTGGAGTCACGGAGTGCATGAAAGGGTGAGGGAGATCACTTAGTGTCATGGCCCGATCCAGAGGTGTTTTAAAAAAAAAAAAAAAAAAATCTCCCGAGATCCTTTTTCTACAACTCCCCACCACCACAACGCTCTCTTCCCTGCAGATCATACTGGATCTGGCGAGAACGTCCCAAACATACGCTTAATAACCTCATTTTTTGCTGGATTTCCATCAGTCCCAGTTCTTCATAAAAATAAAATAAATTAGAACATGAACGAAATAAAATATTGTTTCGGAGGATCACTCTGCCATCATTATCCAGCACAACGCCATTCATGAAACTTTCAGGAAGATGTTTAAAATTTAAAAATAAAAAATAAAAAAAAAATCAGGAAATGAGAAACAAAGAAAATCTCATTATCTCACAAAATATTAAATCATTGAGCAGCTATGTAATGATCACCAAGGTCATCGCATCCATCATTTTATCTTACACCCATTCAATACTTAGTCTCCACTCTTACTTACCAGAATAAGTTCAGTAGTTTCAATTTGGGGCAAAAAATTAACCTGACAATGCTCATCCTGAAAAAACTAGGCTGAAGAGAGTGGTCCATTGCTCTATAACATTTGATGTAACGAATCTTGAAAGCACAAACACCATGTCACCAACATTGTAAATTATGAAGCATGAGAAGGATGTGATGACAAGAAGAAGCAGCATGATCTTCCGACCCCAAGTTGTAAATATGTCCCACTATCAGCTAAAATCCCTTAAAACAAGCACAAGAATATAAGGAGATACCTGAAAATTAAGCTAAAAGATCAAAACCATCGTGGATGGCCTCAGAATCCTCATCCTTCCAGGTCAGAACTCGCAATTGGTCTGCTTTACTGAGAAAAAAAAAAAGAACACAGTGATTTTAAATCAGCTTATGGAACAATCTCTAGTTCAGCAAAAGAGTAACCAGATCATCTAATCTTTATAACTCCAAAAGATTTTCTTGGCTATAGAAGCCAACCTCAGCATCTCCAACTGCATTAATTCCAGCACCTTCCTTTGTAGCATCTTCTGCTGCAGCCAAATTTAGAGAATATCATTACAAATGCATCTTCCAAGAGTTGAAAACATCAAAAAATTTAAATAGTTTCCTTAGGTATCAGTTCAAAAGGTTGAGCTAGAAAGTGATGACAGATACAAGGTTAGAGGAGATAATCTCAAATTTTCTACAGTTTACCTAACCTCAATTTAGCAATGATTGCTGAAGAACACAGAAGATAACGAGGAACATTTGACTAACATCATGTCTAGGATACAGCAAGAACATGCAAGAATACTGTTAAATAAAACAAGGTAAAATCATGAAAGAGCAAGGTCAAAGGGAAAAGTTAAGGAATATTATAGCTAATGTGAAGGCCTTATAACTAACTAGGGAAGTCGATCAAACTGGAAACATAAGTAGATTGAAGAGTGTTTAAGAAGAAGCCCACAAAGATGTTAAGTCCATGCTAGCTGCATCTCATCTTAAGGAATTTGATGTGCTACCATCTTTCCACAACAAGAAAAAAGAACTGCGAGCCTACAGAATGGGAGTCCTGAGATTTATTATGTATATCAAATGTTCTGACCAAAATGCCCTTACACTTTTTTTATTTTTAAATCATCAGTACCTCCCCAACCAAGTCTTAGCAAAAACGAAAACCTAGCCAATCAATTAATGCTTTCTTTTTTTTTTTGTTTTTGAGGAAACAATTGGGATAGCATGATAACTCTTTTTGATTTATTTTTTTCCCTTCCCTTTTAAGTTTCGCTTACATAACAATCCATTTATATTATCATCTTTAACTGTACCAGTAACATACTAGTGACAGTACACCCCACATTACCATTACTGATTGACTCATGATATTACATCTTAATTTGGTTGAGCCGAGCGCCAACAAACACACTGTCTGCACAGTGTTGTACCATGTCAATATCAAGACTTCAAACATTAGTTTATATGTAATACAATTACAAGAATGTGTATATAATCTTTCCCCTAAAATATGCATTGCACAAGCCCACTCCTTGCTCTGCACCTTGCACCTAAGCTACAAGAGACCTTGTTGCCCCTCTACCTTTGACAACTTCAGTTAAGTACCAACCTAGTCCTATCCAATCTTCTCCATATCAAACAATATCCTATGATCCACAAAAAACACATATGCATCGCTACAGTTTTTACTTAGATTTCATACTCAAAATATTTCTTTTCAAAGCATGTAGTTTCCTTATCAATGCATGTGGTTTATAGATGCATAGCATATGTGTTTCTAATATGAGACCAATAATGCATATTCAACAAAATTCCTAGCACAGGTTATGAACTAGGTATACAAACTGGTGCAAGCATAGTAGACAATACTTAATCGTTGTATTGAAGCCGGATATTCAAGGAATGCATTTCATGTGCTAAATTGCTAATTTACACTTTTATGCTTGGAAATAAAGCAAAATGAAAGAAGTCTGATAAAAACAATTTTAGTGCGACATATAGCTAGAACTCATAATACATGAATACTTGACCTATGAAGTGAACCTAAAAAACATGAATCATGGTAAGTTTCAAACCATAAAACAAAAGAAAAAAAAAAAGAAAGAAACAAATGGCCTAAAAAGTACTAGACATCAAGAACAAAGAGAAAGGAGAATTAAACCACATTAAATTGTCTGAAACTCAAAAGAATTACATGCACTACCTACTCCCCTACAATTTCGAGCCAGTATTCTGTAAGCTACTTGATGGTTGGAAAAGATTTTAGTCAGTCAAATAGTAGGATACAAGAACTAAAATTTTTCAAGAAGCTTTTAACAGAGATAGGCAACAGAAAAGATGGTTTAAGTAGATATAAGGATATAATGTCTAGATATATGACACTAGACGGAAGGAAAATGACACATTACCAGGTCTGTCACCATCCACATTCCACCAACACATGGGAAATTGGAATTCTGGCGATGGCACATCAAAAATGTTTAATAGCTGGGTAACATAAGGCTGGTAGAGACAAGAAAGAATAAACCAAAGAAATTGCTAAACTCATTCAGGTGGGTAAGAGATGAATGTGCACAATAGCCAAGATGATAGAGGATACTCATTTAAATTTTTTTGTTGATAAAAAACTTGGTACTTTACCACTGAGGTGGTAACCCAGTGGGAACGTGGCCTTACTTCCAACCAAGTGGTTCCGAGTTCGAAACGCACGGGCGTCGATTAAATTATGGAGACCGGATGCTCCCTGCTCGGACACGGGATCTGGAAGGGTGTATCGCTCTGCTGGTAGCCTCGATGGTGCCAGGTGTGACGTATGGTTTTCGTGCCGGAGCCCAGAGGGGTAACTGAGCCGAGCCCACAGATGGAGAGAGTATGAGTAAAACCGACCGGGATGCCCAGCACACGGTCATTTTTGCCCGTATCGAACATTCTCCTGGCGGGGTGAGGGCCCAGTGGGAGCTGCTACGCGGGGGTGGGCTTGTCCCTTCCTCCCCCCTTCCCATTTTGTCCAGCAAAAAAAAAACTCGGTACTTTCAAGGGACTCAAGAAAAGGGAGAATATATGGTCAACTTCATTCACATGGTAGGACAACAGTATCACAAGAAGATATTATGCTTCGGAATCCTAATACTTTAAATATTAGACTGCTAATAGTATCACAAGAAAACTTTATGTTCCAGCGCCGCAAGAATGGAAGAAAAACTAATATGGAACCAAATGTGAAAAGCCGCATGGAAGTAGCATCCCAGTTATCTTCATAAAAGTAGGGAGAAAAGGAGGCATCTTGAGTCTCTTGACAACTTTATCTTAGAAGGCAACAAAACAATTACACAAATTGTACTCTCAACACACCTCCTGTTTCACACCAGATGGTAACGAAACGTAATGTCGATCCTTAATTGGCAGAATAAAGAGCAGGCGCAAGGAAGCAGATATTTTGAAAACACTTTCAGTAAATTTGACGTTCCAGGAAGAATCCAAAGCAAATGCATTACCCTATGTAGAAGACTTTGGTTGCTACTCGGTCCAAATGCATTGTTGTCATTACTATCGATGATTCAAACCATTTTATCCACAATCTAGCTAGTACAGTCGAAATTAAAATGACCCTTCGCAATTTGCATTGGATCCCTAGTTCGGTATCAGCATGGATCATAAGATCCAGATTTGGATCAGAGGATCCGGATCATGGACTGCATGGATCTTTTGGATTGTAAGATCCCTATTGAGGTCATAATTTTACAAATTAAAGCTGGAATATCAATGTTTAACATCAATTAATTTCTGACTTTTAGACTGACCATATCATCATTGATAAACTTCCAAGACATCAAATCAACAATTTCCTTTATAACTACCAACTTTTAATAAATTGATTTAGTTGTTTTGGAGCTAGGCCTAGAGTTATGTCTACTACCATTTAAAAAAAAATGGTTCTTTCTAAAATCTCTTCAATGGAGAATTGAGTTCAATAAGCTCGTGCCCATAAACATTTTTTGTGGGGTTTAAATAGTTCGAATTTAGATATTACAGTGGCTTATATGGTTAAATAAAATTATAAATATATTTTTTTTTATTTCCTGAACATGATATTTATTAACTTATGGCTTTTTAAAGTGAACATTTTGTGTCCCCATATGATGGTTTTTTATTCATTATTTGTTAAATCGCAAGTTCATTATGCTTTTTAACTTGTATGTTGTTTCAACACCATCTTTTGTGCTTAAAAGAAATCAAAGAGAATATCATGATTTGCAATCTAATCCGATTAACCCCCTTCTACAGTTAACCTATACAATATTGGTCTTAACAACATTGGTCCAAGCAATGAAGATGCAAGTGCAAGTTTAGTAAACCTATAGAACTTATCAAATATGAAAACAGAAAAATTAGTTAGAGTCCACAATTGTCGGGACATGACAGGAAAAAACATCATTGTGCTCTATAAAGCTAATTAGAAGATGGCCATAGCTTGAGTAATTTGTTGGCTCCTAATTGGAGCTTTCTCTTGAATGGTTTCAAAATTTTCCAATGAAAAATAATGCTAAACATTAGAACCTTCTCAAAGAATAGTTGCAGACCACAGTAAACATAGATAATTCATACGATACAGATCATGGAAGACATTCATGTGGAACAGGTTGTTTGTCTTGGCAGATTATGGAATTTATAGAAAGTGTATAAAAGATGTTAATGAAAATTTTAAACAACAAAATATTTGGGGTTTTAGGAAGCATGTCTGGATACCACTATATAACAAGGACTAAAAACTCCACAAGTAAAATAAAGACAAATTTGGGTACCTAATAATTCGAAGACATTGTCTTAAAAGGTCTCCAAAACATGATTGGTCGGTGACCAGAATTCTACCATTCTTAAAGTCATCTCATCTTGAGTGTACGAACAGGACCTGCAGTCCTTTTCTAATTTTGAAGAATAGGATCCTTAATATAAGTTTCAAACATATAACCTAGAAATATCTGACAATTATCGATATCCTATATATCTAATATGGAAATGACAATGTGATTAAATTATTTATGCTTCCTAGGTGGAACTGGATGCACAAAGCAATGCATAATAGTTGAGAAAAAACCCTCCCTCATTCTCAGTATGTCCCAAAAGTATCTTGAGCGTATCCGAGAACGATCTGCAGTGCTTTTTCTGATTTTGAAAAATAGGATAATTAACATAACTATTGGACATGTATCTAGAAGTATCTGACCATTATCGATATCAGGTACATATCTAATGCAAAGATGGCATGTGATTTGAAGCATTTGTGCCTCCTAGGCAGAACTGGATGCACAAATCTATGCCAAATATCTGAGAAAAGACTTATCAAGTACGAGTATGGCTTGTTTGGAAATAATCATATTTGTCCAAGAGTTCAAGACCACATCCTTAAGAGGCAAGGTTGCCATAAGCAGCCACCTAGGTATTCAAAAACCCAACCACCCAGGCAATTGCATTTTCCAAACCTTCAACCAAGGCAGCCAACTAAGAGGGATAGGTTGGCACCCAGGTGGCTACTTGACCACCTAAGGGAAGCCTTTGTCTTGATTCAACACCTTGTAGATTAATTTATTAAAGGAATTAAAATTTCCAACTTAGTTTGTCTCTAAGTAGAAAGTACATATTTACTTCATGAGAGAAGTCCATTTATATCATTTTCCCTCGTGTACTAATTGATACATGAATGTGCTATGTAGTTAACAAGTTTTAAATACTGATCACTTATTAGCAAATTTCTTAAATAATTAAATCAAATATTTCATTATTGCATAACTTAAGTAGCTATAGAAGGTGTTCTTTGATGTGCTTTTATTGAAAACATACAATTTTATTCCTTGTGGTTACCTAGGAATCTCACCTAGGCCTTTAAAAGGGTCAATGCTTAGGGCCATCTAGGCGATTGGACAAACCTTGTTAAGAGGTTCAAGTAAAAACTGAGCATCAGGATGAAATTTTGGAAGGACTCAGTCCTTTATTGTAGATTGCTTTCATCATAATATCTGTCATTAACTCTTTACACAATTTAAGTGTGTCACTACTAAAGTGGACTTAAGGTTTTAGTCTAACATGAGTGACTAGCAAATTTTGACTTTGCTCAGGTTCAGTTACCAAGAAGTCGGCACCCTGACATGGACTTCTCCCAAAAGTGGTAACAACAGGATGTTTGGTTGCCTGAAATGACCACCAAATTGCAATTCAGCCAATTCAGGACTTCTCTCCAGCTCCGTAAATTATAACTCTAAACTCATTGAGGTGATTTCAAAGGTGAAGGTTCGAAGTGGGCAATTTGACTTTTGCAATTCTCATCCAACCAAAACAACTCCTTTGTTCTCCATGCACACATCCATAGTGTCACACAACCATAAAAGGTTAATTATGCAAAGATTGATTCATTCTCTTCTATAGATCTACATCCATACCCTTATACTGTTAAGTACGCCAACTAAAATTGGCAATTATGGATATGTTTCTTATATTGTGTTCATGGATGAACAGTGTTTCTGCAAGAACATTTCTTCAAAATTTTTTCATTGAGGGGGGGGGGGGGAACAAATTTCAAAAAGCAGTGCTTTCAGATGAACATTGCACTACATAGAGAGAGGTCTTCTCCATTTCATTTGTCAGTTCCTACTTATGTTGAGTAAAATAGAACTATGGCAAGCTCAACCCTTTTGAAATCATATCAAACAATCTTTTTCAAAGTGGATATATCAATGAAAGAAAGATGAAACTTAGTAAAATACTTCTATTCAATCTTGCAAAATATGTCTCCAAAATTTGAAAGTAAATGTTAGAAAACATAACCATTAGCATTATCAAAAATTTGTCCATAATAAACAGGTCCATGCAATTATTCATAAAATTCAAAATAAAGACATCTCTTTTTAATGGCAATTACTATACTTCAGAAAAAGACAATTTTGACAACTCAATCTCATAATCCCTTTTAAAGAATAACACATATATTGCTCAATTAGAGGAATTTTTCTTTTAAAAAAAAACCCAATGGATTTTTCCCCAACCATTCTGCTGTCGACACAACTACTGTTATTTCATGACCCAAAGTTGGCCAAACAAACAAAAAAGAATTTGGAAATATAGGATGATCCTTGTTGTTTATATTTCATTATAAAATTCGTAAGGAGCCCAATGTGCGTTCATCCTTTTTCTTTGTCTCCAAGAGGTCTTGCCAAATACTAAGCCCTGTTCAGCACACATTCAGCCAAACAGGACTCCAATATCATAGAACTGACTCTTTTGCTGGCTGCAGCTACATCATTTGTATGGACCTCAAATGGGAAGAAAAGAGTAACAACCACATAACATTTTAAGACAGTCAAGCAGTTTCTGAAATTAATGTCAAAGCAAGAAATACATAATCACAAGAACCCAGAATTGCAAATTGAGTGGGCATCATCATCTAGTACCCAACCTACAAAAGAAAGGTTGTAGCTGTGAATGCATAAACAAATGTTAGTAATAAGATATAAACTAGAAAAATCAGCATGATGCTAGAAGTACCCAGATACTGCAGCTAACTAAAATGAGATTATAGAGGTTACTCCTAAAAAATTCATAGAGTAACAGAAGCTGTGCTTGAATGGGTCGCCCTCAGAGCAGATCATCTATTACCTCCATCCTCAGGGATGTCAGAGGTCCATAAGGTGAGATTATCCCTCAAAAGTTGCATGATCAGAGTGCTATCCTTGTAAGATTCTTCACTCAATGTATCAAGCTCAGAAATAGCTTCATCAAAAGCTTGTTTGGCCAGGTGGCAAGCCCTGGAATCATTGTTTGTCAAACATTATATCCATAATAAGATATTATAGAAGACATCTGAACTCCTATTGCAAATGCATACCTCTCAGGTGAGTTCATGATCTCATAATAGAAAACTGAGTAGTTCAATGCCAAACCCAATCGAATAGGGTGAGTAGGAGACAGGTCTGCCTCAGCAGTACTTGAAGCCATCTGCAAATAGATTGAGCATATGCAAACGTCACCATAACAGGTAACATAGCAGAGCAGTAGCAAGACTCACTATGCATATCGGACAATTCAAAAAACAATGTAGAGAAGCAAAATAAGGTCTTAATTGTGAAATACAAGATACTGCAATTTTGTGTGTGTGAGAGAGAGAGAGAGGAGGAGGAGAATAAGACAAAGAAGAAGCATATGAGATTATTTCGCAATTTGGCTCTTTTGAGATAATGGTTCCTATTATTCAGCCTCCACCAGAGGTAAAAGACTTTAAATTAGAAAAACCAAACCCAGAATTCATAAAAATTCTGGAAGAAAAATTAAAAGCGATACACATCGGAGTAGTCAGTAGAAATTCTAGGACTAACCCTGATAGTGAAGAATCTGGAAAAGATGGCTCGGATGATATAAATGAAATGGTTAGAGACTTATTGACCAAAGGAACAAAATTAACATGGTATATGGCAAGATTGATAGGATCAGAGAAACGCCTGTGATAGGATAAATATCAAGAGTCTAATGATTGTGTTGGATAATCATACAATAAAATATCTAAGATCAATAACATCATAACATCATATACTTAAAGTCATCATCAAGCCAAAGTATGGAAACATCTTTCATAAATTCTCAAGACAATAATTTAATAAAAAATGCTCAAGTAATAGAATATCCAAAAAATCTGGATGACATATATAACTGGACAATTCCAAAAGTAATGCCTAGTGAAATATATCACATAGGACTTCTTGATTTTAGTTCTAAAATGGTCATAAAAACCATAGAGCAGACAATCCAAATAGATGGATCACCTCAAACTCTTAATTTATTGAGAGAAAAAGATATAAAAAGATATAAGAAAAAATAAAGGTAGCATTTAAGCCCTTAACTTTATTAGGGACGAATACTAGTCTCATGTCAATCATAAGAGATGGAAGTTGCAATGATTTCAAGTCCTCCTTAGCAGCAGTAGTAGAAACTAGTCTCTGCCATGGATCAGTATACTTTAACTGCATTCCAAACTTTAGTCTGTCATTAACAGACCAAAATGTATGTGAAGTATTAAAATTAAACATAATCACATCCGGATATAATTATATGCCAGGATCGAAAGTTATAGCAGTAAGCTATAGAATACACTTCAAAGTACTAAATAGCTTAGCACCTAAAAATAGAATAGACACCCAAAAGGGTCAAACAACCTTAGTTTACATGAACCTAGGAACTTCTAATATTGCCACAAATAGACTAATTACTTGGAATGAAATTAGCTTCCCAGATATATGGTCTTTGGAGGAAATAATTCCCACTCAACCTATATTAAATAGAAATATAGATCAGATAATACAAATGACTGATGGGTCAGTAGAAATTATGTTTAATAATTCATCTAGAAAAGTAAGAATCCCTGAAATCACTAGATCCCTATCAAGCAGAAACTTTGATAGGTATGAAACCCTTCCTACCACAAGGGCTTCAAGTTCTCGGAAAAGAAGTGAAGAACTAAATGTGTTAGAAGGAATAAACATAAGTAAAAATAATATTCCATATGGAATATACAAGGGCAAGGAATCTCCTACCCAATCAGATTTGAGTTTTCATATTAATTAATGTATTTTACAGAAGGAAGTGTAATTAGAAGAGCAACACATAGTGTATATACTGCTCGATTTAATTCTATTCCTATAAAGTTTCGGATTATTGCAACACATAGTGTATATACTGCATCTTGTTCAGTATCCGTTCCTGGGGTGTTACTACTGGTTGGCCTATCTGGCTCTATTTTTATTATCTTCATATGGCCTAAAATTTCATCTCTCCGGCTTTGATTAAGATATCCTTGCCCCCAACCTCTTAGTTGTCCCACAAAGCCTATTGTGATGAATTTAGCAATTTCATGGTCAGTATTACCATTTTGATGACATATAGTAGAATACACTAACATTCTATGTATTGTATCTAATATTTGTTTATCACTCATTGCATCTATGTTCCATTCAAAGATATGTTTTCCAAAGTAAGAATTCTGGAAAGGTTCTTTTTCTTCATGTAGAAGGTCTAATGGTGAAGCTCTTTTATAGTAGTACTTTTCTAATGGTTTAGGCTCGTACCTAATCAGATTAATTTTTAATTCTGTTAATTGATCCTCAAACTTATCTAAGTTTGGTATTTCCTCTTCTGATAACTCTTCATTATTCTGGTTATCAGATTCTATATCAATCTTTTGATGAAATGCTCTAACCATTTCATTTATATCATCTGAGCCATCCTTTCTAGATTCTTCATTATCAGGGTTAGTCCTAGAATTTCTACTGACTAATCCGATGCGCATCCCTTTTAATTTTTCTTCCAAAATTTTTATGAATTCTGGATTTGGTTTTTCTAATTTAAAGTCTTTTACCTCTGGTGGAGGCTGAATAATAGGAACCATTATCTCCTTTTTCTTGTCCTCAGACTTTTCTTTAAGTTTTAAAAAGGTTTGGATATCTCTTTCAAGATCTTTATACATTTCCATTAATTTGATTTCTAGTTGTATTAATTGGGATCCTACACAACATAAGTAAGCATTTGTATAATTTTGGGTTCTAATTAGAGAATTAAGTTCTCTAATTGTTATAAGGGCATGTTCCATTTTATTCAGATTAGAATAAGCCATTGCCTCCATTGACTGGAGTTTTAATAGTTGTTGTGGGGGAAAAGGTGATTTAATTATTTCATCTTGTGCAGTAGTCCATGTTCTTTAGATGACTAATATCTGCTTTTTCTTTTCTTTTATGTAGAACTTTAGAAACAAAGGAATAAAGTATTCTATTTCCTGTATGTCTTCCAATTCTTCATAATATTTTTCTTTATAGTATCTTAATTCTAATGGAGAGAATTGCTTAAAGTACCAGCTTCTGAAGCCTTTATTTCCTTCTGATTGGAACTCTTTATTAAGAGCTCTTCTTCCTTCTATAAAATACATTAATTAATTTGAAAACTCATATCTGATTGGGTAGGAGATTCCTTACCCTTGTATATTCCATATGGAATATTATTTTTACTTATGTTTATTCCTTCTACCACATTTAGTTCTTCACTTCTTTCCCGAGAAGTTGAAGCCCTGGTAGTACCTATCAAAGTTTCTGCTTGATAGGAATCTAGTGATTTCAGGGATTCTTACTTTTCTTGATGAATTATTAAACATAATTTCTACTGACCCATCAGTCATTTGCATTATCTGATCTATATTTCTATTTAATATAGGTTGAGTGGGAATTATTTCCTCCAAAGACCATATATCTGGGAAGCTAATTGCATTCCAAGTAATTAGTCTATTTGTGGCAATATTAGAAGTTGCTAGGTTCGTGTAACTAAGGTTGTTTGACCCTTTTGGGTGTTTATTTTATTTTTAGGTGCTAAGTTATTTAGTACTCTGAAGTGTATTCTATAGCTTACTGCTATAACTTTCAATCCTGGCATATAATTATATCCACATGTGATTATGTTTAATTTTAATGCTTCATATATATTTTAGTCTGTTAATGACAGACTAAGGTTTGGAATGCAGTTAAAGTATACTGGTCCATGGCAGCGACTAGTTTCTACTACTGCTGCTAAGGAGGACTTAAAATCATTGCAACGTCTATCTCTTATGATTGACATGAGACTAGTATTTGTCCATAATAAAGTCAAGGGCTTAAATGCAAACTGTATCATTCCTATATGTAGGAATTTATATTCTTTCTTATATCTTTTTATATCTTCTTCTCTCAATAAATTAAGAGTTTGAGGTGATCCATCTGTTTGGATTGTCTGCTCTATGATTTTTATGACCATTTTAGAACTAAAATCAAGAAGTCCTATGTGATATATTTCACTAGGCATTACTTTTGGAATTGTCCAGTTGTATGTCATCCAGATTTTTTGGATATTCTATTTTTTGAGCATTTTTTATTAAATTATTGTCTTCAGAATTTATGGAAGATGTTTCCATACTTTGGCTTGATGATGACAATCTTAACTTTCCAAGAATTGCAATATTTTCTTGTTATATAAAGTGCGGGATATAGATATTTATAAATCTTAAATAAAATAATTAAACTTAAGCATGTGAAAAGCATCAAATTTTACATATTTTGCATCTAATGGAATCCCTATAAGTGGGGAAACAATCAATAACTTAGTTCTTGTATCACGTTGTATAACACTTGTACTGCACTTGTAACCGTGTTGGCACACGTTTTAGCATTCATGTTCAAAATAGCCAAATCAAGGAGCGATGATACTGGATAAAAAGGCAATAAACCTAGGATATGTGGTCATCAAAGATGCAATTCTTAAAAAGTTTTGATTCTTTGATTGCCTTAAAAAACAGTAAAATCAATAATATCCAGTTAGAAATAAATTTGGGGCATTAACATGCACTATGGGTGAATGCACGTAACCATATCGGATCACTTTCTAAATATGTTGACCAATGCAAAGTTCAACAACAGAATTGAAGACATTAATCAATCAATTAGCGGATAAAGCTGCAATAAACACAAGAAATCCACATGCAGGAAATGCAATTTTATGCTTCATGTAAAAGGCAAATATTTATCACTTATATAATTTAAAAACAAAATATTTTGTTCACGGACCACAGGAAAAAAAACAGAGAACCAAATCCAAGTGTTGGTGTAATGCTTGCTGTGACCAGAAGGTAAAGTTATTCAACAAAGAGTGCAAGCAGGGAAAAAAAGCGAACAACTAATACAATTAAAAAATTAGAAAAGTTCTAACAGTGATTAAAGGAGAAAGGGAAAATCAATATATATACCTGATATGCCTTAAGGGACTGCTCTGCCGCCTCTTTCCTGTCATTGCCGGTCTTGAACTCCGCCAGGTAGCGATAGTAATCACCCTTCCTGTAATCAAATGGTAAAACTGCTCAACACCCCAAAAATCTCTAACAACCTACGAAATCTTGGCCCCAAAAAATCAGATGTGGCTCACATCTTGTAGTAGAAAACTGATGATTCCCCGGCGGAGGACGAAGGGATGAGATGCTCATCGATCAAGGCCATGACATCATTGCAAATATTCGAGAGCTCTGACTCCACTTTCTGCCGGTACTCCTTGATTCCCTTCACATGGTTCTCGTTCCCCTTCGCCTCCTCCTTCTGCTCGATCGAGGAGAGAATCCTCCACGACGCCCTCCGCGCCCCGATCACGTTCTTGTAGCCCACGGAGAGCAGGTTCCGCTCCTCCACCGTCAGTTCCACATCGAGCTTCGCGACCTTCTTCATCGATTCCACCAGCTCTGAGGAGGTGAAAAAACACGGATCGGATTAAAACCCTAACCCTATCACCGATCGAAGAGGGGAAACCCTAAGAATCGAGATCGCGAGAGGAAAGCCTACCTTCGTAGCGCTCGGCTTGCTCGGCGAGCTTGGCCATGTAAACGAAGTTCTCGCGTTCTCTCTGAGACGCCATTATCGATCGGATCCGAGCTCTACCTTGATCTCTCTCTCGCTCTCTTCTCGCTTCTTCGTCTCCGAGCGCCGGGCTCGCGAGCTCGACGGTAATGAGGACGAAGAGGGGAAAAGGTAGCACAAACGGACTGCGGCCATAGACTGAGATATGCCCCTGAACTTTCCTGAATTTACGGATTTGCCACCTTGAGATTCTTAGAAGTTATAACCCGTCCGTCGATGTGTGAGATAGCGGTTTCGTCGATAGGATGAGCGTGAAAAGTACGCGTTTCTTCGACGCGTTGCATTCTGAGCTGGCGCCTAAATAAAAGTGGACGGTGACAATTGGAACGGTACTGTTTGGACGGTCTGATCGTAGGATACAGACCACTACATGACTTCAATTTGATTTTTATTGCATTAGACCCCGACGTCTATTTTAGACTTCAAACGGTGGGTGGCCCACTACCTAAGGCGGGTCTTGCAGGACAGCTGATGTTTTATATTTTTCAATCAATATAACTTCCATTGAATTCGCAAACAACATATTGAAATATTTTCAAATGTTCAATCGATATCAACTGATTTTTTTTTAAAAAAAAAAGCATATTTCATTCACTACATTACTTATCTAATAATAAATAGGGTTTTTTTCAATACTATTCTTTATTGCGATATAATTATATAATATTGTTAATAAGAAATTTATTAGTTTATTCAACCTTATCGAATAAATTTGTTAGTGCTACTAAATTAATATAAAAATTTACTAAATTATTGATAATTTGTTTGCTTAATGTACGCTCGCTAATAAAAAAATAATTTCTAATAATGTTGTATCCTTTCCCTATCACAAACATAGGTCACTAAATTACTTTAATTTCTATTTCTTTACCATACATTGATTGGATCACGATTTAATTATTTTATAATAAATATTGTACTATATTGGTAAATTAATATATACTATTAGAATTTTATATAGTGATGATATATCATCATATTAATATTAAATATTTCTTTTAGAAAATAATTTGGTACTTGTCGCTATTATGTTATTTTTTATATCTGTCATTTGTAGGGGTGCAATAAGTCGAGCTGCTTGAGCTGGACTCGGATATCAATCCACTCAACTTGATCATTTGATTGATATTGTAATTTAAAAATAGTTAAAGAAAGAAAAAAAATTGCCTCCATGCATTCCGCAGGTTATACTAGTAAATTATTAAAGTGGTCTTCTAACATTTAGTTTTCAACCTTTGTATATTGCATGTCGTCTTTTAACGGTGTTAAACTTTACATCGTGCATTTTTTTTTTTTAAAGGCAGCAATAGGTGGCTAATTTGTATCAATGCTCTAAGTATCTAAGAATAATTTATCTAGTGTAAATAAAACTTTAAGCCTTAGAGCTAAAATTTTATGCTTAAAATTTTATGGCCCACTTTCAAGCATTGCTTTCTGTGAGTATTACTCATTTGTATCATGTCCATACCAATGTCAAATATTGACAAAAGTTTAAATATAATTAGGCCATTGACATATAAATCCAGTCCAACCTACTTAGGATATGCCCAACTTGGCTTGCCCAAAATTATATTATAGTAGAATCAATTAGGTATTTTCTTTTTTTCTTGATTTTCTTAGTAAATAAAATAATTTTTTATTCCCCTATATTGGCAGGAATAAGATTGTAGCGATGCTAATATATTAACACTTTCATAAGAAGTTAGCAATTCATAATAATCACTTCATTTGCTAATAACCAGTTCATTATTGACTCGAAAGGCAAAGGTAATCTTACAAAAAAAATATGTAGGGTGATTGCCCCTCAAGCATGGCTTCTTAAATGTGTAATGAGTAATCAATATAATGGGAAATGTTTCATATTTCTTATAGAAAAAGGTATACATATTTATAGAATGGAGTGAGTATGTGGAACATGATATATATGTACAAATCATCTGCATCACAACATTAAAAAATTTCTTGAAACTATGTAATTATAGAAAAAATTTAGTAGAGAACGGTGTAGCACTTGGTTGTCACTTTATGCTTCCAAAAGTGGGGGATTTTTCTAGAAAAAAGATGGAGATCCAACAATGGTACGAAGCCCGAGTCAATCCAAAACATCAACATAATCAAGTTATACATAAATGTAGAAGATTTATTGTTGTACTCAAGGGCAACTTAGTGTTAATAACTATAGTATGTTATGAATTCATACTCAGTTTACATAATCGTATCATCTAACTTTATTACATATTGGAGGCAATAGAAGCCACGATCTAGCATGCATAAAAGACTTGATGCTAGATGTCACCTTCACTGGCATTGGAAGATTTAGATGAAATCATGAAATAGATAAGGTCATATGGAATATTAACTCAAGTTCATGCTTTGACGGGGTTTATACTTATAAATATAATATATGAAAAAATCATGAAGGGCTTACTTGGAGGATTTTCTTACTATTATTTGTTTGATAAAAAATAGGATTTTTTTTTAGCTTCAAGATAAGAAAAGGAGAATTTAAAATGTTCTTTCTGTGAATTCCCGTAGTTTATAGTGGAGACTTGCAAAAGAAAGATTTGTCGAAGTGCTACAATTCAAGGAGATAAGATGGAGAGAGGGGAAGACGTTGAGAACAAGAAAATGGGATTTGTTTTTGAGCTCAGGTTTGGTACCTATTTTACTTTCTATCATGTACATTTTCTTTAAAAAGCATCGCAGTTACTCTCTTCCATTTTTGAAAATAGACAAGACTCTGTATTATCTTATTTTCATCTATTAGTTTGCTATGAGATCTTAGTGTGAATGTTCTCCTTCCAAGCACAACTTTAGCTATTCTAGCGTGCATAGCTAATAAAATACATGCATTAGGCTTTTGTGTGGTGCACTTGAATTAAAATTAAAATATATGTGTATAACGCATCCACATGGCATAACATGATCCAACTAATTGAATGTATTGCCCAAGGATTTCTTTTTGTTGTTTTTTTCCGACACAATGTATAACAACGACAAAATTATTTGGGGATGGATATCTAGATTAAATCATCATCAGAGAGATCCTTCAAAAGCATCATTTAATATATCTTGTTAAAACAACTTATGTGAAATATGATACTCCAAAAGGAAGCAATCCTAAATGTTAAAGGCCCTTTTGATGCGCAAGAACCACAACTCCGGTATAAAAGTTAAGTTTAAAGTACTATATCAATATCTAGCCAAAAAAAAGTGCCTCCCATAAATGAAAGCTCAAACAGTGAATAAAATCATGATTCAATATTCTGAAACAAGTTAGCAAATAAATTTCTACAATGCCAGTTTGGGATGACTAGGACAAGGTTTAGTTACTGCAACTCCAATCATTAATTTAGCTTAAAATTACTTATTCTGAAAACTTTTTAGATGCCATATTCCTACTCTTAACAATTATTTTCCACTTATCAAGCAATAGGTATTCAAATCACAATATATAAATCTAACAAAATAATTATCATTTTTTAACTTCAACTTGTTTGCTAATTAATTCCGAACAAGATTGAAGAATGTGCAATTTTATTCTTTCATGTATATTTCCATATACAAATAGTTTCACCTTGAAAATGAGCAATTTTGACCCCAATTGTAGCAAATTAATTTGCTAGATATGGTAGAGGTATGTTTGCATTGCCTAAAAGAAGTGCTTATATAACTTCCGAATCAAAATATTGCTTCTCCTAAAAAATAAAAAATTGGTAACATCATTTAAAAAATGATTCTATATGGAGAAAAAAGTTAAAAAGGCTCTCTTACCGGATAACTTTAGCTTTCCTCTCTCTTTCTCTCTTCCTAAAGCAGCGGCAACACCAAAGGCGTCTATGGTCAGTTTGATTTGACACAAACGAAAAATACCTCTGGGCTAATTCCCATAAATTTTTTACGTTATAAATGTCATTATTGTCAATTATAGCTCTGCAAGCATTTAGCTCTCATGTGCCAAATAGTCTCTAATTAATGTCGATATCATAAATTACAGAAACGAAATTAACCCAACTTACACCGAACAAAGCATAACTCGCACTTGGAAATCGGAATCGTTTCTTGTCTTAAAAGAAGAAACGAAATAAATAGAATTGAGAAAAAAGAAAGAAAGAAAGTCAAGCAATTAATCACATTATAGAACAATTATTCGGGTTCTCAACGCTGAAGATATCGCCTGCCCTCTCGCTGACAACGGCGGAGTGCGCAGAAGGCTGGTAGTAGCCATGCATGCGGGAGTCGTCGTAGCCATGCTTGTAGTAGTTGTAGGAGGAGGAAGGGGCGGCGGTGGCGCTCACCGGAGCGGTAGCCAAAGCCGGGTGGTGCTGGTTGTAGTACTGTTGTACGGTGAATGTGTGGTTCTCCGCGCCGTACGGGTAGGGCCATAGCACCGCCCGTCTCCCCGTTTTCCTCACAGCCTTGAGCACCTTCTTCTGATCCACCCACCCGGTGACTGTAACCTTCTGCCTCCCCATATCTACGTCCACATTATCCACCCCTGTTTCACAAATTAAAAAACTAATCAATGAATAATTCAGATATAATTAGCTTTCTAAAATTTTCAGCATTGAAATGGCTTCATAAGAACTCCTTGCAGTTCCTAAAAGCTTTAGGTTTTAGACGCTGAGTTTGGAGGACTAGTTCAAACTTTCTTGCAGGGAAACACAGAGACATCTAGGTGTAAAGATTGGTTGAAAACTGATATCCTTAATTTACTTGTTGCAACTAGTAAGAAGTAACTTCAAGGGAAGCGCGTTTCCTCTTAAATGTTTAAGCTTGTAATACGATACCTTCGAGCTTCTGAAGAGCTTTCCTTATCTTGCTCTCGCAACCAGAGCAATCCATATGCACGCACATCTCGACGATCTGTGTGCACACAACATAACGTTGAATGAGATCGAAACACACCACAGTTGATAAAGATCTCTTTTTTATGAAAGGCTGCTGAAAAAGATCTCGATGGCCATTCAGAGAGGGGAAAGTAAGCAGTTTGAGAACTTGGAGAAGAGACGACTCACCGTCATTTCGTAGTTGCCTGCTTCCTCAAGAACAGTTGCAGCTATTCCTATCGATCTCCTTTCCTGTGTCTCTCTCTCTCGAAGAAATCTAGCTAGCTTCAATTTTGGAGGAGCATGGAGGCCGCGGTGTCCCCCAGATATAGATGGCGGAGAGCGGGGTGGACAACGGCTAGAAGCCATGGCAGATGGCGGATACCGCGTGTGCATTAAAAAAGTAATAGTTTGCACCGACTTTTCCAGGAACCATGCCGGGATGTAAAGTATGGAGTGGACCAATAAAAAGAAGCCACGTATGTGGATATCTCTCCCGTTTGTGAGTCTTCGGCATTCTTTGCAGGAAAGTTCGCCGAGAGGGTTGGGAGGTGGGACCGTGGGAGCTCAGGCGTTCCAGCCCGGACGGCGAACCATCCTTCTTTAGTTGGAGCTCTAACTGGGCCCACAGACCATTTCAAGTCGAGGATGCCACGTGGTCATGAAAGGATGATTGCACGTAGCGGATCTTGTCTCGGATTTCTAACGGGAAATAGCGCGCTGTTTCTCTCCGGCTTCCGCGTCCTTTACCCCCGAGGAAAGCTGGGTCCAGGTGGAGAGCGTTAAACGCAGCGAAGCGTACGTGGCACGCATCTATTGGGGAAGACTAAGAGGAGGTCGGCATGGAGTGGGCAACGCGTCACATTATACCACGTGGGAGGACGAGTACGAAATGTTTTCCGGGTTTGACGAATTGGAATGCGCCACGTAGAAATATTTTATGGGCCTCCGTATCCTGCAGCGGCGGTGGACGGTGGGTCGCTTCATGTGGCCACATGCGGACATGGGCGCGGAGTGGGCGGCGGGAGGATCTAAGAAGCGGCGCTCGGTGCGATTTCTCTGGCTCGGTCAACGATGCCATGCGCCTGGCGCTCGGAGATAAGAAATTTCCTTTTTTGTTTTTCCATTTTAATACTATCGAGAGCTGGGTGATTATTCTTTCTTTTTTAATGGAAAGTCCGTGTTCATGTTTGCATCAATTTTTGGGCAATTCAAACATGGTCTGATGGTACCAATTTATGGAGCTGGCGACGTCTCTCAAAGGTTGTATTGGTACCAATTTGGGGTCACGACCAGTATTACGGGGGGTTCCCCGAATTTAGTCCCACATCGACCGTTCAGCGGGAAGGTTTGTGCCTTAATTGTGGGGGCTCAATAACCCTTCCTTTGAGAGGCGCCTTTTGTGGGGCAAAACCGTGAGGAGGGCTACGGGTACGCTCGACCCCCAAAGCGGACAATACTTCTCAAGGGACACTTTCCTTCTGCTGCGCGGATCGGTGGGGACTATGCCGGTGACGGGGTGCAAACCATGCGCTGGAGCAGATCGAGCCTAGTGTTGGGGGAAAAGTTATGACCGAGCAGGAAGCCACTTGGTGCCCCTCAGAGCAGGAAACAACTGAACGCCCTTACTACTTCCCGCACTCGACCTTGCGAGCCGCTCGAGCTCGGAAGTCGGGGGGTAGTGTTGGGGGAAAAGTTGATCAAGCAGAGGGCCACGGAGCCCCGCCGACCAG
>JAOXJJ010000725.1:7128190-7163935 GCA_025769935.1 Phoenix roebelenii | reverse complement strand
GTCGATCCCAGGGCAACTTGCGCTAGAGCAGACCACTGTGGTGATCCCCCAGAGCGGGGAACTCGACAGGAAGGTCGAGCAACTCGAGCGCCAGATTGAGGCGCTCCACAGCAAGAAGACGAGATGCGAGGGTGACTTTGAGTTTACCACGAAGTTCCCCTTTTTCCACCAGATCGAGGATGAGGAATGTCGCTTTCAGTTCTCGGAGATGCCGGTCCCACCAAGGTTCAAAATGCCCTAGGTGGAGCCCTATAATGGCACGACCGACCCCCTCGACCATTTGGAGAGTTATCGAGCCCTCATGGTGTTGCAGGGGTCCTCGAAGGCTATGCTCTGCAAGACCTTCATAGCGATGCTTCGGAGAGCGGCTCGGCTTTGGTTCTCTGGGCTGAACCCCAGTACAGTGTCTTCCTTTGAGCAGCTCGGTAGGCAGTTCATCACCAACTTCGTTGCCAGCCGACGTCAGCGGCGTACTTTGGACTCCCTCCTCGACATCGAACAAAGGAAGGGAGAGTCTCTCAAAGACTATCTCGACCGTTTACCACCGCAACTTGGGAGGTCCGCGAGCTCAACCAGTCGATAGCCTGTCGGCACTTAAGACTAGGGCTCGGTCCTATAGGTTCCTCTTCTCTATTGACAAGAACTTCCCTGCCGACTTCACCGAGATGCTGATTCGAGCTCGAAAGTACGCAAAGGCCGAAGAGGCCATTGCTTCCAGGAGGAGTACGATCGAGCAAACCTCCAAGAAGCAGAAGAGACGTCGCGAGGAGCGCGATCGTCCTAAAAGCCCGTCTCCCCATCAAAATAAGAACCTGCCTCGGCTGAGGAGTCCACCTCGGCCGCAGGGACAGCTTCGACCAAGGTCCCCGCCCCGACCGAGATCTCCGGCGCGGCCACGAGTACCCCTGGGGAGGTATGAGAATTACACTCCTCTCAATGCTCCCCAGACAGAGATCCTGATGGAGATTCAGGGCCGGGACTATTTCCGGCCTCCACCCCCGATGCAAGACCCTGGAGCTTGGCGCAACCCTAGGAAGTACTGCCACTTCCACCGAGACCACGACCATGATTCGGAGGATTGCTTCTAGCTCCAGGACGAAATCGAGACGCTCATCCACCGCGGAGTACTCAACCGATTTGTGCAGAATCGGCGTGAGAAAAGGTGGCCAGTAGAAAACACCGCGCAGCCCGAAGATCCAAATGCTAATAGGACCATCGCCGGCACTATCAACACTATTGGTGGAGGAAGCCCGGTTGAAGAGCTATCCGAGGAAAGGGCTCCCCCGAAGCGCCCCCGCACCTCTGAAGCCATCTCGTTCTCGGACGAGGACTTGAAAGGAGTTGAGACTCCACATGATGACGCTGTGGTCATCTCCATGATTGTAAACAAGTTTGATGTAAAGCGCGTCTTAGTAGATAATGGAAGTTCGGTGAATGTTTTGTACTATGACGCCTATCAAAAAATGGGGATGACGGAAAACTAGCTTCGAAGAATGAATGCCCCACTGGTCGGGTTTACCGGGGATTCAGTCCCGGTTGAGGACGAGGTCAGCCTTCTAGTCACGGTCGGGTTCGCCCCCCGAAAAAGTACCGTAAGGATGGATTTTCTCGTGGTCCGTTTGCCCTCGGCCTACAACGCCATCCTTGGACGACCAGGGCTTAACGCCCTCCGAGTTGTGGTCTCGACCTGTCACCTGCTCATGCGGTTCCCCACCAACTAAGGAGTAGGCGAAGTCCATGGGGACCAGTCAGTAGCAAAGCGGTGCTATATGGCGACCCACAAAGCAAAGCAACCGGCCAAAATACTGAGCCAAGGGGAGCGACTGGCCGAGGCATCAGCTTCAACATCAGATCAGATACTCTCCATCGAAACTTTGGAAGCACGGGACGACCCCCAAAAGAAACGGGTAGAGCCTGGTGAGCTTCTTACCCGAATTTCCTTACAAGAAGACTGCTTAAGCTAACCATGCAGGTTGGCTCCGGTCTAGATGCCCGCAAAAGAGGCCACCTGATTGAGTTTCTGTGGGCCAACTTGGATGTCTTCGTTTGGAAGCCCGCCGACATGCCGGAAATAGATCCCGAGGTCATGGTTCACCAACTTCAGGTGAAACCAACCTGCAGGCCCATGCAGCAGAAGAAGCGGGGTTCCGCCCTGGAGCGACAGCAGGCGGTGGCCGAGGAAGTGGACAAACTTTTCGAGGTCGGCTTCATCCGAGAGGTCTCCTATCCAGATTGGCTCGCCAACGTGGTCCTCGTCAAGAAAGTCCACGGGAAGTGGCGCATGTGTGTGGACTACACCGACTTGAATAGAGCCCACCCAAAGGATAACTTTCCAGCATCGACCAGCTCGTGGAATCCATCTCGGGACACTAGTTGCTGACATTTATGGACGCCTTCTCGGAATATAACCAAATCCGAATGGCACCAGAAGACGAGGAGAAGACGGCCTTCATCACCGACAGAGGCACCCACTGTTATAAAGTGATGCCTTTCGGCTTGAAAAATGCTGGAGCAACTTATCAAAGGCTGGTCAGCAAAATCTTTAAAAACAAATAGGCCGAAATATGGAGGTCTATGTGGACGACATACTGGTGAAGAGCTGAATGGCGAAAGACCATGTGGCTGACCTCAACGAAACATTCTCTGCACTCAGAAAGTACCGGATGAAGCTCAAGCCCGCTAAGTGTGCATTCGGAGTCACCTCGGGCAAATTTCTTGGCTTTGTGATCCTCCATCGTGGAATCGAAGCAAATCCCGAGAAGATCTGAGCACTCCAGGAGATGGTGCCACCAAAGACGGTTAAGGAGGTACATCGACTCACAGGATGGATCGCGGCTCTGGGAAGGTTCGTTGCCAGATCGGCCGAGCGGTGCCTCCCATTTTTTGCAATCCTCAAGTGATCGAAGAATTTCTTATGGTTGGAGCAGTGTCAACAAGCTTTTGAAGAGCTTAGGCTTCTCCTTGCCTCCCCTCCATTGCTCACAAAACCCCAGCAGGGTGAGCTCCTCTATTTGTAAGCTGTCTCCCCGGTTGCAGTGAGCTCGATCCTAGTCCGAGAAGAGGACAAGCTACAAAGATCAGTGTATTACACCAGTCGGGTCCTGAGGGATGCTGAGACCCGATACTCCAAATTGGAGAAAACCATCTTTGCCCTGGTCATCTTGGCTCGGAGACTCTGGCCCTATTTCCAAGCCTACACAGTGGCCATACTGACCGACCAGCCTATGAAGCAAATTCTCCAATGGTCAGATCGTGCCGAGAGGATCACAAAGTGGGGAGTCGAGCTTGGGAAGTTCGACCTTGAATACCGTCCGAGGCCATCAATCAAAGCCCAGGCACTCGCTGACTTCATCATGGAGTGCACTATGTCGGACGAGCCTGAGACCGCACCCACACCAGCGAAGGAGCCCCCGGAGCGGCCATGGACTCTACATGTTGACGGCTTCTCGACCTCGGGGGTAGCGGAGCAGGCCTCATCCTCACCAGTCCAGACGGGGTGGTCGCAGAGCAAGCTTTGCGATTCGAGTTTTCCACCTTGAACAACGTGGCAAAATACGAGGCGCTCGTCGCCGGGCTCAAGCTAGCTAAGGAGCTGAAGGTCGAGGACCTGAAGAGCTTCAGTGACTCCCAGCTGGTCGTGAGCCGGATCCGGGAAGACTTTGAAGCCAGGGAACCATCAATGCAGAAATATCTCCAGAAGGTGCGAGACCTCACCTCTACTTTGAGCTCCTTCAACATCCAACATATTCCTAGGTCGGAGAACTTGAGGGCAGACCAACTGTTGAAATTGGCAACCCGACCTCGAGAGGAATGACTGCCTCCGTATCGTAAGATAAGTTGAGGGGGGTTTCCCCAGTAGGAACTCGGAAAGTTGTTCGATATACCCAGAGGACATTGTAGAGGTCCTCTGCCCACTGTTCCTTCGTTCGGTCTTATCGGGCTTTAAGCCCTTGTAGGACGGTCCAGTTGGTAACTTCTGCTTCCTCGTTGGCTTGTGGATGGGCCACCGACGTGTAGCGATGATTGACATTGAGCTCGGAGCAGAACTCGTCGAACCGAGCATTATCAAATTGGCAGCCATTGTCGGAGATGATGACCCTGGAAAGTCCAAACCGGCATATAATCATCTTCCAGATGAAATCTTGTACCTTCAGTTTGGTAATTTGGGCAATGGGTTCGGCCTCGACCCACTTGGTGAAATAGTCGTGGCGACAATGAGAAATTTTCGTTGTTCTGTGGCGGAGGAAAAAGGTCTAAGGATATCGATTCCCCACCGGGCAAAAGGCCAAGGGGCATTGATCGGTGTTAGCGGTGCTGCAGGTCCGCGCTGAATGCTGGCGTAGCATTGGCATCGGTCGCACTTTCGGGTAAACTCTACCGTGTCCTTCTGCATAGTGGGCCAGAAATACCCTTGCCGCAGGATCTTGTGTGAAAGGGCTCGATCGCCCTGGTGACTCCCACAGATCCCCTCATATACCTCCTGCATTGCGTAATCCACCTCCGAAGGTCGGAGACATCTGAGGAGCGGCGATGTAAAAGATCGGCGGTATAGCTTGCCCTCATACATGATATAATGGGCAGCTGAGTGCTCAAGTCGCCAGGCGCAAGCCTATCCGCAAGGAGGATTTCATCCCATAGAAACTCTATTAGGGGATCCATCCAACTAGGCTCAATTTCTGCACTCAGCATTGATTCGGAGTCTTCCGTGCTTGGTGTCATCAAGCGTTCGCGAAAAGTGTCTGGTGGGAGTTCGGCTGAGGTGGAGGTCGCCAGCTTCGATAATAGGTCGGCCCTTGCATTTTCTGACCTGGGGATGTGCTGGATGTCGAAGTTGGTCAAAGTTAAAGTGATGCTCCGCACCTTTCGTAGGTATTTTACCAAGGATGGTTTTCGAGCTTTGAAATCTCGCAGGACTTGGCTCACCACGAGCTGGGAGTCACTAAAGACTTTCAAACTGGGGGCATTAAGTTCTTTAGCCAACTTGACCCCGACGATCAGAGCTTCATATTCCTCCTCATTGTTGGAAGCGGGAAATTCAAAGCGCAGGGCTTGCTCTGCCACTACTCCTTCCGAGCTAGTAAGGATGAGGCCTGCAGCACTGCCCCCCGATGTCGAGGAGCCATCGACGTGTAGGATCCACGGTCACTCAGAGGCATTTTCTTCTGGCTAGTTGAGTGCAGCCGAAGGGTCGTTCGACAGTGTGGACTCTACTAGGAAAGCGGCGAGCACTTGGGCTTTGATTGCCAGTCTGGGACGATATTTCAGACCGAATTCTCTGAGCTCAACTGCCCACTTTGCAATTCTTCCGGCGAGATCAGGCTGCTGCCAAATTTGCCCGAGGGGTTGATCAGTCAGCACGACTATAGGATGCGCCAGAAAGTATGGTCGGAGCTTGTGGACCGAGATGATGAGTACGTAGATAGTTTTCTCCATCCTGGAATATCTGGTCTTTGCATCTCGTAGGATCCGGTTGGTGTAGAATATGGGCTTCTGGTTTTTATCTTCTTCTCGGACTAGCACCGAGCTTACCGCCACCGGGGAGACCGCTAAGTACAGAAAGAGAGCCCCCCCTTGCTGGGGGTTTGTGAGCAAAGGGGGTGTGGCGAGGTAGCATTGAAGCTCTTCAAAGACTTGCTGGCATTCTTTGGACCATATAAAGTTCTTGGGCTTCTTGAGAATTTTGAAGAAGGGGAGGCATCGCTCGGCTGATCGGGCGACGAATCTTCCAAGAGCTGTCACCCTACCGGCGAGCTGCCACACTTCTTGGACTGTCCTCGGCAATGTCATTTCCAGCAATGCTTAGATCTTTTCGGGATTAGCTTCGATTCCTTGTTGCATCATTACAAAGTCGAGGAATTTTTTTGAAGTGACCCCAAAGGCGCACTTTGCAGGGTTGAGCTTCATTCTGTACCTTCGAAGCGTGGAGAACGCTTCTCCCAAGTCAGCAATGTGGTGATTGGCCGTCTAACTCTTTACTATCATGTTGTCGGCGTAAACCTTCATGTTTTGCTCGATTTGATCTTTGAAGATCTTGCCGACAAGCCGTTGATGGGTCGTATTGGCATTCTTCAGTCCAAAAGGCATGACCCTGTAACAATAGAGGCCATTGTCAGTAAGGAAAGCGGTTTTTTTCTTCATCTTCGGATGCCATTCAAATCTGATTATATCCAAAAAAGGCATCCATGAAGGTTAGAAGTTAATGTCCAGATGTGGCGTCAACCAGTTGATCGATCCTTGGAAGAGAAAAGTTGTCCCTTAGACAGGCTTTGTTTAGGTCGGTGTAGTCTACGTACATGCGCCACTTCCCGCTAGCTTTCTTTACAAGAACAACGTTGGCGAGCCAATCGGGATAAGTGACTTTCCTGATGAAGCTGGTTTTGAGAAGATTGTCGACTTCTTTGACTACTGCTTGTTGTCGGTCAGTTGCTAAAGTCCACTTCTTTTGTCAGACCGGCTTATGGATCGGTTGTACTTTGAGGTGGTGAACCATCACCTCGGGATCCACTCCTGGCATGTCGGTAGACAACCAAGTGAACATGTCCGCATTGGCCTGGAGAAATTCGATCACATGGTCTTGGACCTCCAGGCTCAAACCAAACTCGATCAGTACAGTCTAGTCGGGTCTGTCGTCCCTTCTGTACTGATCGGGTCTGTTGTCCCTCAGGGGAATGCAAAGGAGGGGCTCGCCTGGCTCACTTCGTTGCTGTCTTGGTTCGTCCCGTACCTCTAGTCCTTCAATGGGTAGTGTTTGAGGGGGACACTTGGTTGGCTGCTTGTCTTTGAGCGTAGTCATGTAACACTGCTTCGCGATTGCTTGATCCCCCCGAATTTCGCCAACCCCTTTGCTTGTAGGGAACCGCATCAAGAGGTGATAAGTCGGCACCATCACTCGGAAGGCGTTCAGCCCTGGTCGATCGAGGACGACGTTGTAGGCCGAAGCGACCCAGACCATGAGGAAGTTCAACTTCACAGTACTTTTCCGGGGTGTGCTTCCGGCCATAATTGATAGGCTAATAACCCCTTCGACGGACACAGAGTCTCCTGTAAATCCGACCAGGAAGGTACTTATTCTTTCAAGCTGCTCTCTAACCATTCCCATCTTTTGAAAGGCATTATAAGACAAGATGTCTGCAGAGCTTCCATTATCCACCAGAACTCTTTTTACATCATAGTTTGCGATGGTAAGGAAAATCACTACAGCATCGCCATGGGGGTTTCAACACCCTTCAGATCCTCATCAAAGAACGAGATAACCTCCACAGTGCGTGGACGCTTTGAAGGAGCCCCTTCTTTTCGGCTTGTCGTCTCAGGCATTCTGGGCCGTCCTCCTCCGATGGTGTGAATGTCGTCCGCGACGGGGCGACTGTTGTTCTGCTCCTCGGGCAGCTCGCGATTCTGCTCCTCGGGCGCTCTCCTTTCAGCTTGGCCGGTAACAAACCAGCTTAGCCGTCCACGGCGGATGAGTGCCTCCATTTCATCACGGAGCTGGTAGCAGTCCTTCGTATCATAGTCGTAGTCTTTATGGAAGCGACAATACTTGTCCAAGCGCTTCTGTGGAGCCGAGGACCGCATTTTTGGCGGGGTCGGAGGTAGCCTCGACCCTCGATCTCCATGAGGATCTCAACTCGGGTGGAAGAAAGGGGAGTATATCTTCCAAACTTCGGAAGGGGTGCATACTTGTTCAACTTTTTGGTCGGAGACCTCGAGTCGACCGGGCTCCGGGGCTGGAGAGGATTTTTCTCACGCCGAGGAGATCGGCTCCTTGGGTGGGAGCGCTCCTCAAGGCATTTTTTCTTCATTTTGGCCGATGGATCGACCGTCTCTTGTCGAAGGCAATGGCTTCTTCGGCCTTGACGTACTTCCAGGCTCTAGCCAGCATCTCGGCGAAATCGATGGAGAAGCTTTTCTCGATGGAGAAGAGGAATATGTAGGATCGAGCTCCAGTCTTTAACGCCGATATGGCGATTGACTGGTCAAGATCTCGAACTTCCCATGTGGCCGAGATGAAACGGTCGATGTAATCTTTCAGAGGCTCTCTTTCTCTCTGCTTAATAGCGAATAGGGAGTCTGAAGTCCAGCACTGACGTTGGCTAGCATCCAAGTGGGTGGCGAGTTGCCTTCCCAACTGTTCGAAAGAGAGAACCGAACTAGTTTTTAGCCCAGAGAACCAGAAGCGAGCTGCTTTATGGAGAGTTGCCGGGAAGGCCCTACAAAGCTGGGCATCTGAGGCTCCTTGGAGAGTCATGAGAGTCTTATAGCTCTTCAGGTGGTTCAAGGGATCAGAAGAACCATCATATGCTTCTATCTGCGGCATCTTGAACCTATGGGGGATCGACTTGTCTGCGATCGATCGCAGAAACGGGGACTCGGTCATGAAGTCGACGCCTGCGTCGCGCTTGGGAGCCTGGTCTCAGAGCGTTTGGATCTGTCGCTGTAGCTCCTCGACCTTCATGTTGAGTCCTGGCGGGGACGCCGTCGCTCGTGGTCGGCGGGGTCTCCGCAGCTCCTGGTCGACGCTGCAGGCGCCTCGACATGGGGTAGACCCTGCCTCTGATGGTTGTTCTTACGACCGAGGGGTTGGGCTTCGATGTTGGCTTCCAGGATAATGATGGCGCAGCGAGCTTTCCCGGCTCAGAGATCGGATTTGGCAGGGACTTTGATGGCGGCGGGGCTCCCTTTCGCCCGCCGTATGGTGTCTGACAAGGGAGCGACGCTGCGGGTGATATCCCGCAGACTCGCACCCACGAAGAGGGGGCGTAGATTGGGCACTGCTTCGTTGCAGGCCCTGAACAACTGCAGTTAGCGTCTGGACCTGCTGAAGCAGCAGGTCAAATCGCTATGGCTGGATTTGCGGGATCTAGTCCGCTAGCGCGGGCTCCGCGGGGGGTAGATTTGGCTAGAGCGGCCGGGTAGTGGAACTCAGCCACTTGATGCACTCGGAGCTCCATTATTTCTTAACCTTATGATCGTGACTCAGGCCCTTCCTCTAGCGCCAGAGATGTTGTGGTTCAAATCTGGCCCGAAGGTGACCACACCGGTGGAGCCGAGGGAGCCGCTGGTGCTAGAAAGAGGAAGACAGGATCCACCTCCTGCGCGACGGCCGCGGTCCTGCATAAAGTCTCACCGGTGTTCCCGGTGAGGGCCCTCCGACGATCAAGTTAAAGTGGATAAATTTGGTCCGGCCCAAAGGTCCCTTAGAAATAACCTGACCGAGCTATTTATGGCCTTCGTGGAGTGGCCCAGGTGACGGAGGTATTGTCAGTCCCCATCATGAGAGGATATGGCTCTAAGCAGGATGGCGCGCAGCTCAAATTGGCTGATGACGTGTGGTACAACCCGTTCTTGAGAACAGTAGGGTGTTGACAGTCATAGCAGGGTATGGCCGGGGTTGGCAGGGTGTCGTCCGACTGTTGTTGGCCGGTTATGGAGACATGACACGACAGTATGGTGGGGTGCGGCCACGTAGGTGGGCATAGGCCCGCACACGGATGCGGTTGCTGACGAGACCGAGCTCGTTAAGTAGTCGCGTCATACGTTTGATGAGGTCGGCTTGGCGGATACTAGGAGTAGCTCGATTTCGTGGGTTCCGAGGTGTGCTCGGAGGTGCGCCCCGCGCACGAGGATCGGAGCGTATTGTTGAGGTTTGTTGTCCCAAACTTGGTCGGGACGGGTCGGTGTTTGTCTGGAGTTGGTGAAGTTCCGGTGAAGTTCCGACGACGAGTTGGCCCTAGTCCGAGGTGAAGATTCATCCGATTGTTGTTGATGTTTACTGGGCCGAACTAGGCGACTTTTTAGTTATGGGTTGGATGACCCATTTTTCCCTCTATCAAAAATTATAATAGATATTTTGTATATTTTTTTTTCAAAAAAATAGATGCTCAACTAAATATAAGCTACTCTAAGATGACTATTATTCTATGGTCAACTAAATATATTAAAATTACTTTTTAGATATCATATTTTTGGGAATCAGGTTGTCGAAAAAAATATATATATTGGGATCAGAAAAAATACTTTCGGCGGATCAAAAACGTCCATCTGTTCACCCTCAGCCCATGGACCCAACTTACGACGTTGTGTTAGCCCATATCGTGTGGGTCCGCACGTGGGAAATAAATGGACGCAATGTCGACACCGCGTGTAATGTCCTGGGTTTTCACCAAGGCTTTTTACAGGGCAATAATACTCAACCGGCCGCCATTTTACTAGCACCCAGATCCACACCCACGTAACAAACGGGTGGTCCGGAGAGTTACCGGGGCTCGCAGAACTTTGTGCCTCAATTGATTCAATATTTACCGCCGATTGGGTTCTCCTCCACCGCTGGCCGTCGTGACCGCCGCCGTCCGCTTGGCGGCGATGCCGGCCTCCGATGATCCGTCCGCCGCGCCAGACCAAGCTGGTGCGCCCCAGGTAGAAGTCCCTCAAATGCGGGGGAGTACGGCGGACTTCCGACCACCACCAAGCTCGGCAAGTACTGGAGCGGCCGCGGCAATGGGGATCCCGTCACCGGCACCGACGGCTTCATCTGGAAAAAGGAGTTCCTCAGCCGCATGTATCGCCTCCTCAGAGAAGACCCGGCCACCCCCAGTTACCCTCCTCCCGTAGAATCTCTCATCTCCAATCACCAAAATTCGATCTTTCTCTGGGGTTTTCTTTGCCTCTAATTTCTAATTTAGTTTTTCCCTCCAAGATAAACTAGAAGGAGCGAAGCTCGGGCTTTTTGAGCTATGCTTTGATAGGTTCATTACTACGTGGAATCGGTGGAAAGTTCATTGCTAATGATCACTGAGCACACATGCTTGTTTATATGTTGTTTCCTTAAGTGCCGATGTCTGTCAAAGGTTGTCTTGGTACTTGAATGGATCTCGTTGTATGATGTTGTCTTACGGGAATCAAGAAGACAGATAGGGGATCCCAAGGGAAGGGAGCAGTATTTCAAGGTATCCTCTTTTTCCTGCTGAACCTGTGGTCTCTTTCAGTGAACAAATCTGCAATCTTTATCTTTAGCTTGTTATTTCAGTCAGAAAATATCTTTAGCTTGTCATTGATCTATCTGATTTCTACCAAAAGGAATCAATTTGATGAATTTATTTATTTATTCTAATTTTTTGGAAGTTTCTCCCCTGAATTACTTGTAAGAGATGGATTGTGGAAAGAGTAAGGAGATCACATCCTATTTCACCATACATACCATATAACAATGTTTCACCAGTTCATATTTATGGCCTTTTCTTTCTCCCTGTCGCAGTTGAAATAGGAGATGCAACTCCTTCCTTCGGGCATTGGTGGCATTGGAGTAGGCTCATGCATTTCCTACTCTCCTGAAATTGGACCTAGGTTGGCCTACCATGCTACAGTGAATTGTCCCCCCCCCCGCGACAAAAGCACAAACACTTGTAGAATTTCTACTGGGGTTTCCTTCCTGTATTATTTCTTTTCTTTTTTTTTTCCTTTCCCACATTCACTTTTTTTTGCAGTAAATATTGATTAATTGCATTTTATGTTCATTATTCATTTGCCAGTTTACACATTTCGATTCTTATGCCTGCTAATTCAGTAAATTGTATGTGGACCATTACTGAATTTTGTTATCTATTTCTAATACATGCAATTATCAAGCTTTCTCCTCCTTATAAATTTGATGAACTCATATTGACATAATTCTTTGTAGCAATGCTTGCTTGTGATTATTGTTCAAAGAAAATGGAGCTTTTTTTGTTGCTTGTATTTTCATTGCATCTTGTTTTGTGATAAGTGCTGATGCATTTCACTTGAGTATCCCAAGGAGCACGCGTAAATTGTAAACCATATCCTAGGATAATTTTATAAAAAAATGACCATCATTTCCCATTAGTTCTCTTATTCTATATTTCCAAATATTTAAGGTAATTAAGGGAGCCTAATATAAACATCATGTGCAGGTCAAGATTTTTCCTTAAAAAATCATTTCTTCACAGCATTTGATGCTTTGTTCTTCCTTAAGCTAAGCCGCAGGGCTGCTTGGTTCTTTGGTGTACATACATATGCTTGGAAATAGTGTAAATTCCATGTCAGCTGGGGCTAAAGGGATGGTCAAGTATGTATTGCCTCCTTTGAAATTAGTTACAAGCTAACTACATGTCTAAAGACGAAGGAACCGTTTTTCTGAGTGGAGGATAAGAAAGATTATAGCCCATCTCATTCTGGATTTATTTTAAGTCTCTCTCTCTCTCTCTCTCTCTCACACACACACACACACACACACACACACATTTATGTTCATTGCCATTGAGCTTTGCTCCCAGCTAAAACAGGGTTTTCTAGATCTTAGCTCACAACTTTACTCCATGTTTCTTAAGTCTTAGACTCCTCACTTCTGATCTCCATGACAATGAGAGCCTCCATCCTTATGAATATTGCTGCTGTCTTCATCACATGCAACCAGTACTCTGAAGAACTTAATTAATTTCTTAATCATGTAGCTGGAGGATAATTTGTGTCATATTGTATGAAGAATTATTGGAGACTGTTTGAGAATATGAATGATGGACGTAATAATTTGGTCCCCACAAATTAGCTAGGTGCCTCTAAATGTCGACTCTAGAAAGGTCATGCATTTTGTATGTCTAGTTTGCCTCAAGCCAAACAAGCGATTGAGTGATATCTCTTGCTAAGAACATCAGAAATGTGACCATCACGTATGTTTCTGGATTTCATGTTCTTGTAAGTGGATGTAAGATTTTTGTTCTTGTGTTTATAGCATGCTACCTTTAGTGTAGATAAATTAAAAGAAGAAATGAAGAGCTTTTGTTTGTAAAGCTCAAAGATTCACTGAAGAACGTGTCTTCAGTGGAGCAATTGGCAACCAAGGCTACTGGTTCCAGTGGCACACTGGCACTTGTCATGAAATACAATAGATGGAATGACTCAGTACGTTTGAAAGACTTTGTTGATGCATTCAAAATGCATGAACTGGTCAAGTCTCTGAGAATTATGCATCATGAATCTTGCACTCATTTAGCTTCCTTGGTTCTGAACTTTTTTCAATATCATATCTTTCCAATGAGGTACTTGTCCTTCAATTTCATCTCTAAGAGCTTGGATATTAGCTCTAGATTACGGCTTCATGCACCTGGCGCTGATACCGATGCTTGTCGGTTTTTTTCACATGTAAGTTTGCCACTGTTGTCCAAGCTATTCAGGATGCTTTGAATGCAGTTGAGAAGTGCCAAGTTTGAATATTAACGTCAATGCCATAGGCATCTTGTGTAGAGAATTAAGGACTTGTTTGGTTTGCAGAAAAAAAAATCCTCGTTAGAATATTTTTTCTGAAAAGATGATTCCTAATAATATTATGCCTAGAAAAAAAGTTTTAGTATGTTTGGTTAATCATGAAAAAGTGGCACATTTTAGAGTAGCTTATGTTTGGTTGAGCATCTACTTTTTTGGAAAAGTTGTATGAAATATATATTGTACTCTTAATAAAGGAAAAGACCTTACTTATGGATTTTGATGGTTTAAGGGTACTTTTTGAAAAAAAAGGGACTCCAATTTTCAATTAGTGAGAAAGTAGCTTTCTTATGTCTTCCATGAATTTTTTTTCTATGAAACATAAAAATCTTATTCTTAAAAGATTGCTAATTTTCCATCTATTTCCTTTGAAAACTCGAACCAAACAAGAGGTATTTCTTTGTTTTCCCATTGACCACACCTTCCTCTTTTTTCTACGAACCGAACGAGTCCTAAATGATTGTTGCACAAAAATGATGATAATCCAGTTATATGGTCATATATTGGCATTCATTTGGTACTATGATGCATCCATGCCGAATTTTTAGTGTTGTATCATCTAAATCATATTCTAACTTGTGCAGGTTCAGATTCCCATGAATATAGATAAACTGATTTTATAGGTAGAGAATCATGGAGAAAATCCCACAGAAATTTTTAAGGGTTCCAATATCTCTCCAACCATTTTCTGAATCATCGACATATAGACACAAAGGTGGAATTGATATCAATTCTCTGTACAATTGTCGTATATTCATTGAATCTATTCTAACTGGACCAGATTGGGGCCAACGAGAGAAGTGTATGGACAAATCAAGTGACGTAAATCAGCGAACTCTATCATGTGTAACACAAGGACGTTGATGTTATACAATCAGCTGGGATTTGTGCAGCCCATGGGTAAGGACAAATGGATGACTGGACAAGCTAACCATTGTATATTTGCATACAAGATTGCAAGTGCTGCAAGGAAAGAGCATCCTCCTCTACAGTGTACAGCAAAAGGTATTTGCTTGTTCTCTAATGCTTGTTCTCTATTTATTGCTCTCTCTTTACTAATATTTGCTTCTAGGTAAGCCCAGTGTAAGCTGCACAATTGCAATCTTCTGCTTGATAAATTTGATGTTTGCGTGTGGTAAACTTCTGTTTTTTAATGGATCCTAAATACCACAGGTTGTGAAACATTTGGTATACTGAAGTATCAGTGCGAATACTGAATTGTTTTTTTTTGGAAGAAGCGAATGCTGACAATTGTTGCACAAATGGTGATCCTTATCGAGCCAAAAGGAAGCTTGAAGACAAAAGCTCTTCCAGCCCGCCATCGTTATCCATTTGGTTTGGAACAAGTTGTGATGGACTACACAATTTCCTGGCTGATCATCAGAAAAAAGAAATTAGCCAGCAACAGGACCTTGTAGTAGAAGTATAAACATTTTTTTTTCATTAAATCAATGCTTTTAGCGTGAAGAGATGTATACGTGGGAACTGTTCTTTGACTTCACTTCCATGATGTGAATGAGAAGTGAAGGTGATCCACTTGTCAATCCCTAATACACCATACATTGTCTTTTTCAGAAGATTGCTCAAAGGAGAATACTCACCACCATGCCTAATCTTCACGAAATCAACAAGCTTCCAAGAAACCACAAGAAAAAATCTCATTGAGTTGCGTGAGAATCCAACATTTTTCAAGCGTAGCGTTTCCCAGTAAAAGGGAATCCAACCATGAACCATCTCTGGTTCCACCTACTTCTTAGATACCGCCGCATCTTCCTACTTCTATCATTGGGCGATCGCTAGACTCGGGATGTACACGTTTTGCATACCCAAAAAAGAGACGGAGATATTAGAAAAGTAAACACGAAGTGAAAACCCCGAAAAAGAAAAATACGGCAACCCTGACGGAAGACTCAACGAAGTCCGCGTCTGAACCCCTCGTTGGTCCTCGGCCTCGCCGCCGGCGGGTCCGGCTGCAGCAGCCACCGCTCGACCTCCCCGCGATCCAAGTGAGAAGAGGAGGGGTACTCGAGGATGCAGGAGGCGGCGGCGGCGGCGGCGGCGGCGCCGCTGCGGGGGGCGGGGCGATTTTTCCGGCGGCCGGCGCCGACTGGGACGTTGCGGAGGGTGCCGCCGGCGGTCCAGTAGCGGTGGCAGGCCTTGCAGAAGTGGCGGGGTTGGTTGACGTTGTAGTTGTTGAAGTAGCAAAACTTGGTCTCCTTGCTCTTGCACCTCGGGCACGGCAGCGCCGTCCCCCTCACCGCCGCCTCCGCCACCACCCTCTCCGCCGCCACCGGCTCCGCTGGCCTATCCCCCTCCTCTTCCTTTGGCCGTCTGTCTTCCGTTATGATCACCGTTCCGAAGAGCTTGAAGCCCGGCTCTTCGCCGCTGCCACGCATTTCGACGTCGGCCATGCCGATCAGCTCAGCTCACCTGTGTGTGCGTGCGTGCGTGTAAGAGAGAGAAGCAAGCGAGAGAGAGAGAGAGAGAGAGAGAGAGAGAGAGTAGGGGGGAGAGGGGTGAGCTATGCTGTGGCTATATAAAGGGCTATACAAGGGAGGCAGTTCATTCTTTAATGTTTCTCACCAGTATGGATGGGCAAAAGCCCAAGTAATTAGTTTGACAAAAGAGACCTTTTCTGGGTGAGACCCCGCCGTTTTATACTAGACAGCATAGTAAAAATCTTGCAAAGACTGTATGGTTTCTTCTCCTTCTTCTTTTATTTTTATTTATTTTTTTGGTAGAACGAATGAATTAGTTATTTAAATGAGTGTAAATACATTCATAAAAATTAGTGTAGAAGATATATAAAAAAATTTTATACTGTAAATTCAGTATAATTAGCTACATAACTCGCCATCCAATTTACAATACTGTTAGCTCCTACGCAAGAAGCCTCACCAAACCGCAAAGCATCATTTACCAGCAATCATCTAAAAATAGATAAATACCTGCATAAGCAAAAGTTGGATCAAAAAGCCATCTGGCAACTGTTAATGAATGTTCCTCCAGATAAATGTGCGAGAATCATTCAACTTTTGCTTAGCATAAAACTTTGACATCATCGGGTTCTATTAACATCTCTTATTCCATCAAACTAGATCTTGATATAGTTGGGTGATTTACTTTTTATTATTCACTCATTCATTCATGCATTTTGTTGTAAGAACAGATTCGTAATCACTGTGCCGCACAACAGGAATCGTAGACCGCTTGTATTAAAGATTTTACCAGATTAATTAGCCCGTGCCTTCACTTCGTAATCTCCTTGAATATCAAGTAATAGGCCCTATAGAAAAAGTAAGAAGGAATTAATGGCTTGGGTCTGCTATGGTTGGAGAACTTTTAAGAATCACGGCAGGCGTATGGCGATAAATTTTGCTAAAGCTCGTCATGAATTGCACCAAGCTGCAAGCAGAAAGTCTGCACATCCTTTAATAGGGATGTTGATTAAGTACGGGGTGCATGGATTACATAATTTTTGTACACTTTGGTTATGTGTGGAATAAAGCAATGTTTGATGCACGGGACCATTTTGCCTTCCATTTCGAGGAATGCTGTACTTGAGCACGAAATGGTTACAGAAACCATTTACGTGCTTGACGTGGCGTCCGAACTCGGCTCCGTCAAGACAGCTGGAGATTATGAGGGGAATGGAGCGTTTACCATTCCGTCTCTTCTCTAAGTCGGCAACTTCCGCCTTCTTTTCTCTTGGTCAAACAGCTTTATTATTGCTGCTACGTTAGGGTGAATAAATTAGAATAAAAATTGAAATAGTTATATTCTTCCATGCGTTTGGTTCGTGATAGACGAATCGGAATTAGATTTTGAAATATTAGAGTAGTATATCTATTTCCCTCTAAAATTAGAATAAGATTAGGACTCTTTTAGCCAAATGACTGAAATAGAAGTCGTTCATTTTTATTTTCATTCCAGAATTTAGCTCTCTATAACTAAATAATTTGTAATGTTGGTCAAAGATGTCACATCACGCCATTCCTCCTTGCCTTTTTTTTCCTCTCTCTCTAAATGATTAGTCTTTGCTATCATTGCTGCATCTGATCTAAGCCTCATTACATTCGAGACGATCCATATCTGCTATAGATCTACTGTCTCGCTGAAACCTTCAATTTAATGCCTAATTCTTTGTTTCCAAGGTTTGTATTCGAATTTCCAATTTTTCTACTTTCCGTTGGGCTCCTCCACATCTTCTCTTTCTTTTTTGACCAAGGCCCAACTCTTTCTCCTTCTCTCCTACCATCATGTCTTCACAAATTTGGGAACTGAAGTTAGTGGTCCTCCTAGAACGACTTCACCACATAACAGTAGGAGCCAATCCAATAGTGCGAGCTCATGAGATGGCGGAAGCGAGTGATGCCATGCCAAAGTTGTTGCCGGAGTATGCATGCGGCGGAAGGTCTTTTGATGCCGCTCTGTCGGTCTTTGAGATACAGAATTATTTAAAAATGAGGACAACTCTTTGCTACAAGACAGCATATGTTTATAGAAAAATGAGTAGCGCTGCAGGTGTCATATATAGTCAATCATATGAGAGTTATACTGTGGTTCTCCTAATTTCTTACATATTTTAATCTCACAAATATGTTTATATTAGATTGGTATATAATAAATTTGATTTACAAAGAGAAATATCTTACAATGAATTTGTAACAATCCAGAACTCCATCCAAAATGGCTAGCTGGAAGGTATTATTTGTGTTCCTTAATCTTGTATAAGTAACTAAGATTTACTCAGCAAATAATCGATGCGGGACTAAACATACGCCCGCATGAGTCCTCACATACTTCTCCATTCAAGTCGGCTCCAATGGATCTGTGCTGCAGTGTCTTCTAGTTCACATAGATTATAGGCTGGGTCCGTTCGGATACAATTTGTAATAATTCAGGATCTCATCCAAAATGTCTAGCTGTAAAGATATTATTTGGATTTCTTAATTCTATATAAATATCCAAGATCTATTCAGCGAATAATCGATGCGAGATTAAACACACGTTTGTATGGATTTTTGTAGAATTCATACAGAGAAGCAGGTAAAAACTCTTGGTGATGTATTTTTAAAATGCGGTATTTAGCCCAAATGGTGATTTATGCTATATGAAATGTATAAAACATATTGCACCATTTCAGCTAGGCCGTGTCAAGTGGCTCTACAGCGGAGACATAGAGGCCATGTTTACAACCATAAAAAAAAAAAAAAAAAAAAAAAAAAAAAAAAAAAAAAGTTTACATCAAATCAGGGTGCACCAGTGGTCGTGATTCATAATGAATTACGCCCATGTGACGTTTGTCGATAGCTCAAATTCAGTGTATGGATTCTGACAAATAACATCACGTCATTGGGAGGGTTGAGAAGTTGACAAGGGACGGAGTTGGAGTTACATGGCTAAAGCTGGGCACTGAAGGCTGAAAAGGGCACGGTTAGCGTTAGATTTTGGAGCTTTTGATTCTTTTACGGTGTCTTCTTTCTCCCCCCACCCTCTCATTTATGTTATTTAGTACATGGCTTTCAGCTCCTATCAATGACTGGTCCCAACCCTTCTGAGGGAGGACCAGTACCCAACCCAATAATAATTGTCTCGTCTGCAAGGGAAAAGCTTCGGAGCACCCAATCTGATGCGCCGCTGACGTGAGAAAATGAACAGAGAACCTCTTCTATTTTTTTATTTATTTTTTTTATAAAAAAAGTAGGAGAGAGGAATAAGGGAAGGAGACGAATCTCATCCGTGTAGTAGTCTTCACTGGCCCCCCCTCTCCATCAGAGAATGTTCAATACAAACTGCAAATTTCTGCATACCCTTTCTGACCCATGGGCTCCCCCCACTGGAATCAATATCCATGTGTGAGTACGTCACCCCAGCGCCACCTCGGTACTGGCAGATCAGATAGCGACTCCACCGGATGAGCCAGGTGGGAGCATCTGGTCCCTATATTTAATCGACGCCCGCGCGTTTCGAATCTGGACCACTTTGGTAGAATCAAAGCTCCGTTCCCACCATGCTACCACCCCAGTGGCAACCTATTCTATCTACTGCCGTCAACTTTGTGAATTAGACGATCGCGGACACTCCTCATCCTATGTAACACAGGGAGCGATAGTTGAACTAACAGGAAGAAGAAGAAGCTACTTTATGCATTTCGAAACTTGTTATTTTTAATTTTTTTTATCTATTTTCGTATTCATAATATATAATACATGTATCTTAGCAAAAATAATAATAATAATAACGGGCGCTCCTTGGCTCACAACATGACCATCGACATATCATACATACCTAAGGTTTTTTGATTTCATGGTGTCTTATCAGATCAAACTATGCGGTTAATTCTTGTAGCTGTCGATGCTATTGCCTCACGGCAGCAAATAGGTCAGGCTTTGGGGTTGTTATTCAATTTGTTATAGAAAATGGTGTTAAAAGCTTGAGCAAAGGCCACCCATGCACACACGCATTGTTCAAACTTGGCTCCTTTCCTAATCGAATAAGTTTGACTAGAGCAAGATAAGGATGACTCGGGCTCCAATCATTTATATAAATTGAAACTTGGCACAAAGGTTTTGAATTTTGCAGCTCATTCATTTGCAGCCTTTGTTGTGCCTTGCCATAAGTGTGACCATCCTGTTTCAAGTAGGACCTTTGTCCAAAGCAACCACAACAATTCCTAGTTTGCCTTGACCCAGAAGGAAAATCTTTGGTTTCATCTCAAAACAGTTAAACAGAATAGTTTTTATTTGGAGAAATTATTTTCTATATTATGTAACCGTGCATGCGTCCAATCACAACCATTCATTTATGTAGCAATATATGCTTGGTGAATAGTATGTTGTGATTGGTGGCGTGCACAGCCATCTGTTGGGTATTGTATAGAAAATAATTTTTTCTTTATTTGTGTGTCAACAAGAGTTGGACTTGTTTACGAAGGAATCTTAACTAAAACAATTCAAAAGCACCCTCTCAATCTTTTAGTCAAATCATCACTTTTCCTTGTATAACTAGTTATTCCGAAGGGGCATCTCCCCCTTTTATTTCACTTGAAAGAGTATATGCTTTTTGGGTAAGCATGGGTCTTCTCCTCCTACAATTTAATAGCTTTTTGTTAGAAATAAAAAGAAAAGAAGAAGAAGAAGCAAGAACCGGCTGTTTGGTTGGAAAGTCCACATTTCCATGATGCTGTTTGCTTCCAAGATTGATCTTTTTTTTTTTTAATAATCCCCTTCCATAAATTATGCAAAGGCCAGCCATATCCTTATCCTTTTCCTTTCCTAGGGTTCACCCCCCCCTCTACCATGCCATTAATAAAGATAGACTGGCTGCCCAGTGCCCATTATAGTTTGTAGGTCTATCCTGGAAATTCCAAGTATTGGTGGACTGATCTGATCAAGGACCCTTCTGCACTTTTGGAAAAATCCTGAGTCTGCCCTCTTTTTGGCTTTCCTTTATAATAAGAAACCTACAGTGTTAGGTATGAATCTTGAGTTAGCCTCAGAGCCTGGGCATCAGTTGGAAGAATTGGTTGGATTCTCCCAGCTATCTCAGGGGGTTTTTCTTAGGAGACTTCTATCTTAAAGCAGCAGGACTTGGATACCCAACTACCAAAAATTCAGGCATCAAATCTAACACCTCCTATAAATTACAAAATGAATAAAGGTGTTTCATTTATTCACTGCAAGGATTATCGTTAAGCACAAATACTGCTTAAAAGAATAAATAAATGAAGGTAATCTACATAAAATAGCTGACCGAAAGATTAGGTTTGCAAGTATGAAATCTTGTATCAATCGGTTAGATCATCAGGTGATGGACGTGGATTAATATGACTTGATACGTGATTCATAGCCCGGGAGATTAGCTCCGGTAACCATGCACGGACGCGATTGGAAAAGGACAAAGGAAAAGTTGGAGACAACAATGAAGTGCTGAGAAATGCCGTCCCAGAAGTCTCAGGAGGGAAAATTTAAGCAGGGCTGAGGTCCCATGAAAATCTTACACAAAAGTAATCATAGTTTTTTGGTTCATTGAGGTGAAGTACACGCGTTGAGTATGCAAAAGCTTAAAATCTCACCCAAAAACACAAATATTATTTAAATTTCTATAAAAATATCTAAAATCTATCTAATATATATTTGATATAGAATTAAATATATGCCCGCACGGATCCTCATATATTCTTTCTATTTTAATTTTAGCATATTTACCAGGTCAAGAATCATGATCATTTCAAATCCAATCATAAATATCATAAATCTAATTACAAATGTCATGATTAGCAAGTAATCAATCCAAATGGATCTATATTGTATTCTAGTATTCTTTTAGTCTACATAAATCATATACCAAGTTTGCTTCGATACCATTTATAATAATTCAAAGCCCCCTCAGGTAAGCCAAAAAAAAAAGTTGCATCTCAACTGTTTTGTATAAAAATATCACGTTACACTCGCACTTCTTAGATCAGCTTTCAACCAGAATCTTCGTCCAAAATCAAATATTCATTTCTTTGAATGTAATCTTGTGGACTGCAAAGGTTTAGGAAATATCTCTTGACCATTGTCACATGATACAGCTAACAGATGATGGGCAGGACTGGTTTTTACATCAGCATATTATAATCAAGTATACTTTATATGCCAGCACTAGCCGTACAATAAATTAGCATTTAAAGTAAAGTATGGAATCTCAGTGTCTAAATCATGGCCCTTATCTAAAGGTAATAAATATGCAACAACCACTTCGTTCATATCTTTTTTGTTCAAATAACAATCTTTTAATCAAAGTGATGAATTTAGAAAAGGGTGCCTTGCTGTTGGATCTATGAAAGGGTGCACAAAGAAGTAATTAAAAAAAAAAACCTACAAATATCCTACAAATTCCCATCTATGATAGCCGACATATAGTAGTCAAGAAATTGCACTGAATAGGAACATCAATTGAAACGGAAGTTTGCACTTTAGAGAGCGGAAAAAGATTTAAAAAGAAACTAAAGAATATAGCTCACGGATTAGTGAACTTACTGCATGGTTGGGGGATACTGATGGCCCTCCTACAAGATAATTGTGAATTAATATGTTGCTCTCTCTCTCTCTCTCTAATCCTATAAGCTTCCAAAACCATATCAAAGACAGCTTGAGTATTTGATGTTGTGACCACAAATATCACTGCTTGCTTGTGTCTCAGATCTCCATGTACCCTGAACTTTCTCATTATATTTCTCCTGTCTGTGATTAACCTAACTCTCATTATTCTTTTGTAAATCCATCCAACCTTTTAATAAAAAAATTTACAGTAATGATATCAAGTATAAAACAAGAACAAGCCTTTGATGACAAATTAAAGCATCTCCAAACACATCTTCCACAACATTAGTGTATGCTCTCATAAAGGTCAGACATCACATCTTTAAAGAATTATGTCATACAACTGCATGTGCTATCATGCAGGCAATGCCTAGACATTGAGCACAAAAAATTCTAGATGCAGCAGTAATGGGGAAATTATACATGATTTACCATCTATTTCACAAACAATAGAAAATTCCAAGGACTATAGTGCAAGAGAAATTAACCAAGTGAGAATCTTCTAGGCTGATGGTGAAAAACAGCTTGTGAAGGAAAAGAACTAGTCTTCACTATCCAAATTTAACTAGCTGCCTGCTGCTCTGAGCATGTAAATGACAAATTATAAAATTGCAACTTCCGACTTGGAAGATTTTTCTCCATTCAATTGTGCTCAATGACAGACTTGACATAATGAAAATATACATAATAGTCACTGAGAAAGTTTTCTTATGATCGCAACCATTCCAGCCAGCATGTGTGTGCTTGACCGACTTCTAAAACATTAATTAAACCTTCCCCTTCTATGTCAACTTTTACATGCAGCAGAGCTACATGTGGGAACAGGGGAATGTCAAGCCACCAAGCCTACAAGTAAGACTTAGATGATCAGGATGACATTCAAAGTGAGAATTTTATCTCCAAACATTGAAACAGATCTTCCCATTCCCAACCTGGCTTAAGATCTAACCCATGCCAAAACTGAAGACCCATGGGTCAGCATGGGTCCCAATTAAGACCACACTCCGGACCGGTTCGGTATGGATTGGTTATGGAAAACCCAACCAATCAGACATGATTTAACCCAATAAGCATCAGTTTCAAAATCCAGGATCTGCCCACATAGTTAGTACAAGGGTGCTCAATCTTATAATTTGTCAAACATGAATCATTAATTCACTCCGGTTATGGTTTCCTTTTTCATCCAATCAGAAGATATAGCAGTTTATAGATTAGTTTTCCATTGCCTGGTTTCATTCTCATTATTCATACCGGGCTACGAAGCCCAAAGAGTTTGGCGCCATTCCAGATAGCTGCATACGTACAAGATAGTAACAAGGCAGCAAAGTTTCTAGGGAAGAGACAACACAAAACTCTAGATATATTTTGAATAAACATTCTTCCGGCACATAATTAACCAATTTAGCCAGTGTTCTGCATTCCAGCTGCTATACCCTTCATGGTCAGAATGAGGGTATCCTCCAGTCCAGGGGCATATTCACTTGTGGGGTTTAGCTTCACCAATTCTGCAGCTGGTGTGCTAGAATCTGCTATCTCCTTTGACAGATGTGGTCTCATCTTCACAAGGTAACTGGGGTCTCTAATCCGTTTCAGCGTATAAGCTTGGCAAACATTCAGAGTTGTGATATATGCATCACGGAGACGTAGTCTCTGTTTCAAATATGGATCCCCTTCGAGGAGATCTTTGTGGCCAGCAACCTGCAGAAATCCATGTTTAGTTGCTGTTATGTGACTAATAATATCTGACAGCTGAGAAGTACATATCAGTGAATAATGTAACTTTACCGGGATCTTAAAATAAACAAGTAAATGATCCAGTTAGGAGGAAATATGGATTTAACTTGGGTAAAAAGTTTGAGTTAAAATTCATAGTATTGTCTTTCGGTCCGTCAGAGATCACTTAGCAACATAACAAATGAGTCTACAAATAAAATACGAAAACCAGGCTGCAAGTCAAAGTAATATAACTTTCAGATCAAATTTCTGAGATCATTGAGATCATGGACATATCTATTGTTTTATACATTGCAGATGTTACAAATAATTAATGACTGTTACAACTTTGAGAATGTTAAAAATAATTTATGACTGTTACAACTTTGAGATATGTAAAGAAAGTATGGTTACTTTGAACTGTTACTCTCCAGAGTTTCATATCATTTTTCCTGATCTAGCGAAATAATGATTATGCTTGAATTGTAATCTCATATTGAATAATCTTTCACTATGGTACAACAAAGAGTAAAAGATGTTTTTTTTAAAGAAAATATAAAATGACTGCTTTCTAAAACATGCACCAAGAAAATGATGCAAGCAATAATTTGGCATACAAAAGAGCATGAAATTGATCCTTTATTAGAACACTCTCATACCCTATAAGGTTTACAACTGCATGGAACTATGTAAGGTTCTTGAGGGCTGATACACAGCATTGACAGGTTATAGAGATTAACATATTATATTGACAGAATATAGAGATCATTCATTTCAGACCGAAACTACACATTGAAGAATAAGACTGCATGTTTGTGAAGATCAAGGTCCGCCGTATCGGTACCGGTCGGCGTACCGGTACTGGTCCGCGTACCGGTGGCGGCCCGTACCGGTCCGAAACCGGTTCCGTACAGGTCCGAACCGGTCCCGTCCCGATTCTTCAATAATAAACTACCGGTACCGGATTCCATGCTGATCCGGTACCGGTCCCAGGCCGGACCGGTATGGTCCGGCCCGTATCGGCCGGTACGGCAGACCATGGTGAAGATGAAACACTAAAAGTTGAGTGCATACACATGCCCTTGTTAAAGGAAGGATAAGTCCCATGCAGAAATTAGAGGCGTATATGGCATGTGCATCCTAAAGAGTGAAATCATCTACTCAAATGTACAGATTTTCCCTATTCAATATAGAAGGTTTTGTTGTTGCATTTGTCCTATGTAAGAAAGACTGACTTACCCAAACTAAACTTTGGTCTTTAGAAACATAATGACAACCATTCTATATGGAGAAGTCATACTAAGAGCTTGACTGGGCACTTATTAGGGGGAAAATATCTACATGGTTAATGGAGTTGTGTCCAGCTTTGCTGACCATAAACATCATATCATCACACAGAATGGTGTCATTGCCTTAGCTGTGATGCTCTTATGTCTGGAATATGGTAGTTTCAAGGACCAACTACCCTACTTGAACTCTGGGGGAAGCAGACAAATGAAGTTGCTCCATTCCTGGCAAAATTCTAGAATGACAAATGGTAACCCTCTTCTTTATATGAAAAAATTAAATACCTGAGTTAGGAAATGTACTGCTCAAATCTCATGAACCCTGATAGACAAGCCTTAAGCTTCCTTAAAATCCATGTATATGGAAAGAGAAACCTACCTGAAGAAGAAGTTGTTTTGTTTCTTTGTAGCTGGCTCTTAGTTGCTCGCCAAATGGCCATAAGTCTTCAGAAACAAGCAATTTGTCATATAAAGCAGCTATACCAGGATCTCCCTTGGCGAAAACCATCTCAACCAAGTCAATGGTGACTCTGAAAAATGGCCACTCATTGTACATCTCTTGAAGCATATGAATATTCCTGATATCTTTTTCCATGACATGCTTAAATGCTGCACCAAAGCCAAGCCACACTGGAAGGTGAAACCGTGTCTGTGTCCATGCAAAGATCCATGGGATTGCACGTAGAGATTCTATGCCCCCACTGGGCTTCCTTTTTGATGGCCTGCTGCCAATATTCATCCTACCATACTCCAGCTCTGGAGTTGCCTACAAATTTTTAAAAAAACATTCCTGTCATGATCTATATGAAATTATATCTCCAAGAAAATTTAATGGAAGAAGACAAGCATACAAAGAAACTCAAGGAAGAAATTAAAGAATCTACATGATACAACCAAATCACTATTTCCTAATAAGACAGTTACACAAAGTTGGAACACTTTTCTTAAATAAGGACATCCTGTAAATCAAAGAGTTAGCCTATCCATCAAACATAAAAAGGAAAAGGAAAAAATGCAAAAGAAAATCAGGTTTAGTAAATCTCTAGAAAGTTTGTGGCAGTAATCCAAGTGTCCAAAAGAATGAAACATTACTAGGTAATCTTCAAGCAGATATTGCATTGCACAACCATAACACTTACCACAGTAGTTCGTTAGCTGCGTAATAAATAAGAAAGCCAGATTACTTACTAGGCGGAAATATTCAACGAAACGTGGTTCTTGGAAGACAATTGATCGGTATTCCTTTGTGGCTATAACAGCCATCTCATCCAGCAATGCACGCCATTCAGGTTTTGGAGAAATAGGGGGATGCATTCCATGTTCAAGAGTAGCTGCTGTGAACCGTTGGAGTGTTCTGAAGCACAAATGCTCCTCTCCAAATGACTGTTCAATAACTTCACCTTGAACAGTAACTCGAAGTGATCCATGGATCGTGTCTGGTGGCTGAGATAATATAGCAAGATGAGTTGGACCACCTCCTCTTCCAACAGTTCCGCCTCGCCCATGGAACATTGTCAATTTCACTCCATATTGCTTGGCAACCTTTATAAGATCCTCCTGAGCTTTATATAACTGCCAAGCTGCAGAAAGACGCCCAGCATCCTTTCCTGAATCTGAATATCCAATCATGACTTCCTGCTTCCCATCAATCCGGTTCCTGTACCAGTCTATTGAAAATAGTCGGGCTAGAGCAGCAGGGGCTGCCTCAAGATCTGCAAGTTTCTCAAACAATGGGACAACTCTCAGAGGTTTCTTCACACGGCACTCACGCTGCAACAGCTCAACTGCCAAAACATCTGAAGGAGCAGTTGCCATGGAGATGATATATGCCCCAAAGTTGTCTGAAGGAAGTTCTGCAATAACATGCAATGTATCTAAAACATCAGCAATTTCCTCAGTTTTGGGAAGGTCGGGACCAAACAAAGGGCGCTTTCCATTAAGCTCAGACAACAGCCATTCCTGACGTTGTTCCTCTGACCATTCACGGTATGATCCAATTCCTAGATGCTTGGTGATAGCATCCATAACATCGGTGTGCCTGTCAGATTCTTGTCTGATATCAAGTCTCACAAGTGACAGGCCAAAGGTCGATACTTGACGCAAGAAGTCAAGAAGGCTTCCATCAGCAATTGGTCTATCACCACAAGCACAGAGAGATCTGTAACATAGCTCTAGGGGCTCCAGGAACTGCAAGAAAAGCCCAGCGCAGTTTTAAGACAAACAGATGGAAGAAAAGTATGCATGCACAAATGACTACACAGGCAGAAAAGAGTGATATATGAAAGTTTATCAGATGTGAAGTTCAGAAAATACTAACTGAAACTATGGCTAAAGAATGATTTTAAAAAATTGAGTTTTACTTGATTGTTTTTTGCCAGATCTAGATCTTATGAAAAGGAGATCTTGATGTAGAAGATGTGATGCCAGTTTCTCCAATATAGGGGAAAAGAAAACAAAGAATCTTTATTTCGTGCTTGCTCCATTTAATCATTTTACCTGCTCAAGATTGGTGAAAGATGCTTCCTCAGGAATGTCTGAATATCCATTCGACAATAAATGGCGGGACCGCTCGCGTGTATTATATAGCTTATCTCTCACATCACTAAGTATAACACGGTAAGGCTCATTTGGAGGAACTTGTTTCCAAAACTCTGCAATCAAAAATTATCAGAAAAACAATTAAAGCATACCAATATTAACAATTATCCTGAAATCCAAAAAACTTCCTGTGACAATATAATGACATGGTCACACGGCAGAAGAAAATATAGCAAACCGTTTCCTGAAACGTGTAACTTAAGAAGTGACTCAAGTGATGCACTGGCTGCCATTTGTCTGGTTAGTCTATTTCACGTGTCAAAAGTGTGACGTAGTATCTACTTTATCTCTAGTTGGCAGAAGTATTCACAAATGAGTGCTATTATACATGTTTTGGTTTTAAGTAGTGACTCATATATCCTATGCTGGTTGTCTTTCTCTTCAAAATGTTTCATATAAATATCTACCTGTAGTTGGGTGTTAAATCCTATAAGATGCGGGCATCATACTGTGTTGTCCTTTTGTTTTCATGGTATTTTTTTTATAGCATTCTTTCACTTGATTAAAATTTTCCATTTGCCATTATTACATATTGTTAACAAATTCACCATTGCATATCACTACATATTTGCACATATATAAAAATAAATATGCACATGTATAACCCTCCCTCAATATGTGTCTAAAGCAAAAGAGAATCACAAGTCTCCATTGTACACAAAAAAAAAATCTAGTAGGTTGTATCTTGTAAGCTGTTGGTAGGAATCTGTAATTCTAAAAAAACTCACAAGCAAGGTCCGCCGAACCGGTACAGGGACCCATGCCGGTCGACTACCGGTTCGGTACGGGGTTAACCGGGCAGTCCGAACACAATCACCCTCTTTTTATGTCACGGGAATGATTGGGAGGGAGAGAATCAATCGAATCTTGATCGATCCTAGCTCTTCAATCAACTTAATGTCCTTCTACACATTGAAAAGGCTAGTGTTGGACATTCTGAACCTCAGTCCCGAGAGTGTGGTCATCCAAGGTTTCAATCAAAACAGTCAAACCGCACTCGGATCCATCATTTTGCCTTTGTAGCTTGGAGACTTTGTTCACACCCGGTTCAATAGACCAATTTCAAGCCTTTAAAGAGATGGGGGCCCTAAACTGGTTCTTCTCTGAACCGTCTAGTTCGGGGTGGGTTCGGAGGAATTTCAAAAATTAGTACTGAACCGACCCGATTCTGTATCGGTTTGGTTCGATACAAGGTGAATCGGGCACTTCGGCCTAGTTCAGCATACCTTGCCAGCAGGTTTTTATACTTCTTTAAGATGCATCCTTGACAGCTTCACATAAGAAAAGCACAGAATAATGTTAAAATTCATACGTAATACTTGCATGTTTGCTGCTTGCCACTTGACTCCATATCAGACCCATAACGGAAGTCAAAGAAGCAACTAAAGAAAATCTGTAGGAAAGATGGCCACAAACACTTGTCTCTTAGATTCGTGTTGGCATATATTCCTGCTTTTCAAGGTATAAGCCATAAAATTGAGCACGAAATATGTGGCTCTTAGCCTAATGAACATTAAGAAAGACTTAAGCATGGTGGGTCTATCATGTATAGCAAGGCTATTTACCTCTTGATGGATATTGAATATTATGTAAAGATTCTTATCTATAATTCCTCACAAATCATCAATATGATGCATTAGTATTACACTATCAAAATGCAACCTACACAAGCTTCCAGCCATTTCACAAGCTCTAGTCTGCATGATACAATATAAAGAAATTCGCTTCCAATAGTGTATTAAAACCTCCTCATCACAGCAGGTAAGGATAATAGCTAGATGGAAGCAATATAATTTCAAGCAGGGTAGTTGAGTTGGAGATACGCTTCTTTCATGCACGGTTGTGACCACCACATGCTATTAGGACTTCTAGGAAAGGATTTGGCAATAGATTATCTGTATCAGTCACCAGGGAATGAAAAAGTTTCCGGGCATGAGACAGAAATACTGCAGTAGTAAGCGAGGATGCTGAAAAGAATGTGAAGGGGTTAATAAATGCCTTTAAGATTTCATAAGTATATAAATATCTCAGCTCTATGAGAAAGTAAATTGCTCCAAGTGAAGTTTCGAACCCTACAACATAGAGGATCACTGCCTGAAATGGATAATTGAATGTTGAATAGGGGCTGCAAAGCAAATAATTACTTCTTAATTGTTAGAGGCATTGCAAATATCTAGCAAGACTTAGGGGCATTTAAGATAACTACAATGAATGAACAATACAAATTATGCAAAAAAACGCTGAATATCTACAAGGAAATCACAGCAAATAAAGGGATGTTAGAAAATGAAATAAGTAATAACAGATTATAACAGCTTAAAATCCCTGCAACTAACAAATTTGAGGAGCAAATTTTGTGATTGGAGGAGATCACAGAATAAAGTATCCAAATTTTCCAGAAAATACAAGGAAATTGACCCATGAATCCATACGAAGCATCCAGAATACTTTTCCAAGCAAGGCCATTCTATTCACATCAATAATGGGATGCGTGATATGCTAAATGTACCTAATTTCATGGAGAAAACATATTTTACACACCTATATAATGTTTTGCAGCATCTTTTTTTGAGGAGCGGTGGAGTTCGTCAGCTCGTTCTCGGAGTTCATCATTGCAGCGCCACATAGAAAGCTGCAGGAAAATAAAATGGTGCAAGAAACCGTTAGATGATGCATAAGTTTCTTCATTACAAATAAATAACAATATAAAAGGCAAAAAAATTGTACAACCATAAAGAGTGAAAAAAGTGATACCTCAAACATTAGATCCTCTATCTGGGAATAGTACAAATTTGCAGCCATCATTCGAGCCAACAGGCATACATCCCTTGTTACTTCTGGAGTCACTCTAGGGTTTCCTATATGTCATAGCACACAGGCATTAGTTTGCAATAACATAGAAAAGGTCAAAAAAACCCTTGCCTAGATGACTGATATAATGAAAAATATGCAAAAACTCTTTCCTGAATTCAGTAACTCCCTTCCTCGAGAGAATCATCAGGTTTTGTGAATTAATTACATATTGTTAGCGTTACATGATATCATCAAGGCAATTAGTAAGAAAATGAAGTTCGATAAAAAAAATTTGGAGATGTATCGTACCATCGCGATCCCCACCCATCCAAGAAGAGAATTGAATAAGAGGGGCGTTATAAGGAACACGTTCGCTTATTCCTATGTTTTTCAAAGCTGTATCAACCCGACGCAGGAACTTTGGAACACCCTTCCATATTGTCTCATGAAAATAGCTCATCCCAAACCGCATTTCATCTTGAGGAGTGGGAGGAGTTCTTCGTATCTCATCAGTCCTAAAGGCAGCTTGAATCTGCAAAAATAGTATAAAACAAATAAGCAAAACAGGCAAATGTTTAGAACAGGTAAAGAAGCTGGCTTTCAATAAGTTCTTTTTTTGAAAAAAAAATACAAATAAGACAATGGTCAGTAAAAAGTCAGTAACAGTGACACTACTTGCATAGTCTGTGACCGTGACGTATGTTTCTTCTTGGTATGCCTACTTTACTAGACATTAATAGAAATGATTAAACTCAATTAAGTTTTATGTATCCAGCAATATTGTTGTTTACCGTGAGGTGGTTTTGATGTGTTTAATACATTGAGAACATTGGCTTTTATATAATCTCCTTCTGATGCTATGAAATGATTGAGAAAGGTTCTATGAAACCAGGATCTGATACTATGAAGTGAAGCATGCAATTATACAGCTGACAGTCATATTGGAAAGCCAAAAGCTTTTCTTTATTCAAAAGCACAATGTGCAACATAACAAACGTAATGTATCTGCACAGCGGACAAACAGAGAATGCACAATGTAAGTACATAATTTAACGTCACAAATCGGACCTAACTAATATAATGTGAGAAGAGTCCCACTATTAACAACTTTATTGTGTTATTCTTGCCCTTTTGTAAGTATAACACACAGAAGTTTATTGAGATAATGAGAGGTACAATTTAGTAAAAAAAAAGAACAAAATGCATAAAAAATTAGTAGTGATGCTTAACTGAAGTTAACGGCTAAATGATAACTCAGAAATGTACTTTTTGTATTAAATGAAGTACAATGATGGAGAGATTGACCCAAAAATAGTAATGTTTGAAAAGATGATGCTTTAACTAAAGTTAGTGGCTAGAAAATATCCTAAACATTTTTTTCACTACTGCAATGGAGGATAAAGATGGAGGGATAGATGAGAATGTTTCCAATAAGGAAGCTAGAGAGGCTTAGTAGTATATAAATATACATAAGATAATAAGACTATTTTGCATCATCTCTTTGTTGAAAACATTGGAACTACATGTGAAATGAAAGTGTCAATAATACAAATTTGTTAAGATGGAGTGTAGCAAAATCAAAGCAAAGATTTCTGGGAAGCATAAATAAATAGCCAACAGAAACTAGTATGCACTTGTTCACAATGAGATCGTAAAGTGCAGTTTAAGAAAAATCACACGGGCAATTGATGTACATGCATAGATCATACACATTTCCAAAGAGAACAATTTTTAAAAGTCGGACCAGTTTCTGATATAATTAATATTAGCTGCTCTAGATAGCCTCAGCAAAATTCAAGAGTAAGAAGCCTATGCACCTCAAAGAATCTAAATATAAGTCAAAGATATATTTGATCAGCTGAAAGAGATGAAGTCCCTAACACAAACGAAGAAAAGCTTAGACCCGGTAACTAACATCCAGAGCATCTGCCTGAATATGAAGCATTATCTCTGATGGAATCTCAGTCATTTAATAGCATTTGCAATGGATTACCGGGTCTAAAAAGGCAATGGATCCCCATTAAATCATTCCAAAACTTGCCAAAATGGAGGATCGCTGTCTTCAGAGAGAAGGAAGATTTTTTGCGCGAACAAAGAGATGCCCTTGGTAAAGGACAAACTAAATCCACGTACAGAAATCCAAAAGCATGGTGAAGAAACATAGTTAAACATAGAATTTCAACAAGACAACTATGTAAGAGTAACCTGCCAATCGACTATTCTGGTCCAATGTCATATATTAACAGAACAAAATATGCCTATGAGCAAACACCAACTATCCCAATCGCTGAATTAAAATAAATAAATAATGTCAATATTTTCTTCACACCTCATCCTTCAAACCACCTTTGGTTTTTTAGGAATTTTCTCTTAGCTTAGTTTTATCTCTCCTATGATTTTGAGTTTTTCTACTGGCATGCTATTTGTCCATGATGACCATGAGTCTGAGATAATCTATGTTCTGTTCCATGTTACTACAATTATTTGGTTTTTCTAAAATTCATCCATATTAAATTCACTCCTTTTATGCTGTACCTTTATCTTGATTTGTAATTTTGTATACAACTTCTGAAACCCTTTTTAATTTAGGGTCAAAATGACCACTGTATGGAATTGAAAGTCCAACATATTCATTCTACAAAGGAATTAAACTGAAAGGATCTAGTAAACAGTGCACCAATTTGCTGTCCAATAATCATCAAAATCTTTTTACCTAATTCCAGAAGGACTGGATAGTGACTGTACATAACAGGTTTGACATGGTAATGGTGTTCAACTTTGATGGACAAATGATAAACCAAATAGTCAAAACAAGCAGTCTCATATCAGGTCCAAACTCTAATTACAGTAGATCAAATGATTCAGGAGGAGACTTAGCTGACCATTCTTAAAAACCAGTAATTTTTTTCAGAGATGCTTTGTTATGTTAGGTTTAACTCTATAGGGCATGATTGTTGGAAGTATGCTGTACCGGTCGGTATCGGTCGGTACCGAATGTACCGTATCTGTACTGATGGATACCGGTATCAGTAGGCCAGTGTTGGTACGCCTAGCATACCGCGTACCGTACCGACACTCGGTATGCCTATACTAGTGCGGCACCGGTACGGGGTTCAATACCGGTACGGCGAATCTTGATTGGAAGACTAGTGAATCATGCTGATTGGCCTGTAGGCTAGGAGGTGATCAGTTGATTTTCTTTACAAACTCCAGATAAAAAAAGACATATGAAACTGGAATGATATCTTCAAGCTTGAGGAAAGATGACATAAAATTTGAAAACAAAATATTGAAGAGGTAACAATTGCAACATAATGTGCATGCTTATCAAATTACCTCTCGCTGAAGAGCCTCATCAAGTTCCTGCTTGTCATCAGGAGTAATATCCTTCGCATATAACTGCGCCAAACAATTCCTTATCCTGAACAACAAAAGCGAATGTTCAAAAATGATATGCAATTTGTTTCATCTAGAAGCATGTGAAGAAAGATTGTCCCAGAGAAGAGATTGGTCAGGGAAAATAAGTTTATGCAACAAAAAATAAAAGCACCAGAATGTGTATATAATTAAGCTGACTAGTCAAATTTGAAAAAGAAAACACGAGTATAAGTATACTAAACTGGATCAGAGAAACAATTCTGATTATTGGCTACAAACCTCGCATGCTTCTGAAGCAGTGATCTCCGGACTGACTGAGTTGGATGTGCAGTCAAAACGAGATCAACTGTCTGGTTCTTCAGAGCATCGAAGATCTCTGCCGGGGACTTCTTCAGCTGCACCACAAGCCTCTTGAGTGTCTCTTCAATGTCCGATTCAGTCATTGCAGAATTTTCATCAGCAAAATCACCCTTTTTTAGCTTGATTCTCCTACGGTAGGCAATCTGGACCTCCTCAGCCAAGTTGGCCAAGTTAAGCATGTGTGAGAACGACTTGGCGACCACTATGGAGTCACCTGGGTCCAAACTTGTCAGCACATTCCCCAGCTCATCGAGTTTGCTAGGGTCAAGCTTCCCTTCATACTCCGCAGATAGCTCATATAACTCTTGAACCTAGCAACGTAAAGCAAGCCATGTGTTGATCTCAAATCTCTGTTCAGAAGAAGTATACCATACCATCTACAGTACGAACACTGACTAAATGAGCAAATTGAGCGATTGAATAAAGCAACATAAACACCAACCATAAGCTGATCTGTTGAAAAAAAAACTATTTTTCTAATTTAAAAAAAAAAGATATAACAACACGAGTGTGCTTCTTCTCTTATCCTAATGAATTACTAAAGCATCAATCAAAAACAGCAAGGAACACCCTGCCGTGCCCCTCAGACTCCAAGTCAGTTTACTGAAATTGGCATCCATCGTCCTCCAATTTTGTTCTAACATAAGATCAATGGCCAATCATTTAGCGTAAATTACCTACCAAAATCTTCAATTCTTAAGATATTGATTCAATTAGTCACTCATATAGAAAACGAGGGAAAAATTTCCAAGCAAACATCAAAATCTGAAATGAAATTTTTCCCAAAAATGAATTGTCAACAGATTAACGTTTTAACCATTTAAATAACTCGAAATCCTGCTATATACCATCCACTTCTGACAGAGGCAATATGGGTTTTAATCAAGCCCAGATTTTTTTTTAAAGCTATTTCTTTTAGGTAAAAGAGATCGCAAAAACCAACACGGATCACCAAAAGAAAACACGGGCAGAATTTGAAATACCGTTTCCCTGAGATCCTCGCCATGCAAGTACTGGAGAATATCAAGGAACCGATCCAAGAGGAGGGCATCATATTCGACCAGCTTATCATCTTCCGAGACCTTTCCCGGCGCCAGAAGCCTCAACTGCGCATCGATCGATGCCAACTTCTCCACCACGTTCCGAGACATCTCTCTCTTCCCTTCTTTAGTGCCCCCTCCCTCACTCTCCCTCCAAAATCACTATTTTCTTCTCGCTTTGTATCTCTCTCTCTCTCTCTCTCTCTCTCTCTCTCT
>JAOXJJ010000725.1:7098410-7118937 GCA_025769935.1 Phoenix roebelenii | reverse complement strand
GAGATGGTGGGATGGGACTTTTATTAATTAGATGGAGTGAATTTCCCATAATGCCCCTACTTTCTCTTATAGAGAGGATCTTTTTTAGATAAATTCTTTGACCGTGAAGTGCCATGGGATGATCTTTTCCTATTCTGCTCTTGCTTGGCATGGTAAACAGTATTGCCAAGAACAGTTTCATGGGCCTTTTTTTTTAAAGTAATCTTTTTTTTTATACTTTCATTCAAGAATTATATTAAACTGAAGAGGTTTTTTGTCTATCTTTATTAGATTCATGCATCTTTGTTGAAATAGTGTACTTGACAGCAATCTAAGTCCATAATATTTTTTTAAGTATTTTATATTTATTAAAAAAATTTATTATTTAAAAAAAAGAGGCCTTATTTACTGAATTCGTCTTAGGCCCCCAGATGTATTGGGCCGCCCGTGCTGAGATAGAGCGAGTTAACTACATTTAGCCTTCAACTATTATTCTAAATGACCGAACTGCCCGAAAACATTAAAAATAGTTGTTGATCTAACTAAAGAACGAAAGCTTTTTGGGCAAATGATAGCTAGTCGGATCTTTTGCATGCATACCCCTCTAAATATCATATTTTATATAAATACCCATCTAAATTGATATTTGTATGTATATCCTCGTAAAACTCTGTTATTGTACAAATGCCTCTAAAATGGTGGTTGTTCTAACGGTATTAAAAAAAAAATCATATTTATATTAATTAAAAATAAAATAAAATTTTGAAATTATGTTATCATTCTTGTCTTTTTCTCTTGCTATCAGTATCGCGAGATCGCGATCGCAATCCTGCTGGCGATCGCGAGCCATGAGCAGGAACGCGATCGAGCGGGATCGGGATTGCGAGCAGGCTCGAGCTCGCGATCGTGATCCGGCTCGCGGCTCGGGATCGCGTTCACCTTCCTCCCTGTTTTCGTAATCCAATAGTATTTGCTGGTTAAAAAAAAATTCTTCCAGCTTCTAAATCTCTACGTCTCCAAAATCTAGTCGTGGACTTGATCCATCTTCCAAACCTCTCTTATCTGTTCATCATAAAAAAAAGTATTTCAATATCATCTTGCTCTTTCTTCGCTCTCGTTGATGTATACTATTTTTCTTCTATTAATTTGAACCAAAAAAAATATTTATTGCAAGTGTTAGGGAACGGGAGGGGCAGTTGTACCAAAAAAACACCAAAGAAATCCAGTGTCATCTGCACAAAACTAATTTAGGGATGGACATACGAAGTTGAAAATTTGCAAGGATTTACATGGAAAATTTCTTAAAATAGTATTGCTTAATATGACCTGCAAAACTTCAAGCTGTAGGTTTTATGTATAGAATAACTTATTGGGCATTTGAATGCCTCACGTAGCATGCCAACTGATAATAGATTCCAGGATATTGGAATGTTGTCCCATTATTTATCATTTATTTGTTTATTTGAATGCCTCTACTTGGAGCGAGAATCCTCTTCTCTCAGGAAGTTATGTAAGGCGCTCAAATCATTGCCACCCAAGCGCTAGTTTAAATCAAGGCCCCCTGATTGATTTAGAGAAAAAAAAAGCTAGATTTCGGAAGAAAAATGGAATTCATACATGTTACAGGCTTCACAAATATTTTTACAGATGATTTTATGATGTTTATCAGATAACTTTCTGATTCATCTCGGCTTGATTCATTTTTATTGGATGGCATCATGCGTGGCGAACTACATGGATTGTACTTTACAAAATTTCTCGGCTAATTTTCCAATCTAGTTTTACAATATTTTATTTTTTTATTCTAATGGATGTATTTATCCTCGTTTTTGTTAAAATCATATGATTTACTTAAAAAAAAGGGAAGAGAATTCCGAGAGGATAATTGTGACTTGAGACAATAATTATGTGGAGACAATCAAGGCACCAGTAATCTTTTGACCAGTTGTCAAGATATCCGTAGTTTCATTATGACACTAAAATCAATCAAAAGGGAATCAGTCTGATGGATCGTAGTATGTAGTTATGTTGATCCAAAATTCCAAATCGGAATAACGGTTCGGATGTCAAAATCTATTTTCCCATGTCGACGTATCTCCCATACGTACCTCGGCCATCTGTCTTTGTGCGGACAACTTAGGACTTAATGTGGGCCCAAAACAGTACCGTTAGTTGTAACCCAGATGCGTCAATGAGCCCATTTGTGAAACGCAGCATGAATCCGACTTAAAACCGGACATGTACTAATTATCATCAATATCAACTCCATGATTATTTTCTCGGCCCTTTGATTGAGAATAGTTTCATATTTCCATTTAGCAGGACGTATTTGTACCACGGGCTATTAGATTCATAATGAGGACAGAGAATTACTTTTACAGTTCTAATCAATGCATCCAATGCAAGTTGATGGGAAGATATAGATTAGAGTAGAACGAGAGAGGAAGAATGCATGGGGAGAATTTCGCAAAAGCTATTATGTAGCTTAATTGTTTCCTAGACGCTGACAGATTTGTGCATTTATGAAAGAAAAAATTTCGGGATAAGACTCAAAAAGAACCGAGCGAAAAAACACAATTGTCTGAGATAACCTCAAAGATGCTGAGAGATAGGTATATTTATAAGCATTAGCGCCACCATAATGATGCAGGAAATAACATGATCAAGATTAAGTAGCAATTATTGTTACCATGGATATTCTCTTCAATGTTCATGCATAGACTCCAGATGACCCAGATACATCTACTCAAAAACTTCAAAATGCCAATCCACATGCCTGAAAAACCATCTAAATTACACAAGCATGGCAGCTCATCATTAAGGCCCTTACTGAAGCAAACTAGTAGAACACAAGCTGATAAATTTGAAGCAAATATTTACAGCTGTGCCATTAACAGGCCTGCTACAATTTCTCCGTTCATCTTCTTCCCTACAAAACTAAAGCCTCTAAGTTATTATAAAATAGTGAAAAAACTCAGATAATTAGCAAGTAATTACCACTTGAAACCAGACCTCTGATGAACCGAACCTGGGAGAGATGATTATTTTCTTTATAACATGCATGCTATTGCCAAATTACTAACCACTCAGAATGCATACCTTCTTCAGGAATTAGCTCCAATTCATCATGTAGCTAATGCCCAGTGAAAGGATACGAACTCGACAAAACACGTCAGTGCCAGGTAATGTCAAGAGGTCACAGCAAAGTTTGGCAAAGGATGAAATGGTTAATAACTTACCAAAGGATGAAATGGTTGATAACGTGGATTAGATAACCTAATATGTTGCTGGTCACATTGATCTAAAAGCCACAAATAGCAAAACCAGATGTTTGTAATCAGTGATGCTATACATTTTACGGAGTTTTTCCTCCTTTGGTTTCTTATAATTCAAGGACCTGCAGTAGCTGACAAAAACTTTCTCGAATAACTGGCAGTGATATGCCAACCCATCAACCGGAGTGCAGGCTGTAGATGTAAATGTAGTACTACAAACCTAAACATCCTTCCAAAGAGGGCCACCATGCAATGGTGCAACTCCTTCCACTGATGAAACTACAAGCAATCTGAAAAATGAGCATAAAACAAAGAAATGGATTAAACATGCTATGATAAATCATCATCAAGATTTACATTTTAAACTTAACAATTAATTTCATCATCTCAGCTGATGCAGATAGATTTGAAGCAAAAAAAAAAAAAAGATTTTGACTCCTTTATCAAGTTGGCAATGGTAAATTTACTGATACCAAACTGCATAATGTAAAGAACTTTAAGTCGATTCCAAATCAAGATACAGTATCATACCGATACAATTCAAGGATGCCCATTACATAATAGCTATGCAAGTCTAATGCCTGCCTATGTTGATCCTACCACATCCCAACTATGGTGTTACTAATACTATCTACACTTCTCAAAATTTATCCAAGCACAGCAGAGAAGAACATGTTGTAGTGCTAAACAAAAAACGTCCGATTAAATTCTTTAGTTAGTTTTTACATGTCGAGGGCCAAAACAGGCTTGTCCCAAGCTTAAACAATCCTATTACTGGTCAAATCCACACAAAACTTGCTTAGATCAAGAGAATCATGATCTTGGACATTTAATAACATGTCCAGTTCACCAATATAGTTGTACAAAAAATCGTATCATAATTTTTCATAGTTGTAACTGGCACCTAGGACATCATCTAAAATCTCCTAGTTCAAGTGTGGCATCATGAAACAGTAAATTGTCATCACATTATGTCATCACTTGGCAAGATCGGCACAAATATATATAGAATCTGTCAACAAACGCTTAAGGTGGCTCCATTGTGACCAGGTATTATAGGTTTGAAACATAGAAACAGCCTCTCTGCATGTGTAGGTAAGGCTATATAAATCCGACCCTCCCCAACCTGTGGACTGGTGGGAGCCTCACACACTGGATTGTTCTTTTTTATTATAATTTTCAAATGCAAACCATTTTGTATAACTTCACATATACTATTCAAATTGGTAAGATGCATATTGCACTTTTTTTTTGGGGAGGGGGGGATGGGGAGTAGGGGGTGCGGGAGAGGGGGGCTGAGGTCAATGGGCAGATGCCCTTTTTTTATTCAACAAGAAATCCTCCACGATATTTTGTGTTAATCGCATAGAGGTTCAGCTTAAAGCCTTAAAAAAACTCTAAAATAATTTTGTTACTTCGCCTTGTAAAATAGGTTAAGTGCTGCACATTTTTTAGCAAATGAAGGTTATTAGTTCATATAACAGGATAACAATAAAAGTGGCTTTTCCTCAAACCAATGAGAACAAGTTATTATAAAGAGACTCTAATTACAACAAATTTTACCAAGATAAAATTACAGCAGGCACCTACCACTTTGGCAAAAAAATATCACTTTGTCGTGCAATAAATATCATTGATTAAACTCAAATCTGGATAACAAATCTCAGTTGATCTTATAGTTACACACTAGTACACTATATTGTAGCACATGCAGACTTCATAGCTCATAGCAGTTTTAAACTGTAATCTAATTTAAATCATGCAAAAAATCTCTGCTAGAAAACAGCAGCCCAAAGCCTTAGAAGTTATACAATATTACCCCATACCCCTGCATGAATTACATCCAAAATGCTAAACAAAATGCGAAAAATTAAAGATTAGTTTCTGAATCTTTTGATATAAAGAACCATTCATTCAGCATTTCCTAGGGAAATGCCATAAGAATATTCAGATTCTGGCAAGAGAATCATGTATAAAGAAGTTCTGATTTTACAACAGTTTAATGATCTCAGAATCAGTGATAATCGAGCTTTACTTGAACCAAATGGCAAAGAGTTCTAGAGAAACGCAACACATATTAAAGACAAAAAATGATGAATTCTCAAAAACTTCAATGCAATCACTCAGATATATGGTTACCCTTGTAAACCTATCACCTGCATAAATGGTTGAAGAGTATCAGAGACATGACTTGGTCTATATTTTTAATGCTCTAATACAAGTTACTGCTTCCCACCTCTGTAAAAAGCAAGTCTACGGAAGCCAATATAACGTAGGCATTCTAACTAGTCCAGCAGTATAGACTCAGCTACAATAATAGAGAGCTAAGATTTTTCACTTCTACATCTCTATGGGATTCTTGCAAGTCTAATTTCACATTCCAAGTGTGGATTCCTCTTGACTTCAATAGAAGAGAGCACTTTCTTTAAACCAGCTCAGGCTAGCTGAAACAAAGTGCTTTAACTTTCTTGTAGGCTTCTTGTACTCCATGTTGCATTAATATTAAAAGACCACGGCACGTACTTATGTTTTCGAATTAATGCAGTATGCTACAGTTCCCAGATGTTCCATCCTCTCAACGCTGTTCTAATTCACTCTAGCCCTCGAGCAAATCTTTAGAAAACTTAAGTTTGTCATAGATCTTATCTCCAACCCAGACTTCTGTTTAGACTTTAAACATGTCAAATCACTATTTCAAGTCAACAGACCAAGTTGCAGACATATGTATTTCATTGTAATTTCTAAGACCTACCATTCAACTTAAAAAATCCAAGAGTATAGCACAATGAGCCAAGACCACCCCAAAAATATTGGTGAAGCTTCAGAGACCACTCTCTCACTCTAAATATGAATAAATTTCATAAAATGAGTCCCATCTTGCAACTTCAGAGTACAAGAACATAGCAGAATGTGCCAAAAAAACTCACAAAATCGAAGAAGATCAAGAGACCATCTCTCTCTCTCTCATACATGAATAATTTTCACAACTTTCAGATAAGGTAATTGCTTACCTGATTTACATTATCAAAAAGGACCTAAGAAATCAAAGTGCTAGCAAGTACTAGAAGTAATAACCTGAATGGCATTTAAATCACTTGAAATGGCCCATAATGTCAAATTCTTCAGAGCACAGATTGCTAATATATAGTGTCAAGCCATTCCTAAAGTATAATTCCCATTTCCTTTCCCTCTCTCATTCCATATGCCACTTCAAATCATGAGCAATATAATACTCGTCTTTCCCTCTATTGATCCTTCTCTTATTCTCGCATCTGACTTCTGTGGCATAAGATAATTTAGTATAAATAGATTTATGCAACTTCTCAACAAAGAGACAGAATGATCTGGCATGCCCTATCGCACCATTGTCAACCTTTCCACACATAATCCCCTCAAGAAGATCTAGAAACATTATTAGTTAAGTTACCTTTGATTTATTGAATGAATATTTATCAACCTTGTACAGCCAATCACACTCCAAAGAAAGAATATTTTTATGTACTGGTGAGAGCTAATCAATTCAAGATTATTAATCATGCATCATCCGAAGATAGCTTTCACCATGTCTTATCAAAATGGAATGTCTCTAAGCTCATGTTCACATGTTGCTGATGAACAGCCCAGTGTAAGCCCTCTTGATAATATAATAAATCTTTGTGGTTCACTTGCAGCAGAACATCTACCGCCCTATAATGGATTAAATGGTACCAGTACCAGGACCCTAACACTCAAGCACAGGTCATTTACTTGGATGAAAACCAATCATAATACAGTAATAATGCATGCAAGTGTGTATATATGTGCATATGTACATCCCTCCGTTCACATATATGCATGCATGCATGTGTGTGTGTGCATGGATGCAGTTCAATTGCTTAAAACGGAAAACATCAAAATTTGCATTCATGCAAGAAGTATAATTTGCTATGATTGAATTGAAAAGAGTAAATCAACTTTGACACAAATAACAATCAACAAGACATGAAAGGAATATTTTTTTTAAAAAAAAAAATCACATTTCAAGAATATCAGTGCTAATACACCCCAAAAACTGCCATCACATCTCTTATGTGCAACCTGGTTCCTTGAAGTTTCTTAAGCAGTTTGTAGTTTTGAACCTTCATGTATAAAATGGCACTCATGGACATTTATCTTATCACTAGACATTTGCACGTGCTGTCAGCTGTGCATGTGATTGTGAAACCCCCATTGTATATGGTCCATAAGATGAAACACCCACGTGGTAAAGAGGAAGCCCAGTAGACTTGGTAAATAGAGCAACAGAAGATTTTTCTTTTAGAGAGTCCCTGAGAAAGGGGTACCATGCATGGAATAAAATATTGGAGTCGAATACCAAAGTGGAATCCAAACCCAATGTTCGCTTTATAATAGTAATGGTGTAGTTACCACTTGTTGACACTTGGCATATTTTAGCAAATATAACACAAATTAAATTATAAATTCTAAGAGTTTGACAAAAAAAGGTTTTCAGATGCCCAAAAATCATCTGTAGTAACATCAACGAAGACTCTCAAAGAGATGGAATCATCACACCTGTAAGGCCTTCCAAGTACCTACTTCCACCTCAAGTTAGACTCTTGTCCAACTTCTATCATCTAATTGAATTCCAACCTCAAAAATACTAACCAAGAACCTTCCCATGAACTGAAAAAAATACAAAATGTATGATCCAGTACGACCAAATTATTGATAATTTTCTTTGTTGGTGATTCCATTGGAATCATATTACCTTATCTCGCCTTTGAGAATTTTCTTTGGTCTAACTAGAGATTGAGAAAATGGAACATTGGATAACCACCTCTCATATTTCAAATATCCCCATTTTCCTATTTTAGCTACAAAGATTGGTGCCATTACCAGCCGCTACTAAAGGTATCTTATCAACAACAATGAAATGTAAATAATAGCAAAAGAAAAGCAACTTTGGGCACCCATTTCTTAGAGAACCCAACCTAACACCCCTTCACTGACAAGTGCGTTCCATCCCATGGAGGTCCCATGGGTAAGTGAGAAGGAATGAGGTGGGTCTCTTCCAAAATGGATGTGCTTTAAGTAATCCTCCCAGCAAAATCTCAGCTGGTTATAACACCTTGGCAGACAGTTTTAACTACAGAAATTCAGAAATAGAAGATCAATTATGTATGGACAATTACTTTGCATAAGCTTGACTATCAAGTTTGATTAAATGCATTTCTCACAAAAAAGATCCAACATCGGAGCAGGATCAGTATGAAGACAATGAAACCAAAAATTAAGAATACTGTGATATTGTGAAATAAGGGGTTTCACATTGTGTCCATAGAAAAGAAATTTTGTGGCAATAGGATAATCTTTTTTTTATATTGAAAAGTTTAGCTGCACATTGTGAATTATAAAAGGCTTTTGTGGACTGCATAATCATAGGAACAATTGCTGACACAAAACTCCTTTTTAAGCTTCCCTGTACCTTTCCGCGTCAACTAAGTCTTCTCTCATTCTGCTACTTCCTTGGTAACACATGCCTATGGCTCTAGGTCCTACCAAGTGTATCTGTGAGATTTCAATAATAAGAAACTCAAAAAAAGGAGTTCACTTCTTACCCAACTAATTTTTAGTACAATTGGCATGCTCTGGTCATGTAATTCTTGAATAACATGCCCAGGGTAGAGGCAAGGCCTACAAATAGAGGAAAGGAGTGGCAAGGGGTAACAAAGAGGGTTAACGTTCTAAGCTTATCTTAATTAGATGCTTAACAAAGAGAAAACAACATGTGGCCACTAGCTTAAAACCCCTATCACACAATTCATGGTGCACTAATTGCATATGAGAATAATGTGAAATGTTGACATCTTTAATTTCTATTTAAAGTAGTTCAAAAGAAATATTAAGTCATCTGCATAAAATAGCAATGAAGGCCCAGATCCAATTATAGAAATGATGGGTTGACCAAATCACTCACATCATAGTAATGCAAACAAGCTGACTTACAAAAGGCACTTGTTATATGCATAAAATGTTCTTGTACAAACATTATTTGTTCGGAAAGTGTCATGTAGGCGCCACTGCTGCCAAATATTCAAGTCCCAAGAGAACATATAGAATTTTTCATAATCTGTAAAAGAACACGAGTAAGGGCAGGAACTAAGCTATCTTCAACTCTTTTTTTTTGCGCTAAAAATGGGTATCTCATACAATGCGGGTATAGATACACCCAATAGAGTCAGCAAACAGCAAATCACACAATGTCCTAGGCAAGTTCCTCTCTTCAGTCCACAGGGTGTCTCCTGAGTGGTTCGCCACATACGTTGCCACCCAGTCCGCTGCCCCATTGGCCTCGGTACATATGCTTGGCTTGAAAGACCACTCCATCACTCACTATCATCCAGATATCTCGAAGCAAGGGATGTACCCGTCCACCTCCGCCTGGGCCCTGTTGGACCCAACTAATAACGGTGGATGAGTCACCCTCTAGTATGATCGAGGTAGCTTAGAGCACTTGCCTAGCATGGCATAGTCCAGTCCAGGCCAGGCCGCCTGCAACTCTGCTCCCGGAACCGAGGTGTCGAAGATCTGGCAGCCACCAACAGCCACCACCCGGTAGCTCGGGCCCCTGATGACAAAATCAGCTCCTCCCCTCCTGCTGCCCTCTAGAACGGAACCGTCAAATTAACCTTGAGAAAACCTGGAGGTGGGGGCTCCCAGGTGAAATACACCCTATAGAGCGATGCCTGAGCAATATGAGGGTCCCAGGTGTGCCGAGATATCAAAGGCCCATGATCCAAGCTTGCCTGAGTGATCTCAACTGTCTGTGCCCTTGCGCGCTCCACCACAAACCTTGGGGACAAGCTACGCTCGCCAAAAGTCTGAGCATTCCTCGCCATCCAGATTTAGAAAGCTATGCAGGTCACTCCTACGGCCTCATGCCGCATATGAGGGGTACTAGACCATCGCCGAACAGTCTGTAAGAAGGAATCCCCTTGGCTCCATACCTCCTACGGCACCGCAGCAAGTCCCCAAGCCCCTCTTGCCCATGTGCACTAGAATAGCGAGTGCTCCATCGTCTCATCCACCCGACATGCCGAGCATTGGGGGGATGCACAGTCCACGTCTGCTCAGCACCCCTCTCGGTAAGCGCTCCCAGGCCATCTTCTAAAGAAACAAGGCAACCCTAGGATGAAGTTCAAATCTCCAAACCCAACCGCAATTTGGGCCCGGCACATGGTCCCGCTGGATGGTCCGGAAGGCATCTCCAACTCTAACACGGGCACTGCAAGACATGCTCCATACCCTGACATCCGAGCCCGCGGCTCTCAGGACCGGTAGCGAGCGGATCTGATCTGCTAAGTGCTCACCAAATAGTTGGCTGAGCCTCACACCATCCCACTCTGCCTCCCTAGGAATGAGGTCACACACCCCGAGTCCGCCCACCTCATCATTGATCGTAGTCGGCCAGAGTTGTAACGAGAGTGCATCCATCCACGGATCCTCAATCACATCAATGCTCTGTCTATCACCAATTAGTCATCTGGTATTCGCTGCGCCACATGAAGGAGCCTCTCCAAGTGCTCGGGGCCACCCCCATAGCCCCCGCACTGCCATATCTCGCTGCCTTAATCTGGCTCTAGAAACCCTGAGGCTCTAGGATGAATCTCACTGCATGATGAGTAAGGAGCGCCTCACGCCTGTCAAGAAGGGACTACACCCTCAATCCTCTCTCGCTTACCGGCAAGCAAACTCTCTCCCAGGTCACCAAGTGCACTCCATAACACCCTCCATATGAACCCCACAAAAAGCTCCGTAGTAGCCGCTCAATCCCCAACAACACTGTCTTTGGGACAACAATGTTGGCTATAAGATAAATCGGCATAGAGCAAAAAACAGACCTAACCAGCGTCAATCGACCCATCATGGAAAGAGATGACGCCCTGCAACCCTCCAATATGCTTTGGACCCGCCGCACCATTCCGGCGTACTCTGTCGTCCTCAGTCGTCTCCCTGTAATAGGAATCCCCAAATAACTCCATGTCCCCTCCTACTCTTGCATCTCCAGAATCGTCCTGATCTTCCGTCGCACCCTTCGCTCCATACTCAAACTGAAGAAAATGGCTGATTTCTGGAGATTCGCCCTCTATCTGGAAGCCGCATAATAAGCTACCAACACTCCCTTGAGGGCTTGCACATCCCTCGCCCTTGCCCTCACCCTTTTCCTAGCCAGTAGGAGACAGTCATCTGCAAACAATAGATGAAAAATAGGTCAGGTATCAGGAGATGGCATGCCAGATCCTGACTCCCGCAAGCAGCCCGCATAGCACGAGAAAGCACGTCAGAACAGATGATAAACAAGTAAGGGGATAGAGGATAACCCTGACGAAGCCCCATGGTGGACTGAAAAAACGGCGACGGCGTACCGTTGACCAGGATGGAAAACCTCGGCCTTTGTACAAAGCCTAGCACCCAGTCTATCTAGGTCTCATGAAATCCAAAACCCTCCAATGCAATCCTGAGGAAATTCCACCGAATTCTATCTAGGCTCGCTCTATGTCCAATTTAACTGCCATCAAGCTCTGCCTCGTCGGAGCCCGTTATAGATCCCACATCATCTTCTGAGCCAGCAGGACATTATCAGAACTACTCCTCGCCCCCGAACGCCCCCTGCTCTTGGCAGATGATACCTGATAGAAAAGGCTTCATCCTCCCCACCATGATCCTTGCCACCACCTTGTACAAGGTGGTACACGAACTAATAAGTCTGAAATGGCTCGGCTCTGATGCATCCTAGTACTTCGGTATCAGAGTGATAAAAGTGGCTTTCAGTTATTTGTCATCTCTGCCTGAATAAAGAACAACTAAACTGCCTTCACTACTGCTCTCCGAATAATGCTCCAATACATGCGGAAGAAGAAAGGGGGAAAGCCATCTAGTTCCGAAGCTTTATCCTCAGCAAGAGCCTAGACCACTTCTTGCACCTCCGTCTCCGATATTGGCTGAATCAGGGTTTTGTTCTTGGCCTCCTCAATTCTGACTTCCGGCCTTGGGAACTGGTTGACATCCTCCAACCCACTGTCCTCAGTCCACCTCGATTTGAAGAAGTCATACACGAGAAAGCACATCAGAACATATGATAAACAAGTAAGGGATAGAGGACAACCCTGACGAAGCCCCATGGTGGACTGAAAAACGGCGACGACGTACCGTTGACCATGGAAAACCTCGGCCCTTGTACAAAGCCTAGCACCCAGTCTATCCAGGTCTCATGAAATCCAAAACCCTCCAATGCAATCCTGAGGAAACTCCACCGAATTCTATCGTAGGCTCGCTCTATGTCCAGCTTAACTGCCATCAAGCTCTGCCTCGTCGGAGCCCACTGTAGATCCCACATCATCTCCTGAGCTAGCAGGACATTATCAGAACTACTCCCCCCCGAACGCCCCCTGCTTCCGGCAGATGATACCTGGCGGAAAAGGTTTCATCCTCCCCACCATGATCCTCGCCACCACCTTGTACAAGGTGGTACATGAACTAATAGATCTGAAATGGCTTAGCTCCAACGCATCATAGCGCTTCGGTATCAGAGTGATAAAAGTAGCTTTTAGTCATCTGTCATCTTTGCCTGAATAAAGAACTAGACTGCCTCCACTACTGCTCTCCGAATAATGCTCCAATACCTGCGGAAGAAGGGGGAAAACCATCTAGTCTCGGAGCTTTATCCTCAGTAAGAGCCCAGACCGCCTCTTGCACCTCCGTCTCCGACACTGGCTGAATCAGGGTTTTGTTCTCGGCCTCCTTAATTCTGACTTCCGGCCTTGGGAATTGGCCGACATCCTCTAACCCACTGTCTTCAGTCCACCTCGATTTGAAGAAGTCATACACGAGAAAACACATCAGAATGGATGATAAACAAGTAAGAGAATAGAGGACAACGTTAACGAAGCCCCATGGTGGACTGAAAAAACGGCGACGACGTACCGTTGACCAGGATGGAAAACCTCAGCCCTTGTACAAAGCCTAGCACCCAGTCTATCTAGGTCTCATGAAATCCAAAACCCTCCAATGCAATCCTGAGGAAACTCCACCAAATTCTATCGTAGGCTCGCTCTATGTCCAGCTTAACTACCATCAAGCTCTGCCTCGTCGGAGCCCACTGTAGATCCCACATCATCTCCTGAGCCAGCAGGACATTATCAAAACTACTCCTCCCCCCCGAATGCCCCCTGCTTCCGGCAGATGATACCTGGCAGAAAAGGCTTCATCCTCCCCACCATGATCCTCGCCACCACCTTGTACAAGGTGGTACACGAACTAATAGGTCTGAAATGGCTCGGCTCTGACGCATCCTAGCGCTTCGGTATCAGAGTGATAAAAGTGGCTTGCAGTCATCTATCATCTCTGTCTGAATAAAGAACAACTAGACTGCCTCCACTACTGCTCTTCGAATAATGCTCCAATACCTGCGGAAGAAGAAAGGGGAAGAGCCATCTAGTCCCGGAGCTTTATCTTCAACAAGAGCCCAGACCGCCTCTTGCACCTCCGTCTCCGACACTGGCTGAATTAGGATTTTGTTCTCGACCTCCTCAATTCTGACTTCCGGCCTTGGAAACTGGCCGACATCCTCTGACCCACTATTTTTAGTTCACCTCGATTTGAAGAAGTCATACAACACCTGTCTAACTGCAGCCTCCTCCACTCGCCGACCCGTCCCTACTCTCAAGGAGCGGATCATATTCCTCTGCCGCCTGATCACCGTCGTCCAGTGGAAGAATCTGGTATTCCAGTCGCCTTCTTTAACCCACTGGACCCCAGACTTCTGTCTCTAAAAAATTTCCTACTGCCTCAATAAAGAGTGGTGAGTGCTAAGTAGCTGTCATAGATCCGCCATGTTCGCTGCCGGGAGCTCCCCTTTCTGATCCTTCCACCCCTGTAACTCCGCAATCGAGGTCTCAACCTCCTCCAACCTCCGAAAGATGTTACCCACTACCTCTCGGTTCCAGCGGCGAAATCGCTGCTTGGTGAGTTCCAACCTGCGCGACACTCTTTGTATGGCGTCACCACGCACCGGCACTCCCCATGCCTTCCGGATGACATCCCAAGACTGGGGGTAAGCCAACCACGCTTTCTCAAACTAGAAAGGGTTGTGATGCTTGGAACAAGAAATTATAGAGCAGGAGTGGACAGTGGTCAGAAGCAATCCTGGATAACTGACTGACCTGGTAGGAAGAGAATTGAAAGATCCAGTCCGGCGATGCAATAGCCCTGTCTAGCCGCTCCCACATCCTGGCTCGGCCAGATTGGTTGTTGCACCAAGTGAATCGCGGTCCTGCGAATCCAAGGTCCGCTAGCCCATTCCTCGACAAAAAGTCTCGAAACTCCCTCTTATCTACTGAATCAAAATAAGCCCTGCCTCCCCTCTTCTCACTAGGGCCCTGAATGCAATTAAAATCACCCACTACCACTGTCGGGATGTTCTGGGACACCAAATTGGTGATCTCACTCCATAGGACTCTTCTTACTCTGTAATCAATATTTGCATAAACACCACATAAAACCCACGGGGCTTCATTTGGTTCCGAGATAATCATTACAATTTGTTGTGAACAGTTTCGGAAGACATCCATAGTGGCCATCCCCTACCTCCACAACACCAAAATACCACTAAACAAACCTTGGAATTCTATTGCAAAACACACCCAATCAGCTGCTAGGCGCCGCTGCACATCTCCAGGCACACGTGTCTCAAATAGAAAACAAATTTTCAAGCTATTGTTTTGAACCAATCTCCTGAAGGACGTTATAAAGGAGGGCTTGGCCGCCTTCCTGCAATTCTACGCTAAAATCTTTATAAACACACTACTTAGATGAACGGCCATTACTGCCCCCCGAGCCTCGGGGTCTGCCTTATCCTCGCTGGTCCAATCAGTCTGTTGCTCGCCATCTTCGCTCACACCTGTGACCACCCGCAATACTATAGCTTTGACCCATTGCACAACTGAGGAGTGCTCCTTTGTGATGTTGCTTTGTGTGGCTTCTGCTCTCTCCAAACCCACCACATACCCCTCCACTAAAGGCTCGGCACATCCCCCAACAAGCCTGTGATCCATCCCATCCCGCTTCAACTCACCCACCCCTCCTCTCACCGCTTCCCCTCTTCCTTGGACTTCCCATCCCCTGGGCAACACCCGCCCCTTTCCTTCCTCACTCCTCCCGACTTCCCCCTTCCCCTTCACTTTGTCTCACTCACCCCCCTCGTTCCCGGTGAGGCGCATCCCCATGTTGGCTAGCATGGCACCACCACCCTTCCCCACGCCATCACGATGCAGCCAAGGGGAAGGAGGGCTCCGATGTCGGAGCCCTCCTTCCTCTCGGCTCTCGGGATCTCCATCCAGGTCAACCTCCCCCAAGCCAAAGGTGGCACGGCCGGACACATGGCCCTCCTTCTCCGCCTCAGCCGGTCGACCCATCCCCGCGGTCGACATGCACAGATCCACCCCTAACCAGGTACGCCCCACCACTCCTTGTCGCTTTTCCGGTAGCACCAATTCTGTCGTGCGAAGGGGGGTCGAGCTCCCAACTCCCTCTGGCTCCTTCCCTCCATTTTGGGTCCGGACTTTATCCTCCTTGCCGCGCTCTCGGGTAGCCACGGTGCCAGCCACCCCTTCCACAAGGCCCGAACCCATGTCCATAGCATTTGGGCCCAGTTGCCCCCCATCTTCCGCCCAGCCCAATAACTGACCCGGCCTGGCCTCCTCCGGTCCATCCCCCACTCCACATTTAGGCGGGCTTCTGGCCCGTTTTAGAGGGCCCACCACCAATCCAGCCTCCACCAGGTCACCTCCGTCTGGGCCTTCACGACCCGTTCTGGTCAACCCAAGGCCCATGTCCGGGTCAGTTCCCGAGTCTAACTCGCCCCTGACTCAGAGCCCGAAGCCTCCTTCCCCTGTTCCTCTCCCAAGGGTGCCAAATCCCCTTCATCGGTGACCGCTGCCGCGCCACCTTGGTGGGCTTTTGCCACCCATCCGAGTCCGACGGCGACTCGGGTGAGCTTAGGCGAGCGCTCGACGAGCCCCCCAAACTGCCCAGATGACAGACCCGATGCCGATCCTGGTGGGGGCATGGTCGCCTTCTTTCATCCGCACCTCGGCTGCAGTCGGCCTTGGCTGCCGGATTCAGTTGGTGGACAGCCAAGGCCCAAACAAAGGTCGATTGCCCTGCCGATCCGCCGCTCCGACTTGCCCCGCATGGGCCTCCATAACCATAGGTATCGGAGAGGCTCGAGTCCCGTCTTTCCCCATCTGTGACACCGACGGTGAAGGGGGAAAGCGACACTCCCCCTCAATATGCCCTATCCAGCCGCACCTGTAGCCATAGGCCGGCAGCTTTTCATAAACGAAAGCTTGCTGGTGGATCATCCCCTCCGCCCTGATGAATCAACCAGGCGTTAGTGGATTTAGGGCATCCGCTTCCACCTTGACCCGAGCAAACCCTAGCTTGTGTGCCTGATCCGTGAAACCATCCAGTGCTAGTGGATGCCCAGCTGCCGCCGCAATATCCCAAATCAACTCCCTATCCCAGTACTCTGCCGGAATAGCCGGAAGCCGGATCCACACTATAACCCGGCTCACCACCTTGACACTAGGGACGAAGTTCGGCTCCCACCTCGCCATAGCCAGGAGTTGGCCGGCTACCAGCCAAGGGTCGTTTGCTAGTGCTGCATCCCTGTCCCCCTCGCTCTTGAAATGGATGGTCATATGTTCCTCCACCATCGGGAACACCTCCACCTCATAATCAAGCTTATCGACTAGTTTCAGCTCCCTTGCAACCCACTCGGCTGGAACCCGCCTACCCAAGCTCCGGGCGATGATTGTCATGGATGCCCATGCCCTCCGGGCCTTCCCCACTTTCTCCGAAGGCAGCTCGAGCACCTCTATGAAGTGCTTCGGGAGGGTCTCTAGCTCCTCCTCCGAGATGCGGTGGGAGGTCCACTATGGCTGCCGAGGCGGAGCTTGAGCAATCGTTGACCAAGTTGGGGGTTTCTCCACCGGCATCAGAGCTGGCTGCTCACTCTCAACACCTTTTCCTTTGTCCCCCCTACTCCTCTGGATCTCCTCCACCATCCTTTCCTTCCTCCCGATGCTCTATGTATCCATCCCTACGAACCCCCAGATGTTTGGTGAAATGCCGCTGAAGTCGCACAGAAATTAAAGCAAGAACCCTCTTGTCGCACTAGGCGCGCTCCCAAAACACCAAACCGGGTCCTCCTCCCACTTCTTTCCCCATGTGACCAAACACCCACTCCATTCCAGACCCACGATCGTCTCTCATTGGATCTCTCTTAAACTCTTTTCATTAAGCGATTTTGAAAAGCATGATTCTGACGAGAACCTTCACATATCTCATAACCTACAGAACAAATGGACAGGTGCAATCGTCAAGCCTTCCAAGTCATTTTATTTCTTAACCTCTCAGGTACAGCATCCTGATGTCCGGAGAAGGCAAGAAATGGGGAACCACTTCGGCCCAAGTTTCTAAATACAGCACCATCTACCAGAATAGCTAGCAGATCATAGGAAGTGTAACTAAAAACTTTACATGCTTAAGATCATGACAAGCAGACCAGAGTAAAGATGATGATCTTCCTTAAAACCAAGCATACCCCACATCAAAAAAAAAAAAAAAAAAAGCTCTATCTCACTCAAAATTTGCATAGAATTTCCCAGTCATACCAACAATATAACTCATATGCAAAACCTTAACATCAAACTTATATAATGCTCCACAATATAGGGAAAGGATGATTGACAAGATCATTAGATTAGCATATCATTTAGCCAACTAGACTCCCTTCAACAACTTTCTGCTAGAAAAAGATACGTGTGCATTAAACAATCACATTGGCATCAACAAAGTAGTTTTAGACAAAACCAGCGCCTAATAGAAGCTTATCAACTTTTTTTTTTCAAAAAAAAAAAAGGCTACGAGAACATAACAAAAGGAAATTCAAATGCTAACGGTGAAATTAGACGTCTGAGTGCCTACGATCTATAAATCAGAATAAATAATATCGTAGAAATAAATCATTCGTGTCTCCTTGATGTACAAAGTATAACAGAATCAAAAAGAAAAAGGAAGGACAGGAGGATATCCGAGCTGCTCACCAACATCCGCTCGCTTGGCACGCTTGATCTTCTGGAGCTGAACCTGGGAATCGACAAAGATCTGCATCCGCTGGATCTCCAGCCCCCTGGCAAACTCCATCCGCTGCTTCTCCAGCTCCATCATCTGCCGCTGCTTCGACCCCTCCACCCTCTCGTAGATCTCAGCAAACCTCACGATCGCCCTCGCCAGCTGCCGGATCCCATCCCCCTCCCTTTCCCTCGGTCCCCTCCACCCCCTCCCGGACCTCGACGACGACCTCTCCGACGACCCCGTGTCCTCCTCCACAGCCTCCGCCGCGGCTGCCGCGGCCGCCCTCCGGAAGAACGACGAGTCATCGACAGCGAGCGCGGCCACTGGGCGCTTCTCCGATAGGCGGGCTGCGGCGGCGGCGGCCGCGGCGGCCGCCGCAGCGACCGGGACGGGGGAGCCCTTGCGGTGGTAGGAGAGCGGGAGAGCAAGCGGCGGCGAGGGCTTCTTGGCCGGGGTGGAGGATCCGACGAGCGCGTCGAGGCGGTCGTAGAAGGCCCACCCGCTCGCCGCCACGCCGTTGGTCGCGGCGAGCCGGGCCTTCTCGATCTTATACTTCTTCTTTAGTGTATCGATCCGGTTCTTGCACTGGACGTCGGTGCGAGGGGGACGGCGAGTGGCGGAGGCGCCGCAGCGGGAGTTGACAGCGTCGGCAACCTCCTGCCAATGCTTCTGACGGAGGTTACCTCGGTTAAGCTCGAGGTAGCGGTCGCCCCAGGCCTCGACCAGCGCCGAGGTCTCACCCTCGCTCCAGCAGTCCTCGCGGTACGGCAGCGCCGGGTTCGGCGGCCGTGACGGAGCCATCTCCCTCCCGTCCATCGGCCGTCAAGTCTCGCCGGAAAGAGACGAGATCTCTAGATCTGAGGCCCAAATCGGGTCCCTCTTTCTCTCTCTCTCTTTCTCGCTCTCTCGCTCCGTCCCGGTTTGACGGTGGGGAAAGGACGTGGAGGAGTAAAAGAGAGGATGGGGGGAGCGGCGAGGCGCCGGCTGGAGAGGGGGGAGGGCGCGTGAGGAGCATGTGCGGGTCGCCGGGTGAGCGCGTGCGCCGACGTTCGCGCGGGGGTGTTTGCTGGCGTCAGCGAAGGGAAGGGGTCCACCGGATCGGGGGCCATCACCGCCGTTGCTTTGGGGCTGGGGCTTGACGGAAGGACGCAGTGAGCGGGGAATAATTATAATTTTCGGGGAAGATAAAGACGAGACGCCGCCGTTGGTCCGGGAACGGACGGACGATTTTATCGGGGGAGTGACGAAAACATCCTCGTTCTTGAAGGAGGGTTGGTGAGGGGAGGGGTAGGATTGGGAGGAAAGGGGAAAGATTGTCTCGACCCGCTCGGTATCAGAGGGAAGGTGGGAGCTCTTCGACGTCGGATGAAGTTGGGTGGGGTTTGGAAGGCGGCGCGGAAGGACTAAGAAGAGAGAGACGGTGGACCCGAGGATGAAACGCGGCCGGTTAACGAGCCGAGCCTGCTCGTTTCACGTAAGCTCAAGCTCGAGTTCGAACTTGGGCTCGATACCGAGCTCTGTATTGGGCTCGAGCTCGGGCTCGCTTGGCAAAATAAAGACTCGGACTTGAGCTCGTAAAGCTCGTTTCAATTACAAGCCCAAGCTCGAGCCCGCTCGGGCTCGGGCTCGATACAAGCCCGTTGGTCTGTTTTTTGTTTCCTTGAAATAGCACAGAAATAATTTGAATGTATATAAAAGAAATCATAAAGTGGTAGAACAATAAACAAGTAGGAAATGGACAAGCAAGATTGGACTACATAAGTCTTAGATTGAGAGTTTAATTATGCCAGCATAAATCTTTTTGGCTCAGCGCCTTGCGGTACCATAAGACCACAGATACAAGTGTCACAACAAATTAAGGGAAAGTATGAACACAAGTTGTTAAAAAGATGCATCATCTTGAACGAACACATCTTAAATGGTATTCATCAGATTGGCTGCCAATAAAAAGGACAAGAAAATTTTGAATTAGACATTCATCACTGTCCTCTGCTGTTTAATTTACAAAGAGAGCGCTGCATGAGCAAGCTATGGTGACCGCCAGGTGTTCTGGATGTTGTTTGAGCTGATAACCTCCATGGCTCCATTTCAGT
>JAOXJJ010000725.1:7069331-7091776 GCA_025769935.1 Phoenix roebelenii | reverse complement strand
GCAGTCCTTACTATTAAAACATGATGTATGATGTGTTAGCGTGAAAAGCGGCCAAGACGAGTAGAAAGCGCAAGGCTAACCGAAACGAAACAATGACCCTGAAAATGGTTAATCAGCTTGTACAATATATGAAAGGCAAGCAGGTACCTGCGGACACAGTTTATACACAAGACTCAATTCAGAGTTGAAAGGTGGAAATATTGTTAATTTAGCAAAAGACTATGAAGTGTTCAATTGATTATGCATTAGTGCTTCTGGTAAGAGCAGAAAACATGCCTTACAAACCAAACTCATATAGATGGGGAGACACTCATGTAATATGGTTGCAATTATGTGCGAGTCCATCAACACCAAGAACGAAATTAATGCCTCTGATCATAAAGCATTTTCTTCCAACCCAGGGAAAAAAGAAGCATACATAATTTGAGCTAAAATAACATCTGGGGTAAATAAACAAATAAATAATTAAATAAATCTCTCATTGGTCGTACAGAAAGGAGACTGTCGTATTTCCAGGTTGAAAGGGTAGTTGGTAACATCTTGTGCTTCCTATTGGAGAGTGGGTTACATAAATATCTACCATTCCAATTCCATACATGACCAACACTTCCTAAATTTCAAGATGCTGCATTTCATAAATAGCAAGGAGGAAAAAATAACTTATGAAAAGTCAGCAAATATAAATCTCAAAACTGCAATTCTCTATTACTGATTGGGAATTGACAAAGATTAAACAAATAGAACATTTGTACAAAGAAAAAGGAAAAAGAAAAAAATAGAACCAATTATAAGTGCATGAACAAATAGACACATTATGACTAAACAACTGCTGATAATTAAGACCTTCAGAGTATTTGTGCCGCTAAGGGGATACTTGAAACAGGAACATGATAGATCAAGCTAGATTAACATTAAAACATATACCTGGAAAATGCCGAGGAAAGAAGAGTCGCAGCACAACAGCAATAAACGCAATCCATTTACCAACCTCCCCCCTGCAAAATATCTCAATAAAATTGAAGACCAAAACCATGGGAAAATATATCATAAACAACAAGACTTGTCTGATCTGTTCAGTGCCACTTACAAGTTTCCTTCTCAATTAGTTAATTCATAACCAAGGCTAAATCCTCTGAGAATTATTATATAAAAAATTAAACCATTTCTCACAGTCTCCTATCAAACCTTTACAAAAAAAATCTGTAGCCCATTCAGTACCCCCATACCCAGGCAGCTTTTCAACCATTCAACTTCTTCCAAGGAAGAGCAGTTCTGGCCTAAATTGCCATCCAATACATAATAGTTGTCCATCATTACTTTATATATCCAATAACAAACCATATCTAATATAGCCATTGTTCATCCTAGTATCATACTTGTGAGCCTTCTCCACTGCCTAACATCCTGATGCTATGTCAAAGGTGACCTGACTATTGTTTTTTGAAATTATTTTTTGAATCCCAATGGAATTTGATTAAATACTACCATGAAGGCATAGCTACCCTTCATTTACCTCAATTTAATCCCATCAGGGATGTACTCATTTATCTGTCCATCATTCAGTGAAGTTGATCCAAGGTAAAAAAAAAGTGATTTATGGGAAACATATTTTACCAACACTAATTACATCCTTAAATCCTCTCATATTCCCACTACACCAGTACCTTAAGTTAATTGTTCTGGTTCACCTAATTTTTGAACCTTCATTCTGCAGGTCATCCACAGAAAAAGCCAATATAAAAGAAAGAAAAGGATAGTCACCTCAGTAAAGAAAACAGCACAGATGGCAAGCTCAAGAAAATGTAAGGAACTAAAAGTGCAGTCAACATGTTTGTCCTCCAGTTTGTCCGGTCCAATACCAACAGATATCTGCAGTAAGAATACACAAAAATAAATAAATTATAAACTTCAGAAGTAAGGTAAAATAATCAAATAATAGAACAGTATTGTGGCAGCACATATAGGCACTTCTAACAAGTTTATCGTTTTAAAAAAAAAGGCTGAACATGTATATCTGTCTGTATATGATACAGAAGATTCCAGACATCCCAAAAACTCTGGGGTACATTACTGATCTACACAGTTATAAAATGGAACAGAAAAGTTGCATAAAAGTGAGGCAAATTCTAACTAAAGATGCATGCGACATCACATAAGCATCAATACAAAGTCTATGGCAACAGCTATAACAATTCACTATCTCTCCCTTCAATGAAGTTACATTACGGCATCCAAGGAAAACAACCAAGCATCAAGAAAAATTAACAAACCTGCAGCTTGTTTTGTTCAAGTCGCAAAAACCAAGCATTTCCTGGTACATATACTGTTGTTTTAATCTCAGTATAACTGAGTATCATCATCTGATGTCAGAACATTTGGATCCAGCAGATACAGAACAACCAACAGAGAAGTCATAACTGATTGACCAAACCCCAGTTCCCATGTGAAAGTAAAAATAACAATGTTTTAGCTGTTTTATTTAATTATAAAGCATCTCCTGGCACAGGCACTGCTGTTTAATCAAAGCATAACTGTGTATACTCATCAGATGTCAGAACATTTAGATCCAGCAGATACAGAACAACCAACAATGAAGTCATAACAGATTAAAGTAAACCTAGTTCCCCTTTGAAAGTACAAGCAATAATGCCTTAGCCGTCTTTTTTAATTATAATATGTAAATACTCTCAACACATAAGTAGAAAGTTGCAATCCGTAACAGTAAGCTGAAAAATTGAAATGTAAAAGTATAAACAGCTAGAGTTTACATAGATAAGTAGTAAAGATTGCTGAAGGAAGAGCTTTAAAAATTCCAGATGTTCCTAAGTAGGCAATGGAGTTATGTGTGCATCTTTAGAGGAAAGTCTACAAGAGAGGAAGAAAATATGTTCTCACAAATTTGGATTTTCTTTGCGATGGATTACATGTCATGCCTCCATCTTAAGGAGGAATACTCCACATGCCCCTTTCTTTCCTAATTGTCTCTTCTTTTTCTTCTCATCATGCAAATCTAAGTATTGAAGCAACATGAATTCAGGACATCAAAATATTCAGCAAATAATGGGGTCTGAAGAGTACTTTATAGCATCCAAAGCTTGAAAGGCTTAAAAATGCATTTGTATGTGGCAAGTATGTCAAAGTTCATTATGTATATTGCCTACACATATTGTGTTTCCTTTCCTTTTGTTTCTTCTTGCTTTGAGTGTTCTGCTATAACCACCTGGCATCATGTATGTATAATAATTTATTGCCTTCAGTTGTGCTGATGTATTTCACATTTCTTTTAAGCCTTTATAATCTAAATAACATGTTCTAAAATCCCGATCAGGAGCTTTCATGAAATCATCAAAGAACAATTTCCAAAAGTCCAAGCATTCATAGCTCATATCCACCTTTTGACTTAGAAATCAAAATTATCCTCTGCATGTTTGTAGATCTTCAACCTATCCTACCAAATCACTATTGGAAGTTTAGATCTTCAAAGCTTTCATCAAAACGTGAACCAGAGCTCTGGTCAGATGTCCATGTGAAAGCTTTCCCTCTATCCAATTCTTTTCCATTCCATTTTCAATTAATGGTGATAGAAAAGAAACTTTTTCGACCACCATGCTCTTGCTAGGGACTTGCACCACTGGCAACATGAACCACTAGGACAAAATGTTTAAACAATCAAAGATCACATTAAGGTGGATTGAGTCTTTAGTCTAACACATCCCAACTGAAGCTTCCTTATTATAGTTCTTTCTCGTTCTCTATCCACTGAACAGTTACAAATATATGGTTTTCTCACCACAAAGCTCTTACCAAAGGCTTGCACCACTAAATCCATAAGCAAAACTAGCTATACACTTTTAAGCTCTTATTTTTCCTCATGATTCATCTCTGAGTGTCCTGGCAGCCATTGAGTATGAATATAAGTAAAAAGAAAAATAAAGTAGCCCAACTATGATTGTGCATGATATGAACCTTTCTCCCACTAAGTCTTGAATGATCTCCAGCCCCAGATTAACCCATACCTAGCTGTTCATTTCATTCTTCACATAAGAAGCAACTATCTCCGTCTCCTAGATTCTTCTGTAGGTTGGTGAAAGCCACTCACTTGTCTTAGTCTTGCCTGCTCGGTTTTCATCCTGAACACCATAATTGCAACAGTTCTGGTCATTCATAACCTTATATTAATAGTTATGTTGAGGCCTGCTGCTGCATAACTTCTCCAAGCACAGACTTTTTTTAAGACTTTCGGTTTTGTTTGCATTTCATTTGAGTGAGTTCTTGAACAACCCTCATGCACTTTTCATTGATTCAAGGTAATATTTTGAATCCCTTATTTAACTATATTGCACCTACAATATAGTCCAATCCCATTTTCTAGAACCAAATCTGGATTTTAAGAAAACTGAGTTTTTTTTTTTTTGGCGCGGAAGGAGGGGAGGTTGTCAACCCTAATAGTACATCAGGTCCATTGTGGAATCAAGCATGTAATGGTTTTATTTTCCCCACGATGATATAAGGTATAGGCCTTCTTGCTATCCAATTTAGACTAATTCAGCTATAGCATAATGAGTGAATTAGAACGACTTATGCCAGCACCAAACATTAATTTATAGATGAAGGCATAAAGAAGAAGCACTATCCATGTTTGCATCCTTGAACGCAACAAATGATGATATTTGAACAAAGGAACACAAACTTCATCGGTATCATGAAACCAGTTAATGTTTTCAGGAAAACCTGTTCATCAATCGTGCTAGTAGGCAACAAACCTTAAAAACTTTAGCCACTCGGCCCACTCCAGAAAGGCTACTATTAGTTCTTTTTTGGAGTCTTCTACTCCATGAACCATCCAGTATACCTCTTTTTACACGAGGCGCAGGGAAGTACCTCACCGTTATCAAAAATTTTGTTTTAAAAGACGCAACGACATCTGTCCATAAAGACACTACCTTCAATCGCTAAGCAGTCATATGGTCATGATCTGCGCCGCTCGCATCGAGAAAAAAATGAATTGTTACAGAGAAAAGGAGGCCATTATCAAAATAAAGGCCGTATCCAACGTTTTTTTCCTCAAAAGAACAGAAAAAGATGGTCCATTATCCCTTCAGAATCAATATCCTTATTTTTTTAGACTGATGAGAATATTATATGATTCTGAAACAAGAAATTTAGGACTTTGCAGAATAGATTTAAATCTAACACCTCAAAGATTATGGTAGAAATAATCAACCGCCACAATCCACAGATTTTCTCTTGCAATTTAAGTTAATACTAAACAAGAGAGGAATGGATCGATGATGAACAGAGAGTAACTGGTACCCGAAATGAACTTAGTTGTCATTAAAAGCATACGTATAGAGAAATCGAAGAAAGAAATCAGAATAAAGCGGTCACAGGGGAATAAAGGATCTAACAAGGCGAGCTCACATTGCTGAAAAGGAAGCGAGGAATTGGAAGAAGGTGGTGCCGAACCCAAGTCCACTGCCAAGCTTGAAGGCATGGCTGGCGAGCTTCTTGGCCGCGATCCCGAGCTCCTTGAGATCCGACTCGATCAAATCGTCCGCCAACCTATCCGTCTTCATCTCCAGGTACCCTATCTTCCCCATCCCCCTAAGAATTTTTTCTCAATTAGACGCAGAACTAGAAGAAGAAGAAGAAATTTTTTTTTCTTCGAAATTTCAGAGCTCACGCTGGAAAGTTCTCGAGAGGAGGAGGAGCAATACAAATAGGCAGGAGGGAGGCAAAGGGCTGGCCGGCCGGCCCACGTTCTCTGGATCAAACGTCGCAGACGTGCCCCACGCCTAGCTTATTGCTGTAGGCGAATCACGAAGACGTGTCACTTACCGCGGGCGGCACCCAGGTGCGAGTAGTGTATGGCCCACAGGATCTTTTAACCCGTTTAATCTATTTTACTTTATTTAATAATTAAATTAGATCATTATCCAATTTAGACTCAGCTGCTTATCTGCTTTTTTTTGATGGAGATGCAGATGATAATGACCTATTTTTATTTATCAAAAATTTATTAATTCGAATTCGAACTATTTATTAAATAGAATAAATTTCAGATTTGAATTTGATTTTTTTATTAAATAGATAATCCAATCTGTTGCATGTAATCTATTTATTAAATAAATCAAGCAAGAGTAAATAAGTTAAATAATTTTTTTATTAGATTAAATATATTTAAATAGGTTAAATATATTAAGCAAGCTGGATTAAATAGATCAGAAACAGATTTATCTGATCCAATCCGACTTAATTGCTATCCTTATTGGTTTGTTCCTGTTGCTTTGTTGTATCCATTAAACTTTACCTTTACTGGCACATGCCTTACTATCCGAGCAGCGGTATCCAGCTCGAAATTTTCAAACCGAGGGAAACATCAAAGTAGATTACCCTTGGATTTTGAACAGGCATTTTTTCGGTAAGGTGGATACATCATACCGTTCTAGCATGACTACATCCAATGAAATAACAAAAAAAAGGTGGCAAAGAGGAGTGGAGCGGACTAGTAGCTATCACAAATCGAGCCACCAAAGTGTTGCGCAACATATAAGGCAACCCAATCAGCCGCCCTATTCTCCTTTCGATAAGTACGGATGGCCTAGGAGGCCACACAGTCCTTCAATAAGTTGTGAATGCCCTATAACAATGGGTGCTCATCGCCTACCCTGGTATGACCCTAGATCTACCCAATCATAGTCGCAGAATCTCTTTCTATGTGGATATGATCTGCCCCGAAATTGACCCATGTGTGGGTGATTCCTTTTCAAGCAGCTCTGAGCTCGACTCTAGGAATAGAAGTGTCATAGAGCTGACTGGCCTCGCTGCAATCAATCTTGAATTAGTGTCTCCAATCACAAATCCAGCTCCTCATCCTCCATCATCAGACGTACTACCATCGAAGTTTACTTTGAGAAAGCTCGAAGATGGGGTTCGTAAGAGACAAAAATCATCCGAGTCGTTCTAAGAGTTAAGTGGGGCCACCTAGTATCCCTAGCAGTCCTAGATCCTTTGATTGTTTGAGCTTGAGCGAACTGATCTGCATAAAGAAGCTTCCTATCAGCCACAGTCCTCAGATTCTACCTCTGTCCCTCAAACGTCCGGCAATTCTATCCAGCCAAATGTGATAAGCAACATAGGCAGTGCTGACTCCCTAGCACTAGTGAGAAGTCTGCTGATGGACCCCTTCAGGTGAGCAAGAAAAGTTGCAGTCAGGGTCGGAGACTGCAAGAATCCCTAGTTGCCTCTGGCCAACTACCATACCTGGACTACCCTCGGGCAATGAAACAACACATGCTCAATGGACTCCTCTACATCTCGGCACCCATCACAAGTAGGGTGGAGCCTCACACCCTATTTGCTTAAAACTCCTAGGCTGGGAGGCAGCTCCATACCATCTTCCAAAGAAACAAAGCAACCTGAGGGTGAACACGGAGCCTTCAAAGCCGGCCGTCATCCATCGACTGAGATGCCTCAATTTTGTACAACTCCCTAAGGTCACTAGCTCTCACCTTGGATCTGCTAGTCGGACTCATGTCCTTCTATCAAGTCCTCCTCCTTGGAAACTGGTACGACTAGGATCCTCTCCACCAATAAAGAAGTATTGGACCTTCACTTTATCCCATCTCCTCTCCCATGGACTGAAGAGATCGCACATCCTAAGGCCCAAGCTCTTCACATCAACGAATGTGGGCCATAGTTGAATAGGAAGATCAGACACCCACGTATCATTCAGCACATCTATCAACTGGCTATCATCGACTACCCACCAGATCCGAGTCGTCACCTCTGGAGTATGAGAGCACATCTCCTGCCAAATAAACGAGCTACACCGGTTAGCCTGAAAGTCTGGTGCCATGGCCTGGTCACTGTACTTAGCCTTCATTAAGGAGCTCCATAGGCCATCCGACTCAAGCAAGAGCTGAGCGACATGTCTAGCCGCCATAGCCTCCCCCCTCATCAACAGAGAATAGATGCCCAGACCCCTATAACCTCGGGGCTGACATACCACCTCCCAAGCAAAAAGATGGAGTCCCCTCATACCATCCAACTATATAAAGTTTCTGAACAACTGCTCCACCTTCACTAGAAGAGCCTTGGGCATAGCAGTGCAAGTCAGCAAGTAGACCAGAGCGAGTTGAGGACTGATCTCACCAGTGTCACCCTACCCATCATAGAGAGTCCTCTTGCCCGCCACCCCTCCAATCTTTGTCTGATGCTCTACTCGATCTTGCTGCACTCTATTGTCTATTGTCGCCTTCTTATAATGGGTACATCTAAGTATCTCCAGCTGCCAACATGCTCTCATACACTTAGGATCTTCTTAATGTCAATCCTAAGATGTCACTTAATCTTTGGGCTAAAGTAAACTGCTATTTTGGTTAGGTTGATTTGTTGACCCAAAGCAATGCAGTGGTCCTCCAGGAATTTTACTGTTCATCCAAGCGCTTTATCTCATGGCTCAGGCAAGGAACATACAATCATCCGCAAAGAGAATGTGAGAAATTAGTTTGGCATATGAGGTAGGCCTATAGGCCTCAAAGGTAGGGGTGACAATCGGGTTGGGTCGGATATAAACATGTTGGATCAAATACAGGTTGGGTCAGAAAATCATAAACCTGAACCTGACATGTTTAATAAACAGGTAACCTGACCCAATCCATTTAACCTATTTAATAAACAGATAACCTGTTTACCCTACCCGACCCGACCTGTTTAACCCATTTAACCTGTTTAATCCATTTAACCTGTTTTCTAAATTGAATAGTCATCCATTAATGCTGCCATTTCATATAGACATAATGAATAAAAAATAGGTAAGCTACCCATTCAATTACTGCTATATGACTATTTTAAAACAATTTTTGCAATAGTTTTTGGGTTTGTACATACTTCATAGAGACATCCAAACACCCAGACAAAAGGAATTTATTAAGTATCAAAGACAAAATGCAAAAGAGGCGCAACAAGGATCTGCCGTAAGGAAGGTTCTAGCCAGATTATGCCAGCAGAAAAGAACCAGTAGTAGAATAATTCCATAGCTAACAACTTCAATCATCCACGGCGAAAGCAATATCCTAACAAGCGAATGCATGCATATGTTGGAATCACTAGATTATAAAAGCAAACACTGCAGGTATGATAGACAGCAAAAAACTGAACAACTATCATTACAACCCAAGTTAGTAGGAGCTTCTATTCTAAAGTATACAGATTTCTTTTAAATACGCCATGCATCAATCATAAGAAACACATTAACGTCACTGCACACTGTAAACGGTAGCAGAATCAAAAGCTTGCATTGGTCCTTTAAAATTATTGCTCCATATCTTCTGGAAGAGCCTATATTCTTCAACAACCAACTTGCCACAACCAGAGGTTCAAATCCCAAACCACAACAGATTCAAACAAAATGAACAACCAATCCAAACATGCCCGCTCCCTTCCCTAACAAATCCATCAATTCAGTCCATGAATGGGCTTAGAAGAGCTTGTAGGGTGATGAAGCATCCAAGGGGTGGATGAGATAGGTCAGGACTAAGGCCACTAGCATCACCACGTAGGCAATTCCTTGGTCAATCGATGTCCCTGCATAGGAGCAAAGAAAAGAATCATTCAACGTCATCAGTTCAAACTAAACACGATGGATATCCGTGACTCTGCAACAACTAAAGATATAGTCCAAGTCCATGATCATGATTCATTTCAAGCTTCTTGATCATGGTTGAATTTATAATGTTTTAAGAAAACAAGGTACACAAGCATATTCGGAAATGTTATACAGTATAATACATCAAATAACGATGCCACATAAATAAATTAAAAATTACACCAAAAAATTGTAATATTTTCACAAAATTAGAGCTTCAATCATTTGAAATAGCACTATAATATACAAAGAAACTAAACATATATATAATCAAGAGACCGTAACATTTTAGTGTTTTAATATCTATGTAAATTAAAAAAGTACAGCAGCACGAAAGTTGATGTAACCCTAATATGATTTTTGCTAATTGATATTAGCTGCTGCAGTGAATATGAAATCAAGCAACCGTGAATCTGCTCCATCCAAGAACAGTGACAATAGAACCAGATAAGACAGAACATCTAAGACACCACCAGAAAAAACATTGGATGCATTCATGCAATCAACACTAACTTTATGAAATAAAATATCAGAAACAGAAATCAATCAGCTCCAGAGAACAGCAGTGAAAATCTCGTCAAACATAAAGTACTATATTTATTCAAAAATATTAATATTCAGAATTAATACAAGATTCTGTGTTCAAAAAAGAAAACAAAAGAGAGAACAAATAGAAGAAAAACAATCACGGAAAATTTCAAAGAAATAACTGGAAAACATATACCACACCCTGTTTCACTAGAGAGAATACCATGGTACAGATTCAAGAAAAATTGATGATATTTTCAAGAAGAAAGTTTTTTGTTAGAAAGCTTTTTGTTAGAAAGCTTTTGTTGATACTTAAACTTGATACTTTGTTTCCCAATATCAAAGAGATGATTTTTGATGGGCTGTGAAGAAGAAGAAGAGATCTCCTTTCCTATCCATTATTTTTTTGGGGGGTGAACCAACCCTTCTTTTAATCTATAATGGATCACAAACACAAATCTATTCGTCTTCTATACTATAAAAGAAAATATGAATCAACTCCAATAGGAAATGAAAACACAAGGTACATCATTAATCCTAGATGACCGGTACATCATTAAATCCTTCCATATCTCCAGACAAAAACGGGAAAAAATTACAAAAACGAAGAAGAAGAAGAAGAAAAAAGAGCAGAAGTAACAAAAGCACTTATAACTGAAGATCCCCTCATGGTAGATGAGATCTATTCTCCCCAATAAAACAAATGAGAATCCTCTACCACCTTCCTGACCAAGTAACTGAGCTAAACTTCATGCTGGAGCAAAAGCATCCCAAATAAATGAGCTTAAGATGACAAAATACCAAAGCTTTATCAACCATCCGAACCCTAAATAGATGAATCTTTCTTACCTCGGTAGAGCAGAGGATCCGACCTCGCGTAGATGAGATCGAACCCAAACCCTAAATAGCTTGCACGCGCGGAAGACTTCGAACAGAAGAGGGAGAGGGAAGGCGACGGGAGCCAAAGAAATCCCAAGGAGCGGGAATAGATGAGATCTTCTTCCTCTTCCTCTTCTTCTTTTCTTTTATTTTGTTATTATGGGGTAAAAGGAAACAGGGGTTAGGGGGGCGTGATGTAGCCGCAGTCGCCGTCAATGGGGAGGAGGAAGTAGTCGGCAAGGGGGAGGAGAGGGCGGAGGCGGAGGAGAGGAGAGGGGAGAGGCCGAGAGGGACACTGAGGGAAGACGGGAAGAGAGCTCGGCGGCGCTTTGGACAAACCCTATGTCCCAAACCCAAAGGATACCTCGTGGTGAAACTTTGAAATCGGGTCGAGGGGAGTTGGGCTTCACTTCTCAGTGCGATGCGGGCCATGCGGCGGGGAGTTGGGCCGGCCCTAGGCCTTATGAGTTATGGCCCTTATCTTCTATCAGCCTAACAGTTAAACGGGTTATACAGGTTAAACATGTCAGACATGTAAAATCTGTATCCGACCCAATTAATAAACATGTTAAATGGGTCAACCTGTTTACGACTCGAACCTATTTAGGCCAAACCTAAACATGTTTATGGCGGGTTGAACACGGGTCAGGTTGGCGGGTCGGGTCATATTTTGCCACCCCTAGACGCAGGCCGTAGTGTGTCACAACTATAGGCTGCTAGAGCTATCGGTTATTAGGGTTGTCAGGCTTTGTCGATACGTGTTAATTGTTCTCCTCGGTTGATGCCCCCTTCTTGGTCGAGACCGAAGGTGCTCACCTCGGTTAGTCAGCTGCTTGGCTGCGGCCGAGATTGTTCTCCTTGGCTTACATCCAAGGTCAAAAGAGCAAGTCTGGCATGAAGACGAATTGTCCAATATTTCTTTCTTTAATTCAAAGTATTTTCTAAATTTTGCGGTACTTCTATATTTATCAACAAAGTGGACCATGCCCAGGCCCATAGCTTGGGCACAGAACTATCAGGTCGAGACCAAGACTGTCTAACCTACCATACCCTGGAGTTTTCAACATGTATGGCCACAGGCTGCTTCTCTTCTTTTCCATGACGACAAATGTGAAAGAATAGGCTAATACATATAGACCGTGATTAATTCCATTGCCTAGGCAAATTTTACGGTCCCTATATATATGTTCTCAGAATGCAACTTACATGTTAGTAAAACCACAACAACTTGCTGGATTCATATCTTATGAAAGTAAAAGCATAAATATCAAATCTTTGGGATAACAGAGCATATCGATCTCTTAATTAATAGTACCGTAAACTTCAAAATTTGTGTAGAAAACTTCAATTGATTATTCGTTGTTGTCGAGTAGTTGCCATAAATGAGGAAGCCATAAAAAACACCTTCGTAATTTTGTTCTTTGTTTTTTTTTTTTGGTTGTGGAGAGGGGGCAAGAGAGATTTTGCATTAAGGCCCAAGGGCAGCTCAATTCAAATGAACTTCAAATATTCACATGCATGCTATTGTCCTGACTTCTGAGATTCAAATAAAATTCAACAAGTTAGAAGCAAAATTTATTATTCAAGCAGTATTTAACATATTATTCAAGAATGATTTCGGATGGTATACAAAAGTTATATTACATGGCCTGTATTTGTCTTTTTACCTACAAAACAAAATCATGAATCGAGCTTGGACATGCATCCTTTACATGTACGCAATGCTAATTGAATCGGGCCTCCACTTGGGTTAGGCATCGTGGGTGAGCTCAAAGCCTATTTGAAATGAGGCCCAAGACCCAAAGGTGATAGTCGGTGGATAAACCAGTAGTCACAATCTATGCTCTCCTGGTGTCAACCACACTAAATGGAGAAATTATTGGTTGGTCCAAATTCACCATCGATGCGCAAAAACAAACGAAAAAGAAATGTAAAGGAATAGGGAGCAATGTAGATATATTTGTGTGTGTTAGTTCGTAGTTGGACTGATCCACGAGCTCAATGGTGAACATGGTCTAACTAAATCCACTAAATGAGAGTTCACATAGGTGGTCCTCCCACTACCAGCGTAACATCGAGAGGGGTTTCATGTGACATGGTGCTTTTTGGCTATATAATTTTAGTAAAAAGTTTTTTTCCCAAATCTAATATCTATTTTTTTTTTTTTTAAAAAAAACAAAGACACCTCTTCAAATTTGGATCATTTACACTTAGACTCTAAAAGTTTAAAAATTATCAATTAGCTACCAAAATTTTAAATTCATTGCTTGTGGCCCAACCGTCTATTTTCGTTGCAAAATATTATCACATAATGGTCATCTTATAACAAAACTTTTATAAAATTTTAGAACCACCCTTCTTACTAACATAACAAGGGACTCATATTTTGATGGGAATTGACGGATGGGAAAGGATACTTATATGAACAGAGCGCTTTGAGATCTATGCAAGTAGATGACTAACTGAGCTTTGTACTTTGAGGTATGTGCAGCTAGTTGAATGATTGAGGATGAAGTGCTTTGAGACCTGTGCATGCAAATGAATAATAGAGAGTGGGTGCTTTGAGATATGTGCGCAGATGAATGATAGAGAATGGAGTACTTTGAGATCTATGCAAGTGGATGCATGAGATAAATTAGAGAGCATTGAGATTTGTGCAAGTGGATGGATGATGGAGGATGAAACACTTTAAGATCTACGCAAGTGGATGGATAATAAAGCATAGAGCGCTTTAATATCTACGCAAGTGGACGGATGATAGAGGATGGAACACCTTGAGATTGGTATAGACGAATGGATGATAAGCAGAGTGCTTTGAGATCTATGTAGATGGATAGATTGCTTTGAAATTTGTGCAAGCGGATAGATGATAGAGGATAAAGTACTTTGAGATCTCACAGGTTGATGGATGATAGAGAATATTGCACTTTGAGATCTGTGCATGTGGATGAGTAACAGAGGACGAAGCGTTTTAAGATCCATACATGTGGATGATTCATAAAGGATAGAGCGCTTTGAGATCGCGTGGAAGCCATGATCCAAGTTCTCTAAATCAAGGGTATTTTGGTCTTTTTTCTCACTCCGATAACTATCTTAGGATTTAGATAAACAGCTGGGCTACCTTACAATGAAAATAAAGTTTTTGTGCTAATCGAAACTTTTAAAAATTTTGGGGTCTAAACATAACTCGCTCACACTTAAAGAGATGTCTCGTAATTTTTTCAAAGTTTTATATAAGATGCAGGTTGAGAAAGGTAAACATAACAATTTTAGATAAAATGGATATCTCATGAATAACTTTAGGTAATCCAGATATCTCATAAAACCAGAAAAACTCAGGTTTTGAGAGAGATGGGATTTCACGTTTCTTCTCAAATGAGCGATGCCGCGGGTCGCTCGATCTCAGAATGAATGAAAGAGGGAATTTTGGCTTGGCGTAAGGAAAGCAAGAGCGAAGAGAGCGGGACTAGTTTTGTTCAAAACTATCCTTTTATAGAACTCTAGTTTCCTTTGTAAAGCCGACAACCAAACAGCACCCAGCTTCGTATATCCACAGCCACCTCTCTCCCTCCCTCTCTCTCTCTGCCATCCCATGCTTCCCACCAGCAGAAGAGAGCTCCTTTGGTACCTCTCCCTCCTTATTATTGAGACCATGACTTCCTAAAAATGGCATGGAAAAAGAAAGTGGGAGGAGGTGTTCAATTGTTATGTTCTCCTTCGATCTTTGGCTCAAATATAGAGAAATTATTAGGTGGATTAGATCCTCGAGGTGAAATGAATCCTTTTAATAATTTCATCCTAGGATGAAATGAATCCATTTAAAATAATTTCATCCTAGTTCTTTGATGGATCTGATCCACCTAATAATTTCTCCTCGAAATAAATGGTTTGGCATGATTCACATGGGAGTACTACAAATATCTCAGCATCTTTTTGACATATTTCTACTAATTAAGTTATTTTTTCAAGTTCTCATGACCGTTACCCATGGTATCTTTGTTTCTAGATAATCATGTAGAATTGCTTCGTCGCATTATATTTTTTTAGAATTCTTCTTTTTAGAAATTTAGTTTCTTAGAATGTTAAATTGCCTAGGAATCCCGTTTTACCACAGGTATATTCTGCCTGATAAGGACTTTCTTTTGAGAAAAAAATCAAATCAATAAATATCGAGATTATTTGAGAAAAAAAGCCTTGGACAGAGTAGGATGATCATCTTTGTTGGACCATAGAAAGTTAACAGGATAGTTCGGCTTTTAGATGAAATCAATGTTAATGATTTAATTATATACCATGCTTAGTTAAAGAAAAAGGAGTGGTGATCGATGTCATTTTTTTATTGCAATGAAAGGCATCTCACCAAACATCGTGGCTTTCCCGGTGGAGGGATTTAAGTGAGTTTTAAGCCATTTCATGCATTTGAGATAGTAGAAGAAGGAAATTTCATGAATGAAAATAAAAATATATAGATTTTTTTTTTTCATTTGATTGGGAAAATTTGCATGGGTCGGGTTTGTTTATGTTGGAGGCTAAAACTCAAGAACCAATCTAATTCTAGTTAGTTTCTGAATTTTGGTACCAGGATCGAACAAATTAATGTTGGAACCAACTCAATTCAACTTAACCCAACCAGAATCGGGTTGCTTTGGATTTCATTAGATTCCCCAAAATTTTCAAGAAAAAATAAATAAATAAATAATTATATTTAAAAAAATTAATTAGCAATAGAAGCTGAATTCTAAAAAATTATATGTAATGTATTTAAAGGCATTAGAAATATCTACAAATCTACAATATAACATATTATGTTACAATCCTGATAAATCATTACCTTAATCAAAAAGCAATAGTTCACCAAAATCATGGGCGATAAAAAAATAAAACTAATCATATATTATATAATATAATCAATATTTTATTATGAATCAATTTTATGCATACTTATGTAAATATGTGCACATAGAGAATGGGGCTGGTTCGAGACTAGGTTACCTAGCCTCTTGAACTTAGCTTGGATCAACTTGGTCGGTTTTCTAAATTAAAACCCAAATTGATCCAATATTATTTGAATCCGAACCAAAACAATCTGACATAACTAGTCCGATCTACTTCTTGGGTTGGGCAGAACCAACGGTGCACCCTATCATCATAATTAAATTCCATCGTCTTTCAACTTTACCCTTTTCTCCCTTTATACTTTTCATATGCATGCAACTTCACTATAATTTCGATTTAGTATTGGCTTGATAATGTGGTTGGTTGCTGTTGCCGAAGCCCTCTCAACCTCAGACGGAAAAGGATCGTGGCTCTAAGACAGCACTAATATTGGCTTGATAAGACCTCTATTTGATGAATTAGATTGGAGAAATTCCTTCTTTTGGAGGAGTTGTGAGGAAATTTTACACTTGACCTAGAAGATCCATACATGAGCTTGATAAAAGCGATTTGGAGGGTACATGTGCATGGATTCACATGCATGTGTTCATGATGCATGCATGCTATATGGGCTATGGAGTGAATCCAATTGCTTGGGTCAGCCACGCCACCTTTTCTAGCTAGTATGGAACAGCTGCAGTGCAGAATTTATTGGTTCAATTACGCTACAGCGCCCATGTGCCTGGAATGGTACTCATTATTTGAGCTTTGATGAAGAAATTGGGGAGGAAAAGGTGATGGCGATGGACTCGATGGAAGTGATGATGAGAATGGTCCATGCCATGGCTGTTCAAGAAAGCCTCCTGGCCTACAATGACCTTTCAGTTTTATGGAATGACACTAGCTTGTGGTTATTCTTCTTGGATCATAAATTTGAATTGGGAATAATTAATCGAGAACTCGCTGATAAAACGTTGATGAAGAAATTAATCATGCCACTAAGGTGGTAGCTCAGCGGAACGGGGCCTTACTTCCAACTAAATAGTTCCGAGTTCGAAACGCGCGGGCGTCGATTAAATTGAGGAGACCCGATGCTCCTTGCTCGGACACGGAGTTTGAAAAGGTTACTGATCCACTGATAGCCTTGGTGGTGCTGGGTGTGACGTACTCACATAGAGGGTTCGTGCCAGAGCCCAGAGGGGTCATTAAGCCGACCCACGGGTGGGGAAGATATGAGTAAAACCGGTCGGAGCGCCCAACACACAGTCATTTCTGCCCGCATCGAACATTCTCCCAGCGGGGCAGGGGCCCAGTAGGGGCTGCTACACGGGGGTGGGCTTGTCCCTTCCTTTTTTGTTTTAACAAAAAAAAAATCATCAAATTAGATAATCAATTAGATGTGCAAATTATTCTTATTGGCTTAACTCAACTAAGCTACACTTTATTCAACTGCCAGTGTTAGTGTATGCCCACCATGATCGCAACAATATAGCTTGGCCATTAGAAGCAATATCAAGTAGGGATGAAAATGGTTTCGGGCTGCATATCCATTTTTCCTGAACTAAGCTACATTTAATCTATTCAACTACTAGTATTAGTGTAGGCCCACCATGATTGCAACAATATATATACCTTGGCCATTTGAAGCAATATCAAGTATGGCTAAAGATGGGTCAGATACTGTACGACCGTATCCATTTTCACGTTCGGGTCAAATAGAAATCCATGTAAACATGCTTATGAAGATCTTAGATTTGGATATCAGTAAAAAAAAAGTGTCTAAGAACCAAACTAATAAGGGATTAAACTAGTGACTGATCGGTTGATTAATAATCACTCAACCAGTGTGGCAATATTCAACTACTGTAAAATATAGTCATTTGGAATATATTGTAATATTTCATATTTAATAATTATTTTTCATAACATTCAATTCTTTATTCTTTGGTAAAAATAAAAAAGGAATAATTTCATTTTATTCTTTATAATATTTCCAAAGTTTTTTTTTTTGTGTAAAACATTTAAAAATACCAATCCTTCAACATATTCCTATGTTTGTATATAATTTTTTCTTATAAGTTCTTTAAATTATAGATAATTCACAATTCATTTTTTTCATGCTACATTTAAAGAGTTTGAGCGACATTTAATATAGAATCTTTCAATACTTTATATTATATATTTATTTAAATAAATTTTAATATATTTTTAATACAAATTTAGTTCGGTCGAAAATCTAGATCCTCAGCCAAATTGATTTCCCTCATTACTGTACAATGAGTGCAATCTTGATAATAGATTTCATTCCTATCTTTTATAATTCTATCATTTATATTAGTTTTTATTATCGAAATTTCACTCAAAAGCATCAAATAATATCCAACTTCTATTCATATTCGGATAGAGAAAATATGGATAAATTAATATACAACTCATATCTCTATCTATTTAAAGTAAATATGGATATGATCAATATCAAATTCATATATGTATCCAATTAGAATAATATGGTTAATAAATTTGATATCCTTATCCATACTCTTGTTTATGGAGAAAAATATGCATATAAAATGGATTTGTTTATGTGGAAATGGATATATCCTTGGCGCTATACTAGCCTTTCAGATTTTCCAAACTAAAGGACGCATCGACCCGGAGCCATTCTCTCTCTAAGTGCAAGTAAAAGACTAACAACGCAAGTCATATGCCGTTGGTAAAATAGGGCCGTGGTTGGAACAATGATTGATCTATTCATTATTGTATTCAGATGGTGAGCAAAAGGAGGAGTGGGGTCTCTCAATACGATTCCTCCCCGAAACAACAAAGCAACCACCCCTCCTATCTGTATCTCCTTAAACACCCGGACTCGCTTGTAATCACCTAGCTACAACGCATGAAAGAAAAGAGAAGCAAAGAAGGGTGTTGCATCTATCTTTAATCTTTATGAAGACATCACCACCTCTGAAAGGAGCTCTGAAGATGCTTAAGGCCACAAAGAAAAAGAGGAATCAAACGAAAGGGAAAAAAGAGAGGAGAACTTCATATTTAGAAATCATTCAAGAACCTCCGAGATGCTTTCCAAATGCGGCCGCCAGACGCCGACCCTCCCCCGCCGCCTATCCCTCTGCGAGGACACCTTCTCCGCCGACAAGTGCCGGTCGTTGACGAGGAGCCTCGTCTTATCGGTCGGGTCTCCATTGCTCTCCCCGTCTCTCTTCTTGTTCCTCCTCCTCATGGACGTATTCCTCGACCGGGCCTTCTCCGGCACCGACGACACGGGCATGAGGAAATAAATCTTGCCTCTCTGGAGCTCGGCATTGGGTGGCAGAATCGCTGCCTTCTTCGGGACAGCGCCATCATCGGAGACGGCCGAAGGCGGCTTCCGAAGCACGTGCTTGGGGTATGCCTGCATGATCTCCCCGGCGCTCACCGTGCCGCTGATCTCCTCGACGCGCCCGTCGGCGTGCACGATGCGGACCACGTCCAGCGCGCCGCATGGCAGGATGCAGGAGATGCAGCACCTTATGGTCTCCTTCATGATCACTTTCAGTCTCTCTCTCTCTCTCTCTCTCTCTCTCTCTTGCTCTAACTCTATGATGATTCCCTCAGGTGGAAAGGAACGGGGAGGAGGGGGGGAAGGAGTGGATGTGGGAGGGATATTTTTTTAACGAGGGAATGAGTGCAGTCCCTCCAGGGCTCCTTTTCTAATTAGTATTGGATTGGAGGGGTGAGAGGCTTTTGGTGAGACAGGAGGGCATTATGATACCTTTGCTCTTTTACTTTTCAAGGGAGGTGAGGATAAAATTCTTCCTGCCTCGGACGAAGGCCCTGGCCTGAATCATTGCACCCAGGTTTTGTACTTGGGTTTGGGTGGTGAGAAAAAGAGAGAGAGAGAGAGGGAGAGGGAGGCTCGGCTCCTGGCTTCTATCGTTGTACAGGGGACCTCATTCGCATTCAATAATATGGGGGTGGGGTTTGGGGGGAGTAGGAGCGATTTCCGGCGCTATCGGACGCTTGGCGGACTGCCATTGGAGGACTTGGCGCGGGCCCGGGGAGAGGAGGGACGGAACGCCGGCACGTGGAATGTACCGCTCGGACCAAGTTGCTCGGTGTGCCGGATTGAGTTGCTCGGTGGGGGTGGGCTTTGGTGAGCCTTTCGAGGTGGCTCGAAGCAGTGTTTGTGGTGGAACCCTGACACGATTGGTGGAGAAATTATGTGGTGGAACACTGACACGATTGGTGAGGCATGTGGTTGGAATATTAAGGTAGGCCCAAGCTTATGACCTATCATGAGTTTGGATATGTACGAACTTTATATGAACTATATGCAAGGATTTATTCAACAAGAATGAGTATCTAATGAACAACTAGGATCCAAATTAATAAGGTTTTTTTAAAGTAAATTTAATGTACATATTTTTTTATCTTAATTTATATAATATTTATTACTTATGAGCAAGAGTGTAGCTACTAGAGAAGATAGCACTCTATTGTGGTTTGTTTTGATGTGAATTGGAAAACTAAGCTACCCTTTTCCATGGATCCAAGTTTCATAGTAGGATGCTCTGATGATTGGCTCAGGAGACAGACTTGCTAATGGATGTCCGGAAGACTTTGCACTAAAATGGTACAAAAAAAGTAAGCTACATAATGCAGATGCTCATCTAGATGCATTACACAAGCCTTACAGATATGAAGGATATGTGCCATATATGGTTATATCATATGCTCTAAATTTTTCAAGGAAAAAGAAAAGATATCATGTTTGATAACTCCAGCCAATTAGCATGTAAAAATATGTCTATCTCGATGAGAAACTGTGAGGACCCATACCCTTAGCTTGATGAGGATGTCAGGGGAGAAGTATGTGAAAACTGATGTGGGCATGCATTTAGTCCCACATTAATTATTCACTGAAGAGATTTTGGATACTTATATAAAACTAAGGAACCCAAAAAATATCTTTCAGCTAGCATTTTTAGGTAAGGTCTTTGATTGTTACAGAAACAGACGACAATTATGCTTTACTTAAATCCAGATCTATATTTCTCAAATACAATATAACAAGATAGAGCTAAATATGTTTAGAAATTGGAATATGATCATGCATCCAAACTGTTAAGGGATCTTATAATGAAGGCTCGTTGTTTCTAAATGAGAGATGCTTGTGCCTATTTGGTTATATAGTTTGTCCATTTGGTCATTATAGTCGATACAAAGCTATCAAGTTCATGCTTCCTAAATTAGGTAAATAAGAACAACAAAAAACCACCTTACAAATACTTAACCGTAAGAATTTATGAAGGAAATTTCTCAGGAAGACTTCAGGTAGCACCTAATTATCTTTTCCAAGTCTCTTCAACAATGCATGGAAAATTATTAACAGGGATGTGACTTCGAGAGACAAAGAATAAGAAAGGAGATAAGATGTAAAGTAAGTGATCTTATGAGGATAAGAAAAAGATATAAAGTAATTTACTATCGAGGAATCAACTACTTGAAAGCTCCATACAAAGCTTGAATGCCACACCTACACGGATAACAATTACTGGAGGTAACCCTAGCCTTGGTCCTATATATCCCATATATACATAGCGAGCTCATGGTAAAAAAGATTCTACCTTCCACAACTAACAATAAAGATAATTCCAACTTTTAACTTTAAGAAAACACAAAAATAAACTTCAAGACAAGGTAAAGCCATTTCCAAGACAAATATACAAGCACACACAATTTTCAATTTAAAATATATCCATGCCAACAACAATTCTCCTAATTCACCAAAGCAATTCTTTAGTATCAACATTTCTTGCCCAAAAAGTTCTTGAGCATGTTGGATCTTTCATATGGGAGCTCTATTATTCCAAGCTTTTGACTAAGTCGGAAAGCCGATATCATTGTCGATATAGATTTTTATTTATAGTTATTTGATGCAATATTTAATACCAAACAGTGACATAGGCAATGGTTGCTTCTTTCTTTATCACACAAGCTGATTTATGTTATTTGCCTTAGTGTGTGGGGTTCATCTCATGCTAATTACTCTTCATCTATAATTCCTTTCAAGCCACTTGGGCAGGGTCCATGTATGCTGCCACTACACAAAAAAAGAAAATTTCCGACTCTTATTTGCCGACGCTTATTCCAAGCGTCGGCAAAAATTATGCCGACGCTTTTTAAAAGCGCTGGCTAATGACGACGCTTAAAAGCGTCGTCGGAAACTAAAAACCATCTCATTTTAGTCCCATATTGGCGGATCTAGAAAAAAAGCTATTTATATAGCCAAACCCAACCACTCCGCACGGATGGAATGAATGTACTGATCGGGGAGGTTGTTTGTATTTCTGAATGGAGGAGAAGATGCAGACCACAAATGGTAATTTTCTGGGCAAATGGTCATTCGCGACGCTTTAAAGCGTCGAAAAATAGCGACGCTTAATTGGAATTAGCGACGCTTTTGAAAGCGTCGGAAAATATTTTTTCCACTGTAGCATAGGCGACGCTTTACCGACGC
>JAOXJJ010000725.1:7051913-7069231 GCA_025769935.1 Phoenix roebelenii | reverse complement strand
GACGCTTTACCGACGCTTTGGAAAGCGTCGGGATGGTTTCTACCGATGCTTAAAAGCGTCGCTAATAGCCAAAAAAAGCGTCGCTAATGTCCAAGCTTCTTGTAGTGCGCTGCACTGCAGTTGTAGAGCCATATAAAGGATAAAAATGATTTCAGGACAAAATATCCATATTAAAAAGGCCTGCACTTTTCTTTAAGTTGATGCCCCTTCATAGTTTCATGTGGTGTGATTTCATGTATTAGTTTTGCTTAAGATTTATATGTAGCATGTACGTTTGATCAAATTAAGTATGCTGCTTATTCATGATGATATGATGGGAATCTATTAAGAGGCATATATTCTTTCATCGTGTGCAAATCATGTCACACTTCATTCTTTCAAACTTATCTCCATTCAGAGAATTTGGCATTTTGTTGCAATCATAACTTTGCCTATGTCTTCATCCATTTATCTTTTTCTAGATTTTTGAAGCCTTCATTTCAGTCTCACCTTTTTGATACGTTTATGTAAGATATTATTACCTGAGGTATCCCTATCCATCCTTCCACAAAAAAAGAGAGCATCCCCATCAATCATCAAAGAAAAAATAAAGCCACCACAACTTTTACTTTGTTGCTTTAAGAAACTGCTATCTTTCTTTTAGTCTAGTAGAATTCTTCATGGAAATTTTTTAAGAAAAGTCAACCCCCCACTTATTGCACACAAGTTCCATTTGGCAGAACAATGAATATATAGATGCATACACACACACCCCTACTTTGATTTTATATTTTTGCGAAATATATACACGAATCATTTCTATATTATAATCGGAATCCTCTTCGAATTTTGGATCCATCTCAGATCTATAACACGACCCTTCCACCCATAGGTAAGAGAAGTTTCTTTCTCAGTGGATACTTTAATGCCAAGCATGGTTTGTAATACAATAAAGTACCTCGTATTTTACTCTATGCTTCTACTTGTCTTGTAATGCCTTCTACAGCTTGGTCTGCAGTAGTACCTTAACCAACTTCAGGTCCAATAGAAACAATTCCTATGTATGTATGTATGTATGTATGTATATATGTATGTATGTATATGTGCATGTATGTATATGTATATGTATATATATAAATAGATACATAAATATATACATATATATAGAAAGACATGGACTTGGCTACACTTTGGTAGATTTTTACTTAGATTCGATTAGGTCTAGATCAGACGATGGGGTCTCATATTAATGATTTGAACAATTGGATGCGATCTATTATCCCTAAATTGTTTACACGCTAAATATTATATAATTTTAGAACTTTTAGCCTAGGTATCAAGTGTTTAAAAAATATATATTTGTTCCATGCTATTTGAATCATCTAATTTTTTTGTCCACTTGATGCAAAGACTAGGAATCTCCAAATTGCATGATTTTTGATGTATAAGTAGTTTAGAAGTAGTAGATCACATCTAATGGCTCAAATTATTGATGTGGGACGTCCATCATCTGATCTAAATTTGCGAGAATTTGAGTGGAGATCCACTCAAACATACCCAGTCTCTCTCCCTCTCTCCATCAAGTTAAATATTTTTGCCAAAAGATTGTTCCTTTAGTTTGATACGTAAAACTTCCCTCCAAACCTAGCAAATGAAATATGCAATGCATGTCCATCACAAAAAGAATATTGTATACATAACCATTTGATCATCAAATATGCACAACTCATGTATGGATAATGCATACATCACAATCTCCAAAAGTGCTCTCGAATTCCAATCATTCTAAAATTTGCTGCTTTCTCCATACTGTGGCCTTTTAACTTGAGGTCAACTTTCACTTGTACGGCTGCCACTTCCACCATGGTGAGGGAATGTGATTGTGGCCTACAAGGACATGTTTTTTCGAGGAAATAAGCCTCTCAACGGAACTTCTTTTGAGGGTGGATCGTGGATGCAATCCAACTTTTTGATATCCCAAGCAAGATGTGGTGGTCTGCTTTTCTTCCCCCCCTCCCCTCAATATGAAAGGTGGCAGCGACGAGCGGATTCGACCCTTTGGCTTGTTTTCTTTTCGGACGGTGGCTTTTAGTTGGGATGTGAACCGGGTTTGACTACTTTGAGATAGAGGAGAGGGCTGTAAGATTTCGATCTAAAGTAGAGAAGATGACAAGTCTCTGCAGCCCAGCGAGGGCCATCCAATTCAAAAGAGAGGATGATGACGTCCCGGAAAAGTAATGCCGCACCGGACCCTCGCGAGCGGCTGGCCCGGATTTCAGGCAGTGGTCCAACTGATTAGACGAAGGTGGAGTTGGTTGGACCGATGGAGCAGGACCCATCATCATGTAGCAAGGTGATGGAAGCATATATATATATATATATATATATATATATATAGTTGGTGAACCAGCATTTCACTGCACTCAGCTGTGAGAAAGTCCAGAGCAATCACTAGACAAAACACGATCTAATGCCTATGGCACACGACCGAAAATACCCTATAATACAAACACGGAGTGGTGGGCTGCATAGAACGCGACCTGTTTGCCTCTCGAAACACATGCGAAACTCGGATTGAATCTAACTTCTTCGTCAAGCACCAAATGTCCCGGAGTAATGGGTGTAAATCTGAACTGGCCTGTCGGCACCGGATCTAGCCGATCACTGTGGTCAAGTCACCCTCTAGAAATATCCGCTGAGTACCCATATGTACTCTAGTATGGAAGCATATTCATACATTTCAAGTTAGCTTTTGTGGTATTCTAGTGTGGATGGGCAAATGGTAGAGTAGCCCATTTCCAAATTCGGCAGATGTGGATTGAATCTACTAGAGATGGACTCGGGCTCCTACGCACAAGTTAACTCATTTCAGGACACTATTGGTTCGCTGAAAGAAGAGAGAAAAATACGATCGGTAGAAAAATGGAGAAATACCTTATATTTAGTTGTCTTTTCTTTATTAAGAGCATTACAGATATTTTATATAATTTCTTCAGAAAAATAGATACTCAACCAAATATAAGCCACTATGTAATATACCAATTCTATATAGTCAACCAAACATTCAAAAATTATTTTTTTAGGTATCATCTTCTCAGAAAAATATTCCAGTGAGAAAAAAAATTTCATACAAACATAACAAGCCCGTAGTTGCTAGTGCAAACTTAAAGGAACGACTTAGAATGGATGCGTAATACTCATTGCGCATGTCGTTTATGTATGTGCATGTGTATGTATACATATATGTCTATATGTCTATATATATTAATCATGATGTTATAGTTGTTCTCATGTATGTTCATGGACAATGTAGGCAAAAATGTAAAATTGAAGCAAATGCATTGAGAAAATCAAATAATCCATTGCGTTTGTGCACCTTGATGATTTAGTATATACAAGAGGGTGTCTGCTCATGAATTTGTGAAATACAATGCTTACAAGAGTACAATTACTAGAAAAATGGAGAGAGCATTTATCAATTTTCTTCTACCAAATACAGTTCTAGTTCCCTTTAAATGTGTCATAAATAAACAAATCTATCATTACATTGACCAACAAAAGGTAGCGTGGCAGCCAATCCTAGATAATGTTTTACCTTACAAGAGACCTCCTTACAATACGTTTTTTATGAATCTATGAAAGAAATTCTACTTTTACTAGCCATGGGCTCCATAAATAGAATCATTGTTATAAAATAGAAGAGCCACAAAGATAATTAAAATATTAACTTGAAATATGCCTCCAATAACGTATTGTCGTTATTCTTGATTTCTTTGACATTAAGGAACAATGTTAAAGATAAGCACTATTTTTTTTTTTCATGTATCAGTAGTTCGAGAGTTTATAACAATGAGTGTCTGTATTATTAGAATATGAATAGTCCTATATTAAGTTTTTAATTTCCATAAATGTAAGGACAACCTTGTTACCCAAAAAATTTATGCCCAACTTTCATCTAATGCATAATATATATCTTTAACTGAAAATTTTAAGATATAATTAAAAACTTCTGCTTGAAAAGATAACAAGCTGCATCGATTAGATATGAGGTTTGTAAATTAGAGTTGTACAAGTTAAGAATCATAAGTAATTTATGGTTTATACTGGGACTTATAAATGATTTTGCTCAATAGATAAATTCGATAAAATCTACTGCATTAAGGGCTGTTCATTTGAGCATGGCCTTGTATCAATCCAAAGGTTACACGGGCTTTTGAAAAACGCAAGTTAAATGAGCCAATAGGACTGATTCTTACAAGATTTTCAATTTAATTTGGTAGAAATATTCAAACAAACCCTAAATAATTTATGATTCAACAAGAGCATATTTGTTTATTTTTCCTTATGGAGCCCAATATAAAGCTTGTGATTTGGAGACTCATGGGAAGGTTATGGTTACCATGTGAAGTCGGTAGACTAATGCTGACTGCAGGTGCGGCTCGTAATTTAAGGGCTCCGTCCCTCCCATTGTCGTTCTCCTCCGCTTCTCCTCGCTCTTCCCTTTCTCGAATCCATGGCGATCGCCCGAACTTGGCGCCATGTCCAGGCGGCCAGGTGCCCCGAGGGAGGGGTCTCCGGCAAAGAAGCGGCCCCGCCTGGTGAACGAGGCGCATAGGTGGGTCCGCCCGCCTCCAACCTCGAGATTCCCACCATCTCTGGCTCCGATCTAAAGAAAGGAGGAAGGACGTCCCCAATATTCGTGCAGGGACGCCGTTCTTGATGTATCATAGGTTCAATTACCCGGGCATGCATTATTGATCAAGAAAGATAATTGGCTTATTGCTTGCCCTAGTTTGATGAGATTTGGTGTTTCTTGTTACCGATTTCAAACATAAATTTTGATTGATTATTTGAATGTTTATAATCTTTCTTGAGATTATATATCTGCTACTTCTGATTTACAAGTTTATTCTGTATCATGTTTTCTTTCTTTCTTTGGGAATTTGGTCTGGTTGGGGCCTTTAAGATAGATAAATAAGTGATTTTTAGATCGAAATTTAGGAGGTTCTTGAACTTTAGTTTGTGGATGAACGAGAATTTGAAGCAAGAAGAGCGCGATTGAAAATATGGGTTTTCCCTAAAATTAAATTTTATGTGGCTTTATCTCCAACTCAGAGTAGTCTGATGTATGTATCAGAATACGATGGTGATGGCTGCTTGTAGTGTCTGTCTGATATGACCTTGATACGACTCAGAATGTAGATCTTGGAGCAATTAATTAAGGATTGTCACCTTGATCTACTATTAGACTGTAGAATTTGATGCCAAATCCCATTTTTGGCCGCCCAACAGAAGCTTGGAACTTGAATATATTATTGAAAATGATTGGAAAGACGGTAATAGCAACATATCAAAAAATGAGTCACCTACAGGAGTTGTCACTTTCTGCTGTTAATAAACTGTAGAGGCTGATGCCAAACCTCATGTTTGCTCACCAAAATGGAAGTTAAGAACATAAATATGCTATTGAAAATGTTTGAAAATACAAGATAGCAGCAATGTATTGAAAAGAGAAGTCATCTAATGGATGCTGAGAGGATTCTAGCTGAAGGCACTTCTCACACAAAGCAAAATGTCAAGCAATGGACTAGCAAGTTGTTAGAAGTTTATTCAGTTAGACAGCCATGAAGTGGGGCTTGTAGTTTGAGGAAGTAACACCATCCGAAATCTTGCATTAATATTTTTTTTGCATTTATAAAATACTTAAATAATTTTTAAGAGAGTTTTGCTTCTATGTACCATGAACATAATCATCTAGTCTTGTCCCAAGTATTTATGGTCGCTTGAGAGTTTTTCTTCTATATATTACTATCGAACGAATATTAGAAAGACCCCTCGCTCAACAGTGTCCAGAAGGTGAATTAATTCTTTTTTCTGATTATTTGAATTCTCGATTTTCTCTCATCCTCTTCATAAATTGATTTTAATTTAGCTATTCTTGTTTCTTATTTTTTACAACAACTGCCTTACTACTTGTTGACATAAAAGATGCTTTTCATTTTTTCTGATTTCCATTATTCAAATTTTGTTTTTACCATTGTTAATTTACAGCAGTTCACTTTTCTGTGTTGCAATAATTTATTTTTAATTCAATGGCGTTTTTCATGATATTTTTACTTTCAATTTCTCAATCTATATTAGGTTTCAATGGTTCTTTGTAAAATTTTTGCTTAGTTTTTTTATCAAGATTTGTGGTTCCTTAGACGATGAACTTTTACATATTTTAAAATTTTATTCCAATTGGATTTTTTTACTAATTTCATATATTTCTTCTAATGTGTTTTAAATGCTTTGTATTATTATGTCAACTTCTATATGATAATTTCATGCTTGATTTCTTTCTTCCAAATAAGATAGCATTGAATTTATAAGAACTTCTCATATTTCTTTGCCATTGATTTAAAAGTTTTATCTTGATTGTGATTTCTGAATTTATGATCATTAATCCTTTTATCTTAAACTGGATTCTTAATTTTATGCCCTGATTAAAATTTTTTGTCCATATTAATAACTTTTCTAGGTTATTCTTATTTTCTTTAATTTATACTTATTTTTCTTTGTAAGTTAGCTTGCATTTTCATTAGAGTCCTAATTTTCTGGTTAGTTGGGTCGCTGCCATTCGATTTATTTACAATTTCTTTTGAATTTCATAATTATTTATTTTAACTGCTGCAGAAAATTCATTTGTTTGTTTTGCACACTTTCTAATTCTTCATCTACTTTTTTCTCTGTAGAAGAATTTTCATTGTCTTTCTTACTTTTTCTATTTTTTCTTCCATGCATTTTGTTGGTATTCTGTGTTAGGCAAATGGGTTTCAGTGCTTTAATCATTTTTGTATTAGTCTTCATATGTTGCCAAAACTAGGCCTCATATCTGACATGGACTTTAGGAGCTGGACACAAGTATCCAGGTAACACAGTTTGCAGCTAAAATTTTTGATTTAACCTATTACCGGGGGAGGGGGGGGTGGACTATGGTGAGCCATAATATCTTGGCCATGGGTCCAGAAGTGCCTTAAAACTTAGCTCCCACGAAAACTGTAAATTTAATATAGGCAGAGCCTCCAGGCGCCAGAATTGATTCCCTTCAACTTAAAAATAAACTAATTTAGGACTATAATTTGGTCTCCAACATGTGAATGACCCCTTGTTCATCCAAAATCCCTGGACCTCATGAATCCTCCCTGGCTGAGAGGAATTCAGCTTTGACAAACTGGCAAATTGTCTAAGAATTCATGTCAAAGTTTTATCAGACTGCAGGTGGAGACAAGCAGCCAGGTTGGCAGCCTGATACCAAGGTACTATCTTCCAGAGATCAAGTCAGCCCCAGATGATAAGTTCAAGAGGCTTGTAAGAAGAAACCAAGAGATAACTAGTAGTCAAAAAATGAAATATATATCAGATAAATTACATCTAGTCAATGGTAAGTTCTAACTTGACAATATTCAAACCTATTCATAAATTGATCTCATTCTTTATACTCAAGCATGATGCAGAAGATCAATGCAGGTGGTAGCCCTAGCCAAGTGACTGCTTAGGCATCTATCTTTTCAAAAATTTGAGCAATGTGTTCTACATGAGGTCCAATTGAATGGTCAATATATTTCGTATTGCCAATGCACGGTAAGCGAAAAAGTCATGTCTCTTGCACAAGGAGCAAATAAATGTTTTAAAAAAATTTGATGGGGTCTATAATGCAAATGTGCACATTGTGTCTTAAAAAATGGGTGATTTGTGAAGCCGACTTGAAGAAGGCTAAAGATGGGATTAATTGATTGTCTTTAAGCTATGCTTTCTACCATAGTTCTTGGTGATAGGTAGGAAATTTAGAATTAGATATTTTTTAGTCCTCATTGTTCTATCCTAATCTACTTTATATGCATTTGATTATGGGTGTCTCTTGTTGATGTCTAGGTGCCAGATCAACTTAATGCCTCCTGACTTTTTATTATGGGTTTGTACCCAAGTGTCATACTTATAGCCATTTCTATGTACCAGATGTAAGTATCCAAGTCTATACCTACAGATCTGAACAATATTGATCCTAAGTTATGTTATTCCTGAATGTTACTATAAGTGCATGAGAAACTTTAGAGGATTGAGAATGGTTTCTACTTTTTCCCTTCTCCTTCCCTGCAGGGAGAGGACATTCATGCTTAAAATATAAGAGCTTGTAAAGTTTGGAGGAATCTCCACTGGGTCTGTCTTGATCAAATTTTCCATCTATAATTTATGCATGTTGTTCATGTTCTTTGTGAGGACTCTGATTTTGTCTTTTCTACTGTATATATTGCTTTGAATCTAGTGAACATGTCATGCAGTATTAGGTGGTAGTTAATTTGGCTATGAAGCATCTTGGCAAATCTAAAACATTGCATGAACGAGTTTTTTCTTCATATCATGGACTTCTACTAGGGTTCATAAAGATCTGCTGATTATAATGAGTTTTTCTCTCAGAAGAGAACGTACCAGTTGTAGGGACAGGGACCTACACTCAAAATCTATCTATTCTAACCTCCTTTATTTGCAAGCTTTCTTCAAAATCCCTCATAGTGCCAAAGAAGGAAAAGATTTTTATCAACCCTGGGATTGAGAAGAAGATTACTTGTGAATTGGGGGATGGCCTCAAAACCTATTTATTTTGGAAAGTTTAGTTTTCAAAGATTCTTGAAAATGTTTAAATATCTATTTTAATAAGGACAAGCACGCAAGGTTCCCAGACCGTTGCAGTGCCCACCAAACTGTTTTTCGAAATTCTCATTGGGTTTCTTCTAATGCATGTGTTTAGGGTTAACAGGCTTCACCTGCATGGAAATGTTTTGTTGGATGGTAGTCTTGGCGAGAGTTGTAACTTGTAACCACTACAAAGATGCAACGCCTGATCCTTCAACCTGCCTTGGCATCTTTTTTATGTGACAGATGGTGTATCCACCAGTCACCTCCATGGCTAGGTAGTAGGTGGATGTTCCTTGATATTCCCGAATATTTAGCGGATGTTTTTGGAGTGGTGAAGAAGAGTTAATTTTGGGAGGATGGAAGAACTATGAAGCTTGAACTGTATGCTGTTTTTGTGTGGAATTTGGAAAGAGAGAGAATGTAGTTTCTCTTGGGGCAAATTTATCTTAGTCAACTTCGCTTAGAGAGAGAATGATTTGTAGCTTATTATTACCTTTTAATTGAGGGGCATGCCACTTTTGATATAACTGGTGAACCTAAGATGGCTCTCTTTGCAGGAACCCTCAACATCAACCTTGATGGAAACCCTTTTCAAAAATCTGGCCTCTTTTTCTGGCTATCTTGTGATGTAGTGTTTAAGCTATTCTGTATGTTAGTTCAGGCCATTTGGTGTGAAGACTTCAATTGAAGCAAGGAGCAACTTCTTATAGAGAAATTGGATGATCGGACAATTATTACACTAATGTTGGAAGGTGATTCAAGCAACTTCATATGTTGGATGCTGAAGATCTCCTTGGAAGATTGTGTCCATCTCTTTTAAGATTTTGATATTATAAAGAATGAACATAGCTCCTTCTGGCACTTCATGACAGTTTATTTTCTTTCCTGATCATTCAGGATTCACCTTTCGTTTCTCACTACCGACATAAAAGGGGAAAGTTAAGGCTGACATTTTTTAACAACACCTATCTGCACTTCGGAAAGCATGTTTGTCCGGACATTTCACACTTGGATGTGTATGCTGTGCATGGCTGTTCATTCTCTTTCTTTTCATAAGTGCACCTTAGGTTTAAACTTTTTTCCTGGGTAGCCCCTGATCTGATTTTAGATTCATGATGCCATTTTACATCTATTTGCTACTCATCAGTTTCTTGTCTGTCTCTTGCATACTCTCTGGGACTCAATATTCTTCAGTTAAGTAATAATAATATGTTCTTTATCCTAATTCCTGTACTCTATTCTTTTCTTTTTTGTTTTTGGTGGGGTACCCATATTCTTCAGGTCAATGGCAGTTGTAAAAATGCGAAACCCAGCTGGACTGATGGGCCAAGGCCTGGTTTCCTTGTTTCTATGAATCTCGAATACTTATCGTTAAAATATTGATACCTGAACATTGAATAGTGCCAGCCAGGTCTCAGAGACCTATTGTATGAATTAATGTTAAAAGCACAGAAAGAACTTTTTCGTAATGAAGATTTTAAATGGCCCAATTATATATCGGTTGTGCTCACCTCAGACCTGGTTAGTTTTTTCCTTGCAACAACTAACATGCGTCTCTTCCTGCATGGTCAGAACACTTAATAGTCAACTTCTGTCAGTGATATCATTGGCAAGATTTTGAAAACCAGCAACATCTGGATGGATCATATGTTCTTTTTTCTTTTGATTCAAATAGATCATATGTTCTTCAAAATTCGCAATATCTTAGTGATGTCTTTCAATATTTTTAATGACATGGCGATGATTTATACTGATTGGTTGTTATCTTTTATCTAAATGAGCCTTTTTTCCTTTTGATTTGTTGTATGGTGAGGTTATATCAATAACTTCGGTTGAAACTGTGAATGGCAAATTATTACATGAAGTTTTTAGATGTTGCCTATATAAATGCAAGATGATTAACAAAAACATATGGTAAGATGTATAACACAAAAAAGGAAATCCATGGTTGCTACCTCTGATTTCACAGTTGCTTTTCAATTCTAAGAAAATTTTGGAGGCTTGCTTCTTAGATGCATGAACATAGCACTGTTGAATTAAGTAGGTTTTTTACCATCTATTCTTCAGACCTCTTCTGGCCATGTTTTTCCTTGATCAGTAACTGAGCAACAATAAATGAAACTTGACACTAGATTGAAAGTTGGTCACTTTTCAAATGTTGATGGATCGTATTCTTGTCTATGGATGATAATAGATTCAACTGCATAGATTACATGCATATCAATTACTATTTAGTTTTCTACAAAACGAAGTACTTCAAACTTCTTGTGTTTTCTACTTCTCAGTTTCATTTCACTGTCAACAAGAAAATATTCCAAAAACTTCGAATTGTCATCATAGCTTCAGAAAGAACTTTGGCTACTGACTGGCAAAGAGATGAGGTTCCTAGACAAATCTTTTGCTGTCCTTTCTTATGTACTTTCAATCTTCTACTGATAAGATGAAGAATGTTTGACAAGACAGGTGCAAGCAATGCCAACAGATAAGATGAATGGTGGTATGTTGCCAAGGTGGTTTCTAAGCAAACTGGATGTTGACAGGTTGGTTTGGATGTGTTCAGGTGAGGAATGTAATCACAATTTTCTCCAAGATAATCTCCATGTTCTTGGATTAAAATGACTTTATCACTGGTAGTATTCTAATTCATTCCCATATAATTATGTCATACACAAGTTATATAATGATTGTCCAATCTCACTAATTATTTATGGCTTATTCAAGAATCACCTGGGTTATTTTACTGATGATTGCTTAGGATTTTTGTAGATCCTTTTTGTGGATTTAACTGAAATATATTCCCAGATGCTGGTCATTGTGGAGGGGGGGGGCCATGGTTCAGTACTATGTGCATAAATGTTTGTGAGCTGTAAAAGGGAGCACTTTTGGTGCGCTGCGGGCACTAAACTAAAGTCAGGAACAACTGTGATTCTCTATTTTGGGTAGATGGTGCTGCAGTCTTATCAGGGAAAGCAGTAAAAGTGCCACCAATAATGTCTATCTATATGATGTTCTACGCCTTCTCCCAGCACTGAATTTTGAAGGGACGGGGAAGAGGAGGACGAGATCCCGCATCCCATACTGCTACTGTGCATGGTGAAAAGTTGGGTGGGTATGACATCATACTTCAGTGGGCGGATAAGAAGTCGAGACGGAGATTTCCAAGTTTCCACAGAGGATCACTGCAGTCTATGTTCCTCCTCCCTGTTTTATTTCGGCAAGCTCATATCCATACATGGCCACACACTGCTCTTGGGCTTTTTGCTTGCTAGTTGATTTAGGATGAGATTGATAATTTCGTGCTACTGGGGTCGACTTTGTTTTAATGGGAAGAACAAGAAGAAAAGGCTTGAATGATGATGATGATGACTCTTTTTTTTTTTTCCTTTTGCCATCTACCGGTCTACCTATGTTATTAGGGATGCCAAAGTTACAAGATTTTGCTTTTGGAAATGTTAATTTAGAAAAAAACACTATTTTGTGATAATTGTTGATATTATATTTTGCATGTAATAACAGGCTATACAAAGCAGGTGTAGTACGACCTTTCTGATATTCAACAAGTAAAATATCCTATACTCTGGCCATGTATTATAAGATTCTGCCTAACATTTACTCGAGACAATGCATTGTTTCTTTCCTTGAGTTAAATCAGCCAGAGATGCAATGAAAGAGAACTTATCAAAAGCTGGAAAACATTTAATACAATCTAGTAATCATGCATATGGAATATCCGTGTATTATTTTAACCAATATTTAAAATTATATGGAAATAGTTTTTATGATATACTTTACTTCTTTTTTAAGTGTTCTAAGGTAGGCAAATTTACACATACCCGAATCAGCCTACCTAACCAATCCATCTTTGACAGCACAATAAAAATACCTTTTGCACTTGGACATGGAGCTAGCTTTGCGATGGGTTTCATCCCATGTGCCCATGGAAGGATGCGTGCATTACTTTGTTTAAGTTTCTAACAAAGTGAGTATATTAAGGATTTTATGTCATAAATATAAAATTTCAGATCACAATCATCTAAAGCAACCAATAACAATTATGGTCTCTAGAGTTTTGTATGGATAATCCAACAGAAAACCTAGCCGGCTCTTGCTGGATTGGTAGATTGGGCAGCCTATTTGAACATGGCTTACACCAACAACACCCAGCCCACATCTTATGAAAGGAAAAAAAAAGACTTGTGATTGTTTTTTTAATTTTTTTGTAGTATTTGGCATCTGTATCTTCCGTAGGTACAGGTATATCCAAACAGGCTCTAACTATAAATATAATCTTTAACGGAATTTAATGACATCAAGATAAAGCTGGGGATCTCAAGAGAGAGCGTAGTCTATAGCTCGAGCGCTGACTGGCTCTCTTTCTTTTTTCCCTATTTGGTGAGCATGGCGTACGTGCTCAGATGAGGATAATGAGCACAACTAAGGGCATATGGACATCAAATTTCCACCACATTACTTTACCTTTCCACCAATTTTCATGGCATGCAGTTGGCAGAGCACATCATGTCTTCATGGGATGGACACAATAATAGATGATGGAGGAGTGCTTGTAGTGGCTATTTCTCAATTACGAAAGCTTTAAAATATAACCAATAAGCAATTGGTCGAACACATGGCATGGCATCTCATTCTTTTGACATTAACTGCATATAATACATACTTAATGGTGTCAAATACTTTTCCGACGCTTTAGAAATCACCAAAAATAAAAATACCGACGCTTATAAGCATCGAAAGATACATTAAAAAAATACCAGCAAAGTTTGAAACTGATATAGCGTCAGTAATTAACATGGTGCGGCATCAAATTACTATAGTTGAGAGCTTCTTTCTATTAATGTTGGTTTGCCATGTCTCTCAAAGCTTAGTGGCGCATGTCTTGTAATGCTTAGCGCGAAGGAGAACGTCATACCCTCAGACATAGGAGGTGCTAGGTCTCTTCTTTTTTTTAAAAAAATATTGCAGCATCATAGGCTATAGGCCCGATCTTTGGTAGGTGATTGGCATATGGAAGTCTCTTTGTTTCTCCTTCCTCCATCTACTTGCATTTTCTCTCCCCTCTTCTCCTTATCCTGATCACAACCATCACGAATTTTTCAAAATTTCTCTTTACACTGTAGGAGTCATCCCCAACCATCCGAGACTCTATAGTAAGAGAATATAATTCTCTTTATCATTTACTCGGAGCGAAAAGTCTAAATATATAAGAACAACAGGTTTCGTTCTAATAGTTTCAAAATAACACTTGCTTGCTATCATTCAATATAATTCCAACTCTCATCGCAACCATTCACATTTCTAATTATGAGCATTGTATGCACCAAATACTTACCACACAACTTTGCCTCTATTTGGGCATCTTGTGTATGTTTATCTTCCTCTAATATAAGCTATATTTCTTGTAGGACTATACCTTTGTCATGATAAATTGTGTTCTTATAAACAAAATCTGAATTTTTTTTTTTTTACAAATTAGCCAATGCAATCCTAATGATCTATTCACGCTAGCATAGCATACCGCTACTCTTTCATATATGAACCATATGTGTTTCATTTGATTGAAATAAGACATACAATATATACCACTTCTTCAAACATTGCCTTTTCAGGTCCCACTCTTGTGGGAACATTAAATAACCCGGAGTAATTAAATTACACACACGCATGCGCGCCCACCAACACACACATATACATACATACATACATGCATGCATACATACATACATGTATATATGTATGTATGTACGTATGTGTATATATGTATATGTATACATGGCAATTTATGCATATGGCTCCTTTTTTATGTTTTTTTCCACCTTTTAGATAAATAAACTCATTGGTGTAGCTTGTTCAAAGTTCATCAATAATAGAACTGATTCATTGAACATAATTTCCATGCTAGCTTTTCTAATAGCTACGCCTAGAAATGATGAATAGGCGAATAACATTCAAAGATGCATTGGTTCGATAATTATCAAAAAAAATATTCAGATATTGTAAAGGACAGTAACTCTTATCTCTCTTGCTTCTTTAACTTTTATTCTTCTTTCTTTTTTTCCATACTTTTTTTTCCACCTTTATAAAATAGATGGGTTTGCACTCGTTTTTTTTTTTAATAAGATAAAAAGAAAAAAAAAACAAAAGAAAAATAGACAAGACAACTTTGTTATGCCAAGATAAGGATCCATCCACTGCCCTAATTGACATGTCGAGGTTCCAATCTTATCCATCCCCCCCTTTTCTTTTTTTTTTTGGAACACACCATATCACACGATCGAGAAATACGATGGGGGGGGGGGGGGGACCAACAACTTATGAGTTATGGATAGATCGCATGATCATCCCGATTCCATTTGCGCAGCCACTACTCGACCCTAAGGACCGAAGTGCAGCCAATTACAACGCATCGATGCGCCAAGAATTAGTCCCATACGCCTTGTCGCCCCATGCATGGGTTGCGGAGTCGCGGACTCCAGCCGAATCGGAGCCCGGGCATCCCCCCTTTTCTTTTTTTTTTTTTTTTTTTTTTTTTTTTGTGGTGGGTGGGGATTGCCGCATCCCTCGTTGGCTCGCAAGTCGTGGTTATGGGATCCACGCATTGTCATCTTGCTCCCATACCAACCAAAACTCTGGGCCCATGCACCGTACCAATCATTTCATCATACATATCTACACTTGCAGGAGGGGCCAAGCAGCCAACCTGACACTCTCCACCTAACAAAAATCCACCTTTTCGCCTGGAAAAATTCCACCGGATAAGGAGATGCGACGATTCATATGGCCGGGTGTGATTTTTGTGGCCCTAGGCATCAATCAAAGTTGCTGCAAAAGGTTCCTTATAAACAGTGCTTAATCAGGACTTAGACAATAATCTTGCAGTTTTTCTCCCTGTTACTATGGATTATGATTGCCGACAAAAAAATTATTACTTAAAATTAGTCTATATTTGAATTTACAAAAGTTGTTAAGTCCGTTGAGATTGATTTTGTTTGATAAGTACGCTGATAATGTCCGAGCTTTATGATATTTCGGATAAGATTTCTCTCATTCATCTAAATCGCTATGTCCGTGCAGGTAACATCAACCAATATATGTGCCGGCGCCATGCAAAAGGATAGCAGCAATCATAAATAAATCGTTATACGAAGAATATTTCTGATGGCAAAGTTGGCGGCATCATTGAACTTTTATTGTTAATCAATGTATAATCTAAAGCTGCCATTATTTTTTGTAAAGGACATAAAAAATACATAACAATGGATATCATGTTTGGCATAGAATGTAGTCACATATTCATAACGAAGATCATGCATGTATCATATTCGTCATCATGTCAGCTAATATTTTTTTTTAAAGTGTAATAAAGAATCAAAAAAAAAAAAATCAAGGAGCAGCATAACACCTAACAAACACCATTTTCGAGGCCTCTTCTTAAATGTCATAAATCTTAATTTTCAGTATTGTCTATAATTACTTTTTTTTTTCATAGCAATTGATAATTATGATAAAATTTTATTTATGTTTTCAAATAAATCCATGGAAATGATGGCCATTATATCTACTAAAACAGTAAATCAGAGCACTCAATTCTATGAGCATGTCGAGGTTATTGAAATTTTGCCCAAAGTCATATACCTCTATCCCATAATATGGAAGAAGAGAAAGTGGTTGATGGCCCTTGTGCATGGGGCAGATATGTCGTCCATTTTCCATCAGTATTGCATTAGTTAGGTCAAGATTTTGATGTGGAAGCCATGTCAGCTCCTCACTGAATTTGCCACTTTTTGGGTTCCCTTGGAATTACGCCACGGGGAGTGGTTCTCCGGCTGACATTCCGATCGAGATAAAGTGAATAGGACATAATGCACAATTGCTAGAAATCCCTTTGCACTCTCAATTACTATACCTTATATTCTCTTCTCTGCCTCAAGTTGCAAACTTTTCTCTGTGCATATTTTTTCCCTCGAGGATTCCTTTGAGCTACCTGAAAGCACCATTTCTTTAGATGTCTGCTATTCATTCCACGTCTTCCTATGGTAGCTCCGGACTGCAGCACTTTGAAAAAGGGAGTGGGACGGCCGGACGGGGAGTGTCAAAACTTCAATGTTTAAACTAACGTTTATTTTTTTTCCCCAACAGGAGAGCAGGAGTGGAAGAGTTTTTTTTTTTTTTCTAAGACGGGAACAAATGTTCGTATCAATGTCATTCAAGATGAAAAATGCTATAATCTTACTCACTAGAAGCACGTTAGGTGCAGATAGTAAAAAAAAAAGGAGAGATTATCCATGGAAAAAAATTAGTAACAAAACACTCAAGGAATAGGTGCGGCCACAAGTGTACTAAAAGTTTCAAATGCAGGTTCACTCCTGCTGTTATAATTGTGCTAAATTTAAGATTGTTGGGGTAATACAAATCGCCCCAAAGCACGTGAGCACGTTGAGAAACACGCGATCAAAGGCGCCCAACCTCAAAGGCGCCCGACCTCGGATACGTCCGACCTCGGATACATCCGACCTCAGATATGTTCGACCTCCGAGCTCTTGACCTCAGAGTTCACCATTTCGGAAGTCCGACCTCTCCGTTCACCTACCGCGGTCACATCCTTCCGTAGCCCGATCGGAGACCATACCCTGCCATCGCCCCCAGCA
>JAOXJJ010000725.1:7024956-7040285 GCA_025769935.1 Phoenix roebelenii | reverse complement strand
CGGTGGGGGGGCGGCGGAGCCCGACGGGGGGCGGGAGAACCCGCGAGGGCGCGGCGGAGGCCGAGGCCGCGGCCGCATCCACTGTTTCGAAAGAAACAAGGGACGCGGCCGCGGTTTTAAATTTGAAAATTTTAAGTGAAGCCGGCAAATCGGTTGCCCCTCCGCCGCCTCCCACCGGCCTCCGATGCCCCTCCGCGGCTCTCCGATGCCGGCCGAAGGTGGTCTCCCTCCCTCTCTTCCCCGCGCTCTCTCTTTTCTCCTCGTCTTCTTCGTCTTCGGCACGGAACCGGCCTGTACCAGTTTCCACGGCTCCGGTGTACCGGTAGCTGGCCGGACCGGTTTGTACGGGCCGGTTCGGCATACGCTGGGTAAAACATTAGTACATATGCTATCACAGTATAGCAATATAGCTGAAATAACTATAAAATTCACTTCCTAAGAATACTCATAAGTCTCCAGGATCAATTTCGAAGTATGGAATAAAACTATAGACAGATAACAACAGACACAACTGATAGGTTAATGAAACCAAAACATGAAGTGAGAAACCATGGAAGCTGTCTCTGAAGTTCAACATTTAAAGTCACCACAGTATTTTTGGGCCTAGATGAAAGTTTTCTTTCCCTTGAATGAGTTCTGCCAAGTGCCAACCATTAAACCACTAACAATGAATGTGCCCTATTCAATGCTAGTGCAGTTATTCCTATGAAAGTCAACATATGAAAATATAGACAATCAGAAAACAAAAATGGAGATAAGAAAGTACAAAAAAAAAGGCAAAAAAAAAATAGCGAGTACACACCTGCAGATGTCACGGAGCATTTTCAATCTCCTACGCCAACTGAGTTTCTTTTTCTGGCCGCTCAAATGTATAAGATAATACAATGATCCCATCTCCATGTATTCAGTAACCATTGACAAATGAGGAGGTTTCATGCATGCACCAAGAAATAATATAACTGCAAAAATAGTATCCAAGACAGCAATATAAACTTCTATGCAACACAAATAGGTACGAGAGGCTCCTAGTGCACATTTCTCCTAGAATATGATGGTATGGATCCCATCACATAAATGAAAATAAAAATCATCATACACTACATGAAAATACTAAATATAAGTATGGGTAAAGAACATTACCATTTGGGTGCCGAAGACGGCTGAAAATAAAAAATAAAAATAAAAAACACATTGTCAGCAAACAATCATGCAAAGGAAGAAAATGCTGATATCCCTTAATCACAATTAAATGGTACCTCAGTATGGATATTTCATTACAGAAATCTTCCATATTTTCAGCTGTAAGATCTTGTTCTAGAAAAACTTTGATGGCAACATCTGTACCATTCCATATGCCGCGGAAGACCTCTCCAAAAAACCCTAAAGACAGATAAACAACACAATTTTTTAGTTGATCACCCTCTTAGTAATAGCTTTATTAGCCAAAATGTTCATTGAGCAGCAACAAATAGCAAACAAATAGCAGGCAGAAAAATAAATACAGAGTAGCGAATATATATAATGTAAAATAAGAAAAGTGCAAATATACAATGAAGTGGGCCTGCATGTACAGAAATGTGTGTGTGTTTGTGTGTGTGTGTGTGTGAGAGAGAGAGAGAGAGAGATGGTGTCAGGTGAGGAAGGGAAAGAAAAATAAGGGATGTCAAAACATTAATAACATTGATGGAGGCATGCATGCATGGTGCATGTTTGCTTGTTTATATGTGTAAAAATGCATCACAGCTTTAGCATGACTGTGCAACAAAGGACAAGCAGCACAGTTCTTGGTTCCGAAAATGGTTGTTAGGATAAGAATTTCCATCATGTTACAACAACACAACCCTACCTCATACAGATCTTGAGATTCAGGATACTAAAACATACATGAACTCCTTCAGAAAGAATTGAATTATATGGCATCACACTGATGTATGATGTCTGGTCACAGTCAGCCAAGGTAAGCATGCTTTGCTTCCTGTCTATTATCTTGACAAAATGGTCTTCCACATGCCACTTAATGCAAACAACATCCACAAACATATATACGAACTTTATCATAACCAATATTTTAAGTATTGCAACAAGCACCATACTATACTGGTGCCTTACTAGTATAGTACAACATGCACTAAATTAGTACTATACACCCCCATAATGACGCATGGTACACTGTTAGAGCCGGCACATCAAATAGTACCATGTGTCAGTACCTTAATAAAATGAATCTTCTGCTTAGGGTGCCAAACCTGCTTAGAAATCTCGATGGTAACTTCAACCTAGCTGTTTTCATATTAAATTTTTTTCACAGATCTGCTTCCACATACCTACACCTGAATCCCATCCTGCACCCAAGCTCGCTTCTAGCAACTAAGGTTGGTATGGGGCGTGTCCCAGGAAATGTTCTAGTACTGGTAGTTTGGTACCCAACTAGATTGATAAGGTACATCCAAAATAGCCCAATATGCTACAGTACCTAAATGCTAACTGTAACAAAAACTGTTATTAGTTTACCAGCAAAGTATATGAACAAGTGGTGAGAGATACTAGTCAAACTTTATAAATATTGGATGATAAATTAATTTTGAAAAAAAAAAAAAACTAGATGCAAATGCAAACAGGTTGGCTACATATACCATGGAAGCTGCATATTTTTTGTAGTTTGGCAAAGGCAAGGTGATAGCCGTGCCATACAAAATCAGTAACATATGATACATACCATATTGCATAATGGCTTGCAAAATACAACCCACAAGTATATAGGAGGTTTGAGTAATAAGTATTCAAGAAAGTGGCGCAAACATGAGATTCCCAGAAGATAGTCCATGAATTTAAAGAAATAACAGAATTTGACAGTTGACACAGTGTTGGATGCATAGGTTTCAGAGTGTCAAGATGAAATGGTTACACGTTCAACAATTCATTGAAGAAACACAAAACAATGTCTATAATAGGCTCAGTTTCTCTAATCCTTTGAAGATAAAGTTAGCCACCACTGGATATGTTCATGATCTAAAGCTTAATTGAGGTACCTGTTATCTGCTGCAAAGCTTGGACAGAAATTGCTTAACACATGAAGTGGAAGATGGTAACCGCTAACTTGAAGTCTTAAAAAATGTATATGCTATTTAATAGCTTGTATACTACATCAAATTGAAAATGTCAACATCAAAAGGAAAGCAGTTAACATGAGAATAATTCTATGTTGCACATAATATGAGCGAACAACAAGTAGGAATATATCAATAGCTAGTTAACCTACTTCGTAAATAACTCATGCTTACCATGCCAGAAATAGCAATGCTACAGTAAGGATCAAAAGTAGAAGCTCAATGTTTAATAAAATGAAGTAGCAATTCTTCTCTTATGTAGCTTTCCCTAATGTAAATGAAACAAATGAACTAGAAGCAAAAGATGGACATTGTCGCTACACAAGCATAGGAAAAAGAAGAGAAAAAATAAATATACAACATGAGACTCAAAATGTGAAATATTCACTATCAATTGGGAAGCAAAATCAACAGAAATGAAAGCCATGCAACATTTGAACTATAGTAAATTATGATTTCAAGCTGGAAAAAAGTACTTGCCTATCCCAACACGCGTTCCAACAGTTAACTCTGAGAAATCAATATTCCATTCTTCAAAAGGTAATAAAGGCTTATTCAGAAATGGACAAGACTGCAAGACTTTGTTCCAAGTTGATGATACCAAATCTTCTGTTCTTAGAAAATCAGAAGCTCCACTTCCCTCTGAAGTCTGACCCCTGAATTCATTGGGTGATGAAGGTAGTGATACGGCCTTCGGCATGGAATTTGTTTGCTTTCTTGAGTCATTGTAAGTACCAGATAGTCTACCAGATACTTCATCCTGATCATCAAATTGATGAGTTGATTCCCAAATCATTTAAAAAGCCATTAAACATCAATACAATGTTGCACAGAATTATGGCAGCAATAACTTCCAAAGAAAGCAATGGATGAAGAAGTGCTTTCAAAGAAAAAGTTTGCAATTGATTATGGACTTATGAAGCAAGCATGCAAAATATGGAAAGCAATGGAAGTCCAATATAACCACTAGATTTAAGCTAGCAGTTTGTGAGCCCCCTAGCCCAGATCATATAGAATATATAATACATATTTCATACATATTTTCGACCAGTAAAAAGTATTTATATCAAGTATATAGTGTAGATGCATCATATTTTACACATCAATTAATGATTATCTGTAAATTTAAAAAAATTAGGAGATTCTTTTCTAAAATTTATTTTTAAAAAGATCAGCTATATAAGTTATTATTATTTCTTGTGATGAAAAGGAATTTGAGATAATGATGAGAGATGTTAATTTTGAAAATTAAAAGAGTCCTGGTTTCTATGAAGTCCTACTTAAAAATATCAAATCAACAAAACTTGATCCTATGGATGCATTGTTAGGTGGTTTCTAAAAGCCCTACCGTATCTAGAAACTTTCTTATTGGGCAGTAGGACAGATTTTTTTTTTAATGCACGATGCATGGAATGGAAAAAATAGTAGAGGTGGTGCCAGCTAGCGGCCGTACCCCAAATGCCAATAGGAGTTGTCACGGAGTCATTGGGTGGAAAGATAAACAAAAGCAAGTGAAGAAACTTTGAGTGGGTGGGCTGCTGGCCAAAGAGGTGAGAACCAAATGCCCCCTGACCATCTGCTTTTATATAGGGTATTAGATGATCATTTGTTTATGGGTGCTTAGTTTATAGTAGCAGCTACGGATATGTGTTAATAGAATCCTTAATGAATCTTTCATATAGGAATTATATTAGCAAGGACTCATTTAATAAGACCTACGAATGAATAAGAAAATTCTTCCATGACTAAATTGCTATGCTAGAGAATTGTGTCCACCGCACGTTTTCTCTAATAAGTTGCCACCTCATGCTTTCCTCGGGCAGCTGCCATCTCATGCTAATGCCACCCCATCCTTATGACCATGCTTAACACCACCTCATGCTTCTCCTTGGCTGCCACCTCCTACTTGCAGTCTTGCATGGTAGCCAATAGTTGACACCTAGCTTCCTTATGATGACTGGCCACCTCAGCTATTTAATCAGCTATCAAAGGGGATTTCAGCCTTGTTGCTGCCTTTTTGATGCTCCAAATAACAACCACCATAGAGTAGAGAAACTTGTTGAAGAGAAAGTGAAGCTGAGGGAAGCAAGGAAAAATAAAGCAAAAAGGAAGTGGTGGTTCAGCTTTTGAAATTGGTTCACTGATTTTTGAAATCTGTTTTCTCAATGTTTTGGCAACAGTCGGATCAAAATATTTCGCTTTATTGGGATGAGAATTATTTTATGGATTTCAGACATAGTAAATTGTTTGGTTATACGATGATGGAACAACATGTATCCTAGCTTGATTTAAAACTATCACAGTTTCATGATTTTGCCGAACACTTCGTACTAATACTTTTGCAATAAGTTAATTTTGTAAACTTTCCTTTGAGCTTGGAGTATTTGTTTAAGCATATATTAATGACAAATTGAGCTTTTTAAAATCAAACATTATCAATGTATCAAAGAAATTTCTCTTGATCATTTTGATCCATTCAAAGACTTTATTGCTGTCCTACTATTTAAAAGTGAATATCTTATATTTATTGATTGAAAACCCTCTAGTCGATGAATGAGTGAATCCTTGAGAAACAGGTATAATCAAGGTCCGCCGTACCGGTACCGGTCGGCGTACCGGTGGCGGCCCGGACCGGTACGAAACCGGTCCCGTACCGGTCCGTACCGGTGCGTACCGGTCCGAACCGGTCCCGTACCGGTCCGAACCGGTCCCGTACCGGTCCGAACCGGTCCCGTACCGGTCCGAACCGGTTCCGTATCGGTTTTTCAATAATAAACTACCGGTACCGGATTTCATGCTGATCCGATACCGGTCTCAGGCCGGACCGGTACGGACCGGTACGGCAGACCATGGGTATAATAATTGTTTCCAATGCGTACCTAGCAGGTATAGTAGTTGGTCATTAGTGTACCCTAGAAAACGGGTATAATAGTTGATGCATCAATCATGACCCGCTAGTATAATAGTTGGTACAAGTGAATCTTTAGTTAGTGGGCACATTCATCAGTAAGCCCTTGAGCAACCGGTATGAGTTATGATGATTGCTAACCAGTTAATACTGAATTGACTTTACGAAGAACCTCCAAGTGTATTCAATGCTTTGAAACAAGTGTTTTCAACTATATGAATGAAGATATGTTTTTGATTGTCCTATTTGTTTTAAGTGTTTTTAATGTTTTACAAGTAAGCTATCTTGGCTAATGCACTTATTTGATAACTTTTATAAGATAATGTTTCATGACTATTTGAGTTTCAATTAGTATTGGTCGTTATTGCTTCTATCATTCTACTTTTTTGGAAAACTATATTGTTCCAGGTTCGTGATACTGGTTTCAATGTCCGTATTGATATCACATTAGTAAAATGCTAGTTCAACGTACTGACACTCGGTATGTCCCTGTCCTGAGTACTGGTTTGGTATCGATATTGTAAGGTTATGCTTGGTACAGGACGATATGCATTGAATGATGAACCTTGATATTGTTTGTTATGTTGGATACTTGTATAGCTTACCTACCTATATTTGTTATATTTCAAAGTGAGAGGCTGCTTGGTATTAGACTATTAACAAGCCACAAATGTTTTGGTATTCATAATAAGGCCACTTTTCTACAGTAGAGAGACTTGGCAATATTTGCATTTAAATTTAAGGCTTCTAGTTGCCTATTAGTAGTGAGATAAGAATACTATAATATATCTATATGTAATATGACGTAATGAGCTATGTTATATATTATGAGATGATGGAAGTGCCCTCTATAACGATTTCGGGTTGTAAGCTACAAAATTTGAATTTAGAATGAAACTTACTTGCTCCAAAAGATCCATCATTTTATGATTACATGACTTGAGGTTTAAACTGACAATTATGTGTTTCTGCGGCAACTGATCAAATTAAAATCAGGCCAATGATTCATTGTAATTGTTGCCACACTCAGGACTTGGAAAAGCTGGGTTTCAGTTCATGAAAATTGCACTGTAGAATTATAATATAAAGTGTTTCTCATAAAAGTGTTCAATTGATTTGCCGATTTCACTTAAAAATTTCAAAATTTTTTAAGTCGCGGCTGGACCTCTATTTCGTTCAAAACAGAGGAACTGGCAACAGCCTCTCCTGCCGTGGCCTCCGCCGGCGTCTGTCCCCCTTATCTCTCTCTCTTCCTCTCTCCCATAGTAATGTGCCCTCGTCGGTACGGCCTCCACGGCCCGTACCGACTCGTGCTGCCGGATAACCGGTACGGTGCTCGGTACCGGTTCCTCCGACCTCGAGCGAACCTTATCCATTCATGTATAATTTAAAACAATAGATATTGAATGATGCCAATCCTTAAAAAGCTATCAGAAATCAGACGATTGTAGCCTATGTAGCAGATCCACATCTATAGGGCACACGAGACAATAACATGAAACCACTAAACAAACATCCAAGGTTTTACATACTGTGGTATGGGAATGTCTCAATTTTCTATTCCGATAACATAATGCAAAATTACCAGACAAGTAACCAAGGTTGTAAATAATGTAGGATGGGACTGTCTCAATTTTCAATGGAACAAGACCCCCCCCCCAACCTACAAACACTTGAGATAGTGGATGTCCCATTCCATCACGAGCCATTTCCTGACTCATCACGCATACCATACCGACACTAGGAACGGTGAGATGCCCAGTCGTCCCACAGATATTTAAAACATTGCAAGCATCAATCATTGTCTTAATGAAAACCAATAGGATCGAAAGTAAGTTCTAGCGGACGGCCAATATACTCTGCAACAGTACCCAATGGAATGCAACCAAATAACAAGATTTAGGAAGCCATGAAAGTGGACTAAAAAAAATGTAAGTGAAAATACAAAGGTTGTGCATAGTTTATTATGGTTTTAAGGGGAAGATCGTACCTCAGTCATCATAGACAACTCTTTTCAGGATTTATTGGCAACACTTACAGAACTGAATCGGCTTCAGAAAAGTGGCCATGCATCAATTTACAGAATGGAGATAAAGAAATTACACCAAGATCTAAGAGGAAGAAGGTTGTATGCCTCATAATTCCCAAAAATACTAATAAATCTACCCAATACTACTATAGGATAGAAAGAAGACCAGGAAAGTGCCCAAAAATTGTTGGAATGGTCGCAAGAGGACCATGACAGTCTTCCATGAATCACAAGTTGATTACATCCAGCACTGGAGCTTGGCAATAGATTGGCTCGCAAAATGAGTTTCCTCATGACAAACCACTAAAGATGACCCCAAAAATCTAAATGCTTTAATTTTATGAGATAGAAGAGAAAAATTAGGGGAGCTGCCCTAATGCAACAAATACAAATTTAAGGGCAATATCATAGTATACATGAATAGTAGGATATCATCCTCTAAGGTAACATGCAAGTATATTATATGATAAAAACAAAGTAATCTTAATTTTAATCAAGAGCCTTACATGATCTATATAGGATTTCCAATGTGGACAAACTTGTGAATATAATCCATCAAAGGTCAAGAACATCTAATGACAAACTCTTGAAGCAACCTCTTAGTGTTTGAGTTTCTTGCTAAGAAAACTTAAAGCAATATGAAAGCCTTCGTTTAATTGAGGCAGACATTACACAGGTTAGAAGACAACTTATCAGTGATGGAGAAATCAACTGGAAGCAAGCAAGGTCCATATGACTTCGAAAGAGAGTAAGAGACTAGGATTATAAGAGACAGATAGCGTACTTTGATATACAGAAATACATCAATCTCAAAAAAAAAAAAAAAAAAAATCCCAACAAACCAAATTAAAGCATACTTCTAAAGCATGATTAACTAATGTATGTACACATAGTGCAACTTTATCCATCACCATCCTGCAAATAATTCTGGCACGTCATGCCAAGATGGAAATGACCAGAAAAGGGTACTAAAAAATAAACTATTACTAAGAATGAGAAGCTTACATCATTATGTGGTTCATTTAAGTTCTTGTCATTTCTGGAGCACAAGCCTGAACTCTCATCACCATGATCCCTTAAGAGACGATTTTGCTTTAATGTTTCATTCATTGCTCGAACAGCTCTGTTGACAAATTAAATAAGAGATATGAAAAATCAAAATATGGAGTTATTTTATTTTAAAAAACCTTAGTTCATGCTTTTAAGAAAAAAAAGTTCTTGACAATAATTTGGTTACACAAAATTTCAAGTAAAAATGCAAGTGTCATGTCTTATTTGTATAAAGCAAAAGCATAAACAAAAGCTAGAATAGGTGCAAGAATATGAGAGCATCTACTTTCCAAACTCAACCATATTGATTGCCTAATAAATACTTCTACATGCAGTAAAAGATATACTTCCATTAAACATAATGGTCCATAATAAGCTCGATCCACATCAAATATTCCATGCATCAGGTGTTTTGCTTGCATTTAACTTTTTATTAATTGGATACTGCTTAGGATAGAAGAAGCATGATATCAAAAATTGTTATTGACAGTATGATTGCACACATGGTAGAGCACGATATTGTCTTCTCAAAATTTATATAGCATTTCAGTGATTCATGACACATATCCATGCATGTTATGACATAAATACATTGAGAAAATGAGACTCCAGAACTTCAGGAATGCTCTCCTAAAGGTTGACTAGAAAACAAAAGATTATTGTACCAAAGCACTTCTTGCAAAATATGGTACATATGACTATAGTCATATTTATTTTGAATTGTTGCAAAAAGAAAAATTTAAACTATATTCAAATTAATCATGTAACTTTTCCTTAGTTAAACACTGAGCTTTGAAATACTTCTAATTATGTGGCTTTTCAAGTAGTCAAGTGGGTTGAATTCAGAAAGATTACAAGTTCCCTTTGAATAGGAAGAATAAAGAATCCTAGCTTAATAATATCAGGTCATGAATAGGAAGGTCTTTAAGTCCATTATAATTTGAGTTTTACGCAAGGTATGCTGAACCGGTACCGATAGGCGTACCAGTCGCCTACCGGATCAGTTCGAGACCGGTTCATACTGGAACCGATCTGGTACGAACTGGTCTTAGTTTAGAAAAAAAATTAGTTTTCTGTCGTGTTCGCACCAGAGCTGGCCGCATTTATGGCCCGTGCGGGGTAGCGCGCACGGATGAGCTGGCCGCACGGGGCAATTCCCAGTAGGGGGAATTGCGCCCGCGCGCCCCGCGTCGCGCGGCGATTCCCAGCGGGGGAATCGCGCCCGCATGCCCTGCGCCTATGCGGGGCGCTCTGCCCCGAAGGAGTGCGTGGCCCTTGCGCTGTGGTTTACAATCTACAGTGCGCGTGCTGTGGTTAAAAAAAATTTGGCCCGAATACCGGTTCCAGGCCGGACCGGTCTGTACCGAGCCGAATTGGCCGGTAGGACCGGTTTGGCAGACCATGGTTTTACATATTGGTATTGTGGTGCATGTTGAATAATTCAACAAATATCTAGTCCAAATTCAACAACCGGCAATTATATCCTTCAATAGTCGTCCCCAGGAAGGCTTGTAAGAAGGGCATTCTACATGTTTGTCGGAGTATTGCAGCATAGCTAAAATTATTTCCTGGTTTACCTGATATCAGTTCTCAAGGTTAAATGTATCAATCAGGTTGAATCAACCAATATACCACGTCACAGCATGCCAGTTACTTGCCAATCCACAAGGCAGAAAGTACAGCCTAATAAAAAAGCTACCATGTGAAAATTTACCTTTTCTTTTGAACAATTGTATTGCTTCATGCTTATGCATATAAAAGTTTTAACTACCCATACCATATGTTTAATTATTAAACACCAGATATATTACAGAACTCTTGTATTTGCACTTTTTTTAATAAATATGCATCAATAGAAGCACACAGACCACACCTAAGACAAGTTTGAAGTACAAACATAATGAATACTTTTAAAACATTAAATCAAATTATAGATTTTCCAGAAATTTTGGGACTATGTTAACAGAATTATTGATACAGTTCCTATGTGTAATTTGGAGACATTGAATGAAACTGAGTTCATACAGATAAATTTGTGACCACCCTACATGGTTGTAAGCCAATGATATGGTACAAAATTATACATGGTCCCTTTTAAGTTTTAACCCTATAGACACATGATTTTTATAATTCTAAGGCCATAATACTGCTATACTGAATGTGTTAACATAATTCCCTGCATAATGTATGATATAAAATTTTTGCAACTTTTTGCACCTACCAGGCCTTATTTAATTTTGTTGTCAACAAGGACATTTGGAGAAAAACTGGGCAAGAAAGAAGAAAATGAACAAGTGGAAGTGGAATTGGAAAAACTGCAACTTACAAAGGGACTAAAAATATGAACAAAGGACTGCTCAAATTAAAGAAAAGAACAACCTCACAATATCATCACTGATCTCAGGTGTAATACTAATGCTTCTTCTTCGTATCCTACGAACATCAGACGTCGATGCACCATCTGACCTGCAAGTAACATGCTCAAGATATGCATCCAAAAATTGCTTTACAAATTTTGCTAAGCATATGGATGCAAATAGGATATGAATCAATGTTTATAAACACAATTAATCCTAGATTTGAGTGTCCGAAAAGCAAAATAAGAAGTAGACTCATGAAATACCAACTAAAAGAATAGTGTATAACCTCCACGTATCTGTATGTGCATAATATATATACATATATATACATATGTGATACATCTGTGTATAAATACATAATTCACACTATACAAACACATCACAGAGGCATACTGAACAGTAGGCCTAAAAGAGCCAAGCTCAAACCAAATGTCCAATAAGTTAGTGGGTATGTGTCCAATGATATGACCAGATAACTAAAGACCCCTTGCTGGCAACCCCAAGAGTACCAAACTAGAAAAGAAAATCATAATTCTTGGTTTCTTTTAAAATTACATGTTCATCTAGTATCCAGAAGGTTCTTTCTCTCCAATATGTTCGCAACTTTGCATTCATACCACATCAAAACAAATAAAAGAACAGATTCATGAATACACCCCTTTCAAACAAAAATAACCCTCTTGCCTCTGTTTCTCCTCAGACAGTTGCTGAGAGATTTATGGGGAGGATAATTTAGGTGCCAGCTGTGATGTGTTGTACCGCTTGGCATGTACCATGCAAGTGCCACACCAGCGTGCAACACAATGGCATGCTAGCGCCTAGGGCATCACAGTCTTCATGCATGCTAGTGCATGCAAGCACTGGCACAGCATAGCATGGTTTTGTATGGTGTTAGACCAGCACAACCCCAGTGCAAGATACTCAAAACCTACACTAATATGATAGTTTCCATGTCTCCTCCCATACACCTTGAATCTTCATAAAAGGAAAAAAAAGGCTAAGCATGTATGCTGCATGAGATATCTTGCAAGATACTTATGGCTAATTTACCTAATGGCAGCTAGCTTTCCTGTAAAGCGTAGGTATTTTTTGGAACTCATCATAGTAAAAGTTACATGACTCTTGGGTAAGCGAACATGAGATACTATAATTCTAGGGATTGATTTTCTATATGTATATCATTGGATGTTAAACAAGCTAAACGGGCCATTCTCTGCAGCAATAGGTATTATTTGCAAGGAAACTTACGCTATAAAGAGTTGCAAGAATCTGGAAAATATTAATATTTCTTTTGGAATTATTAGACACAAATAAAGAAAACTTTGGTTAAGCACATGGAAAATGACAGCTTGAATAATAGTCCTCGAAGGTGTATAAAATTATTCACCAAAAAAGTTAAAACTTGTAATAGGAAGAATTTCTTTTTGGAGAACATTTGCAACAGTAATTCAAAGAAGCCTATTAACAGATATTATAATTTTGGTTTATAGAGAGTAAATATAAACAAACCTATTAACGTATCATAAAGGCTCATCCAGGCATTTGCATTTATGCCTAACAGTGTGCCATATTCTATGACAGGCTAAAACCACTCAAGTGACTCAACCTTGTCCATAGGTCACCTAGAACGAGCCCCTTTTTTGGGACAAAAATGTCTTAATAGATGCCCTTGGTTCTTCATGATGGCATTACCATATGTCTAATCATTTTTTCATGAAGAACAATGATAGAATCATAACTAAGCTACACATTTACAATGACGAAGGTGATGAGTTGAGAAGAGATCATAATCAAAGATGAAGATAACTTGGTGACCATTAAGTATCGTACTGACACAGGAAATGACATACAAGATATCTGTATCTTGTGCCACATTGTTATGGATAAGAGATATAAATCAAAGAACTGCAGGGTCATTAATTTTAATCAGTGCTTAATTTATTTATATTTCACAAAATTGTGCCATGTATAGTTTGTTCCGATCAATAGTTTTTCAGTGTTTAACCTCCAAAATCTTCACCACATCTAGCTTTGATCATTGGATGGTCAGCAAACTAAAAGAACTGAGAAGGCATTTGCTAAGATTAGGTAACATATGCCATCAACATATCCTCTGGGTCAACAACCTGCCATATACAAGCTTGTTACAAATTTTCTAATCCACCATAAAAGCTAAAAAGTTGCATTTGCTTTCCACCATTATACACTTTCATGATAGCATGCACCACTCACTTTGAGTTGCCACAACTTTGGCAAAAAGAGCAAGCAGATGGACCATCTATGCAGTTAAAGAAAATCTACTAAAGTTTAAAAAAATTCTGAATGGTACAACAAGCTACCAGCTAATCTACAATACAACCAATATATATTAAAAGATTCGGTACAACTAAAAATTATTCACTAGAAACTACATATGATAACTCTCCATATGATTAGAAAACCCTCATCCTAAAAACAAGAACTACTTGCGGGCAAAATTTACAACTGTGTTCTTGTCCCGAGACAAGCACCAATTAACCTACAATTGAAAGAGAAAAGAAAAACATACAAGGTGATGTTCTTCAGCTACGAGGATCATTACAACAGATGATGAAAAATGTAAAACATGAGGTACACTAGAATAATCCATAATTCAAAATCTAGAATGAAAGTTATTCTGAGAACCTTGATGCAGCTACACCATCTGCATATTCCCTGAATGATTGTCTGTCACCACTAAGCATAGATCTCCCCCGTGTTCTAAATAGAGGATGCTCTGGACTGCAAAACAAACCAAAAAAGTCACAAAATTGTGCTTAAGAATTAGCATTTTCTAGCAAAAATTGGAAGAAAATGCTGGCTCAGGATGAATTAGCACTGGAAGGTCAAATATCTATCATGAATATTTATGTTCGATGTCAAAAATCTAGACAATAACAAGTTTAAAGACAGGAAGCAAGTGCCGAAAATTATATAACTCAATCAACAAACTTGTCCACATAGATGTGCTTGACACCAGTGTCTTGGAATCTGTATCAACGTCATTAGTTTGCTTTAAAATCCAATCGTGCATATGTTTTCAAGAAGAGGTGGTAGATAAAATCATTATTATCTGCATCTCAGGAGAAATTCATGAAACATATTTTGGCATCTGTCCAGAGATTGCCAATACTTATGTTCTCAATACTGCCCTCTTTTGATGAAATGAATTTGACTGCTTCAGGTGAGGATATTTGAACCTTTTACCAAAGGACTTCAGCGTGGGGGGGGGGGGTCGCGCATAATCATAACCAAGGTATTCCGAACCGGTACCGGTAGGCGTACCTACCGGACCGGTTCATCGTTCTCGGTATCGTTTCGATACTAGGCCCATACCAAGAGCCCCAGTCGGATCGGAGAAGACGAGGTGAAAGAGAGAGCGCGTAGAGGAGGGAGGGAGAAAGAGCGACCTATGTCGCCCGCACAGGGCCGCAGGGGGCCAGCACACGACGCATGGGCGCGATGGAGGTGTTGAGGACCCACGCAAGCGGCACTGCCATGGCGCCAAGCCCAACGAGGACCATGCGACATCCGAGGGCCAAAGCAGCCAGTTGAGGAGCCTTGAGGCCGGCCGACCCTTAGCCGGCCAAGGGGTTCGGTGGCAGCAGCAGCAATGCATGGGATCAGCCCGCACACCAGACCGAGCAGACCACGCGCACAGCACGGCCACAGCAGCAACAGGCCGCGGCAGGGCAGCCACAGTGTGCCTGCCCAGCAGCGCGCCCGCGTGCGCGCCGTCCTCGGACTCCTCGCCGTCGGTGCGGTCGTCACCACGCTGGGCCTCACGGGGTGGTTCGCGGCGCCGGTGGGCGGCCTCGCCGCCGTCGCAGACCCGGCGGACGAGGCGCAGGCCGAGT
>JAOXJJ010000725.1:7004235-7019278 GCA_025769935.1 Phoenix roebelenii | reverse complement strand
GGGCGGCCCGTATGCCCGCACCCTTGCACCCGGCCTGCTAAGGCCGCGCGCAGCAGGCGCTCGCGCGTGGTGGACTGCGCGCGCACAGGGCCCCAACTCGCAGGGCCACTCTCCCGCGCACCAGCAGGCGAGCCCGCACGGCCCCGCAACCATGCGCACATGCAGCTGGCAGTCAGCCACCCACGGACACGCCCGCATGCGAGCAGCTGGCAGTCAGCCAGGCAGCCAGCCTAGTCCCAGCAGGACTGGGACTCTTCCAGCAGAGCTAGACCTGGCCAACCGGGATCTGTGACTCGGTTCAGCTGTGCCACGCATCCCAGCCACCCATGGGAGGTCTCCCAGCCGAACCATGAGTCTTTTCCAGCCAACAGTCCTTGGCCAACTAGGATCCGCAACCCGGTCCAGCCTTTCCACGCGTCTAGGCCAACCGCAGGATGTTCCCAGCCAGCCAAAAGACCACTTCAGCCAGGGAGTCCCAACTCAATCGGGACGCATCCCGTCCAACCGGGACATGCGTCCCGTGCAGGAGGGAGGACCAAGAGTTGGAGCTCAACTAGAATTCTCCAAGAGCCCTAGTTTCACGCCACAGAAGGAAGCATAAGGCCTTTGCACGTCAACCACCTCAGCAAGGGCCATTGTTGGCTTAGTTTCCGAGTCTATCTTAATTTCTAACCTTCTATGTTAGAAAGTTTTACTTTATGTTGGTCTTTATATTAGGAGTCTTAGGGTTGAGAGTCTATATAAGGGATTGTAAGGGGCCATTGTGAGGCATCTCGAAAATTGAGTTGAGTCTAGTTCTCTTTGAGAGAGAGTCGACCGTAAGGCTTGGGCGACATTGTGCCGATTTCGGTCCTTAGATCTTTGTCTAGGACTTGGGCTAGTGATTGATAAATCAATCTCCACTAGATTGGGCTATTGAGGGGTTCGGCCTTCAATAGATTGGGCTAGTAGAGGGTCCTTCCGATACTTTATTAGATTTGGTCTAGTAGAAATCCTTGAATGCTCTACTAGATTTATTTTTCTTTTGTTGATTGTTCTTCAATTTGGAGTGGAATAAATATTTAGTTTAGTTGAATAGTTGATCTTTGTAATCGTGTTATTCCACCGGCGTTACCTACAATCGATCCAATATTCAGCGATTTTTCCACAGGCGCACGCCAAGGAGCAAGGCAAGGGACTTGGTGCAGGGCTTGGGACCGTGAGCCCCCATCAGGAGGCCGAGGCCACAACAAACATAAAAAGTTGCAGCTACAGTTTTGGAGAGCTAAAACTGCTTTTGTAATAGATTATAGAGATTTATCAGATATCTCATCTAATAGATCACCCATGTGTGCTTATGCCATACAAGTGAACATATGTTTCCTCCCTATTGCTAGAATTTATTCTTGCAAGAAGAGCCAAGAGCTTGGGTGTTATACTCAAGTCTGATAAAACATTTCAAGATATGGATCTCCCACCACAAATCGAGGGAAGCTTTCAAGGTTGTTGTCACACACAGTGTCCAGAACTGGTCTTTGCACATACAAAGGCAAAAGTACTGCCAAGTCAGCACCATATGCTACCACAAAATAAGGAAAGCTTCCAAGGTTGTTTTCACACAAGGGTCTCAAGAACTGAAATCTACCACTTACCTGGGAAAGAACTACAGAATCACAAGCCAGACCATCACATGCTACGCAGGTAACCACTATGGTTAGGTCCATGCCACCTAAGAAGCCACGTGTCAATCCTAGGACTACACTTAGGACAGAGCACAAGCATGCAAATAAAAGATTTCTGACCACCATAGCCAATATATTCCTCTGTCGAACCCAAGCTAGTAATACTAAAAAGTCAACCATACTTCCATGAACTAGTCAGACTCAGAAAATTAAAAAAAATAGCAAGAAGTTTTTCTGCCAGGATTTATTTGCAAACTTTTAATTTGAGGAAAATTTTTGACTCCTTAACTAAGCTTATTGAAGAAGTGCTGTCAACAAATTCAGGATAACATAATTTTACATTAAAAGAAAAACTTTGAATTAAAACAGCAAAAAATGTTTTCCTAAACTTGAATATCAGAATTTGAAAATAAATAAATTACACTAATATCTTGTTTCATGTTTTTTTTTGTTTTTAACATCTAAAAACAAATACTATATTTTTTGCCTAGCTTCACAAATTTATTGCTCCTATATTTATGGTCTACCGTGTAAATTACATAGAGTTAGTGCAAATTTGCATAATGGAATAACAAATAGTTCTCTATCTTTCTTGGCACCCACATAAAAATAGTTTTCTATCTTTCTTGGCACCCCTGAGATACAAAGTACACTTCTGATGGCTAATCTAGATAACAATTTCTGTGCTGGCAGGACCAATGAAATATTCTTTGAAATCAGATGACCATTTTAATTGATTTCTAGAGATTGTATAGCAATGCTTGGACAGCACAAAAGTATAGAAACATGACTGTTATTTCTGCTGCTTTTTCAGAGGATGCTACAGCTTCCGTAGCAAGTATCCTCAGTAAAACTCAATGCTTGAAGGTTAATATTTTTAGCACAAGTGATATCTCTAAAATCCAATGCCAACACCATCAAAATCTTACATAGCTCCAAGAAGCTTAATAAAACACGCAGCAAGAATGCTAGTGGCCATACCAACCAGTCTTAGCACAGTTGGTTGGGTACCCACCTCCTCTAACAAGGAGGTCCAGGGTTCAAACCCTATATGGGGGCATAGCCTCTACAATTCTCGGGAAAAAAAATGCTAATGGTGATGGCTAATAAAAGGAAATGGAAAAATATTGAAATGTTCATTAACTTTTGACAACTTACCTTATCCAGAAATTTTGAATTTTTAAAAGCCATGAAGGCATGTTTAAGCATTGATTTCAAAGAGGCAGAAAATCAGAGCTGCTATTTCACCCCAATAAGAAAAGTCCCCACCAATCAATGAATCTTCAATATTTTTTTAAATGTTCGGTCCAACAGTCATAAACGATGCAGATTAATTAACTTGATTATAGCTAGAGAGGAAGAACTACAAACAAGCTTCGGTGAACTAGAGATAAAGATGTTAAATTACAAAGCTCAAGTTAAGTTATGAAGCCATCACTTAGAATGATATTATAATAGACATACTTGTGTAAAAATCAAAAATTACATAACCACGAATGGGGGAAACCTTGAACTAGCAGTGCGTTGTTGTTCAGCAACAGCTTTCCTCCGGCTGCGCCTCCAAAAAGCATTTGTGATGTTGGGTTCACTATGTGATGCACTAATAAGCCATCCAAAAAAAAAAAGATATACAGAACGTATCACAGATCAAGCCCAGAAACTAAAACTTTACAATTATGAAATGCAAAAATGGACAAAATCTGTACACAAATAAGTATTGTAAGCATCATTTAAACAGTAGTAAGGAGATAGGACAAAAGGAGGAAATCAATGGTCGGACTGAAATTTGGGAACAACCCCTATCGAAACAATATTAATGAATAACACCAGCAATTACTTGTCATTTTGTTGACTAGAAATAGTACCTTAACTTTCCCTCTGTAAAAGTTGTTGACCTCAGCATGACATTGTGCAACGAATAGCCAGGTACATTTGATGATGCCTCAACTCTCCGTTGATACAAAGAATGGATATTCTCATCTTGCTCTGGGCTGTCATATCAAGAAGAAAAGCACTAGACTTTATACAAACATGCGGCAAAGAAACAAATGTAATGCAGTTATAATTACTCAGAGAGTATAAGTTAATGTGTAACACATCGAGAACAAAATGGCCATCTATTTAGGGGAGGGGGGAGCACAAAGAAGTGCTAAACTGACAGATCTTGAGATGTCATGAAGAACAAGTATATATTTTGTAATCACCAATATTCCATCTACATGGCCGACTTCTTACTAAGTAATTTGCTTGCTTCCATAGGCAATCAGATAAGAGATTTTAGTCCAACGACATAATTTGTTATATGAGGTAGCACATGATTTTGTAAAACATTGACTCCACTAATTCTAATTCAAACGTGCCCATCTAAAACAAATGGATTGCTCACCGACGTAAAACTTTTTTATAGGTTTCAGTTTTTCTCATAAATCTTTTCTTAAATTAATCATAGTCGATGAATGAGAAGCGCAATCAAATTGCATACCAATTAAAAACCCAATGAAAAGTAACTGAATAGAAATTACTAACTTCCGTGTAGTGCAGCACTACAGAGGAAAAGAAAACAAAAGGAATTAGTTGATGTCACTTCAGTACTCTTAGCATGAATATCATAACAGTTCTGCCAGGTATGAAATGGTCAACCCATGGTTCATTAAATATTCTGCCCCGTGAAATGGACATTGTTAACAATAAATAATAACAGAAAGGAAAACGAAATTTTTATAGAGGACCTCTAATGTCAGTTGCATACCCTTCAGCTTCAATTTTATCAGAAAATCCATATAACGGACTATTGGGTTCCAGGGGAGAATCACACGAGTCATTCTCAGCAGAGTCACTTTCCCCCGCTGCAGAAATATGGGATATAAAGATAGCCTTCGTTGAAAATGGTATTAGTTGTCCAGGAAAGCGCATAAGATCAACTAGTAATTCCACAGAATTCAGTACAACTACTACAGACATATGCTTGTACGAGTCTGCACATTCAACAGCACCATCATCTGGTAGGCCCTACAACAACACAGCAATTATTCAGATGCTAACCTTAAAGTTCATGGGGAAAAAAAACATGTTTGGATATTATATTTCCTTCAGTCAATTAAAACTGAATAGCAACTTATTCAGACTTATATATCTTCTGTAAAACTGATGATGGCTTACCACCATAAGTTTGCTCTCGAGACCAACAGCATCTGCAAGAACTTTAAATAGAATTGCCCGAGGTCGGCAAGATCCATGCTTTATCTGCCCCAAGAGTTGAATGCCTCTATTTTCCACTAAGTGAGAGCTATCTTCTACTGCAGCTTTTGCAGGACTTAGCTCTGGATTAGGGCGTTTATAAAAGTCAAAGACCTGAATATGGAAGTAAAATATTAACATGAGACATCTATTGGACATAAAAAGAACCTTCCACTTTAAAATGTCCAAGCACTTGCATATTTTGATTACATATTTTATGTTCATAGGTCGGGCCTTCATACAAGTGTGCATAATTATCATGCATAAAAGTATATACATGCAGGGCAACATACATATATGTGCCTATTTCCTGTGAGCCATCGAGCCTTTCATTATACATATACATGCAAACATACAGTCCTTATTTAATATTATACCATTCTTGATTTGCAGTCTTCAGGCACAGTTTTCTTTTTCTTTAAAGAAAGAAAAAAGTTAAGATAAGCCTAAGCCACCTTAATTGAGAAATGGAAGAAAATACACTCTTAGGTGTAGATATAGATGACACCAAAAGTCAAATTGTTTTCATTAACCCACAAAAACCTATGAAAAGAAGGGTCATAACTCATAACTCATAACAAACCATATACAAGGCACACCATACCAACAGGGTATAGTACTAGTACGTGTACGGAATCTCGGCATATTCCCATAACAATACATGGTACGAGTATTATGCTGACTCTGACAGTGTACCATGTGTTGGTAAGGAGGTGAACCATATTGTATTGAAAGGTACCACTAACATCCCCAGAAGGAAGACTAAGAGATACAATCTCACCAGTCTATCACCACAATCACCGGTGTGGACTACCTAAAACTAAAACATTACTCCCAAATGTTTTCTAGGTTGATGGGACCCCAATCACATGCATTTGCACAAGATTTAAATCCATGTAAAGTTGTAAACAAAAAAAAAATGTATAGAAAAATGTGCATAAAAAAGAGCAAGGAAAGAGAAACAATCAATAGCAATTGTGCTCTCCCAAATATTACCATGAAACTTCTCTCATGAAGTAAAAAATTCAATACAAGGTTGTTACAGTGGCAGGCAGTCCCTAGAGAATACTGACCATCACTACCTAGGCACTACCCCAGTGCCTAGGCAAACTGCCCACTGTCCTAGGCAATCCATCAAAAAGAGTGAAATATACATAAAAGGTCAAAAAGCTCAGAATTAAACTTTTTCCCTCAAATAACACATATAAATAACTAAATTAACCATTATACCATAATAAAAAAATACTTAATAAGAATCATAGCATATTTAGTCACATATCAATCAATGAGTGAAAAAGTGATAACAAAAGTAGTTTGTTAAAGTTAAACCTCAAAACTACATTTTGACAGGTCAGATCAGTGATAAAAACAATGATGAAAAGGGGAATTGACAACATACAACAGGGCTGCTGACAGTTGGACAGCAATTATAGGGCTCTATGAGAGCCTCCAATTGGTGGTGCATATGGGGATGAGCAGACAACTCTGGTGGAGGACGGACCATTGACTTGTCCCCTCATTGGAAGATGAGGAAGGCGTTGGATTGGTCAGATGGAGGAAGAGATGAGGGAAGCAATAAAATTTTTCAGGTTCTGTTACTTTTAGTTCTAAATTATTTAACATAAGCACATAAATATATTTTATATTTTCATATATGAGTACGTAATTGGTCATTACCGAGGCATTCTCAGCTCTTTAACTTCCTTGATGGTACTTTTGACAACAAAAATTCAATCAATTGACTCATAATTCCAGTGGCAGAGAAAACTAACCAGGCCAGCAATCTTTTTAATTAGTAAAGCTGGATTTGTGTTTAATCCTTTCACTGATGCTATGCTTAACTGCTTTAACATCGAAAGCTTCTTATCCTTCTCAGCATCTACAAGAATGGCATCTGCCTTAAGTCCCTCTGCACCGCGAGAGCACAGGTCATCCAAAGATGGGATGGTATCAAAAAGCTCCTTGAGTTTCTTATCCTGCATTAATTCAGCCAATAAATGAGCATGTTTCTGCAGCTTCAGTAAATGACAGAGAATGAACAAATGACCTCCAGGTTCAGTACCATAATATATCTGAAATAACTAAAGATCAGTGACATTTTATAATCACAAGAGGTAAGAATGCAAGAACAAATTCACAATAAATAAATTTTGATATCATCGGAATTCGGAAAACTTAATCATACAAAGAAAACATAGGAATGGACCGAGTTGGCCACAAAATAAGATTTAAGCCATTGATCACAATATATAAAATGAGATTTTCATCTTCAGCATTAGTTTAATCAATCAAAAATTATATTCGCCAACTATTATATTTAGAATAAACATATATCAACAAAGTAAAGGAAGTAATAAAAGCATCAAAACAATATTTGTGGTAATTCAACCCTAATATCAATTGTCTTATTTCAAACAACATGAAGGTATATTATCAACAATGCGCACCTTTCCTGACTACCATATGAAGTTATGAACATTCGTGATCATTTGACAAGTGGGAGTTGATATGGATTGTTGATTGTCTCACCTGTGAATTGAAATGAAGCCTTGGAATGGAAGCAAGGATGGAGCATAGAAATGATTAATTAATTACTAGCAACCCAGGCATATGCAATGCAAATGGAACCACAGGATGTGGGCTTGGCAGATTGCACAAAGGCTATTCCAAACCATTTAAACTGAAATTAGAGGGAGAGAATGTGTGCCTGGTATATTGAAGAGAGAGCACCAGCAAACCAATTAAATTTGAAATTGGTTGAGGGAATTGGTAACACAGAAAATAATTCATCTAGGTGGCAAATAAAAAGATAAAAAATGAAACATATTGCTTCTGATATTTTTAAAAGTGGCCTTGTTAACATGATTTTTTCAAATAATGATTTTTAAAAAAATAAGGGGACTTTGTTCAGTAAATTTGACAAACAAAACCTTCACAGTCATGCTCGTCTCTTGTTTTAGAAAATAGTATAGATAGATCAATAGTTCAAAAAATAGTACTGGACACAGAAACGGAAGCAGCTCCATTATGCCAACAACATCAACAGTACAGATCCCTAGTTATAGACCAGAGCAGGTCATAGAGGATATCTCCAAATTATAAAACTGAAGGAAAAGATTCACTCATGTCTAACTCCATGTTAGTACAACAAAGAAGGAAAGATGGAGTTATCTTCCTATTTAAAAAAATCAAAAAGATCTACCTTGCGCGACCATATACATGACCAGATGATAATGGACTTGAAAATGGCATACTTGCTTATAAAAGTATTCGGGACTACATGTTACAAAATTGAGGGAACCTTTGTCCTCTAGTTTATTATTTGAGATAGATAACACATATAAATTTTTTGAGCTGTATGACTGAGGAATATGACTAGTCGAAAATTAGTTTATGATGTATCCATGAGTGCCCATGCATGCAGCTATCCGGCACAGGGCATAATGATGTGATTCATCAAACACTGAACAATGGCTCTTTGATGTGGGTTCATTGAGTATAAGCACCAGACTTTAGCAGAGGAAAACATGGTAATCTATTATATATAAGATATAACACAGTACACATACATGTAGTATGTACTCCTTTTACGTATGCATCTACAACAAAATGTATATTGAATATGGACATCTATGCATTTTGTGTATTCTCTTGTTAGTGATGTGCAGGTCCTTGTGGGCAATGATAGGTAAAATATTTGGCTCTGTATCCCATTAGGAATAATGAACTAAATTTCAACACTTTCTCCTCCATGTTGTTGGGACCAGAACATAAGTTATTCGGGGAACTCATGTGTAAGTCCTTGAGAAAGAGATTGAGTTCGGGATGTATACTTCTTTGGACTAAATTACCATGATAAGTCCATTATTCATCAAACTTTTTTATTAGAAAATCACAAATTGCTTATTGTTCACTAATCAGTAGCTTAAAGATTCAACCAAATTGACTATACTCCGGGGCTTTTATGTGGTTCTAAAGAAAATTCCATCCATAATTTTTGTTACGTTCCTCAGACCATCTATGGTCTCAAACATTCTCCTGCCTAGTTTTCAACAAGCATATATGACACAGCATGGAGGCCTAGCACAAACTTCAGAGCAACATAGCAGAAAACTAGCAAACGAAAACCCAATAACTGTATAAACTAGAAACAAATATTAGGAGATCTAGGATTGTTTCAACTCAACTCAACTAAGCCTTAATCCCAAACTACTTGGGGTTGGCTACATGAAACCTTTTCCTCCATTCCGCTATAAAAGATGTTATGTGCCAAGGCGAGAGACCAAAGTTCATGCCAGACCAAACTAATAAACAAACGGAGAAACCTAAAATGTTGTGGTAATCCAATGAATAAATATAGCCATCAACTTTTTAAAATCCAATACCTATCATGTTCTTTATGCTCAAACATGATGCAAAATATTCAGTCGGGTGCCTGGGTAGCCAAGGCAGCCATCATTTTCAATATTAAGTCAATCAAAGAGCAACTCCAATACAAAATTGAACTAAAAAAACCTTTTTATTGCTTCCATCATAAAAAATTTTCCAATAGCCATCAACAGAATCTGTTCTGTCAATGACTCATGCTTGCCTAAAAGACTCATGCTCCACATGCCCATAGAGATTTATTAGATGCTCAAGCTGGATGCTGATTAAGAAATCCTTTTTCCTGCTACCTAAAGCTTGTTTCCAGTTTAGTTTATCTCATAATCTACTAGCTAGTTGCTGTGCATGCGGTCAATTAGTACAATAGCTTATCTCACCATCTCACGGGCAGATACTGCGCCCCAATATCGTCCCCAAGATCAACCAATGCACTCCCACAATGCACTAAGAGGCAAGGTTTTAAATCCCTTGAGACAGGGGTGTCTTAGTTTCTCTATTGAACGGGATGCTCCACTGCCCCGCCCCGTCTGGCGATCCCGATCAAACATCCTAGTAGATATCCTCCGTCTCTCTCTCCTTCTTTCAGTATCTCTCCCCTTTTTTTATCATCCCTTTCTCTTTTGTCCTTTTTCTTCTTCTTTCTCTTTCCTTTCTTCTTTCTTTCCTTTAACCTTTCCCTTCCCTTCTTTCTTTCCTTTTTCTTCTTTTTTCTTTCACCTTTTCCTTTTTTTCATATTTCCTTCCTTTCTTTCATTTTCTTCTTCTCGCCCTGCGTGAATTGGTTTCGGAGTCCCGACCCCATCCTAGTCCCATTTTTTCACACGACCGGGCCGAGACGACTGTTGTCCCACCAGGACTTAAAACCTCGCTTAGGGTGCAACTCAGATTGGGCCCACGTTGAAGCAGATTAGCCCAACTCCTTCGTTGGGTCATGTCAGGCCAGGGTCCCATGACCTTGGGCCAGGCTTGCACTCATGCTCAAAAATCCCAACTTAACCCAAACTCAATTAGGTTATGATTGAGCTTAAACCCAACTCAACCCAACCCAACCTGACCTAACCCAATATATAAATATTTTATATTTATGTTTTAGATAAAATGCTTATATATTACATTTAACCACATCTTTAGCCTTATTGAATTTTAGAATTGCATAAGTGCACCAAAATAAGATCCCAACCATTTAATGCTAACCTAACAAAGACGCCTGAAACTTATCCTTGATCTTGAATTACCTATACCACCTGATCTAGTCCAATCAAGCCAACCCCATTCTACATTAACCTAATCTGACCTAGATTTAATTTAGCTTAAGTGTTGGGACTGGATTGATAATTCACAAGGCAGTATTGAGTTGCATTAGCATTGGTAGATGGAGTTGGGTTGCATTAGGGTTAGCCCCAACCAATCCAACCTCCTAAGTTGCAACCCTATTTGCACCCATCATTCTTTCTAACACTTTCCATGTCTTACCTCATAAATAGCTTCATGACATTGCCCTTGATCAACTTCAACTGCAAGCTATATGATGTTAGTTGGCTTATAATACTAGTCATCATCACTCCAAGCTAGATGCTGTCTTATGCAGAGATGGTTTTCTTTTAGAAGAGTAAGGAGCAGCATATTGCTTTGAGATCAACTGATTAATGATGGTTACACTACTATTGATGTACTACCACACCCAGACCCCCAAATTGGGACAGTAATAGACTAGTTATATCTCCATTAGTGTCATTTTGATTGCCTCGTTTGCCTTACCTCAGCATTCTCCTCTCCTTAGTGTAATACATCACCACCTCTTTCTTGTCTTTTTCTTCTTCTTTTTTTTTGAGCGTGAAAAGGAGAAAGGGAAGATCCACCTAGCTAAAATATCCAAGTCTAGATACTTTGAGATGCATCACCACCCAAGACTCAAAACACAAAACCTGCTCTAAGGAGAGGAGGGGTGTCGATACTACAGCCATGCAAACAATGCACATTACATCCCCAATTTAAAGCTCATATGCTCTTTAATGGGCAACACTTATTGCTAACCTGAGCTCCTTTGCTATATGCATGAATGGTATTAATATGATGAATGACTTTGTTTAGAGCTTGCAAAGATACATGAATGATCGCCAACACATTTTACATGATCATTCTTTAAATCATGGCAAGGAATATATTAGGTAAATACCCTCATTTATGTACATAAATTTGGCTATAGATAGCATATTAGACAATAAACATTATTGAACCTCTCCAAAATTTAGTTCTAGAAACAACTTAATAAAATTGATTTAAGTGATTAATTTGTAATGCATAATCATCTATGATTTTATGGTCATACAATGATCTATTAAACTGCTAGTTAAGGTATTTTTGTTGGCATCATGTTCTTGACTATAAGAAATAATAATTCCATTTTTTTTATGGAATGCATTAAGTTATTGTTAGCATCATGCATGATCTTGACGGAGATGATGTAAAGCTGTTTAATATAATAATAAAATTTAAAAATCAAAAGCATGTGCATGTTCTTGACTATAAAGCCATAAAACAAATCAAAGAGGATTGGCTTCACATAAGATAGTGTATCTATTATCCACATCAGCGCGAGCTAGAACTTTGCAGGATGAGGTATTATTGTGGTAGACCAAATTGAGTCGGCTAAAAGAACTAATAATATCACAATAAACCTAAGAGGGAAGGCATAACCCGCCAAGCCCAATTTAAGCCAACCAACACTTTTAAAAAAAAAAGGTTTGAATTGTGCTTCACAAGAGGTTGCCTTCTCATTTTCAATATTACATTGGTTGTCATGATACAACTTATTTGTAGTAACAATTTCATTTGATTTCATTGGCACAGTGACCATAAATGGGGTTACTGGAAGTTTTAGAAATAAACACAAGAACAGTTGTTGAATGTGTGGACATTTATTATAATAATCGACAGAGAACTTATATATGATCAAGAAAAGACACAAGTTATGTCATAGCAATGACCAATGTAGCAAAAAAGTTATGCATGCATACTTGTATATTTGAAAGATGGAAGAACAATTTCTAGAGCAAAAGATTGAGAGTACTTCATTTAAAAGACATCACATAAAGCATCAAAGAATTTCATGGATGTTATGTAAATAACATAGAAGATTACAGAATTACTAGTTAAAAACAAGCACTTGCAATACCACTTAAAATTTCTCAAACGACCCAGCTCAGACAAGGACTATCTAATATACAAATGAAAATAAAATTGTCAATAGTTATAGGCCCATGATAGTGACAATATGTGACCTAATAAGTTATTCTGCTCACCGGAATGATAGAATAAAAACCATTGGGTATTTGTGCAGAAAAAGTTCCTGTGGACCACAATATCTGAGAAGCCGACTGAGATGAGTGTTCAGTTCTTCCTGCAAAGCATGCAGACACTCTATCAGTCAAAGTCTCTTCTCGCGGAGCCAAAGAGACAGCCTGTAACTTCTCCACAAAATCTGAGGTCCACCAAGCGGCATTAGAAGTCCTTGGATCAGATTGCCCTGCGTCACCCGGTTTCTCCTTCATTTTTCAAAGATCTGAAGTATAAAATCATCTTGCCCCACTTCTCACCCCATGAAAAAAAAATCTAGTATCTACAAAAATATTTTAGACCACATCCAATAGGCCTAGAAATTTCTTGTTACTTTATTTATTTCATCAACATAATGTAATGATCTCTGCAAAACAGGAGAGTTACAAAAAGAGAGAATTGGTTAGGTGGTACAAGAACTAAATAAAAAGTTCCAAGTAAGATAAATTAGACATAAGACAAAATATTTATCCTACAAATTCTTTCTTAAACACACCAAAACTTTCATAACAAAGCTGAATACACAAAATAGAAGAACATTCATGCATGGAAGTATCTACGGCCTTGCATAGACAAAAATGATATGTTACAAAACCCAAGCCTTTAACTGAATTAGAGATAATAATGTTGATGAGATTAGTTGGATGTGCAGTACTCATTATGTAATAAGCAGGAAACAAAAACTTACCTGGCATGCTTAATCCATTCCAATACAAACAAATGATGGCATCCAATGAGTGACTAAAATTTTTTATTGTGCAGAACAATTCATTCATCAATTTTTAATTACCAATAGCCAATCTACTAATAATCTAAAACTTAATGCACTTTTAAGCATACAAAAGGCAAAGTGTGCATTCAAGCATGTTACACATAAAAAAGAACGTGCACAAGGCTCCAGGCAAAATGTGCATTCAAGCATGTTACACATAAAAAAGATCGTGCACAAGGCTCCTGCTACTGAAGGGTCTGCGGAGGGTTAGATTTTCGTAGTCTTATCCCCGCATGAGGAGAGGTTGTTTCCATGTTTTGAACATATGACACCCATGTTGCAACGTTATCGTAACGCCAATGACTGCCCTCTTTGGGCATTTTACACATGCTAGATGAAAAAATGATGAAAGATAGGCAAGAAGGAAGCAGAATCAAATAAATCAATAATAGATGGTATCAAAAGACAATGAATGAGCCATGGAAAATGAAAAGACAGATAATATGTGGTGGCCCAGATTTTTGACATGGAATGCAGTTAATGATATTAATCAACATTCAGAGAAGGGAAGGAGGGAAGGAGGGAAGGAAGGAGGGAGGAGGAGGTAGAGAGAAGAGAGAGAGAGAGAGAAGAAGAAGAAGAAGAAGAAGAAGAAGAAGAAGAAGAAGAAAACTTTTTGATGTGACAAGTAAATATCCGAGACATACAAATGGAAATCAAGTTTTGATGCTTATCTGAATGAATCAACAACATAGCAAGGAAACAATGGTCATCATGACATATATCCACACAGCAATGCCCCATTGGATTGTTTTCCCAAACTCCAGTTCTGGTACACAAGCTCAACTTCCAGCCCTACCGTACCCAAGGGAACACAAAGTTGTCAGTGCATGCGAGATCCCAAAATTGGCATGAAGACTCTTTGATTACAGAAGTTTCCTCTTTTGTCGGACTGCAACCACTGCAAATGGCTTGGTCATGGAGTTCTAATCAAGTGGTGCCACAAGTTTAAAAATATGTTCAGGATTTTACAGAACTCCTGTGGAAGATGACAATAAGTTATTGACAATTAGTAGTTTTGGGAATAACTAACGTGACAGAATCTCCTACTAAAACATGTCGACGACTTTCCATCTTCCTCATGCCAAAGAGATTCTTCTAATTCTCAACATTCTTCAAAAATCTGAATCCTAGGAATCTCTCCTATCTCACCAAGTATTCTAACACATTACCTCAAAATAGAAAAAAATAAAGTATACCATGATAACATGGCAGACTTGTGACTCAAGTAATGTATGCGGTGAACAGGGATCTCAATGGGAAGGACCAGCCTAAACAACCCAAAAATGAGGCATAAACTTGGAATTTAGGCCCTAAAGCATGATTGGGCGCCCAAAAAACACAAAGACTGAAATTTTTTGGCCTAGAATAAGATTTAAATTTTGGGAAAAAATGAATGATGTCTGAGTCAAAAAATAACCAGCCCAGGAACATGCCCATAGTTAGGCCAAGTTTGGGCCTGGTTCAGGACAGGCTGGTCTCAAGCCAGAGCTTCGAGCTGGGGAAATCAGGCAACGGCCTGATCAAGCCTAACCAAATCGATTGACAGCCCTCATGGTGAAGGTTTGTTAAGAAGGTTGGTCAAGTCAAACAGATATATTTAATGCATCATATTGTAGCTTGTATTGCAAATCACCTAGTTTATCACAAT
>JAOXJJ010000725.1:6989861-7004228 GCA_025769935.1 Phoenix roebelenii | reverse complement strand
TTTTTAAAGACTGTGAAAAATTAATAATTAATAGATATTGGGCATGTAAAATGAACACAGCAAAATTTAAAATGATGCCTAAATATGTCAAGAGTGCTTTTATCTTTTTTCCCATTATACTATAAAATTGACTTCTATTAATATGTGATCCTACATACTTATATGGCTAACTTTTAGACTGGATAAGAATAGAAGAATTTTCTCATTTTGGCAAAATAGGCTGTCACGACTCACGAGAAAGTGTCAGCAAACCCAATCAAGATTCTGGCATGCTCAAAGCCTCAAACAGAATTCAAAACCAAATCCTGGAAATCAATAAGAAGATGAAGGATTCATATAAGATCCAAACCCAAGGAAAAGATTTCAGACTTTAAATATACTTGGTTGTTTAATTCACACGTAATTGATGGAATTTTAGAAAGAGATAATGACGAACCTCCAAAATCGTCCCCACTCCCTTGATTGTAAAGGAGTTCGGAGGAATATTATATTCACTGTTCTCTGGTGATCTGATGAACCCTCTCCTGTCTATAGAGTGATTGAGCAAACAATTTTCTTGTGCTTTCTTGTTTTTCGTTGTTTTCCGATTTTTGATTGGCTCATTCTCTAGTCACCTACTCTCCGAATAAAAGTTCAAAGAGAAATATCACTTTCTTATTTTACAGCCTCTCTGTCATGAGAAAATCCACTCAGAAGATTTATCTCATACAGCTTAAGCAATTTTTTTTTAAAAAAAATCTTTAGTTGGTGCAGCTTGTTGCAGTGCTATCATGCCACAACACCAAAGTAAGGGCAGCTCTCAACAAGTGCAATGCACTTTAATGAAATCTATCAACTTGTGGATAATATGACAAGCATGGAAGATGAAAAATCTAGTTGATTGATTTGCAAGCATTCTACTACTCTAAATTTTCAAAATTCTTGCAGAACATATTTGAAATAAAAGATTGGTTAATTGGATAACTGATTGTAAGGATAACTTTCCTATTTTAGTAAATGACTCAAATATTTCTTTCCAGATTTAAGGGGCTCATACAGCCAAATTCTATTTAGATCAGAGTAGATCCTTTCACATAACGCCCAATTCAACTTATTTTCGCATGAGCCTCATAATTCTTGAAGCCTCTTAGACAAAACTGCAGGCATACAGAGATAAATTTCACACTGGAGAAACTCTAACCATCTTGGAGGGGATGAAATTATTGGCATAACCATCCCTCAAGAAGGCAAGATTTGTTTTAAATTTAGCCAGAAATGAACACTTAGCTAACATGCACTAGTGAAAAGTTAATGTACTTCCAAGTTGTGCCAAGTATTTGATGCTTAAATGTTGCTAATTTTGTTACCATAACCCATCTCAGTGTTATGCCTAGAACCTGACAATAAAATTAGATGTACAACACTAATAAAGAATACATTTACACAAGAAAAAAAAAATATGCAGGTGTTTTGCTATTAGACATGTTGTGTTCGACAGAATATCTTTCCACAACAACATCAAATTCCACGGAACATCTCAAAGAATGAAACATAAACAAGTTTCATGACCAATGAATTAACAACGCACTCTATGAATGATTAAGGTGTTGGTTTGCAGTAACTTCTGTGCTTCTCCATTACAACCAATAACCTAGCAATGTTAACTGCACAAAATTGTCACCAGCCATCAGCCACTGATAAATGCCCTCAGGAGCCCTCAATTGGGAATTAATAGGTTTTAGTTTTATGTTCTTGAGTTTCTTTTTTTGAGGGAGGGGGGTCAAAAGGAAAATATAGTCAGGCAGAAGCAATACATGTAGGGTAGAGGCTTCTAGTTCTTTTATAAGGTTGCTTCAAAATATGCAATTCTGTATGCTACAGCAACGCATTTTCACTTCAGATAATACTAACTGGAAGAGATGAATTCCGTGGTGTGATAGCAAGCAAGAAGACAGCATGAACCAAGATGCATTATCCTGATTGAGAACAGCAAAAGTTCACACAAATTAACTATCAAGAAAATCATTAGAATTCATTCCGTTCTTGAAAAAAACGAGAAAGATAGGATCATAGTTGACTAACTGTAAGAACTGGATTTCGAGTTCCCTTTTATCTCTTGCCACAAATTAGAATCAAGAACAGGATCACCAAAGATTCCACCAAATAAAAATCCGAAAAATTGCAAGATATCAAGATACCAAGCCAGCTTTAAAAATCCACAGGACCCAAATCCCGAGAAAGTGTGAGAAAAATCAATACGCCTTGAGTCAGTCCACTTCCCTTCTATCTACTGGAACAATTTATAATCAAGAACTGGACGACAGAAGGAGGACTTAAATCAAGAGAAAAACGAAGAAAAATCAATGCATCTTGCATCAATCAACACCGAACCAAGTCCAGACACCGAAGTACCAGACCAAATACATCAAATTCACCCCACCGTCTCCGATCCAAAGAACAGCAACCAAGTAAAGAACTCGCAAGAAAGACTTACAGATCCGCGCGAACCTCGAAAACCGCGCACCACTCGCAATCCTAGGACCAAATCTCGAACGACGGAGAAATCTAGGGCACCGATACGAAAGCGAGAGAGAAAGGAAGGAGAGCGAAGAGGAGAAGCATCGAAGAAATAGAACGAGAAGGACAGGCGCAAAGGCCGTCGGAGTTATTTATAGCGAGCGATCGATTTTTCCGATTCTTTATTTCCAATTTATAATTATCTTATTCCGCTTTCCGGACGGGACGGGGTGGCTGCTCTGAAGAGTATCGGACCCCTTCCCGTTTGCGGACGCTCCCGGAAAAAATTGTATGCGACACGTCGGCCCCTCCTCGTGATTCGTAGTGCAGAAATGGACGGAGGATTTTCCTTAACCGCATATACTTGATATACGGAGAACCTGATTCATGTTTCAGTGCCAAGGTTCCAACAGGAGAAGTAGCGTGGCTATGTCACGGCCGACACGTGCTACGGCCGTACTCATGGGTCCACGCGTTGTGGTGGCGAGAAGGATGGTGTGATCTGGGCCGTCGATGGGGAAACGAGCGCCTGGGAAGTCGACAGCGGGAGGGGCGCTTTGGGCAAGGGCGAAAGAGACAGGAGGGGTTGGGCCCGTTGGGGTCACGTGCAGTTTGCTTCGCCGGACAGCGGAGGGCGTCCGTTTTGGGGCCCTCTGCGCGCCAGCTGTCCGCTCGCTGGCTAGCTGGCGTCCATGAGATCCACCGCCCGCACGAGACCACTCCACCTCAAAAGCTTCTCATTTACTGCAGCCTGTTGTATTTGGCTGGCAAGATGGAGAAATGATGGAAAATGTGGCAGGAGGAGCTAAGAAACGACATTGGCATGCTGCAACTTTATTTGCCCGGTTGAAGAAATTCTCTGGCCGACGTTATAAACCCTAGTAACTTTTTTTTTTCCTTCTAAGATGAACGATTCGCACTATTTTAATATAAATATATACAAAAAAATTAAAAAATAATATATTCCAACAAACCATCAGAGCAGGCATCAAATCGGTCCAAAGGACACCATTCGAATGGTCAGCCAGGAAGAAAACCATCGAGTCCGTAGTTCTGTTCGTCTCGTACTAAATGTGTCTCATAATAAAAGAGGAAGCCGTAGCAAAACTGCTCTCAATCCTAAAGATCTTTTAGGACATTGGATGGTAACAAGATTTTGCGGCACCAATAGACGAACTTTCTTGTCGCCTTTGAAACTAAAAACTATAAGTGATATTAGTAGCAAAAATGTAAGTCATTGTGTAAGATGGATAAATTATGTGACTTGAGGAAGGGTAGTGGCTCCCAGACTAAGAAACATGTGAAACATGGTTTTGGGTCCTCGTTGAGAAAGAATCCTAGCGACCGATGGTTGGTTATTTGTTTCTGCCAATAGCAGAACTTTCCAAAAATATGGGAGTAATGACATTTCTTTGTCGAAAACTGCTATTTGAATCTATGATGAGTGTTAGGTCCAAGCATGTGGACGAAAATAACTTGCATGTCAATTGAAGGGTTCGCCATCTAGAAAGTATGGACTGGATTTTTCTCACTATTAGGTTAAAAAAGATGTGTACAAACAATTGTATGCGGTGGAAGCCAATGCTTGAGAAAAGCATGTAAATTGAGCAAAGGACAAAGCAAATGTAGGTTAACTTTTCCATGTTTACAACATTCGACCAAGCTATCATGGTCAAGTTGCCCACCGAGAGTTAATTATTTTCATTAACCCAGTTGGTTCCAAAATCATGCTTTTTAATAGTGTGAACCATGGTTACTTGGTACCCTAGTTTGTACAATAATAACTTTTAATAGTGCGAACTATGATCCTTCATGTCGAATTGGGTTGACATGGAGTGGGCTTTGGTTTTGTTTATCAATATAGTTTTTAGTATTATATTTTATTTTAATTGAAGGAAAATAAATTGAAAACTAATTGGGATCTTCCAAGATGTGCAAGATGACTGATATAAAAGGGCCATTGGGAAGGGCTAGAAGCCCTCTAAGAAAGGCGGAAAAAAGAGTGCACTGTTGATAGAGGCACTGCCCCTTCAGAAGATGCCTCAATTAGGCATCACTTGATTTCACTTCAACATATCATCTCATAGTATATGTGTTGCCGCTGGATCTGGACAAAGATCGGAGCGGAGTTCAGATGACCCTAAGATCGGCAGAAACCGAGCTAAACTGGCTGGCCGAAGTGTGGATAACTGGACTCCTCCAGGGATAGCCTGCAAGAAGTCCGCTTGCCAGAGAGTTTTCGGTGAAGATCCTACTATGTCTAAGTTAGGATAGAGAAGCAGCAGTATAAATGAAAGAAATTTCAGCTCCGGACTACCTCTTTATATAGGGAAGTCTATTTTGTCGTTTACTTGGATTGATGTAATACACGTCTATTGCAGAGCTGCCACAACTGTCAGTTGTCAGAATTGTCAGTCCTTACTGGCACGTGTCAATTGACCGACTTGTCGACTGGGGCCGAAGTCACTCACCTTGGTTTATGTCCGAGGTTAAAGAGGTCGGTCCGGTCCGAGATCGTGTCCAATATTTTTTCCATCAATATAACTTCCACCCAATAAGACATTGAGGAAAAAAAAAAGTATTTTACAACTATTTTCACCGTTGTATTTTTCTGGATAATTTAGGACTCATTTGGTATTGTCCCGGCAACTTTTTTTTTTTTCAAAAGTCCAAAAATGATGCATTTGACGAGACCTTTTACCTTTTCTGATCTGGCTTTTAAAATTTTTATAAGAAAGCAAAAATTTATTGCTTTCAGGAATAAGCAGCCATGGAAACAAGAAATAATGGAAATTTGGTGTCAGCTATTATAGTCCGCATGGATTTATACACCACCCAATAACGTAAACTTTCCAGACTGAATCCATGACAGGTAGCATTAGAGCTACTGCAATTTGACTCCCTCCTCTTTCTATCAACAATCCTCAATGCCTTGTAGTTATAAAAATATGTAGTGACCTGGACATTCACATATGCCATTTGAACAAACATTATGACAATAATCCCATCAAGAAATGACCTTTAAATTTCTTTCTGCTTGAAAGGGGAAAATCTAAATCTAAATTGGTGTCAACTCAATCTTTTTGAAATCTAAATCTAAATTGTTGTAAATTTCAATTTTAAGGAACCTGGGATGAATGGAAATGCAGTATAATACATGATACAAAATGGGGATTTATCATATGGCAAACTGTCCACTGAGGGAACTAACAAGGTTTCTTCAGAATGTAATTTCATGGTCTTATAGTAGATATTTTCAGTTACGTAGATTTCAGAATGCGATGATTAGGTCCTACCACTTCTGCTGTGTTGGTATTAATTCATTTCAAGAAGAGCTCAGGTAAGAAGCAGCCAATAAAATGCAACGTATGATAGGTCGATTTAATTTCTTTCTAATGCTTTATCCTAGTATTCGGAGGTTGCCATGAAGAATCATTTTCGGAAGTGGGAATGAAGCATTAGCTTTTGATGATTCAACTTGTAAGAAAATATACATATATAAATAAATCTACCTCATCCTATAAACTTAAGCTTTTAGGATAAGTGGTAATTTCAATATGGTATCAGAGCAGAGATCTTAAGTTCGAACTCTGTCTCCGCACTCTTTAACCTCATTATTAAAAAAAAAATTGCATGTTGGGTTTGCCCATTAAAAGAAAAATCCGGCCCACATGTGAAGAGAGGTGTAAGAAAATATAAATATATAAATAAATCTATCTCATCCTATAAGCTTAAGCTTTTAGGACAAGTGGTGATTTCAACACAACTATTAAAGCTAATTATGCTTTAATATAAACAAATCTGATTATATATATTTATTTTAGATGTAGATACTCCCCCCCCCCCCCTCCTTTTTTTTTTTTTGAAAAAAAGAAAACAAGGTTGACTGTGTAAGAACCAAAAGTTATTTTCCAAGGTATCGAGAATGTGATTTTTCCTTACATAATTATGGGATTTTGTTTTTATTCACAAGAATTTTATCTTGAATGGTGAAAAATACACCAAATAACTCTACAAGGAAAAAGCATCACATCGTATAACCATGGAGGGGGGAGATATGATATAACGGAAGATATCAGCTCATGACATGGTGCGAGCCCATAAATCCACGTTTAGATACGTGCCTAACATGCATTGATTATCTGCAGTACACATGATTGAAACATCAAAAGCTATGTTTTATACGTATCTCAATACAGAGTTAGCCCTTAAATCCACCGTACCCTTGTATAACAAGCAAGAGTTTGCAACTAGAGTTGAGCGCCTTGTGTGACTGGAGCATGATACTGCTTCAATCTTCATAATGTTTCTGGAGCTTTCTTGCGAACAGTTGGTGATCAATGCTAAATAATGTATAAATTTATCTATTTTATATAGTACTTATTATTATTTTTATGCACATATTTTAAATTTAAACATAAGAAAATATGTTTGCTCTCATTATTGCATTTTAATAAATTATTAGAGATAATTCGAGTTTGATTTAATTATTTATTGATTGAGCCTAATGTACACAAATCGAGTCAAACTCAATTGGATAGTGCCTAAACTCACACTACACCATTTCACAAGTCCACAACCAATTAAAGTGGACTCCACATCTTCCGAAGTCAACTCCAAAAGCTCTCCTCCAAGACCCACTGCATCCCAGCCCAACCTTCCTTTTCTTCACACATTCACCCATCAGAACAAGTCTCCTTTCCACGTGCAAAAACTTCCCCTGTTTTTAGCCTCAAAACAGAGTTCCTGCCAACATCTTCCCACATCCAGCCATTAGCATGTCACACGTGGATCCTAGATTTCCTCTCCTGAATCAAGCCTCATTCCTCCCGTCCTTCTTCTGCATGCATTCCACGTCATTTTCTCCCTTCCGAATCCAAAGAACAGAGTCTCCCACGTATCAAGTTCCGCTTCTTCTGCTAGCTCCCAGCCTTCCCGTTCTTATCCACGGACGAGTTCACACGTTTTTTTCCTTGCTTCGGAACAGAGCAGAGATCCTCTCAACGTCCACCGTCCGCATGAGATCCTCCTCTTCCGGATCCTTTCCAGATTTCCTCCCGTTCGGATTACATCCTTATTCCCCGCTTCGGAACAGAGTCCCAGCGTCCCACGATGAATCCAACGCGTCCCAGCTCATTTTCCTCGCGTCTGGAAGCCAACATCCGTCCGAGATCTTCTCCACATCCTCCATGTTGAAGCCTTGTTAGTTTCTTCCAGATTCCTCCTAGCAGAGCAAGATTCATGGAGAAGCTAGTCGCCAGAAGAGTGTCGCCATAAAGAAGCGAGTGAGATTTGATTAGCTTCTTTATGGTCTAACATTCTTGCCAATACATTATCCTCATTCTTCCGTTCCGCCGACTGACTATTAGGGGGGGGGGGGCTCGACTCAGTCGTCTTGCCCCTTTGATGAGCCTGACGAACCTCTTCTTCGACATTCCTACATCTCTAAGGCCCTCTGGCTTGCCTTGGTCCCTTACCCCCCGTGCGACTCCTTGCGCCGAGGTACTTGAAATCCACTAGCCGATCTGAGACTACCAGAGCAGCACTCCCTCATTCATACAAAAGCCGTCCGGATCACCTTCTTCCCAGCAAATCTCAACGCCCATGTGCCTTCCTCTCATTCTGGACCAACTCCATCGTTATTTCGCGTTCCCACATCGTTCTCTCCGCATCCCTTGCATCCATAACGGTCCAACGCATCCTAGCCATCCTCCACGGAGTGCACCCGGCAAATCCAAGCATCCGCAAGCCAACCTTCCTCCCGTCCGCATGGAGCCATCTCTTCTCAACCGTGAACACCATCTCCCAGAATCCCATCTCCTCCCGCATCCGGATGTTCCGCGATTCATCTTTCTCCCCCGGACAGCCGGATTCCTAGCTTCAGTCGTTCATTCCGAGTCTCCTAGCTGTGAGCATCTTTCACGGATAAGCCCCTGCCTCCACGTCAACAAGAATCCCAGCAATTTGGCTTCCCACGTCTTCCGAAGTCCCTGCATCCTAGAACCAAATCCTCATCCGCAAGTGATCCTCCGCGTCCAAGATTTTCTTCTGCGGTGAAACGACATCAGCTCATCTTCCATTCGAATTGGTTTCATCTCCATGGATACGACATTAGCTCATCTCCCAACCGTTTGCGATCAGTCTCCAGCATCTTCATCTCCACATCCGCTCCCAGTGTATCCTCTTCCCAACGTCCGAATTAGATATGGCAATATCTCCCATCATCTGCGGAGGAGATCAAGCCTCCACAGCCTTATCCTCCCACTTGGAACAGCCACAGGGGAGGAGAGAGGGAGGTGGGGAGCCTATATAAAGAGAAGATTTCTGATCAATAGGGACATTCTTCTGACCCATCGGTTCCCATCCACCATTAACTCTTTTTTTCAGGGAGTTCCTACGGAAGACAGAGAAGGGAGGAGAGAATCAAAGAGGGGAGGAAGGAAAGAAAAGATGGAGGCTCTTTGCGCTGCTATTATCGTCCACGTATGCAAGGCTGATCTCTTCATTAGGGCTAGATGAAGCCCTGACAAGCAACAAGGGTTTTGTATTATTTTTAATTTTTGTTCTTGGAGTTGTATAAACCTTTCTTTTTTATTCTTAATGAATGATCTCTTTAATCTCATATTTAATTTATGTGATTTTAAGTATTACGTTTTTACAAATATTTTTCATGATCACAAAGTTAATATAAGATAATTAATGCTTAAGAAAGATGCGGTGTCCTGCCATATTAGTCTAGGGTAGACATTTCATGCTAACTAAAGATGGGTTATCCTAAATTATTTTTGTGATATTTTATTCAAATGCTTATAAGGCTTGTAGCTAATTTGCATATTAATCCAAGAACAAATTAAAATATAATTAAAATCCTTGTTGCCATGTTAGTAGTGAATTTCTTGTCCTAGGTTCTTCTACTTATATCATTTTAAATTGCATTTCTTATTAAATTATTTAGTTTATTTTTCTTCACAAACTCTCCTTTTTAAATATTTTTAAGAAAATAACTGTATCCTAATCTCTATGCATCGATACCCGTAATTACTATCCTATAAGATACGTACTATTGCATGGTCTTTAAAGTTGATTATCAATTTTTGACACCATTGCTGGGGATTGCTAGCATAGTTGTTTTCTTTATTTATTTTTATTTGTTTCTTTTTAGCGATTGGATACATCTATTTTCTTATATTGCTATATTTTTGAGATATACTAATCATTATTTGTTTTGTTAGGATTATCAAAAAAAAAAGAAAAGAAAGAGGGAAAGAATTTTGGACGACTAGAGGACACGTATTGAAGAGATTTGATCAATTAGCTTGCTAAATTTTTTGCTTGGAAACCTCTAAACCTCTCTTGTCTTTATTTTTTTTGCGCATCAGCTTGCAAACGTAGGGGGGAAGCTCGGCACATACGTCTCGGCATATATATGTCTAGTTTGTCGCCCCCTTTAAACTACGAGTGCTCGAATATATATTATTTAGGTTGCTCATGCATTTGAATTCTTGTTGTGATTGTTTGATTTAATTTGAGTAAAGCGTATATTATTGCTTGACACACTACTTAATATATCACGCACATAGTAAGGACAATCATCCCAACAAGATAAGAACTAGATTTCATCACCAGATTCTTGCCCAAATTAGGTAAACCAATTCTCACATAGCTATCACTTTAATTAAAATTAATTAGACATTGGTCTCTAGGGATATTCGAGCTTAATAGGACGAAGACCACCGAAAGTTGCACCAATTTCGCTCTATGGCTCAGTTGATGTCTAGGCAAGCTTTGTCTCTCTAAAGGAGACAGTTCATCTGTTCGAGGAAAGTAGTTCTTAAGTGGGATCTTTGCGAACGCATCGTGACCCCACCACTTACCTGGGAGCTTACCTGGTCAACTCAGTTCGTAAGACCGGATTGGAGGCTTAGGTGCCCTCTTCAAACTAGTTTGAAGCTGTCTAGTGATTTTAGGGCAAACACAAGGATTTGATGTGTTTTTATTGCATGCTTGACTGCACTCAATTAATCAGAAGAGTTTTAGTGGATGCAAGGGTGTCAATATAGATCTTTTGAACTAGTACCTTTTGACCCTGAAATAGAGCGTTCTATTAGGGCCCTTCGAGTCGAAATCCGCACCTATAAAACCATTGGATCACTCCTATTTATACCTCTCCATCTTGTATTCAATTACCCGATACCATTGCTGTACAATTTGAAATCAAGTCTAGTGTTATTCAAATGCTTCCATCTTTTTATGGGCTCAGCAATGAAGACCCATACAAATATCTAGATGAATTCCTTAAGATCTACACTACCATAAAAATTCAGAACTTCACTGATGATGCTCTGAAACTTAGGTTGTTCCCATTTTTCCTTAAGGATAGAGCTAAGCAGTGGCTCCATTCATTAGAAACCAATTCTATTCTTTCATGAGCCCAAATGCAACACGAATTTATGAAAAAATATTTTTCTATAGGAAGAACGACCAATTTAGGCGTGCTATCACGAGCTTCTCCCAATTTGACGAAAAAGAATTTTATTAAACTTGAAAAAAGTTTAGAGATTTACTCCAAAAATGTCCGCATCATCAAATACCCAAATAGCAATTAGTGCAATTGTTTGAAAATTTCAATGAAAATTCTCTCCATCATGCCTCCTCCGCTCATCAAGCCCCCTCGAGTTTCCAAAGAAAATGGACCATATATGAAGTTAGCTAGTCCATAGGTCTATCTGACAAAGTAGATGCACTGTCCCACAAGTTGGACCAATTAATATCTAGAGAACAGCTTCTAAACTTTCCCTAAGCACAAGTGTGTGCCCTCTATTTTAGCCCGTCTCACCCTATTTATGAGTGCCCTTCGGCAGCTCAATTCCTTGAATTTGTGCAAGAACAAGTTAATGCTGCCCAAACACAATCCCAATCAGGTAATGATCCATATTCTAACACTTCCAGTACCTCCCAACCTCATTCCCAAAATTTTCAGCCCTTCCAAAATGTTCATCCAAACCATCCTCCTACTCACTATTCATAATTTCAATATGTCTCTCCTCCACCACCCCAAAGAGATACTGCTTTTGAGCAGAAAGTATTGACTGCCCTTCAAGGACTAGAAGCCAATACACAATTGTTGCACTCACATACTCAGTCTATTGCCAAATTAGAAACTCAGCTAGGGCAGCTAGTGAGTGCACTAAATAGGAGAGAGGAAGGCAAGTTTTCAAGCCAACCAGTGAATAACTCGAGGGGGTAGTATCAAGCTCAAGAGATTCACCCGAATGATGTTCACCATGAACAAGATAACGCCATGACTACCCTAAGAAGCGGATGTGTAGTGGACAATAAGGTCGGAGAACAAAAGCATAAGGAAAGTGACAACAAGAGTATGACTATGCCTAAAGAGAATCCAAACTCGTCTTTGTCACCATCTAGTCCATTATCGACCACACCTTTTACACCGAAGGCTCCTTTCCCTCAATACCTGAATGCACCTTCTTCCTTTGGCATGAAAGGAACTTCGTTAGAAGAAATAATGGAGGTTTTCAAACAAGTCAAAATCAACCTCCATCTTCTTGATGCCATAAAACAAGTTCCATCCTATGCTAAATTTCTCAAGGACCTTTGTACCTGAAAATGAAAATTTAGGATACATGTGCCTAAAAATATCTTTCTAACTGAACAAGTGAGCTCCATCCTCCAACACAAAAGCCCTCCTAAGTTCAAGGATCTTAGTGCACCTACCATCTCTTGTGTGGTAGGAGACAATTCTATTGATCGAGCACTATTAGATTTAGGGGCAAGTGTGAATCTTCTTCCTTACTCAGTCTATGAGAAATTCGGATTAGGTGAATTGAAGCCCACTTCAATGTCTCCGCAATTGGCTGATAGATCTGTAAATATACCATGAGGGACAACTGAAGACGTCTTAGTCAAGGTAGACAAATTTTATTTTCTAGTTGATTTCATCGTCCTTGATATGGAACTAGTGCCCAACCTTAAGAAACAGATCCCTATGATTCTTGGTCGTTTCTTTTTAACTACAACTAATGCATGTATTAATTGTAGAATTGGGGTGATGGATATATCTTTTGGAAATATGAAGGTCAAGTTAAATGTATTTCATGCCTCCAATCAACCTGCAAGAGAAGATGAGTGCTTCATAATAGATAAAATTGATGATCTTGTAGAAGAAGCCCTTCCCTATATTCTGGCAGATGACCCTCTGAAAGCATGTTTAGCCCATTTTGATATTGATAACTTTGATTTGGACAAGGTCATAGAAGAAGTGAATGTCCTGCTCGACAATCCGTCTTCCACAAATTTCCATCCTTGGCGAACCTGATATGAGCCTCTTCCTACCCTTTCTAGTGCGCCATTGTGCCCCTCCATCGAGTCCCCTCCCAAACATGAGTTAAAGCCACTTCCGATAATGCTTAAGTATGCTTTTCTGGTCACCATAGGGGAGACTTAACCTAGGTTTGTCTAGGGGTTCACAGATATATCTATAGATGAATTTTGAAAAGTTTAGGGGAATGCCATGTAGGATATAGAAAATCAAAGCTAGGTTTTTTTCTGAAACGAAGTCAAACCTACTAGTCTTAGGAAAAAGAGTCCTAGAAATGATGCTCAGGAGGAGTTGCATTTCAGCCGAAAGCTGATTTGCAAACATCTCCTCTATAGCGGATTGGGGTGGTCTCCCTAGAATGGTTGTAAGGGCCTCTGTCCTATCTGTAGGATGTGTGGGAGCAATCTCCTCTCGAGAGAGGTGGAGGACTCGAGCAATGAGATCCTGCGAGACAAAAATAGGGATATTTGCTACTGTCCCTTGAATACCACCGCCACCTCGTGTGACGGTCCCATAAAATTTTCTAACTAGCCTTGGGTATGTAGGGAGGTCAAGAGAGCAAAAATATTCTAGGTTTTAGGCCCTAAGATGATGCCCTAGGGTGAACCCTTCCCAGGAGAGGAAGTCAAAGTTGACTTATCTCCTGGTAGAGATAACCCTCCCGACGCACGATCGTGAGGAAACCGTCCTAGGCGAAGAAGAAACCAGAGGTGGTGGCCTCACGGGTTCGTTCCGCGCCTTGGACCGTCTCTCAGCGCCGCTCGCGGAGAGAGGTCTCTTCCGGCTCGGGACAACGGCTTTCCTAGGCATTTTTGACCTAAAACCGAAGGAAGGACAAGAAGAACGGGAGAAAATATGGGAGAAACGACGAGAAAATGGGTAGGAGACGATGTAGGAGACGACTCTAGGGCGTTTTGAACAGTGGCGGCCGAAAATAAAAGTGGAAAAAAAATATTTTGCTTAGGATTAAAAGTCGGATTTCCGATCTCGAGTCGACTCCGGTAAGGCACGAGTTGACTCGACCTCGAGTCGACTCCTAAATATGCGCAAGTCGACTCGGCCAAGAGTTGACTTTAAAATCCATTCGAGTCGACTCGAACTCTGTCACACACTTAGAGTCTTAATCAATTTCGTTCAAAAAGTGAGAAATATGGAAATTCTTGGAACTTAAATAATGTTTTGATGATCACTGACGTGAAATCCTATATCCAACATAAGCTAATCATCAAAATCAATAATTTATGGACAAGTATCAGAGGAATGGATCAATCACTCCTAACCCTCTTCTAAGAATACAAAATCGATCTTCACTCAAGGGATTTGTGAAGATGTCAGCAAGTTGATCATCAGTGCACACGAATTTAAACGTCACATTACCATTTAATACATGATCTCTTATAAAGTGATGTCTTATCTCAATATGTTTAGTTCTTGAGTGTTGAATTGGATTTTTTATTAGATTTATAGCACTTGTGTTATCACAGTTTATGAAAATCTTATCTTATTTAATGCCATAATCTTCAAGTTGTTGC
>JAOXJJ010000725.1:6951404-6988026 GCA_025769935.1 Phoenix roebelenii | reverse complement strand
TGGTTTTTCTAAATTTTTCAATCCCTTAATTAAATCAATTGATGAGTGAGTGGTTTAGTTAATATTAATTGAGTGCGAGTAGTGAAGTTAGAACAATACACAATATAAACACACAAGAAGTATAGTGGTTCGGTTCTCTCCGAAGCATCGACGTCCACTCCCCAAGCGTTCTCTTGAAAATTTACTATAATCCCGCGGATTACAGTTGGATTATTTTCCAGGTTCACAATCCAAAAGCTTTTACACTTTGGTTTTCCGGGATCACCAAAAATCTATGTTGGTTTTGCGGGCTCACCAACAACTTACACCATTGATTTTATGAGCTCACCAACAAACCTTACAAAGTAATTAAGAAGAAAAAGTTTGAAACTCCTAGAAGAGCAAATATAACAATTTTACACTAATAGAAGAGATGAGAAAATAGTTATCACTTTGAGGATGCTCTTCTCTTCTTTGCCAAGGTTACTTCACTTCACAATGGTTTGGCGGAGCTGTTAAATGCACACTCAGATTGCTCAGCCACCTCCTTTTTAAGACTTAAATGGAGAACCTTAATGAAGGATGCTAGGGCTTGCTTTGACTTGAATGAACTATTGATTTCTTGGTAAAAGATGCTTCCTCTGATGAATAGTGTCACTTTAAATACTTGCCCACCTCTTTTGGTCACTCCCCATTGGTTAGATTTGAAAAACTATCCGTTATTAGCCGTTGGAAGGTCAAAAAGCACTTATACAGAACTAGCCGTTATACCCTTGCCCGTGCTAGGGTCGACCCAAACTTTTCTAGGGTCGACTCAACTTACTGTTCATTAGACTTGGGGCCGACCCAACTCACTTTGGGGTCAACTCAAACTTCACTGGGGTCGACCCCTGCTACAGTGGGGTCGGCCTTATCAGGAACCACAGAATCTTGCATTTTCGACTGTTTTCACTAGGGTCGACTCAACCTTTCTTGGGGTCGACCCATGCTACAGTGGGGTCGACTCAAGCTCCATTGGGGTCGACCCTCTTAGGGATTCTAGAGACGTAGTTTTTGAGCACATATCCTTGGGATCGGCTAATGTTCAGTTGGGGTCGGCTCTATTGGGGTCGCTCAAGTGTTCCTAGAGTCGGCTCCATCTAGGGTCGACTTAAGAAAACTTGGGGTTGGCCCTCTCAGTAAATTTCAGAAAGTTGTTTTCTTGAGGCTTGAAGCTGGGGTCGATTCAAGGTTCTTTGAGGTCAACTCCTCTCCTGGGGCCGACTCAAAGATATATGGAGTCGACTCCACTTACTGTTCATTTGTGCTATTTTTGCTGGGGTGTGCCAGATGGTTCCAAGGTATGCCAGGGTCGACTCCGCTTAAGTTGGGATCGACTCAATCCACACTTTCCTGCATCTTAAGGTAGACTAATTCATATAATCAATGAAATATATTTCAAGCAATTTTGAGTGTATGCCACGATAGAGCTACATACCCTTAACAATGAAAATCACTGTTTTGCCCTTAAGAGTATATTTCACTTGAAACTTTGCTGAATTAGAATTAAGAGTTCTCTATCCCTTTTCTACTACAAATTTTATCTCGTTGTTAATTATCGGAAGACGTCTTGATCTCATGCTCTTAATATATCATGAATGTATCGAGGGTTTCGTATTCATTAGTGATGTATCACGTTAAACTGTATTATTAATTTGATATTCCCTCAATGGTTGTATTAATCATCGAAATAACACTATCATCCTCATAACCTCTTTTACTTCCTTCCATGTTGAATCTTTTTAGCACATGATCTGTGTACCTAGACTGGGACAAGCCTAGCATCCTTTTAGATCTATCCCTATAGATCTTTATACCAAGTATATAGGATGCTTCTCTCAATTCTTTTATGGAAAAGCTTTTTGATAGCCAAGTCTTGATCGATTGTAACATTGGAATATCATTTTTAATGATTAGTATTTCATCTACATACAATATTAAGAAGACAATGGCACTCCCACTAGTCTTTTTATATATACATGGTTCATCCATATTTTTGATAAAACCAAACTCTTTGACTGTTGTATCAAAACGGATGTTCCAACTCCTTGACGCTTGTTTTAATCCAAAAACTCCTTGATTTGCTTTCCCTCTTGAGATAAATCCTTCTGGCTGTGTCATGTAAACCTGTTCCTCAAGATGACTATTAAGAAAGGTGGTTTCGACATCCATCTGTCAGATTTCATAATGATCGTATGCAGCTATTGCAAGCACAATCCGAATAGATTTGAGTATAGCTACTGGTGAAAAAGTTTCATCATAGTCAATTCCTTGTCTTTGCTTGAAACCTTTTGCTACCAGTCTAGCCTTGTAAGTTTCTACTTGGCCATCTACTCCAATCTTTTTCTTATATAACCATTTGCAACTTATAGGGTTTACACCCTTAGATGCATCAACCAAAGTCCATACTTGGTTGATATACATAGAATCTATTTCGGATTTCATGGCCTCTAGCCATTTGTCAGAGTCACTACTCATGACAGCTTCCGAATAGGTTAGAAGATCATTATTTTCAACGATGTGGGCTTCATCATTCTCAATGATAATCCCATACCTTTTAGGTGCATTTCGCACTCTATCTGACCTTCGGAGAGGAGTTGTGTTGTGGTTGTACCTTATCAATGGGTACATCTGGTTGAAAAATATCTTGTGTCTCCAATTATAGGTCTTGAACTTCTTCAAGTTCAATTCTTCTATCCTTGCACTTTTCAAGGAAAAACTCTTTCTACATGAAAGTGGCATGCCTACCTACAAAAATCTTTTCTTCAGTAGGATGATAGAAGATGTATCCTATGCTATTTTTAGGATAACCTACAAAAATACACTTATCTGATCTAGTACTTAGCTTGTGTCCAAAATTTCTTTTGACATAAGCCTGACAGCCCCATATCTTAAGGTACTTATGATTTGGCTTCTTACCTTTCCATATCTCATATGGAGTGCTAGATACAGATTTAGAAGGTATCCTATTTAATACAAGTATAGCAATCTCTAGGGCAAAACCTCAGAAGAAAATAGGAAGATCTGTAAAGCACATCATGGACCGTACCATATCTAATAAAATACGATTCCTCTATTCGGCTACACCATTTAACTGTGGCGTATACGGAGGTATCCATTCTGAGCAAATACCATTTTTTTAAGATGATTTAAAAACTCACTAGAAAGGTATTCACCTTCTCGATCTGATCGAAGAATTTTAATACATTTTTCAGTTTGTTTTTCAATGATACTTTGATACTCTTTAAACTTATCAAAGGCTTCAGATTTATGTTTCATAAGATACACATATCTGAACCTTGATAAATCATCAGTGAATGTGATGAAATAAGAGTATCCACCTCTAGCAGGAGTTGTCATAGGACCACATATATCTGTATGCACAAATCCTAATAACTCACTTGCCTTTTCTCCATGTCCAGTGAATGGAGATTTGGTTATTTTACCCATAAGATAAGATTCACAAGTTCCTAATGATTCAAAATCATAAGGATCAAAGAACTTCTTTGTATAACTTGTGTATTCTTGACTCACTAATATGACATAGTCGGCAATGCCAAAGGAGGGTGTTATTCACCTTTTCTCTTTTTCTTTTATTACTTTCATCAATATGAAAAATATTGTCATTAAGAGACAGAACTAGAAGACCATTTTCCATAATGCCATTGCAAAGATGCTTATTAGAAAAAGAAATAGAGCAACCATTGCCCTTTCCATTAATCTCAAAACCTTTCTTTAACAACAAAGGAATGAAATTTACTTTTCTAATAATCTTGGGCATATAATAACAATTTTCTAATTCTAAGAGCTCTCCCGAAGGTAACTCCAAGTAGTAGGTTCCAACAGCTTCAGCTTGGATGGACTCTCCTCCAGCGCCATAAAGCTCGAAGTCACCTTTCTTCAAACTTCTAATTTTCTGTAGTCCATGCAAAAATTTGCAAATATGAGAACCACAGCCGGCATCCAATACCCGTGAATTTGAATTAGAAGAACTTAATAACAAATTGGCATGTAACATAAATATACCTTTTGATGCAACATAAACAAATTGGCATGCAAAGAAGCCCTCAAACAGATTTTGCCGATGGAAGACTTTGCTTCTCCTTTACTAGATCCTCTCTTGAATGCACTGATAATTGAGGATCACTTCAATGAGCCTTTAATGTGAGGAGTGCTCTGAAATTGCTTGAGATGCAACAACTCCTCTTTTCGCTTTGAATGGCTCTAACTCTCCTTCGGTGGTTGATAGACTTGAATACTCTCAATGAATTTTCTCTCTTACAATTGTTAATACTTAGAGCCACCTTTTATAACTTATCTCCTCGAAAACTAGACATTAGAGAGGAGAAAAGAGCCGTTCTGACAAAACTGCACGTCCTGACAGAGTATCCGTTGGGATTGGAGTCGTCTCGCCCGTCTTGGAGTCGGCTGGGCTGAAATAGGAGACGCTTCATGAAAATCCGGAGTCGACTCGGATTTGGGCTCTTACTAATAGGCTCTTTGTCAATCCTGTAAGAGTCGGCTCGAAGAAATCGGGAGTCAGCTCGCCCACGGCATTTTCAAATATGAACTACTAGCTTGTTGTGCAGTAGATGCAGCCCAAGAGGGGGGGATGAATTAGGCTTTTAAAACTTTTCAACTACTTCTAAAATTTTTTTAGTTAATTAAGCTAAGTTATATGGATGCACAGTGGACTTTGAACTTAGAAACAAATTAATTCTAATCTAATTAAGATTAAGACTTTTAAGCAGCGGATAAATAAAGTTAATAAAGGATTAGTCTAAGTATGCCCAAGCATGCAATTCAATGAATCTTGATGCAGATTTATCAAGTAAAATTTCGTTAACTAATTTGAATGATTGCAACTAAGGAATGTGCGAATATGAATTAAATGAGAAATTGAATCAGGCATTTTTCTAAGTAAATAAGTGAGAAAATTAAATAATAACACAAAGCATCGCAAACACAACAAACGTAAAGTGGTTCGGTGTCAACTGTACCTACGTCCACTCCCCAAGCTCTCTTAGAAATTCTACTATAATCCTCAAATTATAGCCCGGTTGTTTTACAAAACTTGTTGTTTTTTCGATATCACAATAAACTCGGTCGGTTTTCACAAGCTCACCGACTAGAACCAAATCGATATTTTCCTGGGCTCACAATCCAACCCAGTTGGTTTTTCCAAAGGCTCACCAACCAAAACCTTTTCTGAGTGTTTTTCAGGTTCACAAACAATCCAGTTGGTTTTTCCCAAGGCTTACCAACCAAAACCTTTCCATTTGTTTTTCAGGCTCACAAACAACCTAGTTGGCTTTTTTCCAAAGGCACACCAACCAAAATCTTTTTCCTTGTTGAATCCCCCTGATTCAACAACTTCCAATTTAGGTTAGGAAGAACCTTTACAAGTGCAAGAATTGAAAGAATTAAAGCACAAAAGCTATTGCTCTACAAAAAAAAGAATAATCGATTATGGAGAGCAATAGAAGATGTTGGTCGATTGATTGCAGTCGTGGATGCTTCACGAACTTCCAGAGCTATGGAATTTATGTTGAATGCTTGCAATAAGACTTTTTAAGGCTTTCACTTAGTTGCTCACTCCTATACTCTAGTTTTTGGGGCTCTTTTATGATTTGGACATTTGGGTAGTGGAGCACACCTTTAATCCACTTGGTTCCCTTGTATTTATAGTTTAGAAGTCCTTAGCAACTGTTTTAGAACTGTTGGAGTTGAAATAGAGCCATTAGAGATAAAAAACTAGCCGTTGGAGCTGTAAAAAACTAGCCATTATGCCTTCCAGCAGTACTCGAGTCGACTCGCACAGACCTTGAGTCGACTCGTGAATAAGAGTCGGCTCAGCACTGTAGCTGGAGTCGGCTCGAGTATTGTAGCGTTAAAAACTACTTTCTGTCCTGACTGAAAGAGAGTCAGCTCGAATGAAGTAGGAGTCAACTTGGCACTGTAGCTGGATTCGGCTCGTGAATAGTAGGAGTCGGCTCGAGCACTATAGCGTTGAAAACTGCTTTCTGTACCATAGCACTCCAAAGTGCCAGAGTCGACTCTAAGCTTTCAGGAGTCGACTCGAGGACTATTCTTTTGAATTTTTCTTTAGAATTGTTCCTCCAACTTGAATTATTTGAACTTGAGCCTTGGGCCAATGAAGTGTGGCTTTCTTCCAACTTTTCTTGAGAACTTTTGAGGTCTTCTTGTATTCTTCCAACTTGCTGTATTTCTTAAAAAATAAATTATCTTTCTTCTCGCAGCACAAACATTAGTAATTATACTTCAAGATTTTGTGATCATCAAAATCAATCTTTGTGTCAACAATCTTCCCCTTTTTGATGTTGATAAAACTTAGAGTATATGCAATATAAAATAGATTATGTTTTAGAACTAATGCAGAGGTAAGTTGCATGAAGTAGAAAACATGCATCTTTAAAACATATTTCATGATGATGCTTTAGATTTAATTAGCTTAACCTAATCAATACATTTTAATCTAAGCTAATTTCTATTCAATTCAAAACATATAAAGCATTATGACACATAAAGCATTATGAGCATATACTCTTACTCAGATATTTCTTCTCCTTTTTGACAACATCATAAAAAGTTGCAAAATACTGAAACATTAAACGCAAAGCAATAAACTATACTCAGATATTTTTTCTCCCTTATTGTACTCTGATTTTCATTCAATGCATGTCAAATTATTGCAAGAATATGAATCATATAACTTGTGGCAATAATGTCAGAACAAGATTAATGAGCATAGATTAGAGCCAATTAAAATAATTTCAGAGCAAATTATAATGAGAGCGCATCGAATTTGATTTCAAAGATAGTTTTCAAATCAAGTGTAGATAGAATCTTTTCAAGTTAATTCAAAAAGTATCAAGAATGATATTCAAAGAAAGCACGAATGGAAATTCAACATCTTTTTCTTTTTTTTGAAAGATCTTTAATAACAAGTATGAAAGCTTGTTCATTTTAGATCTTTTGCATAATATATTAAGTATATAACAACATGAGAGCAATCTAATTAATTTTTAGAGTATAATATCAAAATTTATATACTTGAAAAATATAACATCATGTTGAATCATTAATTCTTAATGACTTCATAGTTTTTTATGATATAAAAGCATTGGGGCACAGATACGAAAATATGAATTTATGCAATTTAGGATATATCTTAGAGCATGCATAAAATTCAAAGCGTTGAAAATTCTTTTAGAGCTCTTTTAAAGATTTTCTTTTACTTTTTTAAAGTGAATAGTATCAAAATCAATTCAAATAAATTGGCACAGGATTGAAACTCCTAAAGTGCAAGCCAATAAGAACTCATTAGTAAATTCCAATGTAAATTTTTCATACTAAGATAGATGAAATTCTTTTCAATTTATTTTCAAAATAAATAATTTACCAATTAAATACTGATGAAAATCCAACTTTCAAAAAATATTCAATCAAGCACAAAGTCTGATACTAAAATATGCTTAAATTGAAATCAATTTTAAACCAATTAGACATTAAAAGCATACTAAAAGCCCTTTGTCAAATTTACATAGAGTAACCTTTAATGATTTAGCTTTTAGGAGCATTCATTTCTTCTTTCATCTATGTAAGCCTTTTGAGATCTATTCATGCTTTTTAGATATCGAATACAATGATCATGAATCAAACATAAAACATTACATTCCAAGCTAATTTTTTACTTTTATTTTTCTTCTTTTTTTATTAAATTCGGGCACTTAAGATCAACTATTTGAATTACAATTTGGTTCATGATTGATGCACAAGATATATTAACCAAATAGGAAGTCTGAAGGTGTATTATAAATATTTCCAGATTTAAATTTCAGATGATACATATAGGAGAGTATTAGGATCACTTCTCATTTTGTATTATTTCTCTCTCCGTTAGTTATGGATTTATGCGATTAAGTTCCATATAATCTCTCCTCCTGAAATTTTCTTTCTCTCCCTTAATTGATCATTCCATTTAAGAATTTAGAATTTGAAGATGATTTTCAATAAAATACTCAAAATATAGGCTTATTATATTGCTAAGGCCAGTAAGACAATACAAAGAGGTTCATGAAAATCAATCAATAAAACATTCAAGGTATGCATCAAATAAAAGTGACTTTTGGATAAGATATAGAATGTATTTTGATTGAATATCTAAAACTCCCCCTCAAAAGATGCATTGTTCTTTAATCATTTTTTTTTGTTGAATTTCAGATTTTAATGATAAACGTGAATAAAACTGAAATTCTATGATATCAAGAATGTACAGTAATCTAGAATTTTTTAAAATTTATAGCAATCACTTTTTTTAATATTTCAAAAATAAGTCATGCTTCCTCTTAATTTTTAAGAATATGCACTGAAAAATTAATTAGAAAGTAATTCTTTTGAAGCTCAAAGTTCTTTCAAAAATAATTACTTTTTTTTTCTTTAAGAATCATTTGAATGAATTGAAATGTTTTTAGCTTTAAGATCATTCACTCTCCTTTTAAAAATAACTTTTTTTTAATGATAGAATCCCTTAATTATGCATGATAATAAACATATAGAAGATCATTCAAATGTATATTTATAAATTTTGATTTCTTAGTCATAGGCTCATAGTAATGTATGCATGAAACATGATAAATATTTTTAATATCACAATAAAATCATATATTTAAAAATATTTGTTCGTAATCAAGATCATTGAAAAATACATCATTCAGACCAATTTAAGTACACTTTAAAGATAAGAAATGATATGTTTCAGATGCGTATTGGAGCAATCAATCAAGACATCAAAATTGATTCTATTTTTCTTAAGCTATAATTTTCATCTAGGAATCATATTGAGTTACTCTCCAGAATTATGCAATCATTGAAGCATATAATAAAAGTTACAAAAATACAAAGATGTAAGCATTTTATATTGAGTTTGAACTTTTATAGAAGATCATATTCTGAATTTCATAAAGATTCTCAAGAAAGCTTTCGAAGTTATAATTTGAGATACGTATCTTCTATATTGTAATTCAGCTTAAAATATTAAAATTAAAAATACATATTTCAAACATATTAGAGCACATTCAGAGCATTGAATTTTGATACTAATTGGAGTAATTTAATATGTATCAGGACATTATCTACCAATGTTAGGCAAGATAGAAGATAAATCAGAATCAATTCATTCTGCCTAACCTGCAAATTCTGATTATTCTTTTCTTTTATTTTTCAGAAGATATTCATTAAAATAGAAATATCCTTCTCTTTTTTTTTGCAAATATATTCAACTTTCAGATTTTAAAGGTGATTGTGAATAACAAACCTGAAATTTCTTTCAAAAAAATACTTAAAAAAATTCTTATATAGTATTTCAATTGTTCAAGCATAAGAACTGATTTAATAAGAAATTTTTGATCGTAAAAGTACATAATAAATTTAAAGAACAAATATCATTGAGAAGTATGGAATGCAAGTAAAAAATAATTTTCATTAAGCTTTGGAACATAAGTTATTTTGAAGGCCAAGGTAAAGTAATAATTTGTGTGCAAAGTTAAAACACATTTCAAATTATTAATGTCACAAAAAGAATGGAGTTGTTATTGGTTAAAACATGTTTCAATCAATTTGTCTAAGCATGGAGTATTTCAAATTATATTTAAAGAAGATCTTTTTTATCTGAATATTGAAAGCACATAATCCAAAACACCATGTCACATGCGAAACATAATATGCATTATGTTATAACATTATGTATTAAAGCAAGCATGTCAAGGATCAAAATAATTTTTTTTCAAATAAACTTTACCTAATTGAATATAATTCTTCACTGATTTTATCCTTAAGGTGTGTTTTCAAGTGATTGAAACTTCATTTGGCTTTTCACAAGCTTTTTATATACTTTCATTTATCTTGTCATTCATTCCCTCATTTTTGAATTTCTTCCATTAAGCAATGAGTGAATATTTTATTTTCTATACAAGGGTCATCTACTCCTAAATTTCTTCTAAGCAACAAAAATCTCTCTTATCAAGTAATTCAATCATATGCATTTAAGCACAATTTATGCAGATTTAATTATTATGATTTGAATATACAATTTCATTAAATTTATCTTAACTTAAGGAATCATCTTGGTACTAGTTGCATATGTAATTTTAGTGTTAATTGATCCAATTATGATTCTTTCAGTTTGAGTGTGATCGTTTATGAAATAATATCTTATTTTCATGTGATTAAATATAGAAAGCAAAATTGGATTCTTCATTAAATTTTTGACATTAGAATCATTACATCTTATGAGAATCTTGTTTGATGTCAAGGCTCTTAAGTATTTTATTAATTCATAATCTTAGATTTTATTTTCTTAATATATTTGTATGAGTCTTTTGATATCAATTAAATGTGATTCATTAGAATTAGTTTGATATCTTTGCATATAAGCATAAAATGAGCATAAAATTTAGCCTACAAGCTGTATGATACAATAATACGGCTTCAAATAATAGAATTACTTTGCTCATCATTTTCAAACTCTACAAGATGGGGTCATAGACATACCTTTCTTCATGCCAAACTTCTATAAGAATATTCTTGTGAACTTATTTTGGCCAATGAAGATCCTCTTTCTTATTTGTCTTAGTTTGGAGTTCGAGAGAAAAGGTTTGTTCATCTTTTTTACTTATTTCGAACGTATCCCGCATGAGCTTAGTAAAACTTCACTTAAAGCTTCTTTAGTAGACCATAAATAATGTCATCAATATATACTTGAGCAATTACGATATCAGAATTTTCTTTTGGATACATAGTTTACCAATATTATTTTCTATCAAAAAGTTACTTAAACTTTGATATGATGCTCTTGATGCTCGTTCTAAATCAAATAGTGCTTTATCATGTTTGTAATGAATATTTTTCAAATATAAGTGGTTGTTTTTACATAAAACCTTTTCAATGATATAACCACATAGAAGTGCATTCTACACATTCATTTGACATAATACAAGGCTCATAAAGCAACCAAATGAAAATGGTAATCTTTGGCTTCTAATCATGCAAAGATTTCATTAAGATCTATTTCATCTTTTCTTAATTGAATCTTTTAGTAATCACCTGTTCTTCTTCATTAAGTGTATTTCTGAAAAACTCAATTTTTTTCTAATTATAACCAAGTTTTCAGATTTTTCAATAAGATTTCAAAATTTTATCCCTTTCAAAATGATTTAGTTTATTTTAACCAATTATCATCTTGTTCATTCTTCTTAATGTCTTTTAGCTGCAAACAAAAAGATTAACTATATACTCATCTTAAGATCAGATTTCAATGTCTTGAGAATGATCATTAAATGATTATACCTTTAGGATGATGAATTGCTTACATTTAATATGTTTACTTTGCTGAAATTGATCTTCTCCTTGATTATTTTCCGATGTAGAGCAATTATTTAGGATTAAGGCCCTAATTCTTTATCAAGCTCACCTACATCAATAATAATATCTATGTCCTTTCTTGATGAAGGATTATTAGTCTCATTAAGAGTACTATAAATTAATTCTTCCATACTTAGAGTTCTATTTATTTGAATACTCAATATGCTTTGCTTGATGACTAATATCCGAAGACAAACATTCTTATCAGATTTAGCATATTTTTCATAATATGTCTAACTAAAAACATGAAAATATGCAACATTTGATTTTCTATTTTTCATGAGTTCATAAGGGGTTTTCTTAAAAAAAAAATTCTAATAGATACCTTATAATATGACAAGCTATGATGATTGCTATAATCAAAATAAATCAGACAAATTGTTATCACATAGCATTGTCCATCACATTTCTTCAAAGGTTCTATTTCTACTTTTTATAAACCCAATATGTAATGATGTTCTTGGTGTAGAAAAGATTGTATTCAATATCATTTTCTATGCAGAGTTTAATAAGAAATTGGTTTTTAAAACTGTGCCATGATACTTCTTTATTTTCACAATTTCCAAACCTTTTTCATTTGAAACTTTTTGTAAGTTTGTGTCAATGCAGAAAATATTTCAATTTAAGTGCCAAGAATAAAACCAATATTAACTTTGAGAAATTATCCACAATTACAAAATCAAGAAGCTTATCTCCTAAGTTCACAATCCTATAGATCCAAATAAGTTCTTGTGAAAAATTTTCAAAGACTAAGAGGTAGAAATAATATTTTCAGATTAAGAAATGATTCTAGTTTATTTTTCTAGATGACACACATAGCAAACCTTGACCTTGCAGAAATTAAGCTAAGTAAACTAATGCTATGGTCTTTTGAGATCAAGTCCATACTAGCATGAGTTAATATGCCAAAACTAGTTTTTTTAATCTTGGTATTCATAAAGTATATATATATATATATATTTTTTTTTTTAAGAGTATACCAAGTACACATTTATATGTCTATAATTAATAGAAGATGATGCTATGGATATAAAATCAACTCTCAATCAAGCATATAGAGAATTCAAAGAGATATTCTAAGAAAATAGATTAAGTATTAGTAAATTATCCATTAATAAGTAAAGTATAACATAGAAAGATGGAGTGATTTGAGTATATTTCTTCCATTTTAATTGCTTTCCTTAATCACATTTTTATGTTCCATTCTTTAACATTTGTTTAGAACACTCATTGTCTAGATAACATCTTTCATTGCAATCTTGGATAGCTAGATAAACCTGAAAAATAATCAAATTTTCAACTTAGAAACCCAAGCTCTTTTAGGTCCTTGAAGGTTAACTATAATTGTTCCTTTTGGAACCCATATTTGTTTAATAGTAATAGCTCTACCATTTAATTTATGCGTATTAGAACCATAGGTAAAGTTGTTATGCCCATTCTTTTTATATTTGAAATAGGTTATCTTATTTGATGGTTTGCTTGGTGAATTGATAACCTTTTTCTCTAGAAATTTATTATTAAGCAAGCGAGTCAAGCCAAGTCTTGATTTATCAAAAATAGCATGTTTGTTTTCAAACATTATTTTTAATCTTTCTGAACTTATAGTGAATTTGTTAATAAGAGATTTCAGTTGGTTAACTTCTTCACTTAAGTTTTGTTTTTCTTTAATTAGGTTATAATTTTTATAAATCAATTTTTCTCAATTTAACCTTAAGATTTCATTTTTAGAATTCAATTTATCTTATATTTCAGCAATGGAATTTCTTTCTTCTGAAATTTTCAGACTTAGCTTTTTAAGATTCTTATTCTTCGTAGATAATTTTTTATATTCACCGTACAAATCATGAAAAGCATTTAATAGTTCAACATAAGAGTATTCTTCATAAAATTCATTTAGTGTAAAATTAAACATAAGTTATCTTCTTGTGCCATAAAACACAAGTTAGTTACCTTTTATAGTTCTTTGGAGCTGATGTCATCTTGTTGCTCCTAGTTTTTAATTTTTTGCTTGACTCACTCTTGGTCAAGGCTTTCTTACTTTTAATTTCTTTCTTTCCTTCTTCTTACTTCTTCTTCTTCTTTGTCTTTAAAAAGCTTTTGAATTTTTTGGTGTTTGAGGATGGATTCTTGTTTTCATCATCGAATTCTTCATTTGTTGTTCTTTCTTCCTGACTAGAAGATTCAAAAACTTTTCCTGTAGGCTCACTGTTAGTATGTAATTGAAGCACATGTGAGCTAATCTGAAATTTATCATAAATATTTTCTAAGGTATCCGAGATCTCCTTAGCAGATAACCATGCAGAGATTTTATTAAATACAATTCCATGAGTAGCATAATATAGTATGTTCATAGCATTAGCATTTAATCGTGCTAAGTCTTTTTCATCATCAATAGTTTGAGAAAGTGTGTGAGGGCCATTTTCTATGATGATCGAAAGGTCATAGTTTTGTGATTGAATAAAGATTTTCATTATAGCTTTTTATTGAATATAGTTAGTTCCATCAAACAATGGGGGGCTATTTGTGGAAAGTCCCTCAGTGAATAATACATTATGCGGGGCTGCCATAATCTTTGGTTCTAGTCGGTTAAGACTACAAATAATAAGAGATCATCTGCTCTGATACCACTTGTTGCCCAGTAGATGTAGCCCAAGAGGAAGGGTTGAATTGGGCTTTTAAAACTTTTCAACTACTTTTAAACTTTTCAGTTAATTAAGCTAAGTTATTGGATGCATAGTGGACTTTGAACTTAGCAATAGATTAATTCTAATCTAATCAAGATTAAGACTTTTAAACAGTAGATAAATAAGCTTAATAAAGGATTAGTCTGAGTATGCCCAAGCATACAATTCAATGAATCTTGATGCAGATTTATCAAGTGAAATTTTGCTAACTAATTTGAGTATAATTGCAACTAAGGGATGTGCAAATATGAATTTAGTGAGCAATTCAATCGAGCATTTGTCTAAGTAAATAAGTGAAAAAATTAAACAATGATAGAAAGCATCGCAAACACAACAAATGTATAGTGGTTCAGTGCCAACTGCACCTACGTCCACTCCCCAAGCTCTCTTGGAAATTCCACTATAATCCTCATATTACAGTTCGGTTGTTTTACAAGCTCACAACCTAACTTGTTGTTTTCTCGAGATCGCAATGAACTCGGTCGGTTTTCACAGGTTCACCGACTAGAACCAAACCGATTATTTTTCCGGACCCACAATCTAACCTAATTAGTTTTCTCAAAGGCTCACCAACCAAAATCTTTTTCTAGTGTTTTTGAGGTTCACAAACAACCCAGTTAGTTTTCCCCAAGGCTCACCAACCAAAATTTTTTCGTTTGTTTTTTGGGCTCACAAATAACTTAGTTGATTTTTTCCAAAGGCACACCAACCAAAATCTTTTCTCTTGTTGAATCCCCCTGATTCAATAAGTTCCAATTTAGATTTGGAAGAACCTTTACAAGCGCAAGATTTGAAAGAATTAAAGCACAAAAGCTATTTCTCTACAAATAAAAGAATAACCGATTGTGGAGAGCAATAGAAGATGTTGGTCGATTGATTGCAGTTGTGGATGCTTCACCAACTTTCAAGGTTGTGGACTTTATGCTGAATGCTTGCAATAAGACTTTTTAAGGCTTTCACTTGGTTGCTCAATCCTATACTCTAGTTTTTGGGGCTCTTTTATGATTTAGACATTTGGATAGTGGAGCACACCTTTAATCCACTTGGTTCCCTTGTATTTATAGCTTAGAAGTCCTTAGAAACTGTTTTAGAGTCGTTGGAGATGAAATAGAGCTGTTAGAGATGAAAAACTTTCTGTTGGAGCCATGAAAAACTAGTCGTTATGCTTTCCAGCAGTGCTCGAGTCGACTGGAGCAAACCTTGAGTCGACTCGGCTGAAGCAGGAGTCGACTCGTGAATATGAGTCGGCTCGGCACTGTAGCTGAAGTCGGCTCATGAATAGTAGGAGTCGACTCGAGTATTGTAGCACTGAAAACTACTTTCTATCCTAACTGAAAGAGGATCGGCTAGAATGAAGTAGGAGTCGACTCGGCACTATAGTTGGAGTCGGCTTGTGAATAGTAGAAGTCGACACGAACACTATAGCGCTGAAAATTGCTTTCTGTTGCATGGCACTCCAAAGTGCCAAAGTCGACTCTAAGTTTTTAGGAGTCGACTCGAGGACTGTTCTTTTGAATTTTTTTTTAGAATTATCCCTCTAACTTGAATTTTTTGAACTTGAGCCTTGGGCCAATGAAGTGTGGCTTTCTTCCAACTTTTCTTGATAACTTTTAAGGCCTTCTTGTATTCTTCCAACTTGCTGTATTTCTTGGAAAACAAATTATCTTTCTTCTTGCAACACACACATTAGTAATTATACTTCAAGGTTTTGTGATCATCAAAATCAATCTTTGGGTCAACAATCTTCCCCTTTTTGATGTTGATAAAACTTAAAGTATATTCAATAAAAAATAGATTGTGTTCTAGAATTAATGAAGAGCTAAATTGCATGAAGTAGAAAACATGCATCTTTAAAACATATTTCATGATGATGCTTTAGATTTAATCATCTTAACCCAATCAATACATTTTAAGCTAAGCTGATTCTATTCAATTCAAAACACATAAAGCATTATGACACATAAAGCATTATGAGCATATACTCTTACTCAGATATTTCTTCCCCTTTTTGACAACATCAAAAAAAGTTGCAAAATAATGAAACATTAAATGCAAAGCAATAAATTATACTCATATATTTTCTCTCCCTTATTGTACTCTGATTTTCATTCAATGCATGTCAAATTATTGCAAGAATATGAATCATGTAACTTGAGGCAATAATGTTAGAACAAGATTAATGAGCATAGATCAGAGCCAATTAAAATGATTTCAGAGCAAATTATAATGAAAGCGCATCGAATTTGATTCCAAAGATAGTTTTCAAATCAAGTGCAGATAGAATCTTTTTCAAATTAATTCAAAAAGTATCAAGAATGATATTCAAAGAAAGCACGAATGAAAATTAAACCTCTTTTTCTTTTTTTTTGAAAGATCTTTAATAACAAGTATGAAAGCTTGTTCATTTAAGATCTTTTGTCCAATATATTAAGTATATAACAACATGAGAGTAATCTAATTAATTTTTAGAGTATAATATCAAAACTTATATAATCAAAAAATATGACATCATGTTGAATCATTAATTCTTAATGACTTCATATTTTTTTATTAAATATAAAAGCATTGTGGCACAAATACCAAAATATGAATTCATGCAATTTAGGATATATCTTGGAGCATGCATAAAATTTAAAGCTTCGAAAAATATTTTTGAGCTCTTTTAAAGACTTTCTTTTACTCCTTTAAAGTGAATAGCATCAAAATCAATTAAAATGAATTGGCACAGGATTGAAACTCTAAAGTGCAAGCTAATAAGAACTCATCAGTAAATTCCAATGTAAATTTTCAATACTAAGATAGATAAAATTCTTTTCAATTAGTTTTCAAAGTAAATAATTTACCAATTAAATACTGATGAAAATCCAACTTTCAAAAAATATTCAATGAAGCACAAAGTCTGATACCAAAATATGCTTAAATTGATATCAATTTTAAACCAATTAGACATTAAAAGCATACTAAAAGTCCTTTGCCAAATTTACATAGAGTAACCTTTAATAATATACTTTTTAAGAACATTCATTTCTTATTTTATGTATGTAAGCCTCTTGATATCTATTCATGCTTTTCAGATATCAACAACAATGATCTTGAATCAAACATAAAACATTACGTTCCAAGTTGATTTTTTACTTCTATTTTTCTTCTTTTTTTATTAAATTCGGGCACTTAAGATCAGCTATTTGAATTGCAATTCGGTTCATGATTTATGCACAAGATATATTAACCAAATAGCAAGCCTCAAGATGTATTATATATATTTTCAGAGTTAAATTTCAGATGATACATATTGGAGAGTATTAGGATCTCTTCTCATTTAGTATTCTTTCTCTCTCCTTTAGTTATGAATTTATGCGATTAAGTTCCATATAATCTCTCCTCCTGAAATTTTCTTTTTCCTCCTTAATTGATCATTCCATTTAATAATTTAGAATTTGAAGATGATTTTCAATAAAATACTCAAAATATAGGCTTATTATATTGCTAAGGCCAATAAGACAATACAAAGAGGTTCATGAAAATCAATCAATAAAACATTCAAGGTATGCATCAAATAAAAATGACTTTTGGATAAGATATAGAATATATTTGAATTGAATATTTAAAGCTCCCCTTCAAAAGATGCATTGTTCTTTAATCATTATTTTTTTTGTTGAATTTTAGATTTTAATGATAAGCATGAATAAAACTGAAATTCTATGATATCAAGAATGTAGAGTGATCTAAAATTTTTCAAAATTTATAGCAATCACTCTTTTTAATATTTCAAAAATAAGTCATGCTTCCTCTTAATTTTTAAGAATATGCACTAAAAAATTAATCAGAAAGTAATTCTTTTGAAGCTCAAAGTTCTTTCAAAAATAATTACTTTTTCTTTTCTTTAAGAATCATTTGAGTGAATTGAAATATTTCTAGCTTTAAGATTATTCACTCTCCTTTTAAAAATAGCTTTTTTTTAATGATAGAATCCCTTAATTATGCATGATAATAAGCATATAGAAGATCATTCAAGTGTATATTTATAAAATTTGATTTCTTAGTCATCGGCTCACAGTTATGTATGCATGAAACATGATATTTTTTTTAATATCACAATATAATTATATATTTAAAAATATTGTTCGTAATCAAGATAATTGAAAAATACATAATTTAGACCAATTTTAGTACACTTTAAAGATGAGAAATGATTCTATTTTTCTTAAGCTATAATTTTCATCTAGGAATCATATTGAGTTATTCTCCAAAATGATGCAATCATTGAAGCATATAATAATAGTTACAAAAATACAAAGATGTAAGCATTTTATATTGAGTTTGAACTTTTATAGAAGATCATATTCTGAATTTCATAAAAATTCTCAAGGAAGCTTTCAAAGTTATAATTTGAGATATGCATCTTCTACATTGTAATTCAGCTTAAAATATTAAAATTAAAAATACATATTTCAAACATATTAGAGCACATTCAGAACATTGAATTTTGATACTAATTGGAGCAATTTAGCATGTATCAGGATATTATCTACCAATGTTAGGCAAGATAGAAGATAAATCAGAATCAATTCATTTTGCCTAACTTGCAAATTCTGATTATTCTTTTCTTCTATTTTTCAAAAGATTTTCATTAAAATAGAAATATCCTTCTCTTCTTCTTTTTGCAAATATATTCAACTTTCAGATTTCAAAGGTGATTGTGAATAACAAACCTGAAATTTCTTTCAAAAAAAATACTTAGAAAAATTCTTATGTAGTATTTCAATTGTTCAAGCATAAGAACTGATTTAATAAGAAATTTTTGATCATAAAAGTACTTAATGAATTCAGAGAACAAATATCATTGAGGAGTATAGAATGCAAGTAAAAAATAATTTTCATTAAGCTTTGGAACACAAGTTATTTTGAAGGCAAAGGTAAAGTAAAAATTTGTGTGCAAAGTTAAAACACATTTCAAATTATGAATGTCACAAAAAGAATGGAGTTGTTGTTGGTAAAAACATGTTTCAATCAATTTGTCTAAGTATGGAGTATTCCAAATTATATTTAAAAAAGATCTTTGTTATCTGAATATTGAAAGCATATAATCCAAAACATCATGTCACATGTGAAACATAATATGCATTATGTTATAACATTATGTATTAAAGCAAGCATGTCAAGAATCAAAATTATTTTTTTTCAAATAAACTTTACCTAATTAAATATAATTCTTTACTAATTTTATCCTTAAGGTGTGTTTTCAAGTGATTGAAACTTCATTTGGCTTTTCACAAGCTTCTTATATACTTTCATTTATCTTGTCATTCATTCTCTCATTTTTGAATTTCTTCCATTAAGCAATGAGTGAATATTTTATTTTCTATACAAGGGTCATCTACTCCTAAAGTTCTTCTAAGCAATCAAAATCTCTCTTATCAAGTAATTCAATCATATGCATTTAAGCACAATTTATGTAGATTTAATTATTATGACGTGAATATATAATTTCATTAAATTTATCTTAACTTAAGGAATCATCTTGGTACCAATTGCATATGTAATTTTAGTGTTAATGAATCCAATTATGATTCTTTCAGTTTGAGTATGATCATTTATGAAATAATATCTTATTTTCATGTGATTAAATATAGAAAGAAGAATTGGATTCTTCATTAAATTTTTGACATTAGAATCATTACATCTTATGAGAATCTTGTTTGATGTCAAGGCTCTTAAGTATTTTATTAATTTATAATCTTAGATTTTATTTTCTTAATAGATTTTTATGGGTCTTTTGATATCAATTAAATGTGATTCATTAGAATTAGTTTGATATCTTTGCATATAAGCATAAAATAAGCATACAATTTGGCCTACAAGCTGTATGATAAAATAATACAGCTTCAAATAAAAGAATTACTTTGCTCATCTAATGCGATCCGATAGAATTTGATCTGTATCCCAAGATTCTTGACTCTTCTAAATTTCTGGGAGGGTGGTTTCGACCTGATTGCGGGTGCGATTCCCGAAGATCCGTCCGTCAGATCGATCTTAATTTTGGATATATTGTGGGGCTAGAGGAAACATCGGGATCTCGAGATATTAGCCTCTGACTGACGACTGCGCAGGGAAGGACGGGCTGATAATCCGATGGGATGGAAGTGTTTGTAGAGGCTGGCAGGGATCAAGGAGGAGAGGGAGAAGAGGGAGGTGGCTGGCCTCTCGGGACAGAGTTGGTGTAGCCGGACGAAGGAGGGGACGGCGTCCTTGGATGGAAGCCTAGGGAGAGGAGGAAGGCGTCGCAAGAAGAGAGGAGAGAAGGGAAGAGAACTAGGGCAAAAGCCTTTCAATTAATTTTTGCATGCTGAAATAGGTGCTCACCACATCTATTTATAGGTGGCTACCTAACCCCTTAACTTGACTTGATCTAATTGAATTCAGGAAACAACTAAACCCAAAGTGACTCCAATAAAGACCAAGTCGGCTAGCTCGAGAAAGGCTATAATGAAATAAAATTAACATCAAGGACTCAAAAGCAAAAATAACCAAATGATTCAGTCCGAGGCGATCTAGTGGATCCAACCGCATCACTCCACCACGCTTCCATTAACCTTGTCCTCAAGGTCGAAAGTCAGGGAAACAATCAAGTATCTCAGTCTCAAACTTCCATGTGGCCTGGTCTGCTGCTCTCCCCAGCCACTCCACTAGTATCTGGATTTCTAGTCGTCTATCTACTCATTTTCTACGCTTCGCCAGCACTCGAACTGGCTCCACTACCTCGTCCTCCGATGGCTTATGTATAATCGGGCCAACAGATGTCTTGGGTCCAAGCCGGGCCCTCAGAAGCGACACGTGGAATATCGGATGAACGCTCGATGAAGTCGGCAAGTCCAAGCGATATGCCACAGGTCCAATGCGCTCTAAGATCTGAAAGGGCTCGTAGAAGCGATGAGAGAGCTTCTGGTTTGCCATAGGCTGTAGTGTCAACTGTCGATAAGGCTACGCCTTGACGTATACCCAGTCGCCCACCTCGTATACTGGATCTTTGTGCTTCCGATCATGCAGCTGCTTCATCCTATTCTGCGCAGTCGTTATGGGAAACTTTAATCGCCGCAAGGTAGCATCGCGGTCTAAGAGCTCAAAATCTGCCTCTGTCCGGTCCGCATGTGATAGTGGATCATAGACTCACAGCATCGGTGGTACTCGTCCATACACCGCCTCAAAGGGTGTCATCCCTATGGCTGAGTGGAAAGCGGTGTTGTATGAATGCTCAACCCAAGGTAAATAAGAAAGCCACTCTCGGGGCCGATCACCAATCATACAGTGCAAGTACTACTGGATGCAGTGGTTTACCATCTCTGTCTGCCCATCGATCTGAGGATGGTAAGCCGAGCTCATGGCAAGCTTCGTCCCTTGCTATTTGAAGTAAGCCTGCTAGAATGCGCTAACAAAAATGTGGTCACAACCAGAAACAATAGTTCGAGGCATACCATGTAATCTAGCAACGTCCCGTATGTAGACCTCTGCCACCCGTCGAGCAGAAAACGGATGTGCGAGCGCCGAAAAGTGTGCATACTTGCTGAGGCGGTCCACAACGACCATGATCACTGAGTACCCTCGAACTAATGGCAGCCCCTCAATGAAGTCCATCGACACATCCTCCCAAACCTGATCAGGAATCGATAAAGGTTGAAGTAGACTCGCAGGTCGCAGTGAATCTGCCTTCACCCTTTGGCACACATCGCATTGCTGTACATAAGCTCTGACCGCTGCCTTCGTGCCTACCCACGTATAGCTCTGGCTCAGCCTCTTGTAGGTCCTGAAAATCCCTCATGTCTAGCAAAAGGAGTATCATGGAAGTGCTGGATCAATACCTGCCGCAAGGCTAAATTGGTGGGCATACGGATCAACCCGTGGTCCAGAATCAATCCATCTCGATCCTCCATCTCAGGGTGACTGCTCGGGTCTGCTGCCAACTCCCTCTGGATCTGTACTAGGTTCGGATCCTAGCATGTGGCGGTCCTCAAGTCTGAAATAAAAGGAAAAAACGGCATAGTCAAATCCGCCAACTCACCGGACTCGGGTTGGCGCGATAGTGCATCCGGCACTCGGTTTTTTGCGCCCTTTTTGTACACCATCTCATAGTCGTAGCCGAGAAGCTTCGACACCCACCTCTGCTGGGCTGGAGTATGTATGCGCTGCTCAAGAAAACAAGGAAGATGAATCAGCAGCCGATAAGGTACGACCTCCACTTTGTGACTGCATGGATGACCACCATCATCTCCCTCTCATATGTGGACAGCGAGTGGGTCCTATGGGACAACGCCTTGCTCATGAAAGCAATTGGTCGTCCCTTCTGCATCAAAACAACACTAATGCCGGCACTGGAGGCATCACACTCGACTACAAACGGTTTGGCGAAATCGAGTAGTGCCAAAATTGGGGCTGTCGTCATGGCTTCCTTGTGCTTCTCGAACGCTTCCGTCGCTGCCTCGGTCCATCTAAACTCGCTCTTTCGCAGCAGCAAGGTCAGCGGCGCGGAGATCTTTCCATATCCCTCCACAAACCAGCGGTAATAACCGGCTAGGCCCAAAAATCCTCGCAGCTCCTTTTGGTTCTTGGGCAGCGGCCACTCAGTCATGCAATGTATCTTTGCTTGGTCCGCCCCCACACTTGCAGCAGAGATGATATGGCCTAGGTACTCAACCTTCGGCTCGGCCCATAGGCACTTGGATCACTTCACCTTCAGTTGATTTCTGCGCAGAATTTTCAGCACTTCCTCCAAGTGCTCTAGGTGCTCCTACCATGAACGACTGTAAACTAGTATATTATCAAAGAATACAAGGACATACCGTCGTAGCAATGGTCTAAATATGTCGTTCATGAGCCCCTAAAACGTCGCTGGTGCATTGGTGAGGCCAAACGGCATCACCCGAAACTCATAATGCTCATCGTGTGTCCGAAATGCCATCTTATGCACATCTTCGGGCCTGACACAGATTTGGTGGTATCTGGCGTGGAGATCAAGTTTGCTGAAGTAGGCCGCACCAGCAAGCTCATCCAACATCTCCTCTATGACTGGAATCGGGTACCGGTCCTTAACGATGATCGTGTTAAGTGCCTAGTAGTCGATGCAGAATCGCCACGTCCCGTCCTTCTTGTGTACCAACAGCACTGGCGATAAGTATGAGCTTCTACTGGGCTGAATGATCCCGCTCTCCAACATCTCTTATACCATCTTCGAGATCTCCTCCTTCTGAACGTGCGGGTAGCGGTAAGGTCTCACATTCGCCGGTTCAGCTCCCGATACGATCTCTATGTGATGATCGTGCACCCTCTCGGATGGAAGACCATGTGGCTCCTCAAATAAATCAGCGAACCCCTGTAAGAGAGCAGCCAAATCAGTAGGTATACCTACCTTTGTCGTGGTCTCCGCAGATAGAGGTAAGAGCTGCATTAAGTAGCTGCGTACGCCGGGTCCGGGCAAGCTGACTAGGGGCTGAAGTGCGGCCCTTGGGCTAGGCCAAATGCCATCGAATCTAACTCGCCATCCGCTCCATCTGAAAGTCACCCACATCTCGGCGAAGTTGAATGTAACCGGGCCAAGACTCTGCAGCCACTGCATACTAAGGACCAAATCAGCTCCTCGTAATGCCAACGGATAGAGATCAAGCTTGAATTGGCTGCCTTGGATCATCAAAGTGATGCCTCGGCATATGCCCTCTACCCTCAATATGGTTCCGTCACCCAATGCCACGTCGAAGCCCAATGTCGGCTCTGCTATGAGATTGATCTGTTTGACGAGCCTCTCATCCAAGGAATTGTGGGTGCTGCCCGTATCTATGAGGATACGCACCATACGTCTTTTGATCATGCCGTCCACGCGTAGCATTTTCGGTGTCGCCGATCCGAAGTAGGCATGCAATAAAATCTGGGGTGGCACGTCCTCTTCCTCATCCTCTAAATCTTGGAGCTCGTCCTCAGCAACTTCATCATCATCTTCAGCCACGGCCTCATCCTTCAATCCATCGATCAACATTACCGCTCTGACAGGCCGCGCACACCGGTGTCCTGGTGTAAACTTTTCGTCGCAGCGAAAACATAGGGCTTTTGCTCAACGTTCCTCCACTTGTGCCGGTGTCAAGGTCCTCTCAGGTGGACGCTCAACCCTCTTGATGTCACCTGACAAGCAAAGAGGGGTCCTCGGCCCTGTGTTGGCTGCTGCAGCCATTGGCGCTCTCGGCTGGCCGATGGAGACTCCTGCGGTTTGGCCGGCCCGGAGGTTGGTCTAGCTACCCCGTGCCGTTGCTCAAGTGGTCTTTATCTTCTCTTCCACCATTAGGGCCAAGGCAAAGACTTCCTCTAGTGATTGTGGCCGCAAAGTCCTCACCTCGGCTTGAATGTCGATGCAAAGTCCTCTGAGGTATACGCTTTTCAGCGCGGAGTCGCTCCACCCCACCACTCGGTTGCTTATCCTCTCGAACTCCTCTTGAAAGACTCTAAAAGTAGCCTTTTGGGTGACCCTTGATAGCATAGAATGGAAGCCGTCGTACTCGATAGGGCCGAAATGCTGACAAATTGCTGCAGAAAAATCCTTCCAACCGTTGAAAGGTCGGGCTCGATCGGCGGTTTGAAACCATCACAGGGCGGTCTCTTCTAGGTGAAAAGATGAGATCAATACCTTTTGGACCTCCGCTGTGCCATGGTAGTGAAAGAACCGCTCAGCTCGATACACCCAATCGAGAGGATCACCATCTTTAAACTTAGGAACTTTCAACCTAACAGTTAGTCTGTGATTTCCTCCCTCTCGATCTCCATTACGGTCCCGATCTCGTTCGTATCCTCGGCATGGGTACTCCCCCACATGTTGGTTCCTCATTTCAAAATTTTGGATGGGATCATCGTCCATATCTGACTCGTCGTTGATGCCAATCGGGCTTATCCCCCGATCCCTATCATGTGCGCCAATCGGTATGAGCTCGGATCGGGGTCTAGGTCGATCTTCTCCTTGGTCCAACCGCATCTCCTCTAGTGGGTTGGGAAGGAGAGGCTCACAAGGAGGGGGTTCCCTCCGTCATGGTCGTCCATAGGTAGGGGCCGAAGATTCCACTCGGGTCTGATGCGGAGCTTCCCCCGGTGGAGTTTCTTGCCGCTGATTTAGCAATAGTTGCAACATCATCTCGATATGGCGTTGCATGGTATCCATCTTCTCCATCAATTGTTGTTGGCTCTGCTGCATAGTTGTTTGATTCCCATGCAAGAACTTCAAGAGATGGTCGGTGGAATCAAGATTGGGTCTCAAGTCTGCCGAGGCCGCAGGTGATCGTGAGCCTTCTTGATATGGGTCGATGCCCTTTGAAGATGCCGCTTCATGTTGCTTTGAGGTTGTAGAGCGGGTGTTCAGCATCTTCCAAGGGCAAGGATTGAACTGCTCTGATACCAAATTGATGCGATCCGATAGAATTTGATCCGTATCCCAAGATTCTTGACTCTTCTTGATTTCTGGGAGGGTGGTTCCGATCTGATTGCGGATGCGATTTCAGAAGATCCGTCCTTTAGATCGATCTCAATTTTGGATATGCTGTAGGTCTTCGCGTTAGCTTTTCAGCAGTAGGTTGTGGTCTAGAGAATATATCAGAATCTCGAGATATTAGCCTCCGACTGACGACTGCATAGGGAAGGACGGGCTGATAATCCGACAAGATGGAGTTGTTTGTAGAGGCTGGTAGGGATCAAGGAGGAAAGGAAGAAGAGGGAGAAGGTGGATGGCCTCTTGAAACAGAGGTGGTGCAGCCGGACGAAGGAGGGGGCGACGGCCTTGGACGACAGCCTAGGGAGAGGAGGAAGGCGTTGCAAGAAGAGAGGAGAGAAGGAAAGAGAGCTAGGGCAAAAGATTTTCAATTAATTTTTGCATGCTGAAATAGGTGCTCACCACATCTATTTATAGGTGGTGGTTACCTGACCCCTTAACTTGACTTGATCTAATTGAATTCAAGAAACAACTAAACCCAAAGCGACTCTAATAAAGGCCAAGTTGGCTAGCCCGAGCTAGTCTATGCTGAAATAAAATTAATAACAAGGACTCAAAAGCAAAAATAACCAAATGATTCAGTCCGAGGCGGTCTAGTGGATCCAACCGGATCATCATCATTTTCAAACTCTACAAGATGGGATCATAGACATACCTTTCTTCATGCCAAACTTCTATAAGAATATTCTTGTGAACTTACTTTGGCCATTGAAGATCCTCTTTCTTATTTGTCTTAGTTTAGAGTTCGAGAGAAAAGGTTTGTTCATCTATTTTACTTATTTTGAACTTATCCTGCATGAGCTTAGTAAAACTTTACATAAAGCTTCATTAGTAGCACCATAAATATTATCATCAATATATACTTGAGCAATTACGACATCAGAATTTTTTTGGATACATAGTTTACCAATATTACTTTCTATCAAAAAGTTACTTCAACTTTGATATAATGCTCTTGGTGCTCGTTCTAAATCAAATAGTGTCTTATCATGTTTGTAATGAATATTTTTCAAATATAGGTGGTTGTTTTTACACAAAACTTTTTCAATGATATAACCACACAGAAGTGCATTCTACACTTTCCTTTGACATAATACAAGGCTCATAAAGCAATCAAATGAAAATGGTGATCTTTGGCGTCTAATCATGCAAAGATTTCATCAAGATCTATTTCATCTTTTCTTGATTGAATCATTTAGTAATCATCAGTTCTTCTTCATTAGGTGCATTTCTGAAAAACTCAATTTTGTTCTAATTATAACCAAGTTTTCAGATTTTTCAACAAGATTTCAAAATTTTATCCCTTTCAAAATGATTTAGTTTAATTTAACTAATTATCATCTTGTTCATTCTTCTTAATATATTTTAGATGCAAGCAAAAAGATTAACTATATACTCATCATAAGATCTAATTTTAGTATCTTGAGAATGATCATTAAATGATTATACCTTTAGGATGATGAATTGCTTACATTTAATATGTTTACTTTGCTGAAATTGATCTCTCTTTGATCATTTTCTGATGTAAAGCAATTATTTAGGATTAAGGCCCTAATTCCTTTATCAAGCTCACCTACATCAATAATAATATCTATGTCCTTTCTTGATGAAGGATTATTAGTCTCATCAAGAATAATATAAATTAATTCTTCTATACTTAGAGTTTTATTTATTTGAATACTCAAAATATGCTTTGCTTGATGAGTAATATCCAAAGACAAATATTCTTGTCACATTTAGCATATTTTTCATAATATGTATAACTGAAAAACATGAAAATATGCAACATTTGATTTTCTATTTTTCATGAGTTCATAAGGGATTTTCTTAAAAAAAAATTTCTACTAGAAACCTTATAATATGACAAGCTATGATGATTGCTATAATCAGAATAAATTAAACAAATTATTATCACATAGCATTGTCCATCACATTTCTTCAAAGGTTATATTTTTACTTTTTATAAACCCAATATGTAATGATGTTCTTGGTGTAGAAACGATTGTATTCAATATCATTTTCTATGCAAAGTTTAATAAGAAATTGATTTTCAAAACTGTGCCATGATACTTCTTTATTTTCACAATTTGCAAAACTTTTTCATTTGAAATCTTTTGTAAGTTTGTGCCAATGCTGAAAATATTCCAATTTAAGTGCCAAGAACAAAACCAACGTTAGCTTTGAGAAATTATCCATAATTACAAAATCAAGAAGCTTATCTCCTAGGTTCACAATCCTATAGATCCAAATAAGTTCTTGTGGAGAATTTTCAAAGACTAAGAGGTGGAAACAATGTTTTCATATTTAGAAATGATTCTAGTTTATTTTTCTAGATGACATGCATAGCAAACCTTGACCTTGCAGAAATTAATATAAGTAAACTATTGACAAGGTTGAGAACAAGTCCATACTAGCATGTGTTAATATGCCAAAACAAGTTTCTTTAATCTTGGTATTCATAAAGTATATATATATATATATTTAAGAGTATACCAAGTACACATTCATATGTCTATGATTAATAGAAGATGATGCTATAGATATAAAAACAACTCTCAATCAAGCATATAAAGAATTCAAAGAGTTATTCTAAGAAAATAGATTAAGCATTAGTAAATTATCCATTAATAAGTAAAGTATAATATAGAAAGATGGAATGATTTGAGTATATTTCTTTCATTTTAATTGCTTTCCTTAATCACATTTTTAGGTTCCATTCTTTAACATGTGTCTAGAACACTCATTGTCTAGATAACATCTTTCACTGAAATCTTGGGTAGCTAGACACACCTGAAAAATAATCAGATTTTCAACTTAAAAATCCAAGCTCTTTTAGGTCCTTGCAGGTTAACTATAATTGTTCCTTTTGGAACCCATATTTGTTTAATAGTAATAGCTCTACCATTTACATTATGTGTATTAGAACTATAGGTAAAGTTGTTATGCCCATTCAAGTTATCTTATTTGATGGTTTGCTTGGTGAATTGATAACCTTTTTCTCTAGAGATTTATTGTTAAGCAAGGGAGTCAAGCCAAGTCTTGATTTATCAAAAACAGCATATTGGCTTTCAAACATCATTTGTAATCTTTCTGAACATACAGTGAATTTGTTAATAAGAGATTTCAGTTGGTCAACTTCTTCACTTAAGTTTTGGTTTTATTTAATTAAGTTATTATTTTTCTAAATTAATTTTTCTCAATTTAACCTTAAGATTTCATTTTTAGAATTTAATTTATCTTATATTTTAGCAATAGAATTTCTTTCTTCTGAATTTTTCAGATTTAGCTTTTTAAGATTCTTATTCTCCATAGATAATTTTTTATATTCACCGTACAAATCATGAAAAGCATTTAATAGTTCATCATAAGTGTATTCTTCATGAAATTCATTTAATGTAAAATTAAACAGAAGTTATCTTCTTGTGCCATAAAACACAAGTTAGTTATCTTTTATAGTTCTTTGGAGTTGATGTCATCATTGTTGCTCCTAGTTTTCAATTTTTTGCTTGACTCACTCTTGGTCAAGGCTTTCTTACTTTTAATTTTTTTCTTTCTTCTTACTTTCTCTTCTTCTTTGTCTTTAAGAAGCTTTTGATTTTTTTCGGTGTTTGAGGATGGATTCTTGTTTTCATCACCGAATTCTTTATTTGTTGTTCTTTCTTCTTGACTAGGAGATTCAAAAACTTTTCTTGTAGGCTCACTGTTAGTGTGTAATTGAAGCACATATGAGCTAATCTGGGATTTATCATAAATATTTTCTTAAGTATCCTAGATCTCCTTAGCAGATAACCATGCAGAGATTTCATTAAATACAATTCCATGAGTAGCACAATATAGTATGTTCATAGCATTAGCATTTAATCGTGCTAAGTCTTTTTCATCATCAACAGTTTGAGAGAGTGTGTGAGGGTCATTTTCTATGATGATCCAAAGGTCATAGTTTTGTGATTGAATAAAGATTTTCATTCTAGCTTTCCATTCAATATAGTTAGTTCCATCAAACAAAGGAGGGCTATTTGTGGAAAGTCCCTCGGTGAATAATACATTATGCGGGACTATCATAATCTTTGGTTCTAGTCGGTATTGACTACAAATAATAAGAGAGCACCTGCTCTGATACCACTTGTTGCCCAGTAGATGTAGCCCAAGAAGAGGGGTTGAATTGGGCTTTTAAAACTTTTCAACTACTTTTAAACTTTTCAGTTACTTGAGCTAAGTTATATGGATGCATAATGGACTTTGAACTTAGCAATAGATTAATTCTAATCTAATCAAGATTAAGACTTTTAAGCAGCAGATAAATAAGCTTAATAAAGGATTAGTCTGAGTATGCCCAAGCATGCAATTCAATGAATCTTGATGCAGATGTATCAAGTGAAATTTTGTTAACTAATTTGAGTATAATTGCAACTAAGGGATGTGCGAATATGAATTAAGTGAGCAATTCAATCAGGCATTTGTCTAAGTAAATAAGTGAGAAAATTAAACAATGATAGAAAGCATCGCAAACACAACAAACGTATAGTGGTTCAGTGCCAACTGCACCTACGTCCACTCCCCAAGCTCTCTTGAAAATTCTACTATAATCCTCAGATTACAGCCCGATTGTTTTACAAGCTTCCAACCTAACTTGTTGTTTTCTTGAGATCACAATGGACTCGGTCGGTTTTCACAGGCTCACCGACTAGAACCAAATTGATTGTTTTTCTGAGCTCTTTGCTCACCTAATTGGTTTTCTCAAAGGCTCACCAACCAAAACCTTTTTCGAGTGTTTTCCAGGTTTACAAACAACCCAGTTAGTTTTCCTCAAGGCTCACCAACCAAAATCTTTTTATTTATTTTTCGGGCTCATAAATAACTCAGTTGGTTTTTCCAAAGGCACACCAACCAAAATCTTTTCTCTTGTTGAATCTTCCTGATTCAACAACTTCCAATTTAGATTTGGAAGAACCTTTACAAGTGCAAGAGTTGAAAGAATTAAAGCACAAAAGCTATTGCTCTACAAATAAAAGAATAACCGATTGTGGAGAGCAATAGAAGATGTTGGTCGATTGATTGCAGTCGTGTATGCTTCACCAACTTTCAGGGTTGTGGACTTAATGCTGAATGCTTGCAGTAAGACTTTTTAAGGCTTTCACTTGGTTGCTCACTCCTATACTCTAGTTTTTGGGGCTCTTTTATGATTTGGACATTTGGGTAGTGGAGCACACCTTTAATCCACTTGGTTTACTTGTATCTATAGCTTAGAAGTCCTTAGAAACTATTTTAGAGTCGTTGGAGATGAAATAGAGCCGTTTGAGATGAAAAACTAACCGTTATGCCTCCAAGCAGTGCTCGAGTCGACTCGCGCAGACCTTGAGTCGACTCGGCTGAAGTAGGAGTTGGCTCGTGAATAGGAGTCGACTCGGCATTATAGCTGGAGTCGGCTCGTGAATAGTAGGAGTCAGCTCGAGCACTGTAGCACTAAAACTATTTTCTGTCCTAACTGAGGAGTTGGCTCGAATGAAGTAGGAGTCGATTCGGCACTGTAGCAGGAGTCAGCTCAAACACTGTAGCGCTGAAAATTGCTTTCTATGCCATGGCACTCCAAAGTGCCAGAGTCAACTCTAAGCTTCTAGGAGTCGACTCGAGGACTGTTCTTTTGAATTTTTCTTTAGAATTGTCTCTCCAACTTGAATTCTTTGAACTTGAGCTTTGGGCCAATGAAGTGTGGCTTTCTTCCAACTTTTCTTGAGAACTTTTGAGGCCTTCTTGTATTCTTCCAACTTGCTATATTTTTTGTAAAACAAATTATCTTTCTTTTTGCAGCATAAACATTGGTAATTATATTTCAAGGTTTTGTGATCATCAAAAATAATCTTTGGGTCAACACAGCTATTTTCCACGAGACGACTCGAGCAATTTCGGAGTCGGCTCGCATTTTGGTCTATGCAAAATTTCTTTCGGCCTTTTTTCTGTAGGAGTCGACTTATGAATAGTTGGAGTCAACTCGGCCACTCTGCCGAAGAAATTACTTTGCAGCTTCAATTTGCGGGAGACGGCTCGAATCTTCTGGAAGTCAACTCGCGCACTGTAGCTTGAAAATTTGTTTTTAGTTTTCCATGTAAGAGTCAGCTCGTGAAATAGTTGGAGTCGACCGAGCATTGTGCCTTGAATACTTGCTCTTTGACTTTTCTGTAAGAGTCGGCTATCGAAGAGTTGGAGTCGACTCGAGCACTATGCCTTAAAAAATCACCTCTCTGTCTTTTCTGTAAGAGTCGACTCGTGAACAGTTGGAGTTGGCTCACGCTCTGCACTTAAAAAAAAACTGCTATATCTTTACTGTAGGAGTTAACTCGCTCTATCTGGGAGTCGGCTCAAGGAAGTGCCAGACAGTAACGATGTGCCAGGGTCGACTCGAGAATTCTGGAAGTCGACTCGAGTGCAAAAAAAATACTTCAATGGTTTCGAACATGAGTAAAACTCAACTTGAATTCCCTGAACCATATTCTAAGGCATTCTTACAAGTTTAAAAGTAAATGAAGTGGTCGTTGTAGGAGTCAAAAAAAATGGATCTTAAAAAGGCAGATGTTCTGATTGCTTTAGTATGTAACAAAATGGCCTGGACTTCGATCTTACAATCTGGTGGATCGTGCATGTCATGAACCAGATCTTATATTCCAAATTATTCCTAATCCAGGGGTCTAATCCAGATTGTTGAAGACCATTTCCATCTAGATTGCTAAATTGCAGATTTTATGGTCCTGACACATTGTTCATTTCCGTAATGTAGGTATATTTGAAATTTTGTTTCTACTTATGAAAGAAGAAAATAGCCCCTTCTTAATAGCAAATAGTAAGTCATCTGCATATCATGCATACCAAAATTCCTTCATTTGACTGAAAATATGAAAAAACATAATATGTTTATGTAAAAGGATATTCATAAGAACTGGAGATGAGGGGCTTCCTTGTGACCTGTGCTTTTGAGTAAACTACCCAACTTTCATGGCGTGAAAGGCTTAAATTATTACCAAAACCAAAAAATAAGACATCGAAATGGGAAGGTATTGTTTTAGAATTTCAAGGAAATCAATATTCTGATTTGAAATTTTTAGTAACCTAACAAATTAAGGATAATAGGTTTATGTTTTGGCATTTTTATGGCAACATGGTGCTAGTTGGGGTTTTGAGTGCTGATTTTGAATGCTCGGTTGAAATTTGAAAGTATGGGACAACAATGTGCCGTTTTTCCAAGCAGAGGACAATTTGCGTATATTTGAAGCTCTAAAGCGGTAACATGCCATCCTTTGAGAATTCCATGGATGCTAGTTATCATTACTTGGGGGACCACCAGCTGATTTTTTTTTTTTTTTTCTTTTGTGTTTACACAATGTAAAGATCAAGGTATCATAAGTCATGCTTGTGCTAAAGATCAAGGTATCATAAGTCATGCTTGTGCTGATCAAAGGCTTACAACTTGGTAAGACATACCATGGCAGCACTTGGCATTCACCATCACAGAAAGATTTGTTTGTGTTAAAAGATTCATAACTAGCAAATGAAGATACACTATATTATTGTTTTTAAAGTTCTTTTAACATCAACTAATTTCAACTGCACTTCTTTTACATAAAGACATGTTCTCCACAAGGTTTTTGAGTTAGCCCATACAAATATAATATCATTAATCATCCTAATGTTTTCGAATACAGCCACCTGGAAACTGTGTTATTTTTTTTTTGCATCATATTTGAGTATGGAGGATGAGATTGTTTTATGAATTAGTGTTGCATGAGTATTAAATTTTGCTAAATTGGTGCCCTATCAATCTATTACATCTTATTTCACATGTTTAAGTTTCAGTGTCTGGATTATAACTTTATTTCAGATTTCTTCTTATGTTTCTCTACTGCCTAACATTTTTTAAAACATTTAAGCTTCCTCAGTGTAGGCGCTGATTGATGACTAACGCAATATGATTTCATGTAATTTTGTATGCAAACTGACATTGCACATTTATTTCGACACACTAACAACATACTGTAGATGTTGTATGCATAAGGTCAGTACTAATGAAGTTTTCTAGGCAAGTAGGATTATGGGATCCCTTATATATTATTGAATATCGTGATTTCTAACCTTATGTCCATCTTAGTACGTCAAAAGTTTGTGTGCTATGCCTGAAACTGTTGTTTAGTGTTTCATTCCTAAAAAGGAAGGGCCAACTTTAAGAAACAAAGGAAGAAAATTAGATTGTCTTAAATAGAAATTTTACTGCCTAGCATGGTTCATAACGGTTTAAACCAGGAAAATGGGGATACCAGCTAGTAAGGTTGCTATAGGCTAGCAATGTTGCATTACTATTTCTATAGTGGTGCATTGCTTCAGTACACATTAATACAAGCTGGTATACATTGATAAGGGCCAATATAGATGTTAGAAGGATAGCACCCCTACGATGTCAATGAGTTGTTGTTATAGTACATATTGGAAATACTGCATGTGGATGATAATTTCAACTCTTGTAATGATTTTTATGAAACTTTTATTGTGACTAATTAAAAAGAAACTAAAACATTGAACCCATAAGTTGAAAACTTGACGCAGAAAGCGGAAGGAGATTGCAGAGGGCCTTCTTGCTATAAGCAGACCTGGGGTCGACTCGTGATAAACTGGGGTCGACTCGAGGAAGATCGGGGTCGACTCGTGACATGTTGGGGCCGACCTTTCTCAGAGAATCCAGAGAACGGATTTTCTGTTTTCCAACTGGGGGTTGAGTCAAGAATTCCTTGGGGTCGACTCGAGTGCTGAAGGGGTCGACTCGTTGGGCGTATCAAGGAACGAACTCGTGGTTATTCCAGACGGATCGACTTGAGAAGCTCGGGAGGTCGACTTGGGTCGACTTTGGAGTCGACTTGATGAAGCTGGAGTCGACTCAAGGTCGGGAGGAGTTGACTCTTTCAGAATTTCCTGGAAATCGTTGGCGGCCTGATTTCATAGAACTTGATCTGGGCATGAAACCTGGAGGAATGATGATGGGATTTGGACTGTGGGAGGTGTGGGAGAAAGGCTAGAGAATGGTGGGATGATTTCAAAGGATTTAAACAAGAAGAGACTTGAATTAAAAAAAAGAAGATAAGGAAGAAATGGTTGTGGGAGTCTCACCCAAACCAAATCAATCGGACAGGAGGAAAAGAGGAGTCTCACCCCTTTCCTTCAGCCTCTTGGCATCGCACCAAGGAGGAAGAGTCTCTTCTTCATGAAACAAAGGATCTATTTTGAATGAACTCACATATTTTTTTTTCTGAATTTTATTCTTCAAACCTTCCCTTTATATAGAGAGGAAGGCTGGGAAAAGATAAGGACTACAATTCCGAATTTAGTTGGACTCTAAACTAGTTAAGGGCTCTTTTTAAACCTTCAATCTCCTGATTGAACTTCTAAACAACTTACCAAATGGGCTTATCCACATGTGGAAGCTTTTTATTCATGTGAGAAGGGGAAGGATTTCAGTCGCAAGCAGTTAGAATCTTCCTTGCGCATGAAATCAAAATCCACTCCTTCAGACTCAATCCAAATATCATGTGATTAACCAATGACCCACTCGACGTCTTGGACTCAATCTAATTTAGACGTCAAGGACACTAAACCATTGTGAATTAATTCACTTATTACAAGGACTCGAACAACTATGGACTCAATTTTCTCATGCACCTTGACCTAGTGTCCATGGACTAATGGTATGAGGATGATGCTCCTGCATCAACTCCCTCCAGCTGGGAAAGGACTCAACTCCGTTGAGTTTTGCGACTGGTGTAGCTCGTAGAGATTCGTGTTCAGCCACTGGACTTCCTCCGTCTTCAACCACGAACAATCTGAAATTGGTCTGCCTTGCCATTTAACTAGAAATTTTTGATATCCCCCTCGACGCGTGAACACAATTTGATCATCCAAAATATCTTCAATGGTGTCTTTAGGGGTTGATCAACGTGGTAGAGATGGTGGTACGGCTGGAGGGTTTTCATCTTCAGCATAGTGTCCTTCGTAAACCTGCAGGTCTTTAATATTGAAAATTAAGCTAACCTGCAAGTCCTCAGGCAAATCAAGCACATATGCATTAGGCTCCATTCGTTTCAGTACCTTGAAGGGACCGGCGCGACGAGGATGAAGCTTCTGAAAATTTCTGTGAGGGAAGCGTTCAACACTTAACCATATCATCACAAGGTCTCCTTGAATTCTAGGGGACGTCGCTTCAAGTCTACTTGTTGCTTGTAAATCTCGGTGTTGGTGACCAAACGACGTCGAACTTCAGCATGAATATTTTGTTTGTGTCTGAAGAAGTCCTCACCACCTTTGCTGGTCCTTGTGTTGATGGAAAGTGGAATGAGATCAATGGGATGGCGCGGTATCAATCTAAGAACAATCTCGAAAGGTGACAATCCTGTCCGATTGATACTGCTGTTGTAGGCAAACTCGGCATGGGGCAAAATTAGATCCCATGACTTTACATGATCCTAGACTAAGAATCGAAGAAGGTTTCCAAGACTGCGGTTGACCACCTCGGTCTGCCCATCGGTTTGGGGATGATAGGCACTAGAGAAGGAAAGACATGTACCAAGCTTCGCCCAAAGTGTCTTCCAAAAATAGCTAACGAACTTGACATCACGATCAGATACAATAGTCTTCGGGAGTCCATGTAGACGAACCACTTATTTTAAGAACAAATCAGCAACTCGAGATGCATCATCAGTCTTTGCACAGGGCACAAAGTGCGACATCTTTGAAAACCTATCAACAATGACAAAAATAGAATCATGTCCTTGTGCCGTTTTGGGCAACCCAAGTACGAAGTCCATGCCGAGATCCTCCCATGGTGAGCTCAGCAATGGTAGTGGAGAATAGAGGTTGGCATTGGATTTTGTTCCCTTGGCTAGTTGACAAGTTCGGCAATGTTTGATGATTCGGTGGACATCCTTGCGCAGGG
>JAOXJJ010000725.1:6916741-6951304 GCA_025769935.1 Phoenix roebelenii | reverse complement strand
GTGGCTGGTGGCCTTATGCCTACCCGCACCCTAGGACCGTCGCGACGGCCCGTCGGAATGGGGCGGGGGTCGTGACATCGACCCTCTCAGTAAATTTCAGAGAGTTGTTTTCTTTGAGTTTGCATGTTGGGGTCGGCTCCTCTCCTAGGGTCAGCTCAAGGATACTTGGGGTCGGCCCCAGTTACTGTTCATTTGTGCCATTTTTACAAGTAGGTGTCAGATCGTTCCAAAACATGCCAGGGTCGACTCCACCTCTTTTGGGGTCAACTCCTACTATGTACCAAGTATGTCACTACGTGCTAGTGTGTGCCATATGTATCAGGGTCGACTTCAAATCTTTTTGGGGTCGACTCAACTCACAATTTTCTGCATCTTAAGGTTAAACTAGTTTATAGAGTCAATATAATATATTTCAAATAATTTAGAGTGTATGACACGATAGAGCTTCATACCCTTAACGATGAAAATTATAGTTTTGCCTTTAAGAGTATACTTGACTTAAAACTTTGCCGAAATAGATTTAAAAGCTCTCTATCATTTTCTACTACATATTTTATCTCGTTGTTAATTATTGAGAGTCGTCTTGATCTCATTTTCTTAATATATCGTGAATGTATCGAGGGTGTGATATTCATTAGTAATGTATCAAGTTAGACTGTATTATTAATTTGATATTCTCTCAATTGTTGTGTTAATCATCAAAATAATACTATCATCTTGAGTACCTCCTTGAGCGTGAGAGTCTATGTAGTACCCCAATAAGGGCCAAAAATATGGTGCACGAACCTCGACGCTCAACTTTCAGACTAGGTGACACAGTTCTTTTATCTGGAGGGAGATCTGTGCTCGCGCCTCGATGGTGCTCCCCTAGATAAGATGATATGTGAAAGATGGTCAGTCTATTGACGTGATAGATGGCAGATGACTGACAGTGCAGCTACTTGGATTGTGGCCTACCATGATCGATTCAGAGAACTTGGCCGGCCGCAAATTTGTGACCTGATCATCCCAGAGGAGAGAAGATGGAATGAGGAGGTCTTTAGGTTGCAGCTAGCTAAGAGAGTCCTAGCTTTACTGATTCCCATCGAGGAGGTCATGGACAGGAGGGTCTGGAGAGTGATCAACAGGTTGAAGGTTAGTGCTTGATACCTTCATGACTTGCTTAGCATGGAGGCGACTCGGTGGATTGATGGTGGCCGGATCTACTAGCTTCGTATTCACCCTCGTGTTGCCCGATTCAATTAAAAGGTAGTATGGGGCTACCTGCCGACCAGGAGCGTGCCGACTAGATGGGGGTTGAGGATCAATTCTGCTTGTGATGGATTCCTAGAGATAGAGGAGTCTATCACCCATGTCCTATTTGATTGCCCACGGGCGATTCAGATTTGGAGAGGGCCCTGGCTCTTTCGGGCCCTATGCAATCCACATCCTCGGTTGAGGACTTCCTCAGCTACCTGAAGGATTTTTTGAGGAGCCCTATTACTATAGCTCGGGGTATCAGGTGTGCTTTTGTGACCTACCACGTTTGGCTAGACAAAAACGCCTGCATCTTCGAAAATAGAAGGATGCACCCAAGGATCGTGGTGGATAGGGCACTTCTACATGCTATTGAAATTACTCAATCTACTCCTCTGGTTTCATCTGGGCCGGCTACAGACATCTGAGACTTCCACTCAGCTTTACAGCGAGTCGGGTGGTTTTTATATCCTAGAAGCCCCCACCTCCAAACTTTCTCAAAATGAACTTCGACGGCCATGTAATTGATGGCGGTGGCAAGGAAGGCGTAGGCTTTATGATCAGGGATCATAATTTCAGACTAATCGTGGCTAGGGGTCGACGTATCCTTGACATGACTATCCCTGGGACAGAGTTGAGAGCTGCCTGGGAAGGTTTTACTTATGCGAGGCTAGTCCTGGATGTGGATAATATCCACCTTGAAGTAGATTCTGGTATGGTGATCGAGTCGATGCAGGATCTATATAAGACTGACGATGGACATGCGCTGCTGCTGGACATCCACATTCCGCCGAGAGGTTGTAGCATATTTTGGGTCACTTATGTCTACCTTAAGGTGAACGAAACTGTTAATTGGGTCATCTCCTTCGTTACTCAGCATTCGGATGGATTCTTTAGAAAAACCATGAGGCTATCCCTCTTCTTCTTCATCATTTTTTTTTATTTTTTTAGTTGTACTCATACTGAGTCATCATTGTACAAAAAAAAAAAAAAAGCAAAAAGGGGCAACCACAAGTTCTCAACTTGCTTTGTTGATTCTGTAATATTCTCCATATATCCTTATATATAAAAAGACTTATGGAGAATATTTTGCCAGCACACGAAGATTCAGCAAATGCATGTAAAAAACCAAAAGAGACTTTTTTTTTAAAATTTATTTAGAGATGATAAACATCTTTTGGCTTATCGCGCAGGAGGAGGAACAGTAGCTGTGACCTTGGAACCCTCACCCCGACTCACGCCCTCCATCCGTAAGCCTACGTGTTAAGCCACGTTGACCAAGCAATCTTTTACTCTCCCAGAGTGCTGCCACGTTACACCACGTACCCCGCAAATATCCACCGGATTTGCCCGAAGAGTCTAGGCTGACGTATCCTTCGTAACCTGTTAAGCCACGTTAACCCAGCAAATCTTTTACTCTCCCAGCATGCTGCCACGTTACACCACCTACGAGGCTACCACGGAAATATCCACCGGATTCCCTCCATGAGCCTGCCGAATCCTCGGTGCCGCCGTCATGCTCGGCTCACAAAGCTTATACAAAGGTAGAAGCATCGACAGACTCTGTATTGGACTCGCAGGGTAACAAGCGAAAAGACAACGGGCCCCGCCACGGAGTGGAAGCGAAAGGCCTATCCAGACGCAAAGCGAGGATCGCCGAAACCGATCCGGGCCTGTGCATCCTTCATCCCGTAACCGACGTCCTTGATGAAGCCACGGTTCAAGGAAGACATACAAGGAAACGCACGCCGCCCCATGCCGGTCAAAAAGTTCTCGGACCTCTTCCCCTTTTTGGTCCCTTACTTCACCGACTAAGTTCTGGCACCAAAAAATGAAACCTCCAGCATTATCCAAACTAGACCATGTGCGACCCAAGCTATTATAATAATTTTGAGTCCTTTATAATAACGAGAGAAAAAAAAAGCATTATAATAATTAGCTATAACACAAAATGATACTATATTTTTTAATAAAATATTTTTTGCAAATTTCAAAATGTCTTTGTTCTTCTTCAGAAATAGTTTGTAATACCTGAAAAAACGTTTTTTTTATAACAATTGTTAAATTCTATTACTTAATGTTAAATACCTTCAAAACATGGTTTGCTGGGGCCGGAGCAAGGAGAATACGGTGTCATCAAAACCTTGTCTGAGAGAGTTCCAAGTTGGATGAGTGTAGCCGTGGGTTGAAATATCACTGTGTAATAGTTTCACAGAAGAGACAAAAGAATAGCTCCGTTCTTGGTCTGGAGTCTGAATCTAAAGTCTGAGCTGGGGTGTACTTTGGTCATGATCTCTCTCCTATTAAAGCAACTTCCAAGTAAGTCCAAATCCGTTTCAGCTTCCAGCCGACCAAACCCGCCTATATATATGCCCAGTTAGGGCCTCCGTAGGTGCAGAAAGGAAAGAGAAGAGAGTGCTCCAAATCTGATAGCGATGCCTTTGCTGCCGAGCTCGACGCCGCTGAACCGGATGGCGGAGGAGATGGTGGACCAGTTCCACAACCCGGAGATCAGGCGGGGCCAGTGCGGATCGTTCCACGTGCAGCACGTAGCGGCGCCGGCCGCGGCGGTCTGGTCCTTGGTGCGGCGGTTCGACCGGCCGGAGCTCTACAAGCAATTCGTGCGGACGTGCGCGCTGCGGGCCGGGGACGGCCGGGCGCCAGGGAGCGTGCGGGAGGTGCACATCGTGTCGGGGCTTCCGGCGGAGACGAGCACCGAGCGGCTCGACAAGCTGGACGACGAACGCCGCATTATCCGGTTCACCATCGTAGGCGGGGACCACCGGCTCAGGAACTACCGATCGACCACGACGGTCCACGACGGCGCGTCGGCCGGGCGGGCTGTGGTGGTGGAGTCGTACACGGTGGACGTGCCGCCGGGGAGCACGGAGGAGGAGACGTGCGTCTTCGTGGACACCATCATTCGGTGTAACCTCAGGTCCCTGGCCCGTGTCGCGGAGAAAATGACCCGATCCTTATCCAACGGCTGAAATGCGTCCTCAGTTCTCTCCATTCCATTTCCTGCAAGTGGATAGTGCTAAACGTATGTGCCTAGGTTTTGTTTGGGTTTAAATTTTAAAGATATTTTGGTTTAATCGGTTGGAATTGATAAATGAGTCGTCGATCATGGCCGTCTGATCCGTGTCCGTTTCATGGAAGCCCTTGTTTCGGCCCCGCTAATGGACTGGAGCAGAAACACCAAAAGGGGCTGCAGTAATAAAAAAAGGCTCTGGTTAGGGATTCAAGATCCACCTTTCGACTTTGTCATGAGGCCTTCCGCGTGTCAGTAATATTTTAAAAGTCTTTTGTGAAAGGATTTCCTTTTATTCCGATTATTGGGTGTGTGGACTACTCTTTTTAGCAGGATTTGGAAGAAAAAAGGAAAATAGATTTGAATATAGTTAAAAAATTTAGTAAAATTACAAATATACTTCGTCAACAACTTTGGATCAATTTCAAAGATACTTTCCAATTTTAGAAAACTTCGAAACGAAACTTCAAATTTGTAAATGGTTCGAAACTAGTCCTTCTACTTTCCGACCAGTTAGTTTGTCGTTTTAATTAACAAAAATATTCTCTCTCTTTTTTAGCCTATTTTAACTTTAAGATTAATATAGAGGGATGAATAACTCTAGATCATCTCTAGAGTCACTTTAAGATCCGTAGAAATAAATGAATATTCAGATTATGCGTATAATTGCTTTGAGATCTATACATGTGGATGTATATTTGCATCATCGATTGCACAAATCTTAAGATGCTTCAAACTTCTCTGTCCATCCATTTGCATAGATCTTAAATCAACCGATGCATGATCAGGATATCCATCCACCTAGGTTAATCTGTTCGCACTAGTCTCAAAGTGACCACATAGATGGAGCATTATTTCCAAATACTTAATCGAGATGGTTCAACACTATAAAGTGCTCTATAATCCTATATGCAGCATTTCTTTCTTCCTAAAAACCTTCCCGTAAAGAGTGTAATCTCTAGTTCAATACAAGAGATTTGTCCTTACCATTTTTTTTTAAAAAAAAATCATGTTTCTTTTAAGCCATCTGGGGGAGATGAAACATTTTCATCCTATTATAATGAATCAGGCTGAACTTCGTAGCCATCTACAATTTGCGATGAATGATATGGAAGTTAGGATACATCTTGCTTGCTATCAAAGCGATTCCTCTCTTCAAGCATACATAGACACAACTTTACCCTGAATCAAGGTGGGTCATTAGTATAAGGTGGCTCCCCACCTAGGGCTAACTTGGGCTTATCCAACCATCCTCTGCACACCACAAGGGAGCCACATGAAAATGGTGTGTCATCATGAGTCTCATCTGAGTCTCATTATGGAGGCATCTGAGTCTCATGAGTCAAGGATAGACGAAAGGAAGGTGGCCTTGTTTGCATGCTGATGCTTCGGACTGTTATTGTTCATGGATGGGCTCAAGAAGGAAGTTTTTGTTTGCATTATGATGCGACAGAGCTAAATGACTAGAGTAACTGTAAACACCAAACCAGATGGACTGGCATGGACCAAAGTCGGCAGTCCATCTGAAGACTTTGAAAGAAAGACGGTGGAGATCGGCAGCTGTTGAGGTGGTTATCATCGCCTAACAGCCGTGATTCCCACCCCCCTGAGCTGGATGGAGGGCTATAAAAGCTCATGGAGTTCTCTATATGGGACTCCATCGACTACACTCTCAGTACTCCTCACCCTTCTTCCTTCTGTGCAAAGGTGACGGATCTGGAGCAGCGGCGTTGAAGGAGGAAGGATCTCCAGCTCGTCACCGCACTGTGTCACCGGAGCGGACACAGTAGCTCGCCGGAAAAGCCTCACAGCTCCTCGGAGCTAGGTAAGCCCTAAACCCTTCCTTACATGTATGATTTGCTTGCTGTTAGCCTAGATCTAATCTAGCTAGGAGGTAATTAACAGAGGAAGAAGGAAATAAAATAACACAGAAGATGAGGAGGAAGGGGGAAGATCTAACTTGGGGATGGCCTTGAGCCAATGCTAGTTCAATCAAACCGAGGTTACGGCCGACTCATGCTGTAGATCTCCTCCCTTCATTCGAGAACAAATTTTCTTCCCTTTTAATCAAACCCTAACCTAATATCTCATAGATCTGACCCTACTCCATGATCTCCTTCAAATCCCAACTCAAGATCCTATGACCAATTCATGGGAAGAGCCCTCGGCTTGTGTAAATCCGATTTCCATGGGTGGATGCCGGCGGTTTAGGGACCGCGAGCGTCGCCAGGTCGATCACGTGCGTCGACCACAAGATCAGTCGTACACCGTGCAGGCGCCGCTGGCTTGGCCGCATACCCTGCATGCACCACCAGCTTCGACTGGTTCTTTTTTTTCTGCTCAATGGGTGTCGTACCCCATCTCCTCCACCGGAGGTGGAGGAGAGTGGCCAGCCGGGCTGCGGCTGCCGCAGGTGCCGCCGGTCGTCGCCGGCTTGGGCCAGCCTCCTCTCGAGCACCCCTTCCGAGCTCCCTCCTAGTTTCATGGGAGAAGAGAAGAAGAGGATGAGGAGATCAGGAAGGAAAGAAGAAAGAAGGAAAAGAAGGTTCGGGAAGGGAGGAGAAGAAAGAAAAGAAAAGAAAAGGAAGAAAAGAAGGAAAAAGAAAGAAAGAAAAATAAAATAAAAGTTGCTGTAGGCTGAATTGGGCCTGATTTCCGAACGGGCTTCAAATAAATTTGGCTTTAGAAGCCCGAGGCCGGGCTAGACTCTAGTCCGATTCCAATATTCTTAAACCCAGGATTTACTGAACTAGTATGCAATTAAACAAGACCTGAATCAGTAATTGGGTCAGATCTGAACCAGTATGCAATTGACCCAGATCTGAACTAGAAATTGGGTCAGATCTGAACCGGTATGCAATTGACTCAGACTTGAATCATAAATGTCAGACCCGAACCAATATACAATTGACTCAGATCTGAACAAAAAATTGGGTCAGATCTGAACTAGTATGCAATTGACCCAGACCTAAACCAGAAATTAGGTCAAATCTGAACCAGTATGCAATTGGTTTAGACCTGAACCAGAATAGTGTTAGACCCAAAATCAGACATTGGGTCAGACCCAAATTGAGGATTTGAGTATACCTAAATCAGAAAATTGAATCAGGTTAGAGACCTAAGAGTAAAATTGAGTCTTATAGATGGGTTGTAAATTGGTTAATTAAGAAAGAATCTAAATAAATGAAGTTGAACGTGCATTTAACAAGTAATTTGATGATGTTGATAGGTAATTGAAGAATTAGCACTCAAACCTAAGGTTGGTGGGCAAACTAAGGTAAGTAACCCTAATATAATCTTATGGTATATCAAATACTTATGATTACTTGATTATGAAATTGTATATGATTATTTATGCTTTTACAAAATTAAGATCAAGCATGTGTTAGCAATAGTTGCATGATTTTAATTAAATGACATTCATCATAAATATCATAATATGTATATAAATTTATGATGATATAGAAATTGCACGAAAATCAAAGTTTTCATCATGATCATAAATTTTATTTATCATGATGCCATTATTCATTTTCCAATGTTTCTATGAAATAAGATTTATGAAAAGCATGATATGTTTTAAGAACTCTCAGATCGCTATGTATGACCCCCGCCAGTGGGTAACAGTAACTAGGCATACGACCTCCGCCAGTGGGTAAAAGTAACTTGGCTTTATGACCCCCGCCTGTGGATAATAGTAACTGGAAGATGTTCTGCAGTGGTAAAGACCTTATCGTGGGAATAAGAGCGGCCATAGCTACACTACCATATGAGAGTACGGATTTCAAAGCATGGAATAATGACAAAAGTTTTATGATGCATAGTCATATTTATGAAGTTGCATGAATGGGCATGCATAGTTTTATGACTCGTTTGATTATATGAAATTCTTACTTTATTACAACTGTTTGTTTTTAAAAATAGTGCATTGGCATACAAAATATTATACTTGATCTAATAAGATTATGCTTGGTTACTTACTGAGCTTTATAGCTCACACCAATTTATTTATGTTCTTATAGATGAATAGAAGATGCTAGAAACAAGGAGCGTGACAAGCTTCAGGGTTATGGAAAAAATGAAATATTAAATGTTGCTATTTTTAGACACTATGTAATCAATCTTTATTGATGAAATATTTGATGACATTCAAGAATATAATTGTTCATAATTGATTTGAAGTTTTAAAGTGGCTGGCACGGCCGTGCTATTGCAAAATTAAACATACAATAACACGCAGCCACTTTAAAACTTCAAATCAATTATGAACAATTATATTCTTGAATGTCATCAAATGTTTCATCAATAAAGATTGATTACATAATGTCTAAAAATAGCAACATTTAATATTTCATTTTTCCCATAACCCTGAAGCATGTCACGCTCCTTGTTTCTCGCATCTCCTATTCATCTGTAAGAATATATATAAATTAGTATGAGATATAAAGCTCAGTAAGTAACTAAGCATAATCTTATCAGATCAAGCATAATGTTTTGTATGCCAATGCACTATTTTTAAGAACAAACAGTTGTAACAAAGTAAGCATTTTATATAATCAAACGAGTCATAAAATTATGCATGCCCATTCATGCAACTTCATAAATATGACTATGCATCATAAAACTTTTGTCATTATTCCATGCTTAGAAATCCGTACTCTCAGATGGTAGTGTAGCTATGGCCGCTCTTATTCCCACGACAAGGCCTTTACCACTGCAGGGTCATCTTCCAGTTACTATTACCCACTGGCGGGGGTCGTAAGGCCAAGTTACTTTTACCGACTGACGAAGATTGTATGCCTAGTTACTGTTACCCACTGGCGTGGATCATACACAACCATCTAGGTGTTCTTAAAACACATCATGCTTTTCATAAATCTTATTTCATAGAAACATTGGAAAATGAATAATGGCATCATGATAAATAAAATTCATGATCATGCTGAAAACTTTGATTTTCGCGCAACTACTATATCATTATAAATTTATATACATATTATGATATTCATGATGAATGTCATCTAATTAAAATCATGCAACTATTGCTAACACATGCTTGATCTTAATTTTGTAAAAGCATAAATAATCATATATAATTTCATAATCAAGTAATCACAAGTATTTGATAAACCATAAGATTATATAAGGGTTACTTACCTTAGTTTGCCCACCAACCCTAGGTTTGAGTGCCAATTCTTCAATTATCTAACAACGTCATCAAATTACTTGTTAATTACACGTTCAACTTCATTTATTTAGACTCTTTCTTAATTAACCAATTTACAACCCATCTATAGAACTCAATTTCACTCTTAGGTCTCTGATCTGGTTCAATTTCTGATTTAGGTCGACTCAAATGCTCAATTTGGATCTGACCCAATGTCTGATTTTGGATCTAACACTATTCTGGTTCAGGTCTAAACCAATGGCATGTTGGTTCAGATCTAACCAAATTTTTGATTTAGGTCTGGGTCAGTTGCATACTGGTTCAGATCTGACCCAATTTCTAGTTCAGGTCTGAGTCAATTGTATACTGGTTCAGGTCTGACATTTCTGATTCAAGTTTGAGTCAATTATATATCGGTTCAGATCTGACCAATTTTTAGTTCAGATCTGGGTCAATTGTATATTGGTTCAGATCTGACCCAATTACTGGTTCAGGTCTTGTTCAATTACATACTGGTTCAGTAAATCTTGGGTTTAAGAATATTGGATTCGAACCAGAGCCTAGCCCGGCCTCCGGCTTCTAAAGCCAAATTTATTTGAAACTCACTCCGAAATCTGGCCCAATGCGGCCCACAGCAACTTTTATTTTATTTTTCTTTCTTTTTTTCCTTCTTTTCTTCTTTTTCTTTTCTTTTCTTTCTTCTCCTCCCTTCCCGAACCTTCTTTTCCTTCTTTCTTCTTTCCTTCCCGATCTCCTCCTCTTCTCCCATAAAACTAGGAGGGAGCTCGGAAGGGGCGCTCGAGAGGAGGCCGACCCAAGCCGGTGGCGCTACGGCCAACCGACGGCGCTTGCGGCAGCCGCGACCCGGCTGGCCGCTCTCCTCCACCGAAGGTGGAGGAGATGGGGTACGGCACCCATTAAGAAGAAAAAGAAGAATCGGCCGAAGCCGGTGGTGCATACAGGGTGTGCGGCCAAGCCGGTGGTGCATGCAGGGTGTGCGGCCAAGCCAGCGGTGCCCGCACGGCATACGACTGATCTTGCGGTCGACGTCCGCAATTGACCCGACGATGCTCGCGGTCCCTGAACCACCAGCATCCACGACCAGAAGATAAAAATCCTCTTCTCCTCCTTCGCCGATCACTTCCGGCCAAGATCAAACCGGTTCCACCCATGGAAAGCGGATTTGCATGTCGAGGGCTCTTCCCATGGATCGGTCATAGGATCTTGAGTTGGGATTTGATGGAGATCATGGAGTAGGGTTGAATCCATGAGATATTAGGTTAGGGTTTGATTAAAATGGAAGAAAATTTGTGCTCGAATGAAGGGAGGAGATCTATAGCACGAGTCGGCCATAACCTCGGTTTGATTGAACCGGCGTCGGCTCAAGGCCATCCCCAGGTTAGATCTTCCCCCTTCCTCCTAATCTTCTGTGTTATTTTATTTCCTTCTTCCTCTATTAATTACCTCCTAGCTAGATTAGATCTAGGCTAACAGCAAGTAAATCATGTATGTAAGGAAGGGTTTAGGGTTTACCTAGCTTCGAGGAGCTGTGAAGCTTTTCCGGCGAGCTACTGTGTCCGCTCTGGTGACACAGTGGGGTGATAAGCTGGAGATCCCTCCTCCTCCGGTGCCGCTACTCTCGATCCATCGCCTTTGCACAGAAGGAAGAAGGGTGAGGAGTAGTGAGAGTGTAGTCGATGGAGTCCCATACAGAGGACTCCATGGGCTTTTATAGCCCTCCATCTAGCTCGGAGGGGTGGGAATCGCGGCTGTTAGGCGGTTATAGCCACCTCAACAGCTGTCGATCTCCACCGTCTTTCTTCCAAAGTCTCCAGATGGACCGCCGACTTTGGTCCATGTCGGTCCATCTGGTTTGGTGTTTACATTCCTCTCTCCTTAAAAAAATTTCGTCATCGAAATTTTTACGTACCTAAGCCTGCAAAAAGCTGTGGGTACCTAATATGCATTTCGTCTTCGAGTTCCCAAGTTGCTTTCCTTTCAGAATGGTTATTCCACTGAACCTTCATATAGGGAATGGTGCGCCATCTCAAAACCTGCTCCTTGCGATCAATGATGCGTAGAAGAAACTCTTCATAAGTCAGATCCTTTTCAACCTGTAATGGTTCATACTATACTACATGACTGGGATCTGCAATATACTTTCGTAGTAGAGAAACATGGAAGATATTGTGTATACTTGATAGCACTGGTGGTAAGGCTAATCTGTAAGCAACCTCTCCCACCTTTTTCAGAATTTCAAAGGGACCAATGTAGCGAGGACTCAGCTTACTGTGTCTTCCAAATCTCATAACTCCCTTTAAGGGAGACACCTTCAAGAAAACAAAGTCACCCTCATGGAATTCCAATTCTCATCTTCTTTTGTCTGCCCAACTCTTCTGTCTGTCCTAAACTACCTTGAAGCTCCGGAACCAAACAATATCTGGCAGGGAAGCCCTATGTTTCTCCCCTCATGTGGCTCCTATGTGGGCACTGGGTGCCTCACATGCCCCACGCAGGCAGAGGCCTGATAGTAACTACATGCAGCTTGACTGCTTACCACGGCCAAGTGATCCACGCGAAGAATAGTGAGTAACAAGAGAGCAGATGATGAGTAACAAAAAAGAACCAAGGTGATTACATGTTCAAGGGGTTTGCTTAGGTGCACGGTCGTCTATGAGCAAAAGTTTTTGCATTTTTAATAATATTTATATGTTTTTCTAGGTTCATTCTGCATTGCTTTTTTTTTTTTGTGACAGAGATGTCTTAACACTCAAAACATCACTTGGTCCCCTAGTAATTGTGGCATCTAAAGAAAGATTTATTATATGTTTGCCGCTATACCTTACACCTATTTTTGAATGCAACAACCTCTGTGCTCTAGTTTATTAGTTGCTCCTCATAGTTCATGCAGCTAAAATAATGGAAGCAATTACTTCAGCAAGATTCTAATCTTGATCCCTTAATTCTTCCAAAGAAATGACTATCATCTTACAGCAGTGGAAACTGAATTCCAAGCTTAAAACAGTCCTTTCTTGAGCTGGCTATGTCCAATCTGTCCTTCATATGGCCTCCCAGAGATCAATTTAATATTATCTTATGTTCTCATTCCCTTTTCTGTGGCCAAAAAAGCAGGCATGACACCAAATATGAACGTTCATGGAGTACACCAATTTAAAACCAGCATCTCGCTTTATCCTTCCTCTTCCCTCAGGCAGTTTTAATATATATATATATATCTGACTTCGAAGTTTAAAACTGCTTGAGGAAAACACCAACTAGGACTTGTCTCAGCAGTTCAGATATAAAACTGAGCTTGCTCACAGTTTTTCCAGATCCAGAGTGTGGTTTTTTGGGTTATGAATATATTTGGGAATTGGGACGCATGAGATAGTGAAAAGAGGGTAATCTTCATATCAATCCAATCGAAAGGAATTTAATTTTTTTCTCCTCTTTTTCAAAGAAAATCTATCGGTCATGTGAAAATGGGAAGGGAAGTGTGTGTTTGTTTTTTGGTAATTGGGAATGGAAGTATTCAATTAAGAACTGCATATTGCCTAGTTAACTTGGTTGGAGGGTACAGGATGTGTCACCAAAGAAAAAAAAAAAAGGCATGCACCAGCCTGATGAATTTAATCCCTCAACACCTGACCTGCCATATTTAGTGCAATATTTTAGATTTCAGGTTCTATTCTGTGAGAACAAACTTACAAGAACCATGTCTTTTGTGAAAGACCTTACTGCTGCCACCATCCAAAATTTTCCATTTATCAAGTGAGAGGTCATCCTAATTATTCATTCCAACTTATTTTTCTGAAAAAGTTATATTATGCTATACAAATTAAACAGCGTTACATCTCCATTAATGGCAGAGCTTTGTTGAAAAGAAGTCCTCAGAAGGCCCAAAGGAAGCCTGAAAAATCCAAAACCTCCATGAAAAAATATTATACCCCAAAAGGAAAGGCTAAGTAAGCCGAATGATGGTACTCGATATTCTGTATTAGTTGGAAGACAAAAAGAAGATGAAGCACTCTCTTAAGATTCTATTCTGTTAGCACTACGCTCGAAACAACTAATGTATTGCCCACACCATATTAGCCAACATAATCCCTCACAATCCACAACATCTATTATACCTTCCAAACCTTTTGTTTTTGTTTTTTTTGTTTTTGTTGTTTTTCCCCATGCTTGTTTAATTTTTGTTATGCATGCTTATCATTCTTTTGTCGACTTATGCAGTAGATAACAATATCAAGGTGCCAATGTTAAACAACATATGCTATTACCGACAGGATGGTAACCCATGTCTCTCAAAATGGTCCCATAGCATGAAAGGGCCATAGCTCTGAAAGGGTCATTCTGATGAGATTCCCTACCAACTCTTACCTGATGCCTCCCAAGAGTCAAATTCAAGCCTTTCGAGACACTGCCACAAAGCTTGCTTCAGTCTCAAGAGTTTTTCATTGCCACATGTGATTCCCCAAATTTTAAATGTTGACTGATATTGCCCCACATTCCCATCCAAAGGTTGAAGCGATCCTCATTTGTCGCTAACTTCTGTCTTAAATGTAATGTTCATGTCTCAAATTGCTTCAGAGTGAGGAGTCATATATAGCATACGCCTGGGCAAGCATTCATTTTAGATGTCATTTATTCAGAAACAAGTTTATTAGATGGCTCAAATATCTAGGATAACAGGTTTCATGTCATTAGCAATGATCCTCATAATAATTTGCAACCTAAATCGCAAAGGCCAATTAAACTGCAATGATAGATATCCAAAAGATGTAAATTTTCGTCATTTGGCAGGCTTTGGCATTTTATTTAAAGTTAGCCATGCTAAAAGATATTTTGATGAATATGACGACTGCCAAAAGATAAAAACAGTAGATGATAAAAGATATCTAGAAAGCTATCAGACCCGGGCCTTTTCAGGCTGACAATCATGCTTACACCCACCACCATAACATCCTCAGCAGTAGTTTCCTTTTTTTCTGCCCTTTCTGTAGGGACATAATTACTAAGGCTTCTGTTGATTCAAATGTTATATTTCATGATAATGCTTCTTCCACTGTCAATATTGTTCAGAACCCTTTCATTCTCATTGTTGTAGGACTGTGAGGATTCCATAAATATAGCAAACAAAAGGTTACAAAGAATTAGTTCCTAGGAATTTAAGTTCTTAATGGTATCTAATCGCCGCCAGTCTTTTGGGTGGAAGAGAGAACCTGAAGCCTTGCATTGAGGACAAAATTTGAAAATTTCCTGTAAATCGGGCACTTTATTTATATCCTGGAAACAGTTCACTTAATCCAAAAGATATCAGCTTGCTCAAGTTCATGAATCTAGTGGTTAGATAAAGCACTGGATACTTGAAATGGTAAATTGCACTAATTTCAGTGACATTTTTAGCTCTTAATCCAGGTACAGCGTCCCTACCCGGCTCTGTATTATACTGCCTTAGTCAGGGCTAGATTGTCAGCTAGGCAGAGACTCCTTCGGCCAGGGCGGTTCGAGTTCGCAAACTTTGAAGCTTGATTATTCTTCTTTCTGAAAGTAGCTAAAGCTGTGCTTAGAAAAAGCTATGAGTGTAGAACATAATCACAATTTAGGCTTCTTATTGGGGGGAGAAACATGCCGGGCTAGGACGGTGCACCGATTCCGCTTAGGCCGAGGGTAAGCTCCCCTCTGCAGTAGAAACACAGACAGCTCAACTTCTAGACCTGTCACAAATCTTAGAACTGAAGCCACATATTCTCTTAACACAATATGCTCATTCTGCATCTGATGCTTTCACCATTTTCTAATGCTCGGTAACACTTAAGGCTTAATTTGGGTGTTGGAGAAGTTCTTGAGAGAATTTCCTTTCCAACGTTACGTGGTTAAATTTTAAAGATAAGAGAAAACTTAAAAAATAACTAAAATTTTCTTGAAGAGCAAGATTGTCCCTCTTTCTTAATGAAAAGTTTCATTAGTTTCACTCTTTTACATTCCTAATATCAATGAGATAGAGAAAATAAGAAGAGAGGTTAGTTCTTCTGTGAAAGTAGGAACATGTAATCCCTTGGTCATATTACCACATTCAAACACAAGCAAAAGAAGCAAAACAATTATATTTTAAAAACCCACCTTGCATGACAGTATTACAGCTAAAAATATTGATAGAGACACTTTTGAATTGCCTTTGTTTTGATTAACATAACAGATGTTTCTAGGGAGGAGAGCGAAGAAAAGTAGTTCATTAATATAAGTACTACCATTGTCGTTGCAACAGTACCAGGGATAGGGCCATCCCGTTGCTAGTTATATTATCTTAGGTAAAAGGAGATTAGTAAATTAGCAAATCATTTTTCATGAAAATGTACAGAACTGCAAGTATGTAATTTTTTGCAAAAGAAATATATGTTATTAAAGTACACACAGACAAGACATATTATGTTATGGTTCAATAATTGCATCTTGCTTTATTTGAAAGCCTTTTTTTTTCTTTTTCTTCTTTTTTTAATTTTTTTTATTATTAGGAGGGGCTAAGCTCTGTCTTTGTCCACCTAACCTGTTGAGGGATGATTCCATTTATAATCGAAATCCTGCCCCCTTTCCCAAGTTACAAGAGATGATAGTATTCAATCAAACACTCGGTGATAAATGGATGTTATATGTTAGAACAATGAGAGGTGTTTCCTATAAAAAATCACATAGATGATTGTCATTTGGCATTACCTGCAAAATTCACAGTGGAGGACTCAATTATTTTCGCCATGAGAAAGTAGAGAATAAGAAAACAAGAAGCAAACAACAAAATGTACTTAGGAAGAAAGAAGACGTTGCGTTATTTTCCCAATCGATTATATAGAAGAAGATAAACTTATGAACATGAAAAGAAAAGTGATAGGTAGGTGGTCAGAAAAAGACGCAAGGTGGAGATTTTTTCTTCTTGTTCCCTTCCGATTCCACTCAGCACAAAACTCTTCTAATACCACATTTATGACTGCCAAGAACAGACCTAAGCTTCCTATAAAATTCATGGGAATTCGCAAGCTAAATTTTTTTTTTCGAACCCAATAGTCAGAGTGTTTTAATTTTCGAACCGTCCGGGGTAACTAGTAGCTTTCTATGTTTGAGTCTCACCTCAGTGATGCCACCTTTTAACGGCGATACAGAACGATGGCCCCATGGAAAAAATCTAAGAGGCCCAAACCATTTACCGAACTCCCCATGGAAAAATCTGACCTAGATCCCTTGGAGCCAATTCCTGGTTGCCACTTGTTTCGGCTCCTTAACGAATATTCGACCACTTGTCTCCCCACCTCTCATCCTCCACTGGTAAAAGAAAGAGGGGTGAATGATGAATCCAATGCTCTGCTTCCACCCACACTTCCCTGATACTAATTCTTTAAAATTTCTTTCAAATTCGGATCCAAGATTCCTCCACCCATTGCCGTTGAAGCAACAACCCATTTTTTAGCATAAAAACCATCCTCAAAGTCCAAAGTCCAAGTCTTCCTCTCTCCATAGTGGTAAACGACCCTAACCGGGATCGAACTCCCTCGTTCATCCGTCTGCACAGATCTTGAAACTACCACGATCCAACGGTGGATTCGCTGAATCCTTCATTCGCGTGAAAGATACAACCCGTGCCCCCCAGCTCCCTAACTTCCCCTGCTCATCCTTTTCCGGCGGGTTTCTCTCTCTTATAAACAAAAAGAAAAAAGGAAAAAAAAAAGCGTTCTCGCTTCCCAGCCAAACGATTCCTCAACCCCACATTCTTCCCGCTGGGTCTCAAGTCTCCATCCCCCGATCCCATCCCGTTACCTCCCGCCATCTCCTCTTCCGGGTAAAATTCCATCCTTTACTTTGCTCCGTAGACTTGAAAGAGGAAGAAATGTCTTTTCTTTCCATCTAAACCCTGTTTTTTAGTTTTTTTTTTTCATTATTTTTTGGCAGTAGTTGTACCGGTTCTTGTTTTAGAGTAGATTTGATTGGCTAAATAGGGCAAGGTTTTGATTTGATTTCAAAGAGCTGGTCCGATCGATGCGAGGAGATGCTGAGGAATTTGATGGAGGATAAAAGGTTGGATTTTGATGCGCCGCTGCTCTCCGTGCGGCGACTTTCGGCTGGAGCCGCCGCGGCGGGGGCTTCTACTGCTCCATGTACTTCGAAGTCGGAGGACAGCGACCGGAAGGCGGCGGCCGGAAAGCCGCCGCCGAGGAGATCCTCGCTTCCTTTCCATAAATCGGACTTGAAATCGGGCCCGGTGGGAAATCCCGGCGTTATCCCTTTCGTTTGGGAACAGACCCCGGGGCAACCCAAGGACGGCGTGAGCTCCGGTAACGAGTCCGGTTCCATCGCCGTCGGTCGGCCCCCGATGGTTTCGAAGCTTCCTTCCGATAGGATCTTGAATGAGAGGGAGTCTTATAGGCCGCGAACCACCGCCGGGGCATCCGTGCGGGTGGGCACTAGCATCCGGACTCAGAAAGCTTTCACCTTTGCTTCAGATGAAGGCACAAAGAAAGCTCCCGAGAGCCCCAAGGGTGGTGAGGAGAAGGTAAAGGAAGAGGAGGAGAAGCAGAAGCCGGTTCCGGCAGACCGCCACAATGACGGGGATGATGATGAAGATGAGGCCTTTTCGGATGCGCTCGACACACTCTCCCGGACCGAATCTTTCTTCATGAATTGCAGTGTTAGTGGCCTCAGTGGAATTCCTGAATCGACGATGCCTTCGGGAAGCTTTTCTACGGATCCCCAGGTCCGGGATTTCATGATGGGAAGATTTTTGCCAGCCGCCCAGGCCATGGCCACGGGCTCGCCGCAGTATACCTTCAGGAAAGCAGCTACCCTGGCTCGTGAGCCGCCTATGAGGCCTGCTGAGATGTTTGTGAGTGGGGATCATCGTCGGCTGCTTCCACTTCCTTACCAGAAAAGGCCTAATTTTGGTCTGCAGTATGCTCAAAAGCATGGGGAAGGGGATAGCTATGACGATGAGGAGGAAGCGGAGGACTGTGATGAAACTGACCATTTGCCATCAAAGGCTTGTGGGCTGCTCCCCAGGTTATGCCTAAAGAGCTCCTTTTGCCTGTTAAATCCGGTCCCTGGAATGAAGGTTCGAGGCCGCCTGCCTGCACCACCTGGAAGGAGGATAGGTGGCCCACGGATCAAAACCTTTCATCACGGATCTTTTGGTCAAGATGGAGATGAGGTGATTAAAAATATGATATTTTAAGTTGTTTTTGCTTGTTACAGGATGGTGCTGATCAATACAGGTGTTTTGTTTTACATGTTCAGGACTCATGGGAAGCAGTTCATAAGCACAAGCTAGGACAAAGGTATCAACCCCAAGTGGAGGATGGGAGGAGTAGGTCAACTAGTGAATCAAAGCAGCTTACTTACTGGAGTGATTCACCAACAGCAGATGGATCCTCTCCTTGTCGTCGTTCCGCAGGTGGTGGAATATCACCCTATCGGAATGAAGCTCCTCCATTACCTTTCGAAAGGAAGGGTTTTCTTGGAGTTCCAAAGAGAGGAAGAAAGAGTAGCAAGACAGATGGCTCTGACTTATGTGAGAGAGATGGTGAGAACTATTGGGAAATGACACCTTCTCAAAGTAGCCAGCAGGGATCAGGATCAAGGAGCCCTGCATTGGAGAAAACTCTCTATGTCGATTCTGTAAATATGCCTGAAACTCCAGATTCAAATTCGAGTTCGTTAAATATAGCTACAGGCACCAGAGCAGTGTTAAACTCCACTGAGAAAGATTATGAGGTTGGAAGAGAAAGGCAAAGAATGGAAGAAAATGTTGCTGTCAAAACTCATGAAGAAAATGCATTGCAGCCTAAAGTCTCTGTGGTTGTCGAACCTGGCTTGCCATTTTGCTCAGAAAGATCAGATCACGGAGAGATGGATGGGAATAATAATATCAAACACAATGCTGATGGTGACGGTCCCCTGCATACCGAAGAAGGAGATATAATCAAAAATGATGTTAATGATGATGGTCCACTGCCTTTGGAAGAGGGAGCTCGGCATAAGATTGATGTTAGTTCTTTGCTGTCTCTTCTCCCTCCACCATTACCTAAATCACCTTCTGAGTCCTGGCTTTTTCGCACATTGCCTTCTGTATCATCAAAGAATCTACCACAGTCATTTTTAGGTCTTCAGTTCCAGCCTCGAAAACAAGCTTTCCAGGCATCCTCTACCGACCAGAAGCAAGATACCAACGCTAAACCTTCTGTATCACACCATCGCCAGAGAAGGTTTGCGGAGGTAATCATTTTCCAATGGAACAATTTTGTTGATGAGTTGTAAGCATTTGGGAGTTGTATAAGCAATCATCTTTTCTGTGTCATTTCAGGTGCTACCGAAGCCTGTCTCACCACGGTCTGAAATTTGAGATCTGAAGAAGACATTCTTTCTCATTTCTTGATCACCTTGGTATTCTAGTATTGCAATTTGAAGCCCCAGAGAAAACAAAAGGTAATTAGAATCTTGTTTACTTTGTATTTTCTTTCTTACTCTGCCTCTTTTAATATTATGGCCTCTATGATTATAGGTGTCTGGGATTCGGTGATAGGTTCCTGTTTATGTTATGGAGTGTACAAGCCAACGGTGTCATGTCTCACATGCTGTATGTAATTCAAACTATAGCTGCCCAGCAACGATGAGTTACATGTACAAACCATCAATTCATTAAACCGAAAACTCACCTCACACTTTGTCTTTACTATGAATAAATCAATTGTAAAATGACACGATCGCCTTATTTTATAACTAAGTAATTGATCAGCTGCAATTTCATGCAAATCCTGTAAGAAGACATACCTTTATATTGTTTGTGTTAGTCATTACAGATATTCCATTAAGCATTTGATTGATTTCTCAAACTTACTTTAGGGTGCTAATTTAATGCCGTTGACAGGAAAGTTTGATATTGATGCAAATATGTCTGAAAGTTGACTATTTTCAATGGTTTGAAATTAAAACTAAACTTGTAAATCTTTTTCCCAAAATGTCTTGACTGTTCAGTGCCATTAATATAATGTAAAAATGTTACTCTCCATCGTCCGATTGGTTACTTGAAGTGGAAATTTCATTTTTACATTTTTTCCATGTTTACATATCTTCAGTCATGCCTGCAAGAATCAGTTTCAAGACTATCCCTGCTGTGGAGAACTATCTGTAGTTGATTTTCTAGAGCACTGCATCAAGGATGAGAGACACTGTTTACATTATTTGATGGAAACTCAATGTTGAAAGAAACCCCCTTTTTTTTCATCAAAAAAAGAAAAACAAGAAGAAAGAAGACACCCTTAAAGGAGCAGTCATAGATGGGATATGAATATATAACATTATGGATAAGCTTATTGCATATATAATCAATTTGACAATTAGTTTTCAGCTGGTTGACGAGATTATTGTAACACTTGCTCATTCAACATTATTTCATTATGGTGAGTCATGTATTAGTAGTACCCAGTTTCATTTGGGCTCGGTTAGAAAGAGAGATCTACCTTGTTTATAAAATTTAACTCTAAATTTAGCTATCAATTGAAGGTAAATTTACCTTGTTCGTAATTTCATTGATTTTTATTATTATTATTTTCGAAGAATTTTGAGGGAATACATATCCACATATATTAAGAAAAGTTTAGGGGGGTAAAGAGCTTTAGAATTATTAGGATTTTGGATTCATGTGGTTGGTAGAATGCGTTGAAGTTTTTATGGCAAGTGAAAACATCGGTTGTAGAGTTACAGTGGCCTAGTGTTATAGTTTTCTGGAGTTGACCTCACTTTTTTAGATCCTAGTACAAACATTTGGGTCCTTATTCCTATCCTACCAAGGGCTCCTAGGGCATTGTCATTGCTCTTCTTGTCTAAAGTGTTTTATCCAGGCATTGTCATGGCAATTCTAGAGGAGCTGATTTGATGGGTTTTACTGTTATCTAGTTATCCATAAGAAGTACATTCAGGGCCTCTTTCCATTTATCTTGACCCAAATTTCGAAACGTTGGATCGGAGCATTACTGGTTCCAAACAACCAACATTTCCTGCTGGAGGCTGATTGTGTCATGAGTATTCTCTATACTTGCCACCATGGGTGAAAGAGATCATGATTTGGCTTTTATTTGATCTCTTTCTGTGAGACTAAAACCTAATTACTCCATCAATCCTTGCTGTTATCATCCTGTAGTGCCCAAAGAAAATTTTCCTTTTTCACATGATCTTGTTGCCAATGAGCTTTGATTCTAGTTTTAACCTCTAAATATAGTTTCTATTTAGCGAGTCTCCTTTGAATTCCATCATCCATCAATTTTGAGCTTTATTCTAGCTATGTTCTCTTTTTGAGGCTTCTAGCTTCCTATCTATTCTGTCAAAAAACTTTCCTCCTATTTCTTACATCATTTCTTGGGCAACGACCATCAACTTTGCCTCACTGTTTTATAGGTTGGCCGGTAGCCTCCACCTCTTTCATATGGTTCCACCTGCTGATCATTTTAATCCTGTTTCTTCTCACAGACCTCCTTAGATCCTGCTTGTGCCAGGTTTGATATCAGATTTTAGAAATATTTGTTCTGTTGATCAAGTAATTATCTAGAGAAACGCATTTAAATGTCAACGGTTAAAAATGACTTGCTTATATATCTTTTTGAGGTTGATAGCATTCTAGATAATGGAATCATCCAGAGAAACACATTTAAAAGTCAACACAACTGACGTATATCATGATAAGATTTTTAAGCCCCTCCTGAGCTTGAAAGGGTTTTCTTTTCTTTTCTTTTCTTTATATGTCTTTTCTTAAGGTAAGGGTTTTCAAATCATCTAGAACACATGTTGAAGAACTTCAGAGAAAGGCATGATTTGAAGATTCCCACATCTCCAACTCCTACCTTGAAAGCTCTGGTGTTGACCTTATTTTTGTCTGACTAAAGAACATCCTATAATGACAATGGTAATTGATGATGATAACTTTTGCTCTGCTTACTCATAAAGATGGCTGATTTCTGTTATAGCAACGGCATGTGATAATGACACAGATAAGGAGAGATTCGAATATAGGATATCATAAAATGCAACTGAATGGTGGCATTCAAGGTGATCATATTGATTGGTGAATTCTGAGGGGTTTCATGGTGTATGTTGAAATGCAAGCAAGAATCATAGGGAGCTCCAGTACCCGGATTTGCATGTGTTTTCATTGGATCTCGCATAACAAATGAGGGACAAAATTAATAAAACATATTAATATTTATGTGGCAGTTAAGAGGCTAATTAAATGCTTCATATGCTGTTTAATGACACCTACTCATATGAATCCGACCTTGGGAGTCATGTTGCTTTTTTCGTGAGATGCACCGATGCTTGTGATTGAACAATGTGATTCTGTACCAAATGAAGAACAAAAACAACATGCTTATGTTGCAGCGATTTAAGCCGAGACTAAAATTTTTCTGAGGGCTGTTCCGTTGTTGTCCCTGCTCTGATGCAATACTTGGCGGACGATAAGTTCTTTGGTGACACAGAAATCGCACATGAAAACGATGCATATGATTGATGTGTTATCCTCTCACCGCTTCTGGATGGCACCAATGCATGCTAAGAGTTGTTTCGGGAAGGAAAAAAAAAAAAAAAGAAGATGGTGGTCGGGTCCGATCTAAGTCAATCCATCTATAGCTTCAGAACTTGTGTTTGCACTCCCTGCGGGCTGCACCTAACAGGTATAAATAATTTTATAGATTCGGATCGGATTGGGTCGTTGGGTTGAAAATTCAAAATTATCCAAATTTCAAAAAGGTCAGATCGGATCTGAATTCAGCAAACCCAGATCCGACCTGAAAAAAGGAACAGGCCGGATCGGATCACGAGTTAACCCGACCCATTTATAACCTTAATGCTCACTTCCGGCAAGTGGCAACCATCGAAAGCAACTGCAAAGTATTTTGATTTATTCCGCAATCAGCATGCAATCCTACGAAAAGGGGAAAAACCCTAGGAACAAGATTGTTACTAGTACTTACAAACTTTTGTTAACTTCAATTGAATCGTTACTAAGGTGAGGCATGGTCCAACGAGCATTTTTCAATTTAGGTATGTTGCTAGTACTTGCAAACTTTTATCAACTTCGGCCTAATTGATACTAAGGTGAGGCATGGTCTAACGAGTATTTTTGAATTTAGGTGTACTATACCTATGCTTGAAATTTTCCCAACTTGACCGTAACCCAGCTCGACTTGATCCACTTATATATCATGTTAGGATGTGGATCTGATTTTATGGTCAGTATATGAAGACAACCTCTTTTTTTTTTTTTTTTTTTTTGAGAACACAAAGACAATCTTATTTGGTAGCTACTGAATATATATATTGATTTATCTTCACATCTCTTATATATTTTTTAATTTATTAATTGTATTTTGAGGCTAAATCATTAGTGAACATTAATTTCAAAGACAAAAAAGAAAACTAAGGTTTTCAAATAATGGTACTTGCTTGAGCTTGGACATAATCTTGATCCATGCCCGATACAACAATCCTGGGCTTGATTGAATGAAAACAGGATTGCTCTCCGACCTCCTCTTTGCACATAAACGTGTCCAACTCTTGGAATTATAGGATCTCGAGTCTCGACAGTTTAGGCTTAAGTGGACACACAAAAAAAACTAGTAGCACCACTATGGAGGGATGTAATTCAAGAACATCTCCAAAGAAAACAAACATGCGCTATCTGGTCCAGCTGATACTGAGGTGGTGTTAGGATGACGTACTCACACGTGAGGTAACCCACGGATCGGAGAGGATATGCGGAAATTTGCTGTCTGCATCAAACATTTCCTGGTAGAAAGGGGCTCAGTAGGGGCTGCTACGTGGGTGAGGTTCTTTTTTTCTTTTTTTCTTTAATTTTTTTCAAAAAAAAAGAAAAAAGAAAAAAAGAGAAGCAAGCATGCGCCTGAAATCCCCTACATGGCGGAAGCAGAGTCTGCGCAGCTGAATGCTTTTTCTCATTGTAGAGGTGTGATAATTATTTCAAGAATTTGGAATAGTACCATGAATACCAAAGTCCGCCATGAATCACTTTAAGCAAAACCTCTTTTCAACTAGATAATGCTGCAATCCACCATTTAAGAAAAAATGTAGAAGAGACAACAAAAAAAAGTAAGCTCACCCAATGGATAGAAACAACATAGAATCTTCTTTATATGGAGCCAGATTTCAGAGTAGAAGGATGCTTTTGGTCATAATAATTTATCCCAAGGTGGGGAAGTCTAAGTCCAAGTCAATACTTTGATCCAGAAGGTTTGACAACGCCGACGTCCCTGCCAACCCCTTCCCCGACCCCTTTACCAAGTAAGCTATGAGTCGTCATCCACTTTTCCGGGCCTTCTGCGTGGATCCTTCTTGGCAGTACCACAAAATCCTTTATAATCCCCCAACTCAGCTCCCGAGAGAATACGGGAATTAGAAGAGAGGGAAACGATTAGCTTAGAGATTAAATTATGCTGGGGAGAAAAGAAGAGAGCGGATTGAAGAAGGCTCCAGTAGCTGCTGCCGGCGATGCCTACAGCTCCGCCCCCACCACCTCCATCACTACCACCACCGGCCACATGCTTACCGTGTCCGAGTTCATCTCCCGCTTCGGTATGCCCTCTCTTTTTTTCTCTCTCTCTTTCTGACATTTGATCGAATACCTACTAGGCCTCCGATGATCTTTCTTTTTTCTGCCTATCCCTGCTTAGCGAAAATCAAGAACAGGAATAATATAATTGACTGTGCCATCAAAGATGTCGGATGTATGCGAGTTTGTGCGATGCTGAAAATTTTCCAAACTGTCCAAGTAATACGAATATTGTTGAGAATCTAATATGCCGAAAATCTAAAGAATTTTTGTTTTTTAAGCACAAATCCTCTATGGTACACAGGCCGGTATTTTTAGATGATGGATGACCATCGAATAAAATGGTTTACAAGCATATATTAGATCATACATGTATGGTGCGTATTGTTTGATTGCCATCGTCTTTATCTTTCTCAAGGTTTATTTTTTATTTATTTACTTTTTTTGCTTCGATGGTTTCTTATACAATACGTATACAAATATATTTAATAAAATCAGAAAACAAAAGATCAGACTGCTCGAGACAACTTTTTCTTTCTGGCCCAAAAAATGCTTTCAGAATGATTAGCCACGTAAGCAACCACCTAATCCGCAGTTCTATTGGTCTTTCTGGCTTGAAAAACTTCACCGTCTTTCACCATCGTCTAGATATCTCAAGCTGGCCTGTAGCACTCGCAAGGTTTATCCATGAAAGCGAGCCAGATCCAAAACCGGACCGAAAGATGTAAACGGCGGACAAGACAACATGAACTGTGATGTATGTTTGGATCGCGTTAAATATTGGACCCACCAAGATTCGTTGCTGGACCTAACGAATCCAGGCTTGCCGTCTCTTCTCTGTTGCGTTTAAGCCAACCAGGACTGACTGGGATGAATAGTCTTGGATTTTATACGTCCGACCCGGTCAAACATCTTCCTACTTCTCATGTGCAAATTAGGTTTCAATCGAAATGATTCACTTACAGTGGCTAAAGGCCCGGTCAATCATTGGTGCGACTTCTCCTAGTGCACAAATTTTCTAGGTCCTAGCTCTCTCTGATTTTCTTATTTTGTTTGATTTATTTATATATAACCTTTTTTTTTAAAGAATATGTAACTTTTTTTTTTAGAAGAAAGGCAAGCAGAATCTTTTAAAATTTCATTAAGATTGTAAAAAATATAAGCATAGGTGTGTAGGACTAAGGCCCCATTTGGAAGAGTTTTTGGTAAGCCAGAAAGTACTTTCTGACTCTCCTAAAGTACTTTTGGATAGAATAAAAGTGTTTGATAAAAAAAATTGGAAAGCTATTTTGGCTTTCCCAGAAAGCGAAAACAGCTTATTGGGAGAAGCTCCAAATAGAGCTTCTTCAGAAAAGTACTTTTAGCATGTGTCAGAAAGCTATTTTGATTTATAATTTTTTTTAAACCAAAATACTTATGATACAATATTATAATTATAGAAAATATCCCAACAAAGAAAACAAAAGAACTCAAAAAATAGTTCCTAAAAATATTATATTAATAAAATATTAATCTATAATGATAATAATTATAATATTTTATATCTTTATTATTGTATTATACAATAAATATAATATTATATTACATTATATCATAATATATTGATATATTATATTATATAATATCAAATTATGTTATATTATTATGTTATAGTGTTAATATTATATTACTATATTATAATACATTATAGTAATATTGTACTACATCATATATTTATATATTAATACATATTATATTTTATTATACCCTGTTGTATAATACTATACAATATCTTTTATAGTCATTTTGTCATACCTTTTTTTTTTCAGTTTGTGTACCAAACACATATTAGAGTTCCATAGTACTTTAAAAATATAGTTACCAAACAACAAATAGCTTTTTATAAAAGTTCTATTTCAAAAATCCTTACTACCAACCGCTCTACCGAACAGAGCCTAAATCTTTTGTAATCATATTAAGGTTGTATTTGGATGCTGAATGACCCATGTTGAGCCATGGTTATTCAGTTGTCCATCCAAACGCACTCAATTTTTGGGTGATTATGGTTAGCCAATCAACTTAGTTTTATGTGGCTAATGTTAACTTCTAGGCATTTAACCATCCTCTTTCTCCTAATTGTACCTACTCAAACTACATCTCACCCATCTCTTTGTCCATCTATATTGCTACATGATTTTTTTTTTTTTAACTTCATGTCACAACCATTTAACCACTTAAACCATGTTTTTTCCAATTTTAGCAACATTTTTCCATCTTAGCTGATAAAGCTGGGGACAAGCGAGCAAAAGCTTAACAACAACTTTTCACTTTTGCTTAAGGTTACATGCAATTAAAGTTATATGTTGCTTGATTAACCATTTGACGCCCAAATGCAGTCTAAATCACTTTAAGGCTGCGCTTGGATGCCGAATAGCTAAACATCCCTTGAATAGATTTAATCACTGTATCCATCCCTAACCTAGTAACCAGTGAATAAAGTTTATTCACTTTTTGATTGATGCTTCTATAGTTATGGGATGAAGCAGGGAGAAAGTGAAAAAATAGAAAGAGCGCATTCTAGGTGGTTCTTTATTTTCCCCTCCTTTGAAATAAAGTTACCAAGGTTAAGTACTGTTTTAGGCCTTCAGTGATAAGTTTATTCTGCTATGTTTTAGATAGCATTTGGCTGGTTAACCGCGTAATTTTGCAATCCATCCTTTAACAAGCATCCAAACATAGATTATCAAGTTGGCGGGTTGGGGGTATATCTCACACGAAATAAGGATTTATCTTCTTTCGCAGGAGTCCACCATTTCAGCTGCTTTGAGATCCATACAAGTAGACGAATAATAGAGTTTGGAGCATTTTTGAGATCTGTGTGGTAGGGATCCAATGATGGATTTATGTGAAGAAAGATGGATCCTTCTTTCTTTCTTTTTTTTTTTTTTTGCTAACTAAGGTGAATCCCTTTTTTTGTCCGAAAGATATAACCCCAATTCCAACTTGGCACCATCTATTTTAGGGAAAAAATGTATGTGGACTGTTCTTAAAGTTTATTACATGATTCACCCAATATGTCGGATAACATTTTGTTCAAGTAAGGTACCGAGCCGAAAAGGTTGATGAAATTGATTCAAGCAATAGCCAACAGAATCAGGCCATCCTACATCTAGCTCTTGCTTCAATTACTTAATGCAAGGCGCAGGTCTCAGTGAATTGCTACAGGAAGAGCTCGAGATGCCCGAGCTAGAATATCCCTAGCAGGCCTTACATAATTGGTTTTGGCCCAAAGCCAGGCCTGAAGAGGGCCCATCCAGGGCCATTTCCCTAGCAGCCATTTCCTTTTTCTTAGATAAGATACATGTATCCCAGTGAATTCATGTCTTCCACTTGTCCTACTGTTGTTCGAAAATTATAGCCATTTCCGTTAGTTCCTTTCTTCTTTTTGATTTTTTTCTTATTTCTTTTCTTCTTGCGTCGACTTAATCTTACCGGTCTAATTAATTTGCTGCAGATGAAGCTGCAAAGAAGAGACTGGATAACATGAACCAGAAGCTCAGGAAGTTGGAGATGCAGATGGAATCACTTGAGGCTCAGATCACCAAAGCAAATGACTCTACCAATTGGGCTTAATTCCCCACTCTTTTACCGACGATGAATGGTATTAAAGGGGGACATTGCATGTAAGTGGAGAGCTTCGTTTGGAACTTTTGGGACATGATGCCAACGCCTCGCCATCCTTTGGAGGCAATGAGTTCGAGACCATATCACTCCATCACAGGCCCCTTCCTTATTAGAGAGCCCTTTAATCTCTTAACTCGTTGCCTGCGTGAGGACTTTTACGTTCCTCTTCTTTTTTCCAAATGAAATATGAGTTTTGTTGTTGATGGCATCAAGAGATGAATGGGCACCATGAGAACCTAGAGCACAATTCAACAGTGATGATAAAAGATAGGACTTCCTATTTTGGCTGATGCATTTTCCTTGCTCCAACCTTATGAAAAAACATTACAACGACGCATGACAATCCAAACCACTCTAGACGCTCGTTGGACTTAAGAAAATAAAGATTAGCTGCTGCAATTGTACCAATCCAAACTACTCTCGATGGATTTCCTCATATAACCCATGCCATATCATGAATTCGCGGATGATCCTCATCCATTATAATTGATGACACGCATGGTGCATGAAAGCAACAACTGGATACCTACAGCTAACCAAACGATTGTGTAATTATTATCTCTATTGTTTCCTCCTTATATATGTTAAGAAAGAATAAGGAAGATGATTATCTTGAGAACCTTACGAAAAGCTGGCAAGTATGAAAGAGTTCCCTTTCTTTTTCTTTTTTTTTAAGTATTTATACCTTCTCAATAAGCATGCTTCTATTGCCTTAATAGATTCGGAAGGTATCGCTCTGTTTAATGAATAGTCCAATTGTGTAATCATAAGCTTCTGGCAGAGTTTGGATTAGAATCAAGAATATCAGAACATTGATATTGGATGTTTGATGATGATTACTTTGCTATAACTACTAATTTATTAAATTAATGCACTGGTATGTAAATATTATGCTTGATTTGGTAAGATCGTGCATGGTTACTTACGAAGCCATTTAGCTCACACCCCTTCATTTATATTCTTACAGATAAATAGGATTGCTAGGAGCAAGAAGCTTGACATGCTTCAAGGTTATGGGGAAAATAGAATATTAAATGCTAATATTTTTAGAAGCTCTATATCAATCTTTATTGATGAAACATTTGATGACATTTATGAATAAAATTGTTCATAATTGATTTGAAGTATTGAAGTGGCTTCGTGTTATTGTATGCTTAAGTTTGCAATAGCACGGCCGTATCATGATCCGGATTCGAGGCGTGACATTTAGTGGTATCAAAGTAATAGGTTTAATCATGAGTAAAAGTTTTAAATTTTAATAAGAGAAATAGGTAGTTAACTCTTGTTCAGTTAGATTCCACATAATTGGAAAGAAAGAAAAGATTTTATTAGTTGTACCATTGATCAATCATGAAAATTGATTAATACAAATGCGTTGATAGGTGACCATGAGCAACAAAAAGAAAGAAGTTAGGATTAATACAAACTAGTCTTGGGTTTTGGAACCCAAAGAGTTATTAAGATCAAAGTTGCACAATGAAAGTTTGGTGGAGTGGAAAAGACTAAGCATCTTTATTTATGAGTGAGGTATGTAAAATATATTCAAACCAATTATAAAGCAATGGATGCCTAATGATACAAGTTCATAAAGATGAATATACATCATAAAGCATTGCCATTATTTCATATTTTAGAATTCATACACTTAGATGGTTATGCAGCTATGGTCATTATTATTATCCGTGATAGGGCCATATGCTGAGCTATTATAATCTGTTTGCGAGGGTCATATGCCGAGTTACTATAATCTATTGGCGAGAGTTGTATGACGAGCTACCATAATCCGCTTGCGAGGGTCGTATGTCGAGCTACTATAACCTGTTAGCGAGGGCTGTATGCCGAGCTACTATAACCCACTGGCGAGGGCCGTATGCCGAGCTACTATAAGTCTATAACCCGCTGGCGAGGGCCGTACATAACAATTCGAGAATTCATAAACCATATCATACTTTTCATAAATCTTACTTCATAAGTAGATTGAAATATGAATAATGACATAATGATGTGTAAAATCCGTGATTATATTGCAAACTTCATTTTTCATGCAATTTTCTATATCATCATAAATCATGTGTCCATAATATAGTAATCATGATGGATGCTATTTAACTAAAATCATGCAACACTTGCTAACATATGCTTGATCCCAATTTTTGAGAAACATAATTAGTAATATATAACTTCATATTTAAATAATTTCATGTATTTGAAAGCTATAAGATTATGTCAGGATCACTTACCTCAATTTTCTCACAAAATCTTAGGTTCAGATGACAATTCTCCAATATCTAGCAATATCATCAAATTATTTGTTACTTGCACATTCAATTTCTATATATTTACACTCTTTTCTTAATTGAAATTATTTATAGCCTATCTATGGGACTCATTTTCATTTTCAGGCATATAGCCTGATTCAATTTTTGGTTCAGGCCCATGGCCCAATTCAGTTTCTGGTTCAGATCTAATCCAGTTTCTGGTTCAGGTCTAATCCAATTTCTAGTTCAGGTCTGATCCAATTTCTGATTTAGGTCTGATCTAATTTTTGGTTTAGGTCTGATTCAACTTCTGGTTCAAGTCTGATTCAACTTTTGGTTCAGGTTTGATCAACTTTTGGTTTAGGTCCAATTTAACTTCTGGTTCAGGTCTGATTCAATTCCTAATTCAGATCTGATTCAACCCCTGGTTCAGATTTATTCGAACTTTTAGTTCAGATCTAACCCAATTTCTCTAATCTAATTTCTGGCCTAAATCTAACCCAATTCTTTTATTTTGGCCCAGTGACATAACTAATGGGTTTACAATCAGGCCCGTAGCCCAAATACCCTTTTTCTCTGGCTCGACCCAAGTCTAGTCTTGAGGCCAAATTAGTTTGGGTTTAAAATGGACTGTGGCTCGGACCAAGCCAAGTTCGAGCCCAAGCCTTTGAAACCCAAGCCCCTTAGGCCTTCTGCGAGAATCAGGCTCGTCTTAGGCCCACAACATTTTTTTTTCTTTTTTTTCTTCCTTTTCTTTTTTTTTCCTTCTCTTCTTTTCTTCTTCTTCCTTCCCGAAGCTTTTCTCTTTTCCTCTTCTCCTATTTCTTCTTTTCTTCTTCTTCTTCTTCTCTTCTCCTTCTTCTTCCCAAAGCTCTCCCATCTTCTCGAAACCTTCCCTTCCCTATCATCTCCCGCGACCAAGGTGAAAATAATCGGTGGGTTCTAGGAGTGATTGCATGCTGAAATTTTTAAAATTTTTCAGTGGTTGTACCTATTCGGGTTGCCTACGTACCCCTTCACAAGGGGGATCAAGCCTATAATAACCCCCAATTTTTTTTTTGTCCATATAAAGAAGGATAAAATAGTCCTTAAAATTAATATAAGAGGTAAAATTGGAAGGAATCAAAAGATAATGGCATAATTGTAGATGCAATGGAGTGGCAAGGGCAAAATAAAAATTGTGGTATTTGATGTGACTTAAATAGGAGGTTTGGTTGGCTGAGGCAGTGGAATTAGAGAGGGAGAGTCAGAAAGAAAAGAAGAGAGGAGGTCTCAGGCGGAGGAAGGAAAAGAAAGAAGAAGGAGAAGGAGAAAGAAGAGAAGGGAAGGGGGAATCGCGGTGGAAAGGAATCCCGGTTGTGTGCCGGTTGAAACGAAAAGAAAAGTGTCAGTCTCCTTTCCCTTGGTGCAAAGACCTCATTTTCAGAGGAAAAGTGGTGAGTACCCTATCCCTACCTAGTCTTCTAATAGATTTGAGACTATAAAGAGGTTAGATAGGGGTTTTAGAGATGGTTAAAAGAGAAAGAATCAGATTTAGACAAGGTTTTTCTGAGACTGCAAAAAATCTATGTCGAAGTCCTAACTTCAGTGAATTGTTTTGGAGGTCAATCGGCCTTCGATGGAGATGTATGTCACCATTCTGAAAATCCCTATGAGTGTAGAGTATTAGGTATAAATTTCATAAAAATTGAAATTTGGAAAGTGGATCGAATCCGGGGTGAAGTAACCAGATGTCAGTCCGGGTTACTGTTTATCCGGGATAAAGAGGGTGAGAAAAATGATGGGAGTCGCCTCAAAACGCGCCGGAGTCGACTCGAGGTCAACTGGAGTCGACTCAGGGCAGATTTGGGTCGACTCGAGCTAGGCGGAGTCGACTTGGGAGGTGCCGGAGTCGACTCGAGCCTCAGCGGAGTCGACTCAAGAAGTCGGAGACGGCGTGAGACTCAGAAAAATTTTAGAAAGAGAAAGAATTCAATTTTTTATCGCATCTTGCCCCAACAGCAATGGCCCAAGGTGTGAGTGAGATGCTCCTGCATCAAAATATACATAAATAGCAAGTTAATTAATAGAAAAAGAAAGATTTAGTGAGGGGGGAGTTGAGTCAATTAAAGTTTTCTATGTTTATGATTGATACATAGATTATAAGTCCTTGATACAAGACTGAATGTATAATTAATGCATGTCACAGTTGGGCAAGAAGCTAGGAAACAAGAGGAAGAAGTTCCCTACCGCCTACTGCAGATCTTGGAGGTGTATCAAGACCGTGCTGGATTGGTAGGTGAGTGGAAGTCATGTACTTTACACCATAAGCATTCTTAATTCATTTTCATGAGTGTCACCAAGTGTGATTTGATTCCACTTGTGCATATTGATTGATATTGTAGTAGATTCTTCTATAATCTTGTTTTTCCATGCTTGATTATTTTGTACATGCATTTGAGAAAACATTGAGAGAAATTACAAAAGGTAGAAGAGTAGTCAAATTGGTTCCGAATTGTGAAATGACTTCTTTTGTAAATTGATTTGATTTTCTCTATTTCAAAGAATTGTAGAGCCTTTTCAGTGGTATATTGAGTTGCATTGCACTCCCTTGACCCCTCACTCCCAACCCTGATGTTAGTTTATGATTGGATCGTGGTTGAGTGAGTGGTAGTCTTGATTATACTCCTTTTTAGTAGAGTATTGGGATGGTGCATTATGGCATTTATGTATGTCTTGCCAGTATCTACAGGATACCTATAGTCGATGAGGTTAGACATCGGCCTATGTGTACATAGTAGCCTTCTGGGTGGGCAAAGCCTAGTCCCTTCCTAGGGGGGACACGGCTCTAGGCGTAGGATCGACCGGTCTGTAATTTATATATCTGCTTGCCGTCGGGCATAGTAAGACCCCGCGAGGTGCAGTATGACTTCCCGCGGATGTAGCATTCCCGCGAGGTGCTAATAGTATTCAGATGTGAGGTGATTCTCACGGGTTTCTATGGATTTCTATTCTGGATACTGGCCAACATTTACATTATTGGTGTGGTGTCATATTCTATGCATGCATATGACATTAGGAAGTTGTTGTGGTTCGCCTAGGACGTAAGACCTACCTCTCGATAGCTATTTATCGATGTCTCAGCATATTGACATCCGATTTGTATGTTCCAACATTATGATCTGTTGAGCATATTCATGAGTAGCATATATGTTTACCTGATTATTCTGTATGTGCTTCAGATGAGTCGATATTTATTATGGTGATATTGATGATTTACTCCATATTCTTTATGTTGAGTTCATGTTCATCTTGTTATTGATCACCATTCATAGGCTCTTAAGATTTCATCTCGGGCCATGATTATATTCTGTCTCATATGCATAGTACTCTCCACTCTACTCACTGAGTATTTATATACTCACTTCCTAGTTGATATTTTTGTTGCAGGCCAGCTGATATATAGAGAGGAGCAGGATTAGTGGTTGCCTGCTAGCTGTGCCGCTCCATAGCATAGTATAGTGTAGAGTAGAGGTTTATATATTTTGATGTATTATAAACCCTCAGTGTGTATGGTGTACAGTTATAGGCATAGATCTTGTTGTGGATATGGGTTTGACCATGAATG
>JAOXJJ010000725.1:6892709-6916641 GCA_025769935.1 Phoenix roebelenii | reverse complement strand
AGTCATGGACTTGGGTTGAGTGCTTTCTAATGTGGCTTAGGGGGAGATTGAGTTGGTGTATGATTAGACTAAAATTGCGTGCCTATATAAAGGCTTGATGTAATCAGTTTTAGGATTATCACTTGGATTATTGCTCGAGCAATAAAGAAGCCGCCAAAAAACTTTCTCCCACATTCTCTCTTCTCTTCCTCTTCTTCTCCACGAAAATCCTAGTTTGTGATTGTGATTCTTCATCTTATTCTTTCTTCTTTCACCACATGGCCTGACACCCTAGGTTAGCGGATATCAAGGCTCCACACGCTTCCGCACAGCGCCAACATAGACCATGGTCATGGACAGACTGCCCCTTACGCATCTTTATCTTGAAGAGCTGCTTGGACACTTCAAACCTCGTTGTGCAACTCTGCTCATCATACAACTCTTGCAGGTGATCTAACATATCCTTGGCAGTCTTTATGCTTTCATGCTGGCATTGCAATTCATTGAACATGGATGCCATAATATAGCACCTAACTTTATTTTCGTCATCCAACCATTTAGTATGCGTCTCACACTGTTCATTGGTTGGACGAGCTGGTAATACAGGGAGTTCATGGTCAAGAACATAAACTATCTCTTTGCAACTTAAGGCAATCTTCAAGTTGCGGAGCCAATCTTTATAAATAGATCCGATCAATCTATTATTTTATAGGATTCGAGTTAATAGGTTAGAAACAACCATTACTATCTGTAAGAGTAAAGATTCTAATTAGAATTTTATACTTGACATTAATTTATTTTTAGGGTCTTTTAAAAACAAATAGGAACAATTTTTTCCACTATTTTCTCGGATCTCTCATACTCTCTTGGTAGAAAAACGGAAACCTGCGACTTAAGGTTTCAAGTGGGGTGCTGCGGTCCCACCAATTTACATACCACCTCACCTAACAGTTATATGCGATACATAAATGATGAGTGTACAACTCTTATACAATGCTTCATAAGCAAATTACAGCTAATCGGTCTCTAAGTCATAAGGGCCTCACCTAATAGTTATTAGCTCCGTTCCTTAGTTAAGTCAGACCCACCATATTTCTCACAGAAGTAAAATCGTCATTGGGTCCTCACCTAATAGTTATTAGGCCTAACCCCATTTTTACCCCCACAACATCTCATGTCATATAGAGAGGTTCCATCCCTCGATGCAAACTGCCCACTGTATCCAGCCGAGACAAATTAACGTCAAAAAGATGTTAGCAGCTTTGCTACGGTGGAAGACCAATAGACTTAATATTGAGTAATCTAGTCTTAGTGATTCTAACTTTGAGCTTTTCTTAGAAGGTAATCGATCAATTGATCAGGTAAGCAGGTGAGAGACTCCCCTTACTCAAAAAGTAAGGTCCTAATTAAGTAACTACCTTTAATGCTTTTCTAGACACCAATTAGATCAATTAATCAAATATAGCTAGCTCAATGTATCGTTCACTCTCGACTGATTGAGGAGGTTTTAGGTCTGATGGGTTTACATCTAATGTAAATAATCTACCTCACTCAGCTCACACTCGCATCTCATACAAATAAAGCACATTGCAGGCAGATGTCAATTAATACCAAAAGCAATAATTAAGAGCTGCAAATTTAAACTGGTGATGATCATGGATCCGGTTTGGATCATATTACAAACACATGTACATCAATCTGTTAGATCATTTTCAACTCTTGATCCAATCTTGAGCATCCTTGATTCGATCTTGATCAACACCTTGATCCATCACCATCATCGGCTCAAATCGTGCCATGCATCTCATGCTTGTACATCGATCAACGTTGACGTACATCACATCACAGATTACAATCCATAAATAATAATTAATATTACAACCCTTTTATGAGACACGCAATTCCCTCAAATACATCAAATTAAGATGTGTGCAGGCATCTGAAATTTAAAGATTACATGACATCACAAACATCATAGGTCTTTACAATTTGATACTAAAAGGGTTCGATCCATTGATCATCACCACATGCATCTCATGCATGAAAGTTTCAGATCTGTATTTTTAATTCATAATGCTATCCTTTGAAATTCAGATCATGCAATGCTTGAATTTAAACATTGCAATCTCATTGCAATTCTAAAAACAATATTTCAAGATCAAAGGAAATAAAATCTGCATGCTGAAAATTTCAGCAATCTAAAATTTCTGCACGCTGAAAATTTCAGCAAGCATTAAAATTAAAAATCAGATCTAATTATGACTTAATCAAACTTTTAAATTATAATCATGCTCCCAAAAATGTGGCTCTGATACCACTATTGAGTTACCCCTTGCACGATGTGACGATCGCAGCGAAAATCATGCACGGGGCGGCGTTCATCTCATTAACTTGCCACGGATCGTTGAATTCAAAATTTTTTCTGGATTCAATAATCCAGAAGAACTCTTTTAATCCATAAAGGAGAGGAGATTGAGATTAAAAGTTGATTACAAAAACTAAAACAAAAATCAGAAGTAAAGATCTCATCTTCACCTTTGTGCGGGTAGAAGCTCGCCGCAATCTGAGGATCATTGTATAGGTTCTTCTTGTAGCTGCACACGTGTCCGGCCTCTACAAGTATCCATACGAGGATCTAAAAATCAGAGAATATGATCTCACAGGGGTGCTAGCTCCTTGCAGAGATCTCTCCTGATTGTCATAGAAGAATGGAAGAAGCACAGCAACCAATCATTGTTCTTTGAAGAAGAAACTCTTTCTTCTTCTTTTACCTTGCTTGCTTGCATAGGAAGAGGAGAAGGATGAAGCCCTCCTTGCTGTCGTGATGAAGAGAAGAACGGACTATTCTTCTTGCTGCCGTGGAGGAGGATGAAGGAGAGGAAGAAAGAGGCTAGGTGTGGAGGAGAGTCTCCAATAATCCCTCACACGCCTCCCCTCCCTCCTTCTTATACTAGGCTTTTAGGGTTTAGTCCATCCTTGGATTAATGCCAAGTGCCCATGGCGCCTTGATCAAGAGGATTAGAATCCTCTTCATGCCGCCCACCCTTGGATGCATGCCATGTGTCCCATGGCTAAATCCTAATCAAATTAGTTGGAGGGGAGGCGCCATGCATGATCCTGTGCCATGTGGACTTTGGAGTCCGCATGATGTGAACACAACTTAAGGCATATTTATCCTATAATGCCATGAGGACTTTAGAGTCCGCATGGTGTGAACATGACTTAAGGCATATACCAAGAATATATCCTGATCTAATCAGGGTCTAATGATTTAACCCAATCATGAGCCCAATTCAATTTGGATCGAACCCAATTTGAGTTGGCTCATCAAATCTGCCTAATTGCAATCTAATTGCAATCAATTCCACCCAATTCTTCTTTCTTTAACTCACTAACACTTAGTGGGTTAATTCAATCATCAATCATATTGATAATTGACACCAATTATGATTCTAGATCATAATTACAACAATCTGACTAATAAAATTCTCTATGTGTGTGACCCCGCAGGTTTTATTCTGTCTGGTAGTAAGATATCTTGAGATCCCCATCTCAATATCACTGAAACTCCTTTTAGTGGTCTGAAACAGTTTTAGTTATACTTATTAGGGTTCACTGATCATCAAGTGAATGCCTTCGAGTCTCATAATCCACTAGTGACACCTAGCAGTATGTAGTGGCAATCCAGCAGAACGGAATGTATGAACCTCAGGTGCAGTTAGTGTTGGAAATGTATCCTAAGTGTCAATCGTCAGTATATTGATGATTGAATTTTGTAAATGAATTGACAAATTAATAAAGTGTTATTTGGCATTCATCATTTCATTGTACATCTTCAAATAAACTCTTATATGATGAAGTCCTTAGGACTTATTTTATGATAAAGGAGGATTTATCTTCGAGTCCTTAAAGCTGTTCGCGATCAAATAATATGTTGTTACCTAGGATGACAACATAATCGAGATTAGGTTGTTGTGTGACATATACATTGGTTGTCCTCTTAACCAAGGAGTGTGGAGACACTGATATGTTGAAAGAGATCGATCGATTCTAGCAGTGATAGTATGCTGAAATTTAAATTTTTCTATGACTGCACCTGTTCGGGTTGCCTACGAACCCCTTCACAAGGAGGGTCAAGCCACATGTAGTTCTTTTTAATTTAAAATTACAGTGAAAAATATTGAATTAAATATTTTAATTCTAGCATGCATAAGAAATCAGATTTCAAAACATCACTACAAAACACATGATCGATATGCTGGAATCGTATAAACGATTATGCTAAAACATTTGCATGATTAATATCATATCTGAAATGAGATTATTAAGTTCTAAACTTAACTAATCTATGATCTAACTAATCTTCGATTACCCATTGAATAGGTTCTGAAGATTACTCTGTGAAGAGCCCCTGAAGAGGTTTAACCCTCGGGGATTAGATCGTATCTAAAGTATTGGTATGAGAATTATACCTTTTTAAAATCAGAATACAATGGATCAAATGCTCAAACTTCACAGCCACACAATCGTTTGGCCTTCACGAGTAATCCACGCGAAGTTCTTGGAGAGATCCAATCCCCGAAAGTGCTAGCTTGCGCAGAATTTCTTGAGGCTGAAATTTGATTTTCCTAATACTATTAACCTTTGATCTGCCTTCTTGGAAGAGTTTGGAGGAATGGTTTATAGGAATTGAAGAGGACTTAGATCTGATCAAAAGACTCTTATCAGGGATCCCTAATACTAATGGCGAGATTGACTTTGAAGAGGATGAAGTTGGCTACAATGGAATGCAGAATTTTTCATGCATAAACTAGGGTTCCTCTCTTTTCTTTTTCCTTTCTTCCTTTTTTTTCTTTTGTCTCTTAATTTCGGCCACCAGCTGATGGAGGTTCTTTTAATGTCACCCTCCACTCCTTTTCACACGCCAACCGTCCAATATTTTGGAAGGATTTTGCGGGGTTTTGAATTCAAAATTCAAATGCTTGTTTCATGCGCCAACACATGATGAAGCTTGATCTAATCTAAACCATTCATCATGTCGCCACTTTTCTCTTTCAATTTCGAATTTTCATGGCCACAATCAGATTAGAGGGTTATGTGATGATTTTGTGGTGTTTGAATTCGAAATTCAAACTTAATTAGAAGTGAGATAGAGATAAGGATGACATGGCCCCATGAAGAGAGAGAATTTGATCTTATCCAATTCTTTTCATGAATTTATCTCTCTATGTGGCCCCATCTGATGATGAAAGAGGTTCCTGATGTGTGCCACATATCCCATGGCACCATTAAATAAATTAAATTAATTTTTAATCAAATTAAAAATCAATTCATGGCGCCATGCATGGATATGCGACATGTGGATTTCAAGATCCGAACAGTTTCAGATCAAACCCATTTAATTAAATTAAATCCTAACAATTAGGATTGTCCAATTATCTTGGGTTGAACCTAATCCAATTAGGTCAATTCCTAATTAAGCACAAATTTAATCTAATTTAATTTGGTCAACCTAAGTCCTCTTGATTTAGACCTAATCCAATCAGGTCAAAAAAAATCTTGATTGAGCCTAGAGTTGAATCCAATTCAATTTGGCTCATTCTCAGTCCAATTACACAATCAAATTGAGTTTATTAGTAATCTAATTACTAATTAATTATTCAATAATTATTTTAATTATTTTATAAGATAATTTGTCGATCGAATTGACCAAATTATCCCTTAATGATTCTCAACTATCCATTAGCTATCTTAATCAATCAGAAAACTTCTACGCATGTGGCCTCATAGGTTTGAACCTAAGCCGGTAGTACAAGAACGACTTGCTGTACTAATCGATGTGACCATCTAGCAATGGTACCCGACGTCTGAATAGGCCGAATATATGCGAAGCAAATATTCTGGAACCCTGGACTATGGTTACTGTATACTTCATCCCTTTGACTCCTAATGCCAGGATAACCTTAGAGTTCTGTCAACTCTGTAATCAGTGCATCCATGATATGATTCAACTTTAGAAATTCTGTGACTCCTCACAAGGATTATCCTGACCAAGATTTTGTTAAATTAAACACAAAGCATTATCTCCTGTTTTCAGAAGGGATCAATTCCATCTTGACTCACTCACTGATTTCGCAAGTACTTGACTGCACCCAGTAACCTTCCAACCTAGAATTAGAAATTTTGCTAGTCCGATACCAATGTACAGTGAGTTGCTTGCTAATCACTATGATGATCTCAGACCTGAAGGGTACTTATACTCATATCCACTCAGAACATCTCTCGACGGTAGAGTATTCCAAAATTGATCACGTTCAGTAAAATGTACTCCTACATTTCACATGTATGACATATCAGTATCCGCACACTCCTTGGTTAAGAGGACAACCAACGTATATGTCTCACAACGACCTAATCTCAATAATATTGTCGTCTTAGTAACAGTATATCATTTGGTCGCAAACAGGTTTAAGGACTTGAAGATAAATCCTCATTTGTCATAAAATAAGTTCTAAGGACTTCATCATATAAGAGTTCATTTGAAGATGTACAATGAAATGATGAATAATGCCAAATAATATTTTTGTCAATTCATTTCAAAATTTAATCATCAACATACTGACGATTGATATTTATGATACAATTTCCAACACAAGGAAGGCGGACGAAGCTTTCGGGATGGCCGACTGAGGCCTGCAGTGCTCACGGCCGGCCAACGGCACCCACAGGGTGCTTGCAGCCGAGCATGCTGCTACTCCCTGCGATGGTCGTGGCGCTTACAGCCGGGCTGCCCGCAATCGGGCCACCCGCAGCCAAGCTTGCGGCATCGCGGCTCCCGCGTCCGGGGCCAATGGTGCCGGCGATGCTCAAGGTCGCACACAAGTGAGTCCACCTTTTTTTTCGTTCTTTCTTTCTTTCTCTATTTATTATCTCATAGCTAAACTAGATCTAAGCTTAACAGGGTATAAATCATGAAGAGAGAGAGCAATCAAGGGTTTACCTAGCTCCGAGGAGAAGATGGGGAGCTTCTTCTAGCAACTTGGGTCGTTTCCTCTAGCAGCTCAGTGGTGGATCTGGGGATTCCGTGGGGACCTGCTGCCGCTAGGTGAATGGAGGGAGGGAAGAGGCAGTGAGAGAAGTGAGCCCGTGGTGAATAACTATTGGGCTTTTATCGCCCTCTCTGGGGGAAGGAAGTGGAGGAAGTGATTGCGATCGTGGCTGTTAGGTAGTTGTAATTGTCTCAATAGTTGGCGGATGCAAGGCTCCTCCTTCTTCCCGATGATACCAAATTTTGGGTCTCTAGATGGGCTGCCTTGTGCCAGGGCACGGTGGCCTTTGGGCTGGCTACGTTGGGCTAGTCCACTGGCCCAATTGTGTGCAGGCTAGTCAATGGATCAGGCCCACACATCGCCAATTAAGACATGATCTCAGTGAGTTAGGCTATCTTTTTCTCAAGTTGGGCAATGTTTCATCATCTCATCATCCATCAAGATAACAATAGCAGCCATACTCGCCTTTGTCCTTCAATATACTCCAAGATAGCCCTTCTCCTGATTGCGTGTATTGCTCGCGTATCTGAACCATGTACTAAGGCTTCCATAGATGTAGAGCTTTGATATCAACTTGATCTGATCAGGAAGAAGACATATTTTCTTCTTCAACTTGCTCAACTCGAATTTCTCAAAAGAAAATTAGAAGAATATGGAGGAATCTCGAAAGTAGAGCTTTAAGTCTTCTTTTTTTATCCATCCTCCAAACAATGATGTACATAGTCTCTATTTATAACGTGAGGTCCGCCCTAACATTGGGTCGAATTTCTCTTTCTAATCCTAGTATGACTCTTTTTTCTTAAATATACATCTCGAGTAGAAAAAAGCTAAACATTTTGAAAAGGTAGATCTCGAATTTTACATCAACTCTGCCTTCTGTCACTCCGTCTGATTTTTTTTCGGATAGAAAACACACTCGGTCAAAGTCTTATTCAAAAAGAAAACTTTTAATTTGACCAGTCCGTTTCAGAGCCTAAACAATGGAATTTCGGCCTAATTCAACTATGTAGGAGATTCGCCCAAAGTTATAAATCTCGAAAAGATACATAATTTCAAAAAAAAAGAAAAAATCATCTCAATCGAGCATCGTATGACCAAATTATGTCATCCTGAAGTTTGGTCTGTGACTTGACTTTTCGATGTGGCGATTCTGGCTCCTGAACCCTGTCCAGCCCTGTTCGTAGTGGGTAAAGTGTTGCATATTAGGTCTGATGATCCTCTTAAATACTCGTAGTGGCCAAAGTATTCCACATCAAGTCTGATGATCCTCATAAACACTCGTAATTGCCAAAGTATTGCACATCCTTCTAAATACTCGTAGTGGTCAAATTGGTCCCCATCGAGTTTGGTGATCCTTCTGAATACTCGTAGTGGTCAAATTGGTCCCCATCGAATTTGGTGATCATCCTAAATTAATGCTCCAAGACAAAAAAAAACATATTTGTTTCTTTCCATCTCTCCACTTCTCTCCTCATGTTTGTAAGTAATAGTACAGAAATGACAGGAATAATCTATAGAGGAGCAATAATGTGCCATTGGAGATCATTTACTTGATTATACTAGATGCAGCCAGCTCGAGCTACGTGTTATCAAGTGTACTTATATTGCATGAACCTGTGCTAGAATACTGGTAAGATAATAGAATACGAAGCAGCTAGGCTATAGGAGAGCAGCTATATTTTAAAGGCCAATATGCTATGGCAAGGAAGTGACATCTAATACAAAGTAGAGAAAGATATAAGAAAGATTACTAATTGTTTCAACATGATAAAGTATTATGACACTATTGAAATTCTTTCTTCTACATCATCACATCATTTATGTTTTCTAGTCTTTTTTATAGTAATAATAATAATGGAAATGTAATCTTTTCCCTTCAATAAATTCCTGGGTGGTTTAATACCTCCTGTTATCATCAAAACAATAAAAATAGTAATAATAATAACAGTAATAATAATGATAGTAGTTGTAATAATAATCAGAATAGTTGTTATTATTGCTGCTGCTGTTGTTATAATCAAATCTTGGCCTTCTTGGTCATGATGATTGATGCGGGATTTACACCCCGTCACCAGCATAGCCCCCCACCACAACAACGATGATGATGATGATGACATAAATTAGTACTTCTACATGTTATCAATAATTTGCTATCTAGCTAATTTGAAAATGAAGAGCAGAAGACTTTGTAGTTCAATTTTTTGTTATACTATCATTTGGTAATGCTGTAGCGGAAGGAAAGCTCCCTAAGTGCTGAAGGTTATGAAGTAACTGTCCAAAGCAGCAAGACCAAATACAAAGATCACCGAACTATAAAAGTAACTGAGTGCAAAAGAAAATGTATAATAATTTACACATCTGAAAATCCACAATCATTTGTCCCTTCGACTGGCAGGGAAAAGAGGAGATAATATGGTATGCAAAAAGCGAGTTAAATACAAGCTCTGAAAGAGTTTTGAAACCTTCAAGATTCTATATCTACCGAGACAAAGAAACTAAAAAGCGTTTGAACTAGAAAAGACCTGGAAATGGTGGAACATGATTAGTTTTAAGTCCATCAAGGCAATAATATTTTTGCATTCGAAGCACGGTCAAGTCTTCAGTATACTACTGTCATCTGGTTGAACTGAAAACTAATAATTTCATCCATTCACAAAAAGGAAAATTAACAATTACAAGGAACTGATATAGAGTATAATTGAGTACAGAAATCAATAGATCTCTGCTTCATATGTCAAAATTGCAAGGCCACCTCTGGCTTGCAAAAAACAAGTCCACTGTCGGATGCACTACATTCTTGTAAAATACCTTTTATACGTTGTATTGCTCCAGGTAAGCAAAAAAAAAAAGAAAAAACAAAAAACAAAAATAAAATCAAACGAACACAACATAGATGATGAAAAATTAAGGCTTTCTCATTATCTGCTTATTACAGTATGGTAATGACTGGAAGTAAGAAAGGCTACTAACAAGTATTGTGCAAGATGTATGGAAAGGAACCATTGGGGTAAACCTTTATTCATGAGCAGAAAACTATGTATCCTATTTAAAGGCAGTGAGACAGGTACTTGAAAGATCTCACTCCAATGCCCTCAATGGCATGGTCAGATCTAAAGTACTTGCCCCGTTGCTGCGGAACACTCTACTCAGCTGTTTTCCTTTGGGAAGAACTGGATCTCAGTTTTTGCAGCATCTTCTTCCATATTGGAGGGCTCTACTAGGTTCTCAGACATAGGAGGGGCGAGTGACAGCGCTAGAAAATCATCAACGTTTACAGCCTCAATAACCTTTTTGCCACCAGCTCCATCATCCTCTGAATTACTCAAGTTTAGCTGCAAGTTGGAGCCCCAATCTCTCTCTCTTGCTGCTATCAGTCTCTTCTTCTCAGCAACTGCCGCCTCACTCTCTTGAAATATATCTTCAAATCTGCGCTTATGGTGATAGGTTGGATTCTCCTGTAACTGCTCATGTGTCCATGTTAGAATCAGATGGTTATTATACTTTTTTTTTCCCCCAAAGATTAATGGAGGAGGTGAGATACTTGCCTCAGCTTTAAAAGAACGGAATGTTTACCAATTAGGAGATAATTACGGAGGAAAGAGGAAGATGAAAGAAAAGAAAATCTGAAATCGGAAGCGTCAATGTATATTTTTAAACATTTCGCGAAGAAATAAAAAAAATAGCTTTTTTTTTTCTGCAGCATATTGAAATATAGTTAAAATAGTTGCCAAGAAATTACCTCAATCCAATGTCGAGTCTCAGAATGAGACTTGAGATTATCGCTGATAACAATAGAACCGCGTGTGTCAGGATTCATGTTGCTCTTGTAGTTGTCAAGGAAGCTGCTGCTGCAGGTAGTCCATCTGAAGTTACGATCACTAAAAGGACTGCTGTTGGGAAAAAGTCTGGAGCTACCACCGATCCAACCATAGCTTCCATCGGCCCTGGTGTTTGTCACTTGATTAATAGCCATATCACCCGGTGGCTTCCTTCTTTCCCCAAGAACTTGGTGAGCTTTCAAGTTTCCAGTGATTGCGTCTCTCGCATCAAACAAATGGGATGCAGATGGTTTCCCATCTTTTCTAAAGATCAGATCATGAACCGGACCTCTCGCTTGTCCGTGATCATTAATTGGATGGATTACTGGCGTCATGTCCTGGTTGAATGCCATCAATCTGAGCAAGCCGAAGAAGACAATAGTTAGGATTTAGAGTTGATGAACGTAGAGCTCAACCCCAGAAGTGTTTTTTTTTTTTTTTATTTTTAGCTGATGGATGGATGGATCGGTTTGTTTTACTTACGCAAAATGGAAGTTCTTGAGATCATCATGAGTCTGCTGGGCCTGTGATCGTTGCAAAAGATGGTGGTACCTGGATTGCTCCAGATCATTTCTTGCCGAGAAAAGACCTCCACTGCCCATTCCGAGGGGCAGGCTTGGAGTCATCTTTTGGTGAAATAAATCGTAATAGCATCGCCGATTAGCATCCAAGAATGAAAACGCTGCAGCAAAAGGCGGCAACACCAAATTTTATGCGATTTTTCACTTTGCCCCGTTGTAAGAGAGATGAATTAATTGAAACAAATCCGGATTCAACTATAAATAGTTAAACATAGGATGAATTAGAAGTTTTGTCAAAATATATTTCTTAAATAAAAGGTTTTGTCAAGAGATATAAAAAGTATTCCTTAATTTCTTCCAAGGCTAAGAGGTAGATTCAAAATCTATGATTATCCTGCATAAAAGAAGATGCTATATATTGTGACTAGAAATGACCATACTTAAAACTCCAAGGTAGTAGTAAGAAGATCGAGCAAAGCATTGAGGCTACCATCGGGTAGACCCGATCATTACCACATGATGATAACTATGATTGCATTATATATCACATCATGATCAAGTTCTTCTTTACCCTTCAAAATTCAAGTAATATAGGAGAAAAGAGGTCAAGAATACCAATCGGACCTAGGGAAGGGAAGATTCTCTTCCTTTCCTCTGGATCGTCCGGCTTTTTGTTTCGGTACATCTGATCCACAACAGAAATGTCAGTAATGATCAAAAAGGAGAAAAATAAATAGAAGATGCGAGCCAAAAGGGCTGACACATGAGATGAGAATTAGGACCATCTCTTGCATGTAATGATAATAAGAAAGTTTGCTCCTTTAGTTTCCTTTTCGCCCTCTTTTATTACCTGCAAGTGACTCTTTATGTGATCAACACTCAGCCCCCTCACATTCATCATCTGAAGAACCAACTTTGGGGTTGCTCCTGCGCCATCCATATCATTTCAATGCAGAAATATAGTCAACTACCACGAATTAAAGGACTGTGGAAAATAATATCTAGCAAAGAAACCCATCCTTTTGAAATGAAAAAAGTCCATGGTTTGTTCTTTAATCAACTTCTTTTAGATGAACGATAATAACCATAGGTCTAAATCAGGATGATCAGAGATCCAAAGGATGCAAGGGAGGTCTTACTTTCATGGCCACCTAGCTTCTCAACAGCATGAACAAAGGCATGGTGGAGATCAGGGGTCCATCGCAGCCTTGGCAATCTGGATCTATGATACCGCCTCTCAGCGCTCGTCTGCTCCTTACTCCCCTCGATTGTGTAGACGTTGTTGTCCGTGCTGCTGCTGTCGCTAGAACTCCTCCCACCCTCGGTCTCCGTGGTTCTCTCTCTATTTTCATAACCTTTCTCCTCCCTCTCTTCTGTCCCATTTTTTGCCACTTCTTCAGCGAGGTCAAGTGCTGGTTGTGGCCTCCTATTCTCCGCCAGTTGATTTCTCCCCGTGCTCCTTCCATCATCGTCATGGATCTCTACCACCACCTTCCCCCTGTCCCCTCCCGTCTCCATCGATCTCTCTCACCTTCTACCTTTATTATCCTTCCGCCAGATGACTGTGGAAGGAAGAGAGGAAGTTGCGAGAGAAGACTGTGAAGAGAGAGAACAAAGAACCATTATTATTATAATTGCCAAGGGTGGAAGCAGTGGTGCAAGTATAAACAATGCTAATACTGGCCATAACGATAATAATGAATGAAAAAAAATGCAGCAGGGAATGATAAAATATGGTGGGAAGACTACAAGTATTCCTTACTTTGACCCTTTTTATTAGTAATAGCTCTCTCTCTCTCTCTCTCTCCCCTCCCCTATCTCTATGTCTATCTCTATCTCTCGGGGGAGAAAAGAACATTGTGCCATAGGAAGGGAGAGGGGAGGGGTTAAATAGTTGCAGGGAGGAAATGGCCACGTGTCCATACTGCTTCACGGTAAATATTGCAAGCTCCAGCATATCAACGGGCGGTTCCACTACCATGTATCCCCTCCTTTCAGCTCAGCTTATGTTGATTTAGGCTCAATAACATCTTAATAACATCTAATGTAACTGTTGTATTGTTAAAAAAAAATACAGAATATCTATGCCTTATTGCACATTTGTAAAGCTCAATTTGCACCATTGACTACCACTTATAACCATCTGCAATTGGCATCCTACTGCTCGAGTATGAGAATACGACATTGGTGCTGTTAAGCTATTTTCTTGTGCCGAAGATTGCAGGGCGATCAAATTTTAGCATCGTAACGCATTGATAGATAATAAGTCTTTCAACGAATTAATTAATAAGAGGATAAGGCGAGAGTGAATCTTTGAATATCTTCTAGAAGAATTACCATGTTATTCTATGGTGCAGTGTATGAAAATCCTGCATTTACAATTTCAGCAAATCTGTGGATTTAGTATATGCTTCAGAGATACACTCATTTAATATAAAAATATGAAGATAAATTCCATAATTAATGTTTGATATTTGGTATATGAGGATCTATTACAGTTACTTCTGCTTTTAGTGGATCAAATTACTATACAGTTATTAATTATGTGTATATGTTTCTGTGTACTGTAACAAAGACTTTCCTTTTTTTCCCTCAAATAAAGGCATGTTTAGACTATATATGGACTGTTAAGCAACTAATTATTATGATATTTATCATCAGAGTGGTAAGATGGCTATTGATGAGATGTAATCATTACACACATTAGAGGATTGGGGAGTCTAGATTTTGTGATCCCAACATTTTGCAATATAGGGTACCTATCATCTTTTAGATGAATTTTGGTATCCCACAAACATCAGTATTAGAAGAAGAAGAAGAATGGATTTTGCTAATTCCTCGCATCTCCTTAATTTTCTTCCTTTTCTTCTAGTTTAACTGCCTGTAGCATGGGCAATAACTAGTTATACAAAGTGTGAAAATGAGACACCATATGACAAATGGTATGTCATACATTATGCATGGAATTTAGTTGAGATAAAGAAATGAATTAAACTGTCTTTGCATCACTTGTTTTGTCATCATAATTAACGTTTTGAGCAATGTAATATTGTTGCATTGACAGTCTTATATCTCATCCTTATAGTGATATAAATGATCATGCATTGACAGTATTACATCTCATAATTATAGTGATATAAATGATCATTCACTTATTTTGTGTGGGTCAATTATTAGGTTTTGGAATAATATGAATTTAAAGACAAAATTGATGATCATATTGACCACTTTTGTCACCAACATATCAAGAAAGTTCAACTTAATATAGGGATTCGTACGTAGACATATATCTTCTTCTACTTCTTTTGAGAGCAATCCATTCGACATATCTCAGAAAATTTTTATGTTCATTGCACCATGCAGTAATTTGGCTCATTCTAATGCAGATAAGCCAATATTTGATGTGTAGAAGGTGGTTATATGCATGGTACTACCATCTGATTCGTTCAAACACTACGGGACCCCACTTGTATCCCTAACAAAGTTCCTTTCAAACATGGCACAAGGGGATTGGTCCGATAGAACTAAGTTCCATATGTGTCCCATGCCAGTGCCCTGTTGACATCAAGAACTAGGTGCTGATAAGAATGGGGTATATGATAGCATGTGTTTTCCAGACGAAACATAGTATTCAGCTTCGAAGCACAAGGGCGTTGAGAAAATAAACTTAATTCAATGTATGTCTTTTAGAAAGTTCATGAATGTATGAAAGGTCACCTTGAGAGTGGTGATTCATATATAGGTGAATTCATGAATTTGGGTTTCCTATGTATTTAAGTATTCATGTATTTATCTAGTTTATATGTTTGGATTTTCTATGTGCATTTAAGTGGTTCATGTGTTGGGTTTATACATGTACCTAGAAGTTCTATAAATAATATGTAAGTCTTGTGCTTTTGGCAAGAGGCAAGAGCCAAAATGAACAGAAAAAATTTGAAGTATTTTGCCTCTTTATCCCTCTTTAGAGAAATCTCTCTTCCTATAGTCCAACAAAGGGTACCATAGTTAGTAGTTGTGATCTACTTCTTGCCCAACATAAGAAAGAAGGTTTACCTCAGAACAACTGGAGGTTATCAAGAACAAAAGAGTCACGATTCAAGGTTGGTTTTGGAGGAAGGAATAAACAACGCTCCAAACTTTGCCAAAATTTCCACTCTTTTTTTTCTTTTCCTTTTTTTTAAATTGAGACCAATGTCCATGACTTTTATTGAGAAACACTAGAACTTTGACTTACTTCCAGAACTTCGAGTTACTTCCAGAACTCCAAGAACTTCAAGAACTCTACTGCTAACTACCTTAACCATTCTAACTGATTTTAGTTAGTTCGTTTTCTTCTCTGTTAGTTGGTTACTCAGTCAATGTAATGTTATAAATAAGGTGTATCATGTAAGAAGAATTTAACGAGAATGAAGAGAGTTTTTCTTCAAGCTTCCTCTGTTCTCTCAACAGTTTTCCTGCCTGTTTCTTTTACATGGTATCAGAGCCATTGAGATCGCTCTTCCATGGCTCTCTCCACTCACAGCGATGCTGGCTCGGCTCCTTCGTCGGCTCAGAGTGTAATCGAGGATCCGACAAGTCCATATTACTTGCATTACGGTAATAGCATAGGTTTGCAGCTCACCTCTTTGATCTTGAATGAGAAAAACTATTCAACTTGGAGCAGGTCGATGATTATGGCCTTGAGTGTCCAGAACAAAGAAGGATTTATCGATGGAAGCATTCCTCAACCTCCACAAAATGACCCACATTATGCGGCATGGAGGAGGTGTAACATGATAGTTTCCGCATGGATTTTAAACTCTATCCCAAAGGAGATGAGCACCAACGTGATCTACATGGAAATAGCAATGGAAATCTGGCTAGATTTGAAAGAGAGATTCAGCCAAAGCAATGGTCTAAGAATTTATCAGTTGCAAAAGACAATTTCATCTCTCTCTCAGAACCATGGAAGTGAGATCTCTTACTTCACCCGCTTGAAGGGACTTTGGGAAGAGTTGGCAAACTACAGACCCCGGCAGCAAAATGAACATCAATCCGAAAAGCAGGTCATCTAGTTCTTGATGGGACTAGATGATTCCTACTCAAATGTTCACAGATAGATCCTCTTAATGGATCCTCTATCCCCAATTAACAGAGTGTTTGCCCTTGTACTCCAAGAAGAGAGACAACGTGAGGCTGCCATGATTCAAGGTCCTGAGGCTGCTGCATTTGTTAGCAACTTCAATGAAAGGTCAATCAACCTTTTATTCAACCAAAAATCTGTTCAAAAGCAAAACACTATGGGTCAATTTCGCAAGAAAGATAGACCCATCTACAGTCATTGCGGAAAACTGGATCATACAAGGGATAAATGTTGCAAGCTCCATGGTTTTCCACTCGAGTTTAACTTCACAAAGGGCAAAGTTTCTGTAGCAAATCAAACTTCCAGTTGTATTGTGACCCCAAACTCCTTGTGTGACTACTCTAAACTAAACATCACTCCGGATCAGTGCCAAAAGATCCTTTCGATCTTATAGCCCCAATTACAATCTTATGGGATGACTTCTATCACAAAAGAAGCTCCAAAGCCTTCGGTGAATCAGCTTGGAAACTTACAACTAGCAACCAATAGAACCCGAGCATCATCCATTCCAAGTTTTTCAGGTAAAATCACTCATCCAATGACTGCTTTTGCTCGAAATCAATGCCACATTCCTTGGATTATAGACACCGGAGCCACAGACTATATAGTGTGCTCGATCTCTTATCTATACATAATTACGGAAAGTATAAATGCCACTGTCAGACTTCCTACAAGTGAACGAACCTCTGCGACACATGTGGGAACTGTGAAAATCTCAGAGTTGCTCACCTTAACAAACGTCCTTTGTGTTCCAAAGTTTTCGTTCAATCTTTTCTCTGCCAGCAAACTCATAAATTCACATAATTGTTGTCTGATATTTCTGCCAAAATGCTGTGTCATACATGACCTGTTGAATTGGAGGACGATTGGATCGGGCAGACTTGAAGATGGTATATATCACCTTCAAGTGAATGACATGCAAGCTGCAGCTGGTACTATGAATTCTTAACTGTTATTTTCCCCTTCATTGTGTTCCTCTGCAAATTCAACTGATAGTACTCATGAGTTTGATCTTTGGCACCGTAGACTAGGCTATTTGTTTTTCCCTCAACTTTGTTTGTTAAACAAATCTATACCTAAGATGAACATTTGTTTGAATAACCATTGTGAAATTTGCCCACTGGCCAAACAACAAAGGCTGAGTTTTACTCACAGTACCCATGTCTCAAGTTCAACGTTTGAATTAGTTCACTGTGACATATGGGGTCCTTTTCTTACAGCTTCACTCGATGGTTCAAGGTATTTCCTCACAATTGTTGATGACTATAGTAGAAGCACTTGGGTCTACCTCATGCAATTCAAGTCACAAACTAAGGATATCATTCAGTCCTTCTATGCTTTAATCGAGATTCAATTTTCAGCTAAGATAAAGATAATTAGATCAGATAATGGTAGGGAATTCAATATGAAAGAATTCTATGCTTCAAAGGGAATCATACATCAACTTAGTTGTGTGATACTCCTCAACATAATGGGGTGGTAGAGAGAAAACACCAACACATTCTTAATGTGGCAAGGGCATTAAAGTTTCAAGCAAACCTACCCTTAAATTTCTGGGGAGAATGCATCTTAACTGCAGTCTACCTTATCAATCGGTTACCGACTCCAAAATTATCTGGGCTATCACCCTATAAAGTCTTGTTTGGTTCAAAACCTTATGATCACTTGAGGGTGTTTGGTTGTCTATGTTATGCTTCAACCCTAAAATGATTTAGGTCCAAGTTTGATCCAAGAGCTATACAATGTGTTTTCATTGGTTATCCTCGTGGCATAAAGGATTATAAACTTTATGACATTAATTCCAAAAAGGTTTTCATTTCAAGGGATGTTGTCTCCCGTGAATTTATATTTTCCTTTCATAATACTTCCCATGATGCTTTCCCTGCATTGAACTCTACATCCCAATCTTGTGACATAATATTTTCCCCATCTATCATTACCTATGATCAGTCGCATCTAACTAAACCCAAAGACTGCCTCTTTGCACCAAATGCTGAAACCGGCACGCCCAATGGCATGCCTGATAATCAAGTTCATTTCGCTCCTCCCTCTTCACCCTATTCCACATCAAAGCTACCAATTGTCTCCCTTCCAAATCATCCTCTTCGAGGTCCTCTAGGCTCAATCCTATGCTGATTTTAGAGATAGCACCAGTGCCTACTCCTGCACCTACTCAACACCTTAGGCAATCTCTTAGGATCAAGCAACCCCCTGCATATTTGAAAGAGTACCATTGCAGGTTGGCATCTTCAGCTCCTTCCTTTCAATCACTCCAAAATCAGCAAGAGTTCCATGCAGAATCAGGAAAGCCCTATGATATCTCAGCTTTTCTGAACTACAATAGACTCTCCTTATCACACCGTGCTTTCAGTTTATCTATTTCCTCTTCAACTGATCCAAAGAACCATATTGAAGCTTCTGCGTCCCCTGAATGGTGTAAAGCAATGGAAGCTGAGCTAAAGGCACTCAATGACAATCATACCTGGACTATAACTCCATTGCCCAAAGGGAAGAAAGCAGTAGACTGCAAATAGGTTTACAAGACAAAATTTAAAGCAGATGGGATTGAGGAAAGAAAGAAAGCAAGGTTAGTTGCAAAGGGCTACACTCAGCAAGCTGGCCTGGACTACCATGACACTTTCTCCCCGGTTGCTAAAATGGTCACAGTCAAAATATTACTAGCAATTGCTGCAATTAAAAATTGGCATTTATACCAACTTGATGTCAACAATGCATTTCTATAATGCAGAAGTATACATGAACTTGCCTCCGGGATATGAATTTCAGGGGGAGAAAGATAAGAAGATGGTTTGTCATTTACATAAATCTTTGTATGGGCTGAAGCAAGCTTCAAGATAGTGGTTCTTCAAGCTATCTTCATTCATTATATCCCAAGGTTTCATTTAGTCAAAGGCAGATTTTTCCTTGTTTATGCGGAAAAATGAATGCTCCTACACTATAGTTCTTGAATACGTGAATGATATAATCATTGCAGGGAATGACAGTCCATACGTAGACAATCTCAAGAAAACTCTTGATGCACAATTCAAACTCAAGGATCTGGGAGTTTTAAAATTCTTCCTTGGCCTTGAGATAGCAAGAAGCTCTAAAGGAGTCTCTGTGTGCCAACGGAAGTATGCTTTAGAGATCTTGGAGGATGTTGGATACCTTGGTTCAAAACCGGTGAAATGACCTATGATACAAAACTTAAAACTAAGCAGATTTGAAGAAAAGTTGATTGAAGATCCCATAGTTTATCGACGATTAGTAGGAAGACTACTATATCTTACTATAACAAGGCCTGATTTAAATTACTCTGTGCAGGCTTTAAGTCAGTTCCTCAAAGCACCAAGACAACCGCACTTGGAAGCTGCATATCGAGTCTTAAAATACTTGAAGACTACACCGGGACAAGGTTTATTTTTTTTTGTCAAATTTCGAGCTTCATTTAAAGGCATTTTGCGATGCAGATTGGGCGTCTTGCTTAGATATGCGTCGATCGGTCACAGGGTTCTGTATATTCCTTGGTAAATCTCTCATTTCATGAAAATCAAAGAAGCAGCACACCATTTTCTGATCTTCTGCAGAGGCAGAATACTGTTCCATGGCCTCCACATGTTGTGAAATTCAGTGGTTAATCAACCTCTTCAAAGATTTTGATGTACAACATACCAAATCGGCGTTGTTGTTTTGTGATAATCAAGCAGCATTACACATTGCTGCTAATCCAATGTTTCATGAGAGAACGAAACACATCGAGATTGATTGCCACATTGTGAGAGAGAAACTTCATCTGGGAATAATTCGAACCCTTCATGTATCAGAAAATCTACAGCTTGCTGATTTGTTAACGAAGGCGCTTGGAGTAAATTGGTTTCATGTTTTGATGCGCAAGATGGGTGTACACAGTCTATACACTCCATCTTGAGGGGGAGTATTGAGAAACACTAGAACTTTGACTTATTTCCAAAACTTCGAGTTATTTCCGGAACTTCAAGAACTCTGCTGCTAACTACCTTAACCATTCTTACTAATTTTAGTTAGTTCGTTATCTTCTCTGTTAGTCGGTTACTCAGTCAGTGTAATGTTATAAATAAGGCGTATCATGTAAGAAGAATTTAACGAGAATAAAGAGAGTTTTTTTCTTCAAGCTTCCTCTGTTCTCTCAACAATTGTCCTGCCTGTTTCTTTTACAACTTTAGAACCTCATGTGACCTCTCTGCCTCATGTGCTCATCCGTGATTAGCTTTATTAGCTGACCTCGGTTGGTATGTATAGTTGTTACATAAACGAGGGAAAAAGCAATAGCACCAATTCTTTGTAGCTTTTTTCCCACATTCACTTCGAAAGTAACCTCTTGAATCATTTTATTTATTTATTTGTGTGATTCAAGTCTCTTAAAAACTTTTGCATGTATTAGCTCCACTATTTTCAGATGTTAAGATTACATTAGTTCTCAAAATCAGTTTAAACCCTTTTTTTTCAAAATGAAAAATTAAATTGTCTCATGATATTTATTTATTTAGAACGAACCATCCATTGGGGTGGAGGCCGGTTTGCTGGACCCTTTCTAATTACAAGCCAACCAAAGGAAAGAAAATCCAGGCACTACCCGATCAATAAACCACATCCAAAGAAAGGATGACCCAAAAAGAACCATGTGGAATGGCCTACTGTTTAGAAATACAAATATGGGGAAGAATCAGACAGCAACAGGTCAACCATGGCGGTTTTGAACGTAGCCTTTTGCTGCATTGCAAACTTATTCCGTCTTCATTCCAACATGTCCCAATCATATTCAACAACCAGTAGTTCATTCATTTTACCTCACATTCTTAATTCTTCGCGACATTTTTTTTTACTACATCAATGTAACGCATCAATTGAAGGAGCATATCAGCTTACCCAAGTAGCATTCACTTTGAAACCGAGCCTATAATTTATACAATAGGGATGTTATGGCAACAGTAGACCAACTTGCTACATTTGCAGTTGCTATATTGTTCCTGCCGGGTATAAACCCATGGTAATCAATCAAAATAAACATCACGCATTGTCCTTCTTAGTGCAAAGAGCAGAAAATTAAGGATGGCAGGAGTTGTTGGATGGATCATGGTCTAACTTTGAACTCTATGAGCTCATGATCCCACTAATGGATCAGCAGCAAGGGGAAATGTCTGACATCAGTACTGACCTTTTTTCTGATAGAATTCTAGCTAAGAAATAGTAGTTAGCAGAGCGCACACGCAAGTGGAAGCTATATATATATAAAGTCCACTAGGATCTGACAAGGATCAGACATGCAAGACGAAGTTATAAAAGACGCGAGCATTGGACTGGTCATGCATGCATTCATAGCTAATTTATTTTAGAAGCAAATGTGGTTAAAAGAGAGAGAGATGACCCCATGGCACATCAATGTCTCCATATACCTTGGTTCTTTCTGGAGTTAGTCTGAGTCTACTACATTTGTTACATGTTGGAATGATAAATTAGTCTGAGTCTTCTCCCAATCGTGGACTTTGGTGACCGATAGTGGGGATGTCCACCCGTTCTAGAGAGAGAGAGAGAGAGAGAGAGAGTGACGGGGGATAAACTGCCACCTGGCGTGCAGTGACGCCAACCAGAAGGAGTTCTTATTAGAGAAGGATGATAGATGGCTTCTACTAGTGCGGAGGTATCCCCTTATGGGACCAAATGCAATTCTACGTATCATTATGGCCGTTGTAGAATAGATGGATGCTAAGATATTCTCCTAGAAAAATAAGCAGAGAGAAGGCTCTAAGATGTGTATGTATGTGTTTTTCTTTTTCATTTTATTACATTCCTAAATGTTTAATATTTCTGATGGTTTGCTCATTCATTTTGTTAAATAAGAACAAAAAATTTGCACGCTAAGGTGAGTGAAGGAACTAAGAACTAGATCTCTTGGCAAAAAAAGAAAAAAGAAAAAAGAGGAACCAAGAACTCCCTCACTTTCACACACAAAACACACAGACGTGCAGGGGCATGCAACACAAGATTAATCTACAATCTCAATGAAACTTCTTTAAAGACATCCACAAAGAGACTATTCCTATGTTATCGCCCTTTTGGCTTTAATAAAGGCTACTAGTCTCAAATGATCAACGTCATCAAACGGGTAGCACCTCAAGACTTTTTTAGATCAAAGGCAAAAGCGAGTGAGCTCCCATGCATGTGGTTCCTGGCAAGAGAACAGGTTAACAGTTTAGTATACTCATTCCGATGAACAAACCAAAAAGGCGGCATACTTAGCGGGAGGAGATGAAAGTTTTCTTCTTTTTTTTTTGGATGAAAGGAAGGAGATGAGAGTTTAAAAAAGAAAACCAACAAATGTTTGGAATTATAAAAGTGCGTGAGGTTTTTCTCGCGCACTGGCCGATTATTTCTCATGTCCCTTTCCCCGTCCTTTTCCTGATCGTCCAACAATTTACTTTCTGTGGTCTTCAGATGGTAAAAGACAAACGCTAGATAATTTATATCATATGTTTGTGCGTACTTGCATGTGATAGACGGATGTCTTCTTCTCGATCTAGTATTGTAATAAACTTAGTGTGTCATCTTATTAGAGACCGGACCTCGGGAGAAGAAGAGGTCAACGAGAGGAAGGAATCGTTTAAATGGATTAGGTGACGGGAGGAAGCTCTCGACTGGGTTTGGTGCCAGTGTGGTGCTTTTATCTATTAATTAGGAGGACAACTAAACACACCGAGATTGTAAAAACTTTGTACATCGAGACCGAAGCGAAGGCAGGATCCGATGCTACTCTCTGTCTCTATGGCAATGAGTTTCGGGTTTGGTGTATTGTGTCTGACTGCTTGTTTTTTTTTTATATTTCAAGGTAGATGTTTGTTTGAGTAGTTCTTTTAATTTTCTAATTGTTATTTTGATGGTATCTTTTGTTTTGCTTTCCCACGGGTGGTAAAGTAATGCATGTAAGATCAAGTGGAATGTCCTTCATGTACTCACTTCTTCTAATTAATGAATTTGGTAGCATCATCCATCGCTGCTGATAAGAAGACGAATCATGGAGACCAAGTTATAATTACAGTTTTCTAAAACATTTCCAACAACTAATTTATATCTTGGAGGTTAGGTAATGACTTCACCTTTAGCTTGCTTGTAATACTAGGCCCTGTTTGAAAAAGCTTATGAAGGACCAAAAAATACTTCTAACCTCCAAAAATATTTTTGAATGAACAAGGATGTTTGATAAAAATTTTGGAAAACTGTTTCAGCTTTTCCAGAAAGCTAAAAACAACTTTTTGGGAGAAGCTCCAATTTGGAGCTTTTCAAAAAAACTGTTTTTAGCTTTATCGGAAAGTTGGTTTTTTGACCAAAATATCTCCATTTAAAAAACTCTTTTTCTACCAAAACACCCCATCGCCGCCTCTTCCTCTCCCACCCATCCCCCTCCCTCCC